>OV656826.1:6250000-7500000 GCA_927399485.1 Calamotropha paludella
CGAATTGGAGTTATCTGACTTGGGATATAATATTTGGTGCCTGCAAGATCGTTGACATTGTGTTTTGTTTTAAATTTACATTATCTAAGCATTATGTTTATATCAGCGAGATGGGTTCTACTATAATGCACAGGGGAATGGGTAGTAATACCAGTAGTGTCGTTAAATTAACGATAACGGTATATAAAAATAAATTGAGATCGTTCGCTCGTTTTTCTTTTAATAGGATCACGCCGTGTTTCGTTTTTCGCTCCATCGAAATAGTTATTCGTGATTCGTTCCCGCAATTATAAGCTGCTACGAAGGCTTTGTGTACATGAAATTTAGTGCATAAATCACAAGTTTCCCAAGAGACATCTGATAGTAAAGGCACTGTATTCCCTTGCGAAATGTCGTAAGAGCATAGGTTAACTACACCAAGTGAATCGCTCTCACCCAGTCCTCTCTAATCACTTGGCAATGCCATCTCAATAATGATAAAGAGCTAGAATTTTAAACATGTTTTGCAACTAAATACCTTTTTTTCTGTCACCTTTTTGGTGCTGACGAATTAACCAGTAGTACTTTGTGTACAATGTGAGTATCCATATTTTTATAAGTATATGTGATACAAATACAAATGAATATAATAAAATAGTGAATCACTTTGAACAATTAAACAGCAATTTTGGTTATTTCTTAAATTATACAACTTATTTCACAGTTGGAGAGTATAGTTTTTGGACATAATTTTCCGCCTTGTCGAGTACTTACATGTATTGCCAACAAGGTTACCCCATATATATCCCTGTGAAAGCGCTATCAATATTTACTAGGATCTATGATAAAGCAAGCTCAGTCATAGCGTTATATATAAGTTTTAACCCATCTATATAATACTAGCTGTTGCCTACAGAGACCGGACGGCTAGATTCGTGTCATACCAGCCAGAGTCAAACCGGTCTATCCTTAAGGTAGGCAAGGCACAGACCGTTGCCATGCCGCACTGTTAAGAAAGTTTTAGTGACATAGGTCGAGAACTATTAACGCATTTTCTAAGACGTTTTCGCTCGACACCTGAGCAACAGCGAGATTCAAATATTTTATTACAAAACTCGCAAGGCTTCATCTCTGACAAAGAGTGGAAGTGATTTCATTATATAATATAAGCGACAAATTGCCTATGTATGAGCATTCTTGAACGTATATTGTAAGATAACACCGATCGCTTTGTCTTTGTAACGTGCGAAATAAGTTTCATTTTGTTCTTAGGAAATAAAACCAAGTAGTTGTAAGATATTTATTATTTTTATAAGTTTAAAAACTACTTAAACAAGCCAATTACAGACAGTTTGCACTGTTTACTAAGTATACCAAAAAATCTTTTGATTCTAGTTTATTTTTTGTGAGCGATGCTTGAATATTTATAAAACTAAATAAGCCTTTAAAAAAACTTCAGATGGGCATCAAATACCTCACCACGTTATCCAAACGGCTCCCTTGACCACCTAACCATTACTAACGAATGCATTGGATTTCCCCGATGATTTATTTATTTTCTAAGCTTATGTTAAAAAAAGTATTTGATTTTAAATAGTTTATCATCAATTAATTATAAATATCGCGTCAATTGCAAACGCCTTTATAATTATGATTTTTTATTTACATAATCATAATAAAAAAGATATGCAAAGATAAATTGAAAACTGCATAAAAAGGAGTCATTAGACAGCGGTTGTTAAACTAATATCAAATGACAAATATATATGTAACGCGCCTCAGCGGGGAAGTGGTAATTGAATTAACTTCTACTTGAATACCATGGATGATTCATACTGAATACAATTAACTTCTAAAATATGTTTACATATTTAATAGAACTCTTATATCCGACATTTTTTTAGTTATATTTTATGATATCAAATACATATTTTGGCATATAACGTATGACACTTCGAATTTTGTTTGCAAATAAATTCACAATTTCATTACTAATTTCAAACGTTATTAGTAACGTTTGAATTAGCATTTCTAAAAATAGGTAATTTAGCAAAGGGGCGCAGAATGGACGCCTTTCAGAACGTGTCATTGTAATAGTATTTAAAAAGGTGACATTAGTAAATTCACTTAACTAGCATCGCATATTTGTTCGTCCTAAATATATAATTATTTCTATTACCGGAATGTTGTTATCGTCAATTTATCGAGAACACTACGTGTTCGTAACTAATGACATCACGCTTGAAATATTTTTGCTGAATTAAGATAATCACGTCTTGTAATCAATCACAATAAGTAAAAGTATTCAAAACAGATTAGTGTAAAAAAATATTTCTTACATTCACGCCCAAACGTTAGTGAAGACTAATGGAGCTTGTATTATGGATACTTACTACGCCAACGGATACACACACTTGTATTTCGTGTATTTATAAATGAAGTTTGGTTGGTCGAAAAGTGTTTAAAAAACACTATAAAAAGTAGCAGATTCATTTACAAGAACTGTCTTTATGATATTTCTTCAAATGTGAACCACAGAGCAATACCAGTTTAAACACTGAATTAATTTGCTTATAGTGCCAAAGCATTCCAACCGATCAAAAAAAATTGTACAAAAGTTTAATAACATATCTTTAGCGACAGCCTAGTCACCAGCTTCCCTGAAAACTATTGACAATAACTAAACCTCATCCAATTTTTTTTTCATTATTTTTTTCATAATTTGGTCTTATGTAGCGACGGAACTGATACGAACCTTTTTTATTTAATATAAAAAGCAAAAGTAATATGACAAAATGTTTTGTCAGTTGAAAATTCACGTATGTTTAGAAATCGAAAAAATCATTAATGGTGAAGTTTAAAAAAATTACTCTTTTAACTTTTATCTTCATTGAATTGCGAATCGAGTGATTTGCAGTTCTCTTATCGTATAGGCGATAAGCTGACTAAATACTGTAACATTATGTTTGTCGTTCTCGAAATTAACGTTCTTACGTCGTCTTCAATTAGAAAGACATTCCGCATCCGGAAAAGAAATACACCATGTATATATACCAACCGAGCGGCCGGTGCTTTGCGCCATCACAAAGAGCAGTTTCATAAATTGCGGACGTGAACGCTCGTTTTTATCCCGCTTGGAGAGAACGGGGCCTGCCAGACCTTATTTATTTCAGTTTACATGCAGGCTGTAAACTGAAATAAATAAGGTCTGGCAGCACTTAGAGTGTGCCGAATGCATACAATTCGGCACTTGTGTGCCGAATTGTATGCACTTAGAGCATACAATTCGGCACACAATTTTAAAGGAAAGATATATTATTTTCAAATATCAAAATAATTATCTACCATGTCTCTGACTTTTCAAATACTCATTGAATTGATAACAGGGCCTGTTACTATCAATAATGCAAAAAGTGGGTGCAATAAAAAAAAACTAATTTATCTCTAGAAACGTATTCAGCGGCTTAAATTATAAATTGGTCAAGGATAGTGACGAATATTATTTTAACGCAAATAAAAAACAAACTTACCGTTCAGTTTTATACTCCAAAAATAAGGAGGCTTATTTTTGGGCAACTTTTTGTAATAGTGTAGATGATTTGTCTTTGAATAAAACTTCAATGTATTTGAAAACTATGCTCATATCCAAAGATTAACAATTATTAATAGATGAATGAAAGTCAAAGTCGTGTAAGTCATGAAATAAGTAACACTAATTTTATTATAGGCCGTTTCATACAACCGCATTCGTTACTATTAGGTCTAACTTATTACTGATAGTCGGTTTCTCTCTTGAAACATCTCTTGGGTGGTGGCGTGTGACGTGTCTGTACGTTTCCTTATTAATTATTTTTATCATCTGTATGTCACAGCCATGTGTACATGTGTGTGTGTGAGTATACTTTTTAAAACAAACACTTGTTAACATTGTTGTAACCAACGATATAATGGAAGCATAACATTGATGTCATTGTAATAATTTGTGTTGAATATGTATGTGAACGAACAATAAATTAGAAATGTTGTTGCCTCTATAAAAGTTAGCGAGTTCCTCGCGCCCTTTCTTCTTGTTTGTTAAAAGACATCGTTAATAGGGTTCAAAAAAACTTATTTTTAAAAGCATTTGAATAAAGTTTATTTTCATTTCATATGCAACAAAAACACTGCAAAAAAAATTACAAAATGTTGATAAGTATAAAAATAAATATGGTTTGCAATGTTTAAATACTAGCGACCCGCCCCGGCTTCGCACAGATGCAATGCTCTACTATATTATGCATGTATTATACATATAAACCTTCCTCTTGAATTACTTTATCTATTAAAAAAAAACCGCATCAAAATCCGTTGCGTTGTTTTAAAGATTTAAGCATACATAGGGATATAGGGACAGAGAAAGCGACTTTATTTTATACTATGTAGTGATTATTATTGAAATGAGCTGCCTGCTGCAGTATTTACTGAGCGCTCCTTACGATATACAAAGAGTACCAACCTTACGATAGGCATCGCTTGCTACCGAAGAGCTCGATGGCGGAAAAGTTAGCGCGTTTGACATATGATTGCGGAGGTTAAGCAACGTTCCAAGCGTCGAATTAAAAATTATTAACATCACGATAAAACCGTTAGTCCCGTTTGCGGTCGTTAGCACCCGCCTAATCACACTAAGCTCCGAGTGGTGTGTTACGTCATATTTTCCCTACGGTATTATCATCCATAACTGAGAACTGTGCCCAGCAATGAAAACATTAAGAGGTTGATGATAACAAGCTTTTATATGGCAAGTGGGCCACGACAACCTTTTTCATCAAAAGAGAGCACAAGCCTACGGCAGCCCTGCGAACACAACTAACTGAGGATTAATGTCAGTCAGTTGCGCTTCGAGTCAGGTCCTATCACGCCACGGACACAATGCCTCGTGAAATACGTACACAATATTTCGGTACTTTTAGAAATAGTATAATTTATTGCGTTCCAAAATTTAAATAAAAAATATTTATTCAAATATCAACAATTAACTTATATACGCTACATTTAATATTTTGTTATTTTTAAGTGTACATCGAAGTAATAAAAAACCGTTATCAAAGGAAGAAGTATTCATGGCAGTGTATGTATTCAATACGCGATTCAAGGTCGCAATTCGTCCGTTCCCTATTCATAAAATCGGTGAAACCTCAATATTATTAAAAAAGTGGCCATCAATAGACACGGCACTATTGTTACCTATACAGAGGGTTTACACGGAAAACCTACCTGATAGAACGCTTCGACCCAGTCAAGCAATCCGGTCAGCGCAATCTGGTAACCGAGTACACAAAGAGGAGTTCTCCTTGTACGATAACAATAGTAACAATGGTGACGTCGATCGCCACGAGTTCGCCGCTCAGCGTCTAGTCACGGGCGGTATCTGCCGGTGACAACGAGTCAGTTTAGCGAGCGCCGCGAATAACAAAAATGAGACGACTGATTATTATTATTACCGATGGAAGCACTCGGTCGACTCGCTTTATGTAGGTAGGTGCCATAATCGATGAATTCCATGTAATATGTAATCGTGGCGCGCACTCACACACGGACACTCACCTCGGCGCGCCACGTGTGGCTGGCGGCCGATGACGTCGCCTGTTAGACGCAGGTAAGAAGACATACGTGTTGCGAACTATGCGCGAATATCGATCTTGCGATAAATTCGATACGGTGAGCGGTGAATGCACCCGCTGGCAATCGCCTTTCACAGCAGCGTAAACTCAATTTATGATCGGTCCAAGACTCGAGACTTTAGCCGCGTTTATTCGAAATGAGCAGAGTACAATTCATCTTTGTTCGACATCGCACTAACTATTGAACGCGGGCGCAATGCCACAGACGTCCGAAGCTTCTAGAATGCCGAGATAACACGTGTATTTATTAAAGGCGGCAATTGCGCAACACGCGATAACATGAAACGTTAAAATTGTAATCTAGCGCCCAAAGAGAGGTGACACGAAATCGCATGTTGAGTTGCAATATTATATTTCATAGGCATGTAATCCAATTTGGCGTTGGCCACACCATTTCTAATCGTACTAATTGGGGAACGCCCCTACGCCAATTACGTTACGGTTATCGCTGCTTGTTTTCCAGGAATATCGTAAATGAAAACTATTATAATTATATCAATCAAATAATAAAGTATAAGTGCTCCAAACTTCAATATAACGAAGCGGATACTGATAACATGGACCCAGATTCGCGGTATAAAACGAGTGATCTAAATTGACTTGTATAAAGTCGAGCGGGTTCTGTTGCTAGCTACTGTCATCTCGCAGGGGGAGCATGAATAGACACAAGGAGACGGCACAACGTTTACAGTTACACGTGCAAGAGTATTTATCAACGAAGTTATAAATATCATACATAAACATTTTAAAATAAAAAAGTGTATAGAGACGCTATTCAGCGGCCGCGTCCAAGCTTGATTTGTTTTTTTTTTTATTTGCAATTTGTTCGCGGCTTTAACTAGCCCGGAAATCGGAGTGGTCGTCCAAAAATGACAAAGCGGCCGAATCAAGCCGAGAACGGCACAAAAACGTCCACGTCAACAGAGCGGCCGTCTGTCGAACTAGTACTCGCTGCAAAAAGTGAATAATAGCGGGCGGCTAGTAACTCCACGCCCGCCGCACAATTGCGCTATTTCTAGATGCGTTTTCCTCTTACTATACCACGTATACTGCGCAAACATAAAACGCGTACAAACACCGGCGATAATCACTGTTTAACGCCTTAGAAATTTTGCAACCTTTAGTGAATTCAAAAATAATACATAGCTACATAGCAAAGTAAGTTTTTCTCGTTACGTTTATGTAAACGTATTATATACAACACGTGCAGTTACGGAGACGCAAGGTTAATGACTCCTAAAAATATAAATTATCAACGTAGAACAGATTCCTGTGAAAGTAATCCTAAATAACAAAACAATTTCTTTACTTAGTAATTCTAGGGACACGTACGTTAATGTTACAAAGTAAATTATACACTATACTTATATTGAGTTGGCAAGGTTGCCAAATTAGGAAGAATTACATAACACGCTTGACCGAGGACCACTAACCGCTGGTTAAAGTAAACGTTCATATTTGCATTGTTGGGTTAAGTTCCCAAATGGAGGCGATAAGTTGAGCGTCTATTTCATTAGTGATTCGCTCGAGTGCACTAAAATATGTTTCAAAGTGAATTCAAACGAACTGAACTGTGACGTTCGTGCTTCTCATCTCAAGCTGATATAGGACAAGGAGTTTATTTGACATTCAAAGGTAAAAAGAAATAGACAAATAGAATGACGGATATCTATTTACAGTTAAAGTACAATGCCCATCGTAGTATGGACATTGGTATAGCTTTGAATAATTTTGTACCGTGATGACAAAACAAAACTCATCAAATTAACATTTTTTTCCCTTCTTCATTTGTGTTTTTATTTACATTTGAAATTTTATCTATCAACACAATGTAATAAATAGCGTATCGATTGTATTATATTTGTCAAATCGATACGTTCGTCAGAAAAGGGCAATACCAAGGAGACAATTGTCAATAAAAATACTCTTTAATATGGGTGTGAATTCATTACTAATAAATTATTATGTGGATTATTTTCCGTCGAAGTATTTTACAGCGTTTTGTGAAAATTAAAAAATTAGTTTTTGATATAGATTTGGTTTAAGTACAACGACGAGCAAATACGATACCACAAATTGGCATTCTCTTTTAATCAATATAGTTTTATATAGATAATCTACATTAAAGTCTACTTCTTCAAACAACTTAATTTTATTAAGATAACGTAAAGACGAAAACAACTTGCAGTTTCCTTCTAGGATGTCGATATCACTAACAATGTAGAAAAACTTGCGGTATGTTCAATTTCATTTAGACGTGAATAAGTTAAATGCATGTGTAAAAAATTCTAACCAAAAATAAAATAATTTTATTTAGGACGTTAAATCTAAACAAAAACATCTGTTGTAACTCACTAGAAATGTTAGCCACCCAAGCTGATTTGTATCGACAAATATCTCACCTGTAACAAATAAAAAACACCCTTTAACAAATTAGAAACCAAAAGGAACTCTATAATGATATCTTCACCAATCTAAAAATAACACAACCTGAGGTCTCAAGACCGTAAAAACAAAGTTTGTACAGGTGTGTTCAAAGTTGATTATAGAAAGTTGTTATAAGACAGTGGGCGGTGTAAAAGTCTTGAAGCGTCAAAATCAATAGTAGTATCGAGTGCGGAAGAAACGTACGTCATTTGATTGTCGTCGTAATTAACTAAATGAAAGACAATCATTTAAAAGAAATCAAGATAATCAAAAGCTTAGAAAAAATTGTGAAGATTGTCACAGCATAACTATATGGCAAGCTTACACATTTATTGTAAAATATAAACGATACATAAAATATGATGAACTTGCAATTAAAAGAATTATTTTCATACAAATTGTAAAGCATTATTTAAAACCATCGTAACTGCTTATACCGCCATCACCCATCCGCCATATGGTGTCCAGCAAAATAGAATAGCACCAACCCTTCACATTTCATCATCATATACTTGCGGAATACCTATGGTCTTTTCTGCAATCACCATCCCGCCTTCCAGGCGTGGAGATAATGAAAAACACTAATTTGGGGAATGCTTCCTTCCAGCAATGGGCATGTTTTGGCTGAGATAATAAACTATTATTTTCTCATTGTTTATTACTAATATGTACAAAAGAAGACCATTTATAGCGACCAATAAAATTTCATTACCTTTTTTGTTAAAACTGTAATATAAACGTTAATTCTTATGATATTCCTCCAAATTACTAGTTATTCTTTATGGAACATTTAATGAAAAATAATTATATATATGTTAAAATAGAATATAAAAATAAAAATATCAGTTCTTTTGAGTGCGTATTCAGTAATTTTTAAGTTACTTTGTTTGTAATACAGATGTTATTGGTATTATCTCTTCGCTTCGCTAGCAATGTATCTTATTACAAAGGAGAAGTTTCTTAAAAGTCAGCTCACATCGGCCTAGTGGGAGTGAGCTGTGGGTGGAGGGCGGTTGGGGGATGGGTAGGTAGTTCCAAGGTCACCGCCCTTGCCTACGTAGCCTAACTGCGACCTAGCTATGTCGCCGGGGCATGGTTCGTTTTAACGATTAATATTGAATGATCCGACCGAACTACTCCCGAAAAAGAAAACAAAATCGAGATGCGATAAGCTCACGGATTTTGTCGGAAATGTTTTAAGATTTATGATATCATGTTTGTAAAATACTTTGAAAAGTATCCTTCGTGTGGTTAAAAAACTGAATCTGTTTGTTGTTATATATTTAACTTTTGTAAAAGTGCATAAATATATATAGTAACTCCTCAATAATAGATTATTTATCAATGTTCTTTTAGCAATTATTTTTCAGTTTAATCAATGGTCATTCTCTGAGTCATTAAGCAATTGTTCTTTTTAACATCAATTCTATCTAACTGCATTAGTAACATATTTTTAAAGATATGAGCCATGTCATTATTTCCACTTCTGATTTATAATTTTGTCATGATCTTATTTAAGTTAGCGCTTATACCAAAACCACATTTAACACAAAGATTTAAAACATTCATTCATTTATATACAATTAATACTGCAATAGTCTATATTTAAAAACATAACTTTACTAATCTTCTTTCTTACAAAAGTAGGCGACGGCGTGGTTCGAAACTTTGGTAAGTTGTTGTAAGCATGTCAAAGAAGGTTTATGAAAATAAATAGTTTTCAAAATAAAAAAAAAAATGCCGTTCGTCGGTCGTTCGTTGCTCACAAAAACTCTTAAAAGAAGTTGATGGATTGTGACGAAACTTTAGTAAGTTATTATAAGCATGCGAGATGATTTAGTTTTAGTCGGCAAAATAAAGATCGTTACAAGGCATGCCAGGAACAGCTAGTTTTTAATGAAACACTTACATATTCGATCTTTTTACTGATCAATGTAGTAACAGTTTTAACTGTAAAGGACTGCATAAAAATCTTCACAAAGATACAAGTTGTTAGTGTAATTCCTGCAGAATGAGCGCGACGCATATTCGCAAACGGGTTTGGCTCCAAACGCCAGGTGGCCGGAGGCAACTGCGTATACATCGTCGATGCCAATTAAATAAAAAAAAAATGCCTTTGACAGCTTATGGTAGAAAAGCTTCTATAGAAATCATGACTGTTTAACTTCAACACGTAATAAATTGTACTAATAACAGAAAGTAAAAACAATTTATTGAGCAATTTTTTCTGGAAATATCAAATAAGTCTAAATTTACAAATATCCTGTATTATTTCAATTGGAAAACGCACATTGCATTTTTTAACAATTTTTATATAGTTCCAATAACAACTATTCATAGATCCTTGTATAACAGTAGAGCAACTTATAATAGTATGTCATACTTGTCAAATAGAATGTTAAATTACTAAAGACAAAGAAGTCGTAAGTAATTAGGTAACGGAATCGATGGCATTATAAGATAATGTACAACTTTATATAACGGATACAATCAAGTAAAATTAAGGTCATTGAGGTACGGTACCTTCAATGGATACAACATTTTCACGTCGCATTGCAAGAATAATGGTAAATATATTATATAATTAAATTCTTTAAAACAGGTTTGCAGTATCTAAACTTAAGGCTGAAAAATAGAACCATATCAAAGAAGAATCACTCTCTCATCTCACAAATGAAGGCTCTCAAACTTTGAAATGGAATAAACCTTAATTCTTATTCAAGTTACTACCAAATTATGTCAAAATGGCTTTATCGAATAGCCAGCCCATTACAAGAATCGGGGACTGACGAACGAGAAGGATTGATCAATTACAAGTGATTTATCGTAGGTTCTAGACGTAAACGATTTAATATTAATTACTACGACTCGATATCAGTCATTTGCATTCAGAATTATTCCGTTCACGATACCGGATTAATCATGTTAATGACATTTTTAGATGTTGTACCGATTATTCAAATGTGCCTTGTATCATTATAGCATTAGCATAAAGGGTGGTGCGATGATTTCGAATATAATTCATATGCGGTTTTTATTATAACGATGAAATGTTTATAAATAATCTAAAACCAGTATTGTATGTTAAACTTTTTTTTTGCGTAACAAAGCAAAAGCTTTACAAGAGAAAGCTGTCGCTTTGTTACACAATAAAAGCACTTTGTAGTATTAAAATTAACCATAAAATTTATAAGTAATTATTATGATGCTAAGTGAAGCAGTCCCCTTTTTCCCCACTGGGCATTCAGATTCAGGCATTCATGGGCAAGAGCCCAGGGCTATGCGATAGTTCCCCTGGTTACTGCCAAATCACCAAACGATAAACGATATTTACTATCGATACTTACTTTATTTAAAAGTTCGATGGCAGAATATTTAGTGCGTACACTCTGTTATTGCGGAGATTTACTTTCCCAAAGGCCGGTCATCGTATGGGTGATGTATGGTTACTTTTATAAACTCGAGCATGTCAGTGATTTGGAAGGTACGTTAAGCCGTTAGTTCCGGCTGTATATGCACTTGTTATCACCCACCAATCCTCATTGGAACCACGTGGTAGTTTAGGGCCCTTTCTCCCTACGGTGTTTACATTCATAGCAGTCAGATATTAGTAGGCTGAAGGTGATGAATATACTTTTCAAAGACTTTACCCAGAAAACCCAATTCAAAAAGCTTAAAGGTCAATTTGTTTTTAGGATTTCGCAATACGGAGGGAAAAAATGCCAGAGTAAGCTACACGATTCGGAAAACAATTCGTTGTAACTGAATCGTAAATCGTTTCGCTTACGTCAGCCATGGCGCACCCGACAGCAGAAAAATGACGCTTTTCTCTTTGCCATTTTATCTATGCTAGGGTTGCCGATCGTGGTATTAATATATATTGGGATCACCCTCTAATTGTGGGGCTCTTATGATTTTGAATGAAGGAAAATCAAACGGTGCTGTATTATTTCACGTCTTGTGATGTGATTAAATATTAGAGACAAGTGTTGTCGATAAACTTAATTATAGGAAAGCCTGGTAGCTCGTGTTTGTGTAGAGTGATATATAGACTTAGTTGCTTAACTTTCATCCAAAGATAAAATAGTTAATGCTATTTGATTTTACTATTAATGACGACATATGTTTCGGGCATCCTTATCAGAAACAAATACGCCAACGTAAACAATCACGAAACCTCAAAGTTAATGAGTCAGTAAACATTTTATATCGTAAAATAAATATTAGTTTATACGAAACCATATTTATAGCCAGGGATGTAGTCCCCGGCTTATAAGTTGAACCTGGCTTTGAAATCACGTAACATTGGCAGTAGCAAGTTTAGGTACATTATTCACAACTGCGCATGTCACGTGATTTCAAAACCAGGTTCAACTTATATGCCGGGAACTATACAAGTTTGTATAATTATTTGCTATAAAAAGATGTTGCCTATTTAACTTCTGTAGAGAGCATAAAAATCATTTAAAAGACATGATAATGTCCTTTTCTCGGGTAGGCAGCGACTTCTCCGTGGAAACAAGCGAGATGAAATATACTTATTTAACTAATTCTAATTAAACGACTACCATGCCAGCATTGTTGCACCGTCTGCTCAAGCACAGTACCATAGATGGCGCTAATAGCATAAATCATGCCAATGCAATAAGTGAAAACCCTGCACCGTGTTGACGAAATCACACGTGTAACCATTATTGCAAACATGTTAAACCGCTGTATAAAATTCAATCGTCCTAATTACCACTATGGCTATCTAAGAAAAACATTGATACGAAACCAAGGCAATAGTTTTGTCACCCATGCGAAGTCTAGTATTAATGAAAAATACTAAACAAACACACTTGTTACTGCGCTGGTAGTGTAAAAATAAAGAAAGAGCTCAAAAAAGCGTTTAAATTCTAAGTATGCTGTTATAGTAACAACTCCCATTTTTAATACCAACTTATTTAACGATAACCTTTGACATTGATAAACCGCTTAATTTTAGTAGGATACCAGTTTGCTCAAAGTTTATTTTGCAACAAAGAATCATCTTATTTAAAGATTTAAATGTACATATCTTTTGCAACGATTGTTTTTAACGGTATAGATTAAAAATGCGTGATTAAAACCTAAATAAAAACCTTTACAGATCAATTTTTTTTGGTGAAATCTGCCAGCTATACAAAAACATAACGAAAATGTATAACGCTTAAAATATCAGTAACAAAAATTTTCGTAATAACCATTAAGAAAAAACTGGAAGTGCAAGTAGAGAGATGATAAGAATAAAAATTCTTAGCAACGAGTCCCCTATGGCTCGTGGCAACTCCGCGTAAGCTAAGTAATTGCCATTTACGTCGACATGGACAAACTTGATGACTCATCTCGTATCTGCGGAGGAACATAAACTTTATTATATGTAGAACACGCTGGCTTTTTCTTGTCCTTGACACCGCAAAACTAATATAAAAAGAAATATGAACTTCTAGTGAATAAAATATATTTAGGGTTGACTACGACTACAATGTTTTTTTTTATTTTTATATAAGTACTCTTACTTTTTGAGTGTTGGAACTACCTATTCGATGTTCAAAAATGGCGCATAAGTTTTGTGCAACACAAACGACAAATTTATATTAAAAGAATTCGTGGTATATTTGTAGTGTAATGCTTGATTACTAAAAATATGTCACTTTATAACAAAGAGGATGGGTAAAATTGGTAATCGAATAAAACGAAACTTTGACCCGTTGATTTGAACAAACAATACTTTATAAATGGTTTGTAAGAGGTTTTCAAACAAATAGGATTTACGCTGTGACTACACGCGTTCCTGTCGGTGACACTCCGTTCGCCGCAAAAACAACGTGCCTTCACAATACTACAATAGGTGGCTGAGCGGAGCAGTTTCTTCCCCCACCTCCCTCCCCCTTCGCACTCCGACGCCACTTACGTGACTCAGCAGCAGACTACGAATCAAATTCGCCATTGCGCGACTTTAGTAGGTAGCTTGTTTTTCCACTGTAACGCGCTCACTTTTTCGCCAATAAACCATATTGGTATTGATAAGATCTATCGGCCTTTTATGCCCGCACCTTATTTAAGACGTTACTGGCGGCTTTAATAAAAAGTTATTTGAAAGATCCACTACCAATAAAACAAAAGAAATCACGAGTAAGAAATATAAAAACCTTTCTTTTTAGATGTTTAACAGGGCTTGAGATGGGAGATTTTTCAGATAAACATTTTTTTTTATATTATTAATTACATGCATCATCATCCTTTTCAAAATTTTATGTTTTGACGTGATAACGTCTTATAAATTGGTTGCGGCTGGGAGTCACTTATGAAAAAGTGTAACGCTCGGTAACGTTACGATGAGTCACCGAACGAGAGAGAGGCCCGCCGAATGCCTTGCGTCTCTCTCCCACTCAACTATGATCGGTCTGCCGCGCGCATTGTGCAATTTAATTATATTCATATCAATAAATATTCTACCGAGAAAAAGACGTTGTCACGTAAAATCTTCGCCCGTAAAACCGACTTTACAGGCAAAAAAAAAAAAAAAAAAAAAAAAAAAAAAAAAAAAAAAAAAAAAAAAAAAAACCGACTTTTATCGGTTGTTATCTAGGCACGTTTAGCAAAAGGAAAAAAAAGGAAACTGTGTTATCCGAAACGAAAAAAGCATAGTTATCCGAAACGAAAAAAAAGCCTATTAAAAATATATTAGGTTTTTTCAATATCAATAAAATAAAATAACTGGATTTTATTTGTAGAAATATGCTCTGTATTTCTTGATTAATAATTACACATGAACAGAACTTATGCCCATAGGAATGTGCTAGAAAAAAATCAAAAATATCGTAAGTAAAGGCCCTATATATATCGTTATAGATTAATCCTCCGTAAGTCTATAACAGAGTTACATCGGTACTCTGTTTTAAGGTTTCTAATAAAACTCGATTCGACACAACAAACGGCTCAAAATGTGAGTAGCACTGCTAAAAACGCAGCCAGGCCAGTTTCCAATACAAACGGAATCCAATTAGCTATCCCATCTCGTCGCTTTTCATTAACTCGCCGAATAAGCGGAAACCTTAAAAAAACGTAACCGGGGAAACTGGCTTCGCGAAAACGGCTTACACAAGACGCCATTAAATTAAATACATTTTAATGATCACGATGTGGTGAGCGTTTAATTACCTCCAACCGAACCATAAAACATCTTAACGTTGGTATATCTCACGCCACACGTTACTACGTTCGAAATACCTAATATGAGTCACATGTTATCCAATTTCCGGACAAGTGTATGCAAGTTAACACAGCGACGCCATAACGAACGTTTGAACCCAAGTAATAAATGATAATTTAACAAATAATATTTTCCTTTTAAGTGCGTTTTGAGGAAATTACAGAATCTCTAAGTATCAAAAGCAAAGCTGCAAAACCAAAATTAAATCTATAAAGCATAATAAACATAGTACATAAGATAAATCCATTATCTTATGTACTATCTTTATAGCCGAACGAAATCTATTCAAAGTATTAAGAGTAAATAAGCACTGTTTGGAATATTAAGTTTATATATTGCAACATTAAAGTCATTCAAAATTGTTATGATGTCGACACCAGTTTCTCTCTTCCGGTGCTTTGTGCCATTAATAAACATATCCCCATAAATGTTAGTATTTAGATTAATTATCATTATTTTAGATGTTTATTTTCTATAGAATGAAATAACGATCACTTTCAAAAATCAAATCAACTAGACAATATACATTTCCGTATAAATATAATAATAGGGGTTAAAGTATGAAATTGCCGTTTTATTGCAATAGGTTCTTTGAATTGACATAGAATCTTCATGGTTTGAGGTTTTCGAATGAAACTTTTTTTAAATGGTTTCTATGATGTTCTTTTTTTAAAAAATGTAAAACATTTGAATATCGACTTTCAATTGTTTTTGTTATTCAATTTAGACAAGAAAGATGGATACTGCGAAAATTCGAGTTATTTTTGAATACGAGTTCCGACGCGGAACTAACGCGGCAGAAACAGCCCGCAATATCAATGCTGCGTTTGGAGAGGGGTCTACTAATGAACGCACCGTGCGATTTTGGTTTAAACGCTTTCGTGATGGAAATTTCGACTTAAAGAACGAGCCACGAGGAAGACCGCCCACACAGGTAAATAACGATGAATTAAGAGAGATAGTGGAAGCCGATCCTAGTCAAAGTACCCAGGAATTAGCGGCATGGTTTAACGTTACCTTACCCACAATATTGACTCACTTGCGTCAAATCAATAAAATAAAAAAATACGAAAAATGGGTGCCTCATGATTTGACTGATCTGCAGAAAGAAACGCGTGTTGAAACTTGTGTTGCCTTGTTGAACCGGTACAGAAATGAAGGAATATTGGATCGAATTGTAACATGTGATGAAAAGTGGATTCTTTATGATAACCGGAAAAGAAAAATGCAATGGCTGACCCCAGGTCAAATGCCACAACAGTGTCCTAAAGCAAAACTTACCAATAAAAAGGTAATGGTAACTGTTTGGTGGTCTCAGCATGGTGTTATTCACTATAGTTTTCTCCGATCTGGTCAAGCAATAACGGCAGATGTCTATTGTGCCGAACTCCGAACCATGTTGACAAAACTAGCAGTAAAACAGCCCCGACTCATGAATCGATCTTCACCATTATTGCTCCACGACAACGCGAGACCTCACACAGCACGAGAAACCATTTTGACCCTTCAGGAACTGCAGTTAGAAACCATTCGTCATCCTCCGTATTCACCAGACCTTGCTCCAACGGACTACCATTTTTTTCGTGATTTGGACAATTATCTACGTGACAAGAAGTTTTCTTCCCAGGAGGCAGTACAAAATGCTTTCACACAGTTTGTGCAGTCTAGATCGTCGGAATTCTATCGCAAAGGCATTAATGACCTTCCCATTAGATGGCAGCAATGTATAGATAATAATGGCAACTATTTTGATTAAATAAATTTGTTAAAAATTTAAAAAATAAACAATATAGATTTTCAGTACAAATCGGCAATTTCATACTTTAACCCCTAATATTTTAGTGCTATCTGTACTTGTCGAGTTCAATGACAATAGAAGGTTGCGCTCATATGAATAATTCACATGTTAACAGCATTTTACAATGGACTGGGAACATTTATCATTGTTTGAAGAAACGCAATCAAATGCAACTCACACGAGAAATATCTTATTAAGCTTTACCAATATTAATATTCAGCAAAAAAACGCCATTAATATGATTGCGTAAGGAAGACAAAAAAATATATAAATAGTATATAGCCTATACCCAACTGGAATGATGTAGTTATCAAATTGTAAAAAAAATGTTTAAATACATATATTTAGCGGAGCTAACCTCCAGATATAGAAAAACGTGCTACATTCGCTCTCTGTCTCTCTATTTAGTATAACGGATACCCGACAAATAGCCACGTTGCTTAAATTACAAAATAAGAAGCTACTTGAATGGTAGTATGGACAATGAAGATACCGTAAAAAAATAAGTGTTCTTGCGGTTATTCATATTTAAATTTCATGATTACGATTTTAAGTTAATAAGTCATATTAGGCATACCAAAATTAAAATAACATGTTTCTATTTACTTATCTTTCCAGACCAGCCGCGATTTACCGTTACTTAATTGGACGAAATTAAAATTGAACCAATCGCGCCTAATAAACCATAGAGGTCGTAAAATGATATATATATCAATTAGATTTGAAGACGTATTTCATAATCCCATCATGCTCGGGTAGAACATGGCCTTGCTTTACAGTATCAAAACAACATCTAAACCAACACTAGAGCAAAAAACCATGTAGCGTGCAAAAAACATACGTACTTACGTAGTTCCGATAATACGCAAGTTTTTTATTTTTAGATAAACATTGCGCCACTGACGCCTCCGCCTTGCTGTGCTTGAATTTAGCCAAAAATACTACGCTATTTTCAATTACTACTGTCATTTAAAATGTCAGTTCGCCCTCAACGCGAGACGATCTCCACACCAGTTTTGCGTCTTAGTCTGGGTACAAAGTAGACCACCCTACACAAGGCATTTTCTCTCCCGTCTGTCCCACCGTAGCTATCGTATTTCTGTAGGTGAGTAGGTCTGTAGATTGCCAGGTGCCCGGTGCTCTTTACAGTTGTGTTCTGTTAAATATATATAAAGTCTGTTCCTGTCCTGTTTTTGTGAGGCGCTTGGTCAACCCTAACGCAGCTGGAGTCAAACGGACACGCATGACTCGCGACACTAATAAACTCACAGGCCTGGTACATTGGGTTCTTCTATAAAAAAAAATATAGGCTTTTAGGATAAAACATCCGGCTAAGTGAGTATTGTTTCCGATTTCAGGAGCCAAACATCGTAGTTGTGAAGTTACAAAATGAAGTTTAAGTAAGGTGGAGAACATACCAGCAGTGGACAAATTTTTCATAAGGGTTGGATGAGTGGATAAAAAGACTTAGGAATGGTCTGCATTTAAAACAACATATCACTACATAGTATAAAACAAAGTCGCTTTCTCTGTCCCTATATCCCTTTGTATGCTTAAATCTTTAAAGCTACGTAACGGATTTTGATGCGGTTTTTTTTAATAGAGTAATTCAAGAAGAAGGTTTATATGTATAATACATGCATTGCATCCGTGCGAAGCCGGGGCGGGTCGCTAGTAGTTATATAAAAGAAAGCTTCGTCTACATTACATCCATTTTCTTCACTTCGGTTCATCACGGACCAGTTATGGTTCGAGGGTCCATTAATAGAGCTAGGTTTACACTCTTGCTTAAGTAAAATGTAACAGAATGTCATATAATATCCAACGACGAAACAACTTGAACGATATACTTTTAAGGAAAATTTATATCATTGATTTAAAAGTCCAAGAATAATCACAAAATAAAACCACAAAATTCTTGGAATTCGTTTTGAATATCTTGTTTTATAAGTCGCCCGAATCAGTCAATCCTATCAAACTTTTATAGCTCGTAAAAATTTTTGATACTCTTCACAGAAAGCGATTAATATTCTGCGAAAAGAAATATTATGTGCCAATTTACTCGCGTCCACACAGTGATACGGAATTAGGTCATGTCTACGATATCTTCAAATATTAAAGGATCGCCTAGGAGACCCGCCCCTCCTTTTGTGCTAAAATCACGTTAGCTGTTGTTCAATAGTGCTTTCCGACGACACTTTAACAGAAGCCACCAGCGATCTAGCTACAGGTAATTTTATGTAGATACGCTTACTATAAGAATAAGTGTAGACCGTAGCATTTACTTAACGTCGACTTTCCAAGAACTAATAAACAACGGTTAGAATTTCTTTGTTACTGTGTGAAATACGTGTTTTTTTTTAATAACAACTTTCATAGGCAAAAAACGGAACGAACATTGTTTTAATAATATGTGATATTTGAATTTTACCTGATGTAATGACAGTACAAAGGGTCTCTCATCCCCATCTAACCAAAAATCGGCACGCAGTCGGTATATTATGTAGGATAGTGGCAAGAGTAGTAAAGAACGTTTAATTATATAGAAACATATTTGGATGGAAATTAAATAAACGTGTAGGTATACTGGTCGTCTTTGATCAAAAGCCTGTAAAAGGTGCATTTAACAATAACATTTCACATTTTTAATTATGGAAATTATGTAAATTATAATGTGATTAAAGAAGACAGAGCAACTTCCTTACAAACTTGAGCCTAGGATTTAACAAATGAAAAGTGGAATTATTTAAAAGGTAGCGCGATGATAAATTATTCCTGAACACTGGACAGGCAAGTGGCTGTTTTTAGCAATTTGAGGTATGAACAACTTACGTTGAATCAGCATATTTTTTAAAGATTAATCACATTTTTTATGACTAAACTAACTACTGTAGGAAATAAAAAATCAACATACTCAAAACGCAAAACCGCACCAAACGAAGCAAGCAAAAGTGAGTGCCATTTTATCTTCAAACTGTAAAAATGTTATAGATAATATTTCAAGGCCCTGGCATCTAGTATAATGACGAAATATGTGTTCAATGATACAAAAATATAACTATGCCAGTGTAATAGGATTATATTTCGTAATATTCGATTGTATCGGTTATTAACTGCTAACTCCTCTCACGCCAAAATGCTGATTGGATTGAATTTTCACTAATAAATTATCTTTTAAATAAAAAATGTTATATCTTATTAAATTTTGGCCTCAAACGCCTGTTGAAAGTTGGCTTACTGTTAGGATCATAAGGTTAGGTCGTGGGTTCGAATCCCATCTGAGGGCTCGGAGGCGTAGTTGTTTTTTACACACGTATTTTATATCTTATCATAATTTATTTTAATTTAAATATGAAAAACACTGATAACTTTTATATAACCTTAACCTGTTCACAGAACAGAAATTAACGCGCCAATGAATTCAAATAGAATGAGCAACATTCAGTTTGCAGAGCGGTGAACAATCGATACGACATCGTTTCGACAATAATACACAAAGCTCGTTGGTTAATTACAATTTTAATAGGTCGGTCAGTGAGGGTGGTCCCCTACTCCCAGCGACGAGGGGGCAGCAATAACAGGCTGCACAATAGAACTCTACGTAACTCGAATTATATCGGTTTTGAAAATGCTATTGAACTGGCGATTTCTCTGCGAGCATTATGGAGTGTTTGATTCTTATATTATATTTGTGATACCTATTGAACTCGGATGCAACGAAAGGAATAACTGTTATTTTGATTTCAGCTAATTTGTTTATACGACTATATTATTTTTAGACAAATAAATCGATTGAAATTGATCTAAGTCTCTGAAAGATAAGCGATGTGTTAAGTAATTATAAACTAACTTTTCTACATAATCTTGAAATTTATATTAAATAATCACAATGCTTGTCAAATAACAGGAAAAGGATTATGTTTATGATTACTCGATTTCCTTTTAGACAGGAAAAATAGTTGCGTTACTCGACACACGAACCATACCTACACACATGATTCGCAGCCATAAAAGTTGGATACCAGTTGATGTCACCGGCATACTTGAATATGCGCATAAATATGTGGAACCGGTGCGAAACGGAGACAATAGTAAGAAGAGAGCTTATTATTTCTTAGACACATTAGAAAGTTACTAGTTACCGGCCATTTTGTTTTTAAATTTTAGTACCTTGGTTAATCGCCACAATAGCAGATTGGCAGAAATCCTGCATATGCATAGAGTTAAACAAAGGGACAGTAGAGCTGTCGACTTTCGTGCTTATAAAAACTGCTGTGTACTAACTAAAAAAAAGTTACGTGTCATATATACTCTACAAAATGTAGGTAAATAATTAAGTACTCGGGACTGGTAAATCAGTAGTTAGGCTACTCCACTATTTAAGGACATGCTAGTTCCGATTTCCGATGCAATTGTTATTAATTATAAACTCGTATCACATTGTATACAAAACAATGTCAAGTTACATCCAAAAAGATTGTATGTACTGGCATGACGCATAGGTTCATAGGTTATGCGATGATGCAAAATGTTGAGTATATGACGTAATCCAGCGACGGAGCAAATATCAACTTCGCAAACGGAGATATCTGCGAGTAGTATTATTTGCAAAGCAACAAAAGCAACGTACTGAAAAGTTCTCTTAAAAGATACATAGGTAGTCGACGTAAAATACTGCTAATTAATATTAATTTATTATACTTACTAAGAAGTAAGTGGACGAGTTCATTACGTTTTTCAACATGTCTCTATGTCACACTTGTCTGGTACCGATAAGACAGGTTATTTTTATTCTTTAATTTTAAGCTGCTGTTAATTAATTGCGTAGTGAAAATGACCACAGTAGATATATTTTTTAATTATGACAAAATAATTAACATTCTAAAGGAAACGAAATTTAATATAAAAATAATGTGAACACAAACTTTTAGCAGATTACAATATTGAAAAGTTTTTCTTCCTACTGAAGAAAGAAAAAAGTATTATGTAATCTAGGAGACCAAAGAAATAACTACCAGTCCATTGATTTGTTGACATGATCCACAAAAAGGTGGGAGAGAGTTCGTTTTATGGCATGCCTGCATTGGTTCTAGTTCCTTTTTCTAAAAAAGAAAGAAATTAGTGCGAACACTTTTCAGTATGAAGTGATAAAAACCAAGTTTTTAACCTAATTGTAGCCACAACAAAAAGAGATTGCGGGGGAAGGCCTTGAACGTGGAGAAGTCAAACGCTGCTATGAATGTAGGCGCGTATTTAAAAGGAACGCAATCGATAGCCGATCGCCCGCCGAGCCGGTTGAGCGTGCTAGTGTGTGTCTCACGGACCGTCACTGAGCGGATGTGGTATCTACATTAGGGCTACCACATTTTTTTGACTTATTTCCAAGAGGATGGCTGAAAAAATTTTTGCCATCATTTGCATCTAAAAAGAGTGAATAAATTTTACCACTGTCTTGCATTATATAAGCCGATGAGAATAAAAAAAAAGAAAGTGTGAGTTTAAAGTCATTGGCTTTACGTTTATGTTACATTTTGAAATAGCAAACCGTATAATACGAGCTGAAAATTGCGATAGTGGTACGAAAAACAGTAGGTCGATCTCTCAAATTTTCTCATTTCATATTTAACTCTCATGTAGCTGAAAATTTAATAGAGATATTTGACATTTTTGTATAGATAGAAGTGTTGTTGACTGTAGCATCACCATTTTTCTACCATCCCGAAAACCGTATCTAAGTAATAAAATATACGTCGCTTGCGTCGAAAATAAAATAAACCAAAAAAAAAACCTAATAATGTGTATACTTATAATCGATTTATTGCAATGAATAATCATCAAAAACTCTTTTTACTATTCAATCTTATCTTTTGAACAGTAACTTGTTATCGCTTAAATATATTTACATGGAAGAATTTAAAAACTTAAAACCAATTTCATTATGTCTTGTTACAATTACATCAGCGCGTGCCTTAGTATCACAATTATATATTTTCTAACTAACCATGCACTTGCCACAGTAATTAAAACGGCAAAGTAAATCTTTATAAAAAACCATGCAGTAATTTAGCTAATTGGTAACCCTACGTCGGTCCGAGTTACGGCTCGCAATCCACACTATACTTTAGCAAGTTGGATAAGAATGAACATACATTTTCTTGACATCACTATAACGAAGATAGGTCGAGGCGAACTGAGGCTAGCTGCGGTCTTTGTTTACGACATGCGAGCAGCCCAGCAAATACGTAGCAATTGTATTTATGTTAATACAATTAGCGAAGTAATAACTTTTACTCCAACATCGGATGTTTTCAAAATAAGATATAGAGAGGAACGGAAGCTATAAGGGTATTCATTAATTTACGCCTTTAACTAGAAACAAAAAGAAAGTTTCAATTGGTTTTACTAATAAGTACAAGCAAGGCAAAGTTGGAGTAACTTTTAGAAGTTTTAGCATGGGTTGTTACTCTTTGAGAGAAATGTAAATATGAATGAAAGATTAGTTTTGGAAGTTTCGTGAAAATTAGGAACAAGGGGAATTTTCAATTGCTTAGCTGTAGTAAAATTACAGATAGCACATAAAACTTCCAGTGAACTCTTTTAGGCTTACAGCTTAAAAACAAAGGAAATTTTACAGTTTTGTATAGGTTGCCGAGTTGTCTATTGTATATTAAGAAATATCAACCTGTGCTTAATGAACAAATTATGATTACTGAATTACAATCAATTATTACTAAAATAGGTATTTTTATAACTTTCATTACCATCCTTCATTTTAAAATCCAAATCTATAATGAATGTTTAAAATATTTTACTTCTTAGCATAAAAAATTGCAATAAAGATTTGTAATATTTGACTTTGATTATAAATTATAATACACATATATTTTGACGACCATTTGGTGCAACGGTAGCGATCCTGCCTTTCGCACCGATGGTCCTGGGTTCGAATCCCGGAAGGGGCTGATGTTTGTGTGATGAATACGAATATTTGTACCCGAGTCATGGATATTTATATATATTTCTATAAATATAACATATCTATGTATCATATATGTATGTCTATCCGTTACCCTAGTATCCATAACACAAGCCTTTATAGTACTTACTTTGGGCTAGGCTAATTGGTGTGAATGTAAGAAATATTATTATTATTATTATATAGATGGATGAATTAGGTAAACCAGACAAAATTTGTTTATGTAGATTGATCTATAAAAATATAACATGATGATAAATAGTATGTACATTCCAATTACTGTTGGAAGTGTGAACATGAAACAATATTATTATACCTTTTTTGGAGCTTTAAATGGATACAACTTCACAAAATAGCAATATTGTGCCTACAAATTTGTATACAGGTCCTAAATCCATCAGACCACACCAAAGCTGGGTTTCTAAATCTAAGCTATTCTACATAATACATCTAATATAAAGAGAATTACAAACATTACATTTGTCCTACTGTTAGGTTCCTAATCCAATAAATTTAAATAAAAGCAAATACAGATGTATAATAGAAGGCAGAACTTTCAAATTAAACCCATTTAAACTTTTTCCCCAATCCAAAGTTTCTTGACTGAAAAGTCAGCTGTAATTTAACTTTCCGAGACAAGAACAAAGCATCATTGAAACTTAAAAGGATATTTAATGTATTTTACTTTGCTTAAATTATTTTAAATACACCATAGAAAGAAAATTATGTAGCTTTCTTGTATTCATCAACAGAATCCAATAAGGTTCAAGAAATTTCAGATTTCTTCTAATCATAAACTATTTACCTCTTAATAAATTCCAAGTATAATAATTGAAGCTCAATTGTTAGCACCAGGTGGAAAAAGTCTAATGATTCTTTTCCTTTGCATCTAATGTAAACTTGATAAATTTGGTACTAATTATATTATGTATAGGAGGATTGCTTACCAATTTATCAATTCTATAGTGGAAACATCCTTGTTCAAAATAAGAATCACAATCACATCACTTAAGTTTGCAACATCACAAATTATTTTTCGACTAACAAAAATAGGTCAGCTGCTTAAGTCTTCGTAAGGTTTAGACAGTTTACAGGGTTTCAATCTAAGACACTTCTAGAAAGTTAATTCACTACCAACACGTTTCCGCGCCCAACTCATGACGCGTCGGCGTCGCCGCTGCGGGAATAATGTCGTCGGCCATCAGCCATCGCCACGGCAATCACCGAGCCGCTACAAAATGCCGCTAAAGCGACGCTACCACATTCTCGTGAATTACACATTCCAAGGCAAACTTTTATAAACAAAATCACTTCTAAACAATTAAACATCCCAAAAACTATTCTATTATATGTAAATCTTTGAGAAACTTACCGTAAATAAGCTGAATCCAACAACAAAGAGTCACGAGCCACGCGCTCCAATTATAGGACACTCACAAATCACGAAAGCACAAGTTGTAGAAGTGAAATTTCTTCACAATCAAGTTGGCAGCGTCCACAGCCACAGTTTAAAGTCAATTTCAATGAAGTTTATAGTTTTTCGTGACAATAATCACTAAACTGACAAAGTAAACCCTGAAGCACCGCCAGCTACGTACAAAATGGCGGATTTGCGTAACGAAAGTGACGCGCTGACGCGCAGACAGAACGCATTGATAAAATTGCTTGTCTATGGCTGTTTCTTAATTTACCACGATTACTATATTTTTTTTAATGTTTTTAGTAATAAAATAGCAATAACCTAGCCTTTGTAATTTACCTAAATTACTCTTCTTTCATTTCTATTAGACAAAACAATAAGAATTTCAATTGCAATATAAAAATTCAGTTATTAACAGTTAAAACAAAAATATTTATAGCATCGAATTACACATAATGGCATTTTTGCAATCGTTAATGCGCTGCAAAAGCAATTGTTTTGGTAAGATGAAGATAAACATAAGATCCTAAGATAAATATAAAAAAAAATAGCAATCTGTTCTGGTACTAATAAGATGTACGAACAGTTCTGATAAAAGAAAAATAAAACTTGGTCGATGCAGTTGCTAAGCATAAAGCTTTGCTAGCACCGTATATTGGAGCGGTGCGTAATACTAAAATAAAATATAAATAAAATTCAATAACGTTAAGTAAATTTTAAAATTCCATAAGAATAAAGACTTTCAAAAAGCTCGCGCTTTGTGTTGCAATGGGAAATCCCATAGAGCCAATGTTTTTTTGTCATGACTTTTATTTTTGCGAATTTCAAAATTTTCACGATCTAGTCCTACACCTGTTGCTTCATAAACATAAACTTCGTCATTGAAGGTGATCTATGGGAGTAAATAGAAACAAATTTATTAACTTTTTGCCAATAGTTTTTTTAAATTAACTTTTTAAAAGATGGTTTAGTAACACTGTGAGGAAATTAGTTATAAAAGTGCTGTCTGTACCCAAAAAAAATCACTCTATTACAAAAGTATCATAATATAACTTAGTCATTATTTTATTGCTTAAATGAAAACAGATTGTGATATAATAATAGAAATGCAGTAATTCTTGATTTGATTATAGTAGTTGACATCCTTAAAAATCTTCTGATTTCTTTATATCTAAAGAATTAAATATTTTTACAATAGCATATGTAACTTCTGACGAATGTGCCCAAAAAACTATTGAACTACTCGATGCTTGTATTGCATTCGATTGCAGGAGAGCAACAGCATGTTTAGGACATCAGTTAAGCGTTCCGATCACTTCATTAGATATTCTAGAAAAAAAATCTCAATTGTTCCAGCAACAGCCTTATCTGTTTTAGTAATTTTATTGTTAACTTCTAATGTGTAATAATAGACACCATATAAAAGAAAGTAACCCCGGCTTATTCTAGCGCTATAACTTCATATCGACAGATACGAAAAAATCAATATTAAGGTTGATAACGGGCCTCCGCAAAATTTTTACGTTCTGCAAATCGTAGAGCTGCGACTTTCTAAATGGTTCATAATATAATTTCCATTTATGTTATAATATTTTAAATACTTTGTATTTCCCATAAGTAAAAGTATATAGGACTATTTTTTGAAGTAGGTGTTCCATGCTTTATTAGGTAACTGTTTGTTCCTTAAAAAAATAAAAACTCATTGCCTCTTTCAACGTCCGACAGATTATCAAATGTAATCCTTAAAACTTTCCGGACACTTTAAAATAAGTATATATCTGTAGGACAGTTTATTACGGAAGTTGCACATTATGCCCAATATGTGAAGCTGGCACCAAAAAACTAGAATTAATACATTTTCGAAGATTTCGTTTTGTAATCGGTGCAATGAAAAGTACACTCATTAATGCATTATAGATAAAATGTGGAATAGGGATCTTGCCCTATTTTTTTTAATCGTTGTGCCCTGCTCGTATGTGAAAATCGTATGACATTTTTTGAAATCACGAGAAAGAGGGCATGCGTTCCTTGCATGGAAACCGGGCTTGTGTTATTAAAAATGATCCGCTTTGATATTTACGAAAACAATATTTATCCAACAGCCTCTTTTTTATAATATGTATTTCAATATAATTCTTAACTTCCATTAGAAGAATTTAAAAAAAGGTAAAAAATTGAAAAAAAATTGTTGGTAAATAGTAAAAGTTGCTATAAAAAGCCATTCCAATTTAATTAACAGCCTGACACAAGCAAATTATCGCTGAGAATAGTTGTGTACATTTTTGTCATAACCTTTGTATACCTTTGACATTCAATCCTAATATATTGCTCTCTATCGGTACATATAATAGATAAAACATCCTTACTACACAACTTGTAAAATAATATTCTAATTTTCATTTACACATGACTTCGGATTGGACTCCCGAACGACATTCATAAATGAAAGATAATGATAACATAGCTCAGCTTTTAAGGTAGCCAGACAGGGCTTCTCTTCCCTTCTCAGTTTTGTTGGAAAAGATCATGGTCTCAGTAGTAGGCAAAGTCGACTTTGTATAAAAGCAAGTTCTATTGAGAAAATAAATATAATATTTCTCTGAAACTATGGTTCTCAAAACTGCGTTGTGACTAAAAAGTTACAGCTCCCTGTCTCGTTTACGATTTAGTGATTGCAGATACATGCATGCATGATTGCAGCACATACAGTACTGTACAGTACGCAACTAGTCATGAATGTGGCCTTGATGAAGGAACAAGAATCGGGTCACAGTTTAAGTGAATTTCTATATCAAACATAAGGAGAAGAAGAAATTTTGTTGTCAGCTGCTTTTGCGTCGCGTTGTCGCCTTTTTATCGAGTGTCTATGACAAAGAGTATATAGTAACTGCGTTTTAGTCTATGATTAATGTTTTAGTCGTTCAAAAGATGTAATAAAAAAAAATTAATAAATCAAAAGGTATAAAAAAAGAGTAACCAATATATTTTACACAATTTCAAATAAAAAAATTTAAACTAATCTAAAATATTTATTTATTTATCATAATATTTTTTATATATTATTTTAAGAGTTATTAAGGATTTTGAACACACTTTACTAAATATGATAGTTATCTCTTTTTCTTCTATAATTTAATCGTATGTGCGAAAGAGATAGATTATTTATAGATCATCTTTTTTTTTTAAACGTGTACAAAATATAATTATTATTTCAAGTAATGCTTCAAAATTAGTGATACACAGCGAAAACTTGTTGTAGGTACATCATCTATTACATTAACATGATAGAGTAACGAAAGAGTTACTGATCGTGAAATAAACATCTGATATCCTTTGTGTATATGACATTTATGACCAAGACCAAGCACTTGCTGTACGCTCAATCAGCTGAGTTTGTTTTCGTTTTCAGAATTATTATCAGACATTTTGTCACTCAATTTGAAGCGCAAATAAACACTGAATTTGTCAGTATGAACGAGTTGAAATGTTTGGAGCATCCTACATTGAAAGTAAGTAGAGTAAATGAATGGAGTAGTAATCGTGGTTTTCCATGAAGCTTTAAGACACAAGTATTGTCTTTTATATTTGCTTCGGGAAATTTCACAATAAAATCACAAATATTGGATAGACACTAGTTTAACATAGTAGCCTGATAGAGAATTATTTAAAGTGAATTATTTCAAATAATTATCGCTATTATATATTGTATAGAAAGAAGTATCAATGAAAAAGATAATGGTGTAGCAAAGTAGTATCAAAACTCGAAAATGTATGAAATTTTATTTGTTTTTTAAGGTACCGTATGAAGTATTCAATAAACGATACCGCAATGCTCAGCGTGTTCTTGATGTGGAAGCAAGGCAGGTGGCAAGTGCTAGTGCTGATATAGATAATGCAACAAAAATTCAGGCTGTCACTTCTGGTGAAATAGACTCTTTACTGGGTGGAATGGTAAGATAAAAATCAATATACATTTCAGCATTTAAAATTTTAGTATTTACAATAAACTTTTATTTAATATTTAGCTATTATTTGATAATCAGTCTATTCTGCTATTTTTATCCTATTTGGCCAAATACTGAATTATTATGTGTTGTAATCTGATAATAGGTAAATTGAAAATATTAATTTATTTTATAATAATATATAATGTTAAAAATAATCTTAACATAATCAACTTCTGTATTTAAAAAAATAACAAATAAGCTATCAAGTATGTGCTTAAATGATTGTAATAAAAAAAATTAACATTATTTAGCAATAATTTGCTTCATTTCTTCTCATAATCAATCAAAATTTAAGAAAAAAGACACTGAACAAACACTTCTTCCTGGGGCTGACAAATGTTTTGCTTTGAGATTTATTATTAAATATGGAAATTTTGTTGCTAGCTGGCCACCATGTATATTAGTCTGATTATGCGCTAACATATCTTTTCTCTATCAACTTTTTCCTTTCAAGATTTCTTTGATTGTTGTTTATTTAATTTTTTATTATTCTTTATTTGAATAAAAGCAGCAACTCTGCTTAATGACTTGCGGCTTACTGTACCTTTAAACAGAAGGATAAGCCCATGAGTGTTGCTATAAAACAAAATAAAAATATATATAAACTTGGAGAAAACAAGATTCACTTGTGACCGGAGTCGATTTTTTCTAGTATTTTTCTATTATAATAATTTATCTTATAAGATCGCATTGAAAATACAGAAAATATATACAAAATACAAAAATACAAAAGCCTTTATTGCTGATAATTACATAAAACACATCAATAACATTTTTACTTATAATTCAGCGTGTCCTGCAGACACATAGGCCTCCTCCAGCCTTTTCCACCCCGATCTATCCCTGGCCAACCTCAGCCATAGTGGACCAGCTACCCTTCTTATGTCATCCGACCATCTTTTCAGCTGTTGTCCACGTTTACGATAAGTGTTAGTTCTGGGGATCCATTCCGTGGTCTTCCTTGTCCACTTCCCTATTCCGTCTCTTGTGACGTGACCTGCCCACTTCCATTTGAGTTGTCTACTTTTTCGAATGACATCCTCAAGTTTTGTGAATTTTCTGATGTCGGTTGATCTCTTCTTGTCACTCCTTCTGTATCCAAGAATACTTCTCTCCATGCCTCTCTGACACATTCTTAGTTTGTTTTGCAGTGCTTGTGTAATGGCCCAAGTCTGGCAACCATATGTTAGGATTGGCGAGATACATGTGTTAAAGAGTTTTATTTTCACTGATATGGTGTAGTGGGCATTCTTCATGATATCTTTTAAAGACCAGTACCTTTTCCAAGCATTTACGATCCTTCTGTCGATTTCCTGTGACCTCTGGTCTTGAAATGATACAAGCTGTCCGAGATAAATGTACGATTTCACATACTGCAACTTTTCCTCATTGATGATCTGTTTGTCATGACTTTGGTTTTTGATCTGTTAATTGTCAACCCCACCTCACTACTTTTTGTGGCAAGAGCTTGTATCATTAACTGCAACGATTCAGGGTTATCGGTAATTAGCACTAAGTCGTCGGCGAACCTAAGGTGGTTTAGACTTTGGCCACTAATAATGATTCCTAAGTCACCCCAATCCATGGTTTTCATGACTTCTTCTAGAACCGCTGTAAACAATTTTGGCGAGAGGGGGTCTCCTTGTCTCACACCTTTTTGGATTGGAAAGCTTTCACCACATGTCTCCAGTTTTATCCGTGATGAGCTATTTTGATATATGTTCCTGATAACCCGTATGTATTTAAGACCTACTCCTTGGTTTTTCAGGGCACTCCATATGTGTGCATGTTCCAAACAATCGAACGCCTTGTTGTAATCAACAAATGCCAAGTATAAAGCAAGACCATATTCTTGGCATTTTTCTATAATTTGCTTCAGTGTGTGCATATGGTCTGTAGTTGCAAATCCAGATCTGAACCCTGCCTGTTCTACTGGTTGGAGGAAGTCTAATGTTTTAGAAATACGATTTAGAATTATTCTTGAGAACACCTTATACACATTTGAGGTTAGACTGATTGGTCGGTAGTTTCCTACATCGTCTTTGTCTCCTTTTTTGTATAATAAGACAATGGTGCTAACTGTCCATTGGACAGGGATACATTCTGATTCTAAAATTAGGTTGTAGATTTTAGTCAACTTTTGAATGTTATCTGGTAATGTTATTTTCATGATCTCATTGGTAATATAGTCATGGCCTGGTGATTTGTCATTTTTCTGTAACATAACTGCGTGAGCTACTTCACTTTCTAAAATTGGGAGGGTAGTTTCTACGGTTTCTTCTGAAAGATTTATGTTGTTTTCTTTGTTATCAGTTGTGTATAATTTCCTGTAGAAGTCAGTTGCGATATTCAGTATATTTTTCCTTTTAGACTCAGGTTTTTTATTCTTGTTTTTTAGTACAGGTATCCATGATTTTGTTTCTCGGAGTTTCTTTAGTGTATTCTTGATCCCACCTGTTTTAATGATGTGTTGGTTGATACATTCATTTCTTTTCCTACCTCTGTCCTTCCTTATACTTTTGCTTATTTCTTTGCTGACCCTGGTAATTTCCATAAGTAGTGTTTTATCTTTTTTGTTGCCTTTTAACATGTCTTTTCTGATCATAATAAAACACTTTTTTACGGATTTTTGCGCATGTTTTATTTTATTCATCCTGTGATCACGGCTCCTGTAAAGGAGTCGAAACGTCAGGATTAAATATAAAATAAAATAAAACATGCGCAAAAATCCGTAAAAAAGTGTTTTATTATGATGTGTAATGTGCGCGGAAGTGTAAGAACTAAATATGTCTTTTCTGACCTTAATCAGTGATTACGTGGTTGCACTCAATGTTTCATTTTTTGTAGTTTTAGGTTTTATTGTTTTGTACATATTGTTTATTTCCTTGTTATATGTTTCTTGAATTGTGTTACTGGTTGTTGGTGCACTAAAAACTGTTAAAATTGGTTGGGCCGGCTCACAATATTTTTGCTGTCTGAAATTCTTCCTACATTTTACTTCACGTGTGCTTGAAATTGTTGCTCTGACCATACGATGATTGGTATAGAAATTAAACTGAGAGATAACATTAACATCGTGAAATACTTTAGGGCGGTTACTCAAGATATGATCGATTTCGTTGCGGTAAGAGCCGTCAGGTGATATCCATGTCCATTTCCTTGAAAGTTTTTTCATGAAGCAGCTGTTCATGATCTTTAGTTTGTGTTCTAGGGCCATTGTAATCATCCTTTCACCATTGGGGCTCCTTATACCAGTTCCATGTTTTCCCATTACGGATTCCTCTCCTGGACGCTGCTTACCAGTTTTGCCATTAAAGTCACCCATAACTATCATATTTTTGTAACATGCATCTAGAGTTTCGTTAAATTTCGGTAGAAGTCGGTTTTTAGTTCATCGCTTGAAGCCTCTGTCGGAGCATAAATCTGAACGATGGACCAATTATTGTTGGTGTCGGGTAATTTAATGTTTAATATTGCTATTCTCTCGGAAACACCTTTAAACTCTATGATATTCTTCCTCAGTTCTTTTTTTATCATAAAGCCAACCCCGTATAGTCCTTTAGATTCTCCTTTGTAATAAAATATGTAGTCATTATGCTCTTCAATTGTGTCTCCCAATCTTCTTATTTCGCTAAGGCCCAAGATATCCCATCTAACGTCTTGCAGTGCGTTCTCTAATTCTTTAAGCCGTTCGTCAGTTCTTAGGGTTAATACATTTAGTGTTGCTATGTGTAAGTTGATATCTCGTTTAGGGGTTTGTCTATCGTTTAGGTTTTGTTTTGCAGAGAGTTGTCTTGTTTTAGGGTACTGTTCTAGATATTGTTCTCGATATTGTTGTGCTGGAGGGTTGCGGTCATTATCCCCCACGGAGACCGCTATCCCAATTGGGGGAGGCTTCCGGTTATTGATGTGTGCAGAATATCATTGGTTGTTGAGGTTTGGAGTTGAATTAGTTCTTGGTCGCGTTGTAAATCCTAATGGGTTTGTTTTATTGATTTTTGTTCTTGTCTCGCCTCGTTTTGTGTTATCTTGCTGATTGGGCGAGTCCGTTGGTGTTCTCTTCCTCTTTTCACTTTCTTTTTCGACTGGATTTTTGTCTTTCACTATTAACTTATCATTACGAATGAAAGCTATTTTGCCCTTTTTTATTTCTTCTTTCTGCTTGATTTTTAGTTCTTTTCTGATATTAAGAATCTCTTTTGGGTAGTCTTCTGTTATGTATATGTTTTCAGGAAATCTTTTCTTGTTGCGAAGTAGTTCGAGTTTTCTCCATTCGAGCGTAAGTGTAAATAGTATAGGCCGCGTTTTATTACTGTCTTTTATTCCTAGTCTTTGTCTTTGCTTATTTCATATTTGTCCCAGTTGTCAAGTCCAGTATCTTTGTAAATATTATTGAGACATGTGATGAGGGATTCTACTAATTCTATATTATTTGCTTCCTTTTCTTGCAGGCCATGTAAAATCAGATTATTCTTTCTTACATCGCGTTCAAGGTTTAATACTTTTTTATTCAGAAACGCAACTTCATTTCTGAGATGTTGATTTTCCTCCACCAAAGGCTTCAATTTTTCGTCTATAGAGAGGGATAACTGGGCAAAGCTTTCTGTTAGAGTTTTGGTTTTTGATATTCTCGTTGCATTTCATCCATTTTATCCAGTATAGCTTTCATTGACTTATCCATGTTGTAGACGATAAATTGCAGATTTTTTTTTTTAATTGGTAGGATTATTTAGAATTTTTTGGTAGATTATTATTGTTGGTAGATTTATGTTTTTTATATGGCCACACTTTTATGATGGCAATACAGGTAAGCTTATTTCATCTGTCACTAAATTGCTTGTGTCAACTGTCACTAAATTGCTTGTGTCAACTGTCACCAAATGCCGGATGTTGATCAGTGAATGAATAGTCCAATTTGTGATTATTTTACTTCTATAATTAAACGTATTTATATCGTCTTGAGTTCTATTATGCCACTTTTTCTGTTTATATTATTGTATTATCACTGTTTTTATTGAAAAACTAACACCTTTGCACTTATTTTACACTTTGAGATAAGTTTCGTTATAAAAATACGGTAATTCTAGCAGATTAATTTAATAAAACTGGAGAGGTACAGAACAGTACTCGTCACTCAACAATGGCCGAACCGGAAGTCAATATATAGAAGAAAATATATAGAAAAATATAAATCTAACATGGCTGTTTCATCTTAATCGATTGACCAAACATTTGTAAAAATGTTTCTTTCGAATACGAGAGGATGTTCCTCTCATTGATGAAACAACGCTGGCCTACAGCGTAAAATCAGGAAGGTACTAGAAAATTTCGGCGAGTGTTCGCAAGGCTCGGTAGCTCAATTGGGAGAGCATTGGACCGGATTTCCAAAGGTTGCGGGTTCGATTCCCGCCTGAGATTCACTTGTGACCGGAGTCGATTTTTTCTAGTATTTTTCTATTATAATAATTTATCTTATAAGATCGCATTGAAAATGCATAAAATATATAAAAAAATATAAATCTATCATGGCTGTTTCATCTTGATCGATTGACCAAACATTTGAAAAAATGTTTCTTTTGAATACGAGAGGATGTTCCTCTCATTGATGAAACAACGCTGGCTTACAGCGTAAAATCAGGAAGGTACTAGAAAATTTCGGCGAGTGTCCGCAAGGCTCGGTAGCTCAATTGGGAGAGCATTGGACCGGATTTCCAAAGGTTGCGGGTTCGATTCCCGCCTGAGATTCACTTGTGACCGGAGTCGATTTTTTCTGGTATTTTTCTATTATAATAATTTATCTTGGAGAAAACAGTTCATATCATACATGATATATTAAATGACAGACTCATACAAACTTAAAATAATGATCATTATTGACCAGTTTTATGAAAGTAAATTTCATATGAGCTTTTTTGCATATTCAAAGGTAAATAGTTCCAAAGCGAAATCGCAGTGAGTGTAAAAGAATTTGTGGCTGGGTTGCTAGGATATGTTTCCAACAGCGATGCAATAATAGAGCCAACAACGTAATATCTGACACTGAAAATCATTTGTTATTAAACATATTATATATTATAATAATATAATATAATATAATATTATCTTAAAACCTTTTTAAGATACCTGTTGGACTTTGAAATGATACACTTAAATTTGAAATGCAGTTTTATAGTGATAAATCAATTAATGTTGTAGTAGACTCATTGTTGGTAAATAGCGAATTTGGTTTGCTTGCTTTTCTTAGTACACAAGGTTTCCGTTAGCATTTTCCCAGTTTCTGTTACATTGACATTAGGTTTAGCAGTTTACAGCTAGTACTACTTTTATTGGATGGACTACGACATGGATGATGTTGCAGTGATAATACTATCAATGCTTCATAATTGCGACTGATCATCAAGTAGTACGTACTATCGGAGATGAGAATATCATTTTTCTAAGAACCTCTAGGTAAGATTTAAGTTGATTGGGTAGCAGCAGTATCCATAGTAGTGCCTACACAAAGTTCGGCAGTTTTGTTTGTCTGGTTAATATTTACTAAAATGTGGTGTTAGAATTTCCACATGTGTCTCGTCCTAAAATAAAATGTACTAACCCTGTCCTAATTTCATATGGCCTAAACCCCATACGCCCAATTATTATTTGAACTGTTGTGGTTTATTTGGCTTAAATATTGAAAGCATTAATTTAATAATTTTTAATAGTTAATGTAAATCTATTAGCACTCCTTTAGCATAAAAATGACAATGCTGAACCCTAACATGGTTTGATATACAGGTTTCAGTCCACTTATCTGAATTCTGTCACAAAAGGGGATACGGGAGGGTGCAGTCCCTTCCCAAAATGAGGCTAGGGTGGTGGATTTCCCCGCAACAAAAAATCCCCAAGAAGTGAAACGGTCATTTTAAGTTAGGTTAGAGTTGTGACCTGAAAAGCGTAACCCGAGCGAGGCAGCATTGGTCCGAGCTTTTAGAGACTCCATACCTTTCCGTCTTGAGTGCCGTAGTAAATCTATGTTGATACGGAGACTCCCTCATGGGAGATGCCATCCATCTAGAAAACCACTATGGTGGTTCGCTACTCTCTGCTTGAGGTCCATCTAAGGATCTCGCTTTCCCAAAACCCGGTGGCGTTGTTGCGGTCATCTGCGACCAACACAAAGAGAAAGGCTGCAAAACCATCAATAGCTAGTTAAACTCTCAAGTGATTATTTATAAAGCATTTAAAAAGAATAGGGAATGTCAAATGTTTCGTCTAATATGAATGTGGGAAGCGAAAAAACGGCGATAAAACTTTAGCGGACATGAAAATAAGCCAAACTGATTGAGGAAATAAGACGATTGAGCGAAATTTTATTCATTAAAAAAAATCTTCATTGGGTCTAATTGAGTAACAATGAGCGTTTTCCATTTAGAAAAAAAAGTCGACACTGTGTTGCACTGTGTCAACTTTTTGTGTGTGTGTGTGTGTGAGTGTGTGTGCCAACTGAGTTGACATTAGGTTTTTGCTATAGTATGGTCGACACAGTGCAACACAGTGTCGACAATATTGTCTAAATGGAAAACGTTCAATAGGTTGTAAAATAAACATCAAAAGTTTCCCTCATCAAGAATGCAATGGTACGAAAGGTTTCTAAATGGTAGAAAAATTGAGGTTTGTGTCCGAATAAAAAAAAAGGCCTACAAAAATTAGGCGATCCAATATATACCCGTTTTAGAAACTTCGTAGAAATCATTTGACCAACAAACACGAAAATCTAACTCACATTTTCTCATACTATGATGCGGACAGGGTAAGTCCATGGTGCAGGTGGTCGTTTAACTTTTACACATTAACATGGAACATTAGTATTTAATTTTTTTTTCCAATTATGTCATGTAATTTTAAAAAAATCACCAAGTCATCTTGTGAGTTTAAACTATGGTTTACCAGACCAATCGTATTCGTTGGACTGGTGTTAATGTGGAGAAACCCACCACTTCAGCTTCTCGCCATCCAGTCTAGGAAAATTGTGCATCCGTACAAAATTAAGTTTTGACTTAGGTGGTTTCACTTTGAAGGCGATGTAAACAAGGTGTCGAGATAAACCAATTGCAATTAGCCACTATTGTCATTTCGAATATTATTCAGAATGTGTCAAAATCAAATATTAATGAAAACGAGGGTATAATGAAATCTGATGTCAACAATCTCAAATGCACTATACTTCTGAAATAAATAACCTAAAAAAGTCTATGAAAGAAGAATCTCCTGATTTTAAAGGTTGGAAGAGAAGATTTTACTGGTTGATAAAACATTTTTCAGGTAGAGAAACTCACCACAATGAAACGTAAAGCCTCCGAAGCTATAAATGAAGAGCTGCAAGCTGCATATGTTTGCAAGAAGCGTTTGGAACATTTGAAAGAGCAAGCTAGCGTCCTCAATGAACCCAGCACTCCTCAAGTGAGGGTAAGGCATATTTAGTTTAGCAACCTGTGCTTTTGTAGGGATACAGGTTTCCCCTATCAATTAAACACCATTGAAAGGACAATAATGTCCCTCCTTACATGCCTAATAAAGATTAATGTATTTAACAATAGTTGGTTGGGTTGTTATATACAACTTAACCCGCAATAATTTTTTTGTTATTCTAGATGTGTGAAAAAAGAGACTGAGGTCAATATTTTTTGTGAAATTAAGTACATATTTTTGTAAATTAAAAATCTTTTGTTTTTTAAAATCATTGTGATAAAGAGGCAATAATTTCTGTGAAAATGAGTACACATTTAAGCAATGACTTTTATTTCCTTATCTTTGAACATTAAGTGAACACAGATCAAATTTCCCATAAAAGCGATAATGTCCACAACAATTTTTTATTTTTTTATAATTTATAAATTTCAGACCGCAATGAATCAATGGCGTAAAGTCCGCCTTGATCGCATGTTGGTTGACTACTTCCTTCGAAATGGGTACTATGAGTCAGCTAGCCAATTGGCTGATGCAAGGTCCCTGAGGGATCTCACCAACGTCGGTTAGTATCAGTGTTATAATTACCATTTTATCTTGTAGAAGTAGGCAGTTAAAGGTTTCAGGTCAAACTATTGGTTAAGAAGTCATTACCTAACCAGGGGAAGGAATTGAGTCTCAGCCAATTATCTGATTGGGTTTTTCTGGTCACATTATGAATGTTTCACACTTTCTTATGTTTGAGTTAAAACAGCTATGGTAGCGATCATTTATTTTCTTATAACATGTTATATAAAATCATCAATTAGCGACAAGTTTTTTCATAAATATAGAAAAAAAGTTCTAGAAAAAGGCAATTTTTACCGTCTATTGTTTGCACGTACGTGCACGAAAACGACTGGAAAGAATATTAAGGAAAGTTTAGTCAAAATTTGAACTCGATAAGCTGTGTCTCATTTTGCTTCATTTTATGTCAAAAGCTGTAAAGACTGGTCCTTTCATTCGATTTATTTGATTTGATTGAATAAGGATTATTTGATGATTAGTTATTACTACTGGAATTGACTATGAGCTGTTGCATATATTTGCATATTCACTTGTTTTTAGATTTCCATTTAGTTGAATATTAAATATAATATTTATAATATTTTATAAATATAGTATTTTATTTAATCCACTAATTTCTTTATGAATAATTCTATGATCATTTCATTGCATTCAATTCATCAGTTCGAACGCTATAAATGAATACCTTACTTCCTCAGATATATACGCAGCAGCAGCCGAAGTAGAAGCAGAATTACAACAACAGCGCACTGCACGCTGCTTGCAATGGTGCGCTGATAATAAATCCAAATTGAGAAAACTCAACTCGAATATGGAGTTCAAGATACGGATACAGGTAAATTTCATAATATTTTTATTTAAGGTCACCAGCTTGGCTTCACGGCGCTGAGTACAGCTCTTTCAGAAAATGGGCCGTACAATTACCAAACAGTGTTGCCAACTCCTAGAAGTTCGAGTCGCTAGACTCAACATCAAAAGTCGCTCAAGCTAATTCCACTGGAAGCGGACGCAGGATTTTGTATGGGAGAGGCAGAAGAGGCCACCGGCATGCAGTATGAAAGGTTGGGATATGTGAGAAAAATTAAAAGTAGGTACATAAGTAATTAAATTATAATTTAAATACACATCGTGAACAACATAGGTACCTACATATAAAAAATAACTTTAATTAAATTATACAATTATTGTAACAATCACATAAGTGTACTAATAGGTTAATGTAAAACTTAGATTTGGAAAAAAATTTAAATGTCTTGATTTGAATATTTTTTAAAAGAGACTAATTTAATAAAGTTTGAGTTTGGTGTGTTTGTTTTTCATAATGTATCTCTTGGCACTGTATCGAGTTGACTAAAAATTCATCCAATAATGACTCTAGAACTCATTTAATTTATACCTACTGCAAAAGTCGCTAGATAAGTCGCTAAACAATTTTTGTCGCCAAAAATGTTTTTAGTCGCTAAGACTGAAGCAAAAGTCGTCATTTCTAGCGTCAAAGTCGCTAAATTGGCAACACTGTTACCAAATCAAGAGCAGTCTGGTGAATTAACGCCATCTAGTAACTCACTGAATGAAGCTACCATAGTGGCGGTATCGAATATCGAAGTTTGATTGAATAATTACTGAATATAATCATGTCATATCCCAAATAATGGACTCGCATTGTGATATCTTTCAATGAATTTGTGCATTTATTGTAATAAACTGTCAAAATGCCATTATAAATAAAATGTAGTGCATTGTTTTCAGACTGTCACACGATAGTAAATAAATATCAAAAGTTAGTAGTCAATTGTAAAATATTAATTCAAAGCTAGAGGTTGCAAAAAAAATCTAAGGTTATTTACTGTCGTCTGACGTCATTATTCATAATGGGATTGCAATATCTAGCAAATGAAAATGGAAACAAATGAATGTTACAGCTTTTTTGAAATTATACGAAATAAGGCGTACCTATCTTTGTTACTATAGGAATTCATCGAGTTAGTTCGAGAGGACAAACGGCTGGAGGCGGTTCGGTATGCCAAGAAACATTTTTCAACATATGAAGAAGGGCAACTCGAGGACATCCAACATTGCATGGGCATGCTCGCATTTCCAAAGAACACAGGTACTTTGAAATTCAACTAAAGAGCAACTATCACATGTGATATTTAATAATTGCTTATTAAAAATATAGTACGAGTATATCAAATTTGATTCACTAGATAATGTACAGTACTGAGGGTCGCCGATAATACTAATATTCTTACAATGTATATACAAACTTCCTTTTATATCTACAATTAATAATTCAACGAAAGTTTCTAAAATGAGTATTATGTTATTCGTTTTCAAGATTACCTATTTTAGACCAATCCCTATTTTGTAAACTCGATCAAAATGTAACTGGTAAAATCGTTGTGGTGTAAACGGAGGAAAAATTGCCACTTGAATTTGTTTACAGAACTTAGTTTTATGAACTAAATTTTATAAGTACCTGGGGAAATTAGCCCTTATAGCGCCTGTGTAAACCACGTTGCCATCGCATTTACAAGTCACAGTTAGCATAGGTCCTTAGCTAACGGTCAGTAGAACATGCGTTGGAGTCGCGTTTGAAAACGCAGTGTGCATAGGCCCTTAGCTAACAATCAGTAGAACGCGTAGACGTCGCGTTTAAAAACCCCAGTGTGCATAGGTCCTAAGCTAACGATCAGTAGAAAACGCGTTGGAGTCGTGTTTAAAAACGCAGTGTGCATAGGCCCTTAGCAACAGTCAGTAGAACGCGTAGACGTCGCGTTTGAAAACCCCAGTGTGCATAGGTCCTTAGCTAACGGTCAGTAGAAAACGCGTTGAAGTCGCGTTTAAAAACGCAGTCTGCATAGGCCCTTAGCTAACAGTCAGTAGAACGCGCGTAGACGTCGCGTTTAAAAATCCCAGTGCACATAGGTCCTTAGCTAACGGTCAGTAGAAAACGCGCTGGCTTCGCGTTTAAAAACTTTAGCATGTGATGTATCGGTTTCGTGGGTGTGTAGAGGTGGAGCCGTACCGTTCGCTGCTGGGTCGCGCTCGCTGGTCAGCGCTGGTGGCGCAGTTCCGCTGGGAGCACGCTCGGCTGCTGCACCCCGCTCGACTGCCGCCGCTGCCAGTCGCGCTACAGCTCGGCCTGGCTGCGCTCAACACGCCATATCCTTTACAATGCATTGTCGTTACTAAAACTAACATAAAGGCCAGTAGCGGATCCAGGGCGGGGCAGGGGCGTGTCAAATTTCAAATTAAACCAATTAGAATGAATACTTGTGTTTTTAATTTAATTTTTTGCATTCACAATGCAATATTTCTATAAGATATAAAATACGTGTGTAAAAAACAACTACGCCTTCGAGTACTCAGATGGGATTCGAACCCACGACCTTTCGCTATGCGGGCAACATCCGTTACCATAGGATAACTGGGATCCATATGTGATACATACATTATTAATATTAAAAGAAACAAATGTAATGTGTTTAAATATTTATTTGGATCCACAATACTATATTTCTATATAATACGCCTGTAAAAACAACCAACCAGCTTAGCTTCAATCTCACCTGAAAGATTTGAACCCACGACCTTTCGCTATTCAGGCGAGTGCTCTGACCACTGAGCTACCGAGAAGATGGCAGAAACGTTGAAATTTACAAACGTATTTCAACTTCTACTATGAGTTAGTATCGTTACACCAATGTTCAACGTCGACTGCCTTCATTGATGGAACGATACTAGATATACGATACTATACCCAGCCTCAGGTACGAATGCTCGTATTTATCATATTAACATCTGCTACTTCGAGGAATCAAACCAGGCACCTTTTTACTTCGAAGGTAGAGTCACTACCTCTTGGCCAAACTGGTTGTCAGGTTGAACAAGACAAACTTTGCGTTCATTATATCGAATCATGCTGGGGGGCAAAATTAACCGCCCTTCCCCGAACCGAAATCCGGCTCTGCTTCTAAAACTGTGTCTAAAATATGCTTGTCCTAAAATTTAATTTTAAAAGTCTCCGGACTACATATAAAATACTGACTCGCCTCTTTGAAAAATTTTTTTTTTCATTCCTAATAAATTAAAGATCCACCTTTCTTAAGGTTTTTGTATTAAACTAGCGGCTCGCCCCAGCTACGCACGGGTGGACAAAATTCTTTAAATTTTTTCTATTATTAAATATTTTTCCGTTAGCGCCATCTAGCGTCCGGTAGATTGCTATGGTAACGAATATACGATGGGAAAAGAGCGGACAGACAAACAACAAACTTGTGATCTTAGATTATAGACTAGCTGACCCGTCAACGCGTTGCTATGGTTACGCGTACACAATGGAAAAAAAGGGACAGACAAACACACAACAAATTTGTGTTCTTAGATTATAAATTTATATAAGTTAAATAGTATGATAACTTCAGGGAAACTAAAAATAAGTAGCCCTTGACTCCGACCACACTCAGTGCTACAAGGAGAGCACGAAAGTATCCGCATGTCCAGTGTGCCAACCGCCTCTGAACCAGTTGGCACGAGCCCTCCCACACGCGCACTGCTCCCACTCGCGTCTCGTATGCCGCATCACCAACGAGCCTCTCAACGAGCACAACCAGCCAATGGTGCTGCCCAACGGACAAGTCTACGGCGAAAAGGTGCGGCTTCCGATCCTCAAGTTATTTATTACAGTCACGTGTGTTGTTTAGCTGTACGGTATAGACCTCGTGCGCTGCATCACGAGCACAATCATCACATGGTGCTGCCCAATGAATAGGTGCATGGCAAGAAGATGTGTTCTTACTACCTACTTATAGCTGGGATATGGTTACATTGAGAGCAACCAGTAACTACTTTAACGAATCCATCATTAACATTTATTAAATTCAACCAATTTATTCAGGGATTTTGACAATTATTATGTCCTTGTTCCTCTTCCATTGAAATTCCCTGATGAAATCCCATGCGAGTTTTATTTACGGAACAGGAAGTTATACAAATGTGTATGTATTTTGAGCATGTCACGCTCGTGCTTGTTTCGGATAGATACATTTTAAGAAAAGTAAAATAAATGTGGACATTATTAATGGAGTTAGTAGAAGGGGTCATTATAATATGGAATGCCTGTAGACAAAAATATAAATTAGTACTTACCTCGTAACAACTTGCCTTAATTCTAGTGACAAGATATCCCAATAAATCTCAAAAAACACCCCAAAACAAACCGTACGTAATATGATAAAATCAAATTTCTTTTTACAGGCAATCAAGGAGATGGTGAAACTGGGTTCCATCGTCTGTCCGAAGACAAAGGAAGTATTTTCTTTGAAAAGTGTAGAGAAAGTTTACGTTATGTGAACTGATTTAATTGTAAATATTTGCGTTCTGTCGGTATCGGTACTTACTCTATTTTGTCGCACGAATTTATTTTATCCACAAATTCGGCTTTGTGGTATGTCAGATAAAACGGGTAAAAAGATCTACATGTCTTAGTTGTTAGATAAAATTTTAATGTACAGTTCATACATTAATTTACGAATTAATAAAATAACTACAAGTTATTTTAAATAGTTAAAATGTAAAAATGTCATTTCTGTTGTCACTAATAAAACGTGTACAAGCTGCAGTCATCTCCAGAAAATGAAATTGTTTTAGCACGGAGAAGAGTCCATTTTATGTCATAGATTGATCATATCAAATTAATTAGTCATAGAAAACTAATGAGTAATTTTGTAATGCGACGATTTCGGATATGACGTCACAGTCCACTCGGAGACCACAAAAGTTCCGCCCTCAAATACATAAATCTGAATAATGTATTTCTCAGTCATTTATGATTTCAATTGTTTCAGTGATTTATTAGTTTTGATCTTTATTTTTAATTCATTATGTTAATATAGTATTAACATCGTGATACTTTCCCATTGGCCAAACTTATAATTTTGTTTTGTACGTTAGCTACACTGAACCCGCTTGACATATAATTATTGGGAAATTTTGTGTCTTTACATTTCATTTCACGTAGTTAAAACTCTTCTCAAGTGATATGTATCTATCTTTCTAAACTGAGTTTCCTACATCTTTTTGCTCACTCACTTTTCTTTGACATCGATTTGTGAGATCAAACAATACTTTATATTAAAGCCTTTAAAGATTAAACGAAGTTTGTGTGAAATGTTTATATTTGTCTATTATCGATAATAGTACTATCGAAGCCTCTGGCGAATCCTTATTATTATCTTATCAATCCTAAGTCGAAAGTCGCTTGCACGCTGCACGATGCCTATCGCTTCAGGCCACGTCCCGCTCCATTCATTCAACAAAGGCGCGCGTGCGCAAACAAGCAATTCACGAACGCGTAAAGCAGATTGACAGTTGACAGTACTGACATCAAGGGCGATTTTAAAACTAGTTGATTATGATTGGCCGTAGTATAAATCGTAGTAAAATACGAAGCCAATTAGGGGTCGTGTGGGCGTGTCCGATGCGATCAGTTCAAACGAATATTTCTACAAAGTGGTAAGGCACGAGAGACCTCGATAGTACATAATTAGTAAAACATTTTAGGTTGTGATCGAAGAACAAAAATGACTGCGAATTAATAGAGTAGGTATAAGAACTAGCTATTAAGATCTGCCATTGAGTTATATTTAATAGTACGATCGTACTTGTATTTAAGTTCTTTATTTCTAACAAACTAAACATGTACATTTTGTTTTCTTGTACTCTCAAGATGAAATAATTCCTTTTTTTGGAAACTTTTTTTTTACTGTCTGGTTTTTTGGTTAAAAGTATTAATACATTATATTGTTCTAAAGTCAATCATTCGATAAATATCGATCTTTATTAACGTCGACTGTGTGATTATTTTCGAGTGACGTGTGTATTGTACTTTTATTGGCATTACTTTAAAGAAAAATCTAAGTAAATGGCCATATTGTTTAAAAACATATTGTTATTATGTTTTGTATAATTTTGTACCCCATTCGAATTGCATATGAGAATTCATATCAAACACATTGATGTGAATATTATGCGCCGAATGATATCTATTCTTAGTGTTAGTTAAGTTATGTACTGAGCTTGATTCTGGAAAAACACTGAACCTGTGTAGTGATTTTTTTCTTTACCATATTAAAGAAGGTAGCGGCTTATCCATCTATTGCTACTGAAATATTTCCCACAGTAAAAGAAAAATATATCATTTTATTACTACCAGTACAGTACATGATATATCTTGCTGCTTTGGGAATAATCCAGGAGAATTGGATATACTAACAGGAAGCTAGTGACTTAATATTTTTAGAATGCATCCAATTTTTGATTCAATTCCAACATTTGAATTCGGTAATGATTCGTCACGCGAATGCCTTTATTTAGACCAAATATGTTTAGATAATTGGTTTAGTTTCGTCATAACCACCTCAGCAGGAATATCTAGTTAGGGTTACTCCTTTTTGCTATTGGTCTCATGGTATTCTACGACCAGAAACCTACATGCTTTCATAGGTAGTTTAGTTCCCCATACATAATTGTACAACCTACTTGTATTATTACTGACAACTGGTTTAGTAATTATTCTATCAAGAACTGACATATCATGCCATTTCTGATAGGTAATTACTGTCATAACACTAAACTTTGTACCAAACTTTTGTTGCAATAATTAAACTCCAATTTTTCACTTTTGTATGACTACTTCTACTCTTTAAAGAACTAGGAATATAAGGGGTCCTAAATAGGCTTAAAGAGCATAACGAATATATACAAAGTTTATTAACATTTTATTTATTTTAAAGGTGTGTCCAAATAAGTGTGTTATTTTGCGTGACAACTCGTTACTGAATTTCTTGATTATTAAAGCTAAAATTAGTGGGTCTCTACATTTGCTGTCCTTGTTTAATTGATGAAGAATGAATGAGATTTACTGTAAAAACTTTTAGGTATATTGATTACCTATATTCAGAATCCAGCTCAATTTATAAATTGAAAACAATGTAAAACCTCATTGTAATTATACTCATAACTGTGTGGATATATGCTGTGTGAAATACAAGCAAAGCACTATATTTTGGAATGTTTTATTTTACTAACTTTTTTACTCAGAAGCGTTTACAAATAGTAGTTTATGATACTGTTGCATAATAAGGGTTCTTATAACATGAGTGTGTTTTAAAAAAACGAGCCGTAGGCGAGTTTTTTTATAGTACCACACGAGTGTTATAAGACCAAGTTATGTACAGTGTCATACACTACTTTATCTTCTCTCATACTATAATATGTAAAACAATATTGCAAATAAAACGCTGAATATAACAACAAATTTATTTAAATGTCAAATGTTGGCGCCAAGGTGCAAACATCAATTGCGCATGCGTGTTGCGTCGGTCGTCGAGGACTCGTTCATTGAAACCTTTTTAAAGTAGAGGTTCAACCTCCTTGGTCCAGCTGGAGGTTGTATAGGTGTATCGTTATGATTAAAAAGTTATATTATGTTACAGGTGTCCATACAAGACCTGTATCGTAATGAAACTTTTTTTTTATTATTTTTGGCCTGTACGTAATGTTTGTCATAAGCATTTTGTTTTCAGTTTTAGAATCTTTGTATTATAGTATTAGAGTAGATAAACTATTTTAATATTACCCATAATCCATCCCTGTATAACACAACTAGTATTTTAGAATGTTTAAAAAACGATAAATTAGCTGGGGAAGAACTCCATTGCATTGAGTGTATTTCATTCTTTAAATATGGAGTTTTTGATGTGTAAAATCTTTCCTCTCACTTTTCTGCAATTTGTGGGAGTGATTTCGTGAAATGGGAAGGAAGTGTGCAACAGGAAGTCGCGAAAGCGCGCGCTATTCGATTTGACGAATGACCGCGCGGTTTTAGAGTTGACCGTCAGATAGTAGCAACCAATTTTCCGAGAGGTCGGTACTGTCAGCCATCAGCTGTGCACTTAAGTTACAGTGTTGTAAGTGTAAATACGGTGTATAAAGTTTGCTTTTTTATAAATCAATTTATATACTTAAACTACATAAATAAACATTGACTGTTGATAATGTCTCAATAAAGTGCAGATCATTGGAAAAAAATTAAGTAACTAATAATAAATAATTATTAGAATAAAGTATTTCAGTATTTAGAGTTTTAAATTTTTAGGTTAATATTTGTCACTGCTTAAACAATATCAATCATTTACGACTATTGTAAGGCTCGCTCGTTTTTTTTTTGGTCGCCAAGTGTTCTTGTACTTTCAGTGCACATAGCAGAGCCTCGAAAAAGAATGATGGAAGTCTTTTGGCTATGCAAGGTATGTCCGAATTTGTCAAGCAATATAAAGTTTGTGTTGAACTTGTATGTAAGAAAATATGTGGTGACTTCATTACAACAGAGCCACCTGGATCTCGAAAACGGAGCGAAGTAGCTCTTAGCTAAAATCTGATAATCTATCTAGTAATTTAACGGTACTTTATTGAAAAAGAAAACAAGAATTTGTCGCAGCCTCGCTCTGAAGAAAGAAGGGAGCCAGGAGTAACAATTTATGTTAAAAACTATTTTGCTCACATTTAGAACTACTAATGCAAGTCATATTGTAGCTTGCATACCATTTTACGCATACAGTACGCGTCTAGTGTAAACCCGGTTTATTTAGATAATCGGTAAAACGAAATCAACAGATAAAAGATGAAAATAGTAAAATAAAAATTTTTTTACCTAAATTAAATTCAATATTTTATTAGTTAATTTTTACATTTGATTATTACCGATCTAGAATACTCGTAAATGGCATTATTTATCACATTACATTACTTATTTTTTTTATAATTACATAGCACAGTACTTGCATGATTACAAAATTAAAATTGATTTTTAAATCAAAGGTAAGTTAATTTATTGACTAGTAAGTGAAGTTCTTACTAGTAATTTTATGACTAAAGGCAAACTTTATATAAAAATAAAGACGCTATAAATTGAAAACATATAAACAAAATTCCTTTCAAGGAACAAGAACTATTTGATAGAAATTACTCACTCACACTATTAAAAAAGTGACAATGTCTATGTAATTGTTTAATAAAAAAATCTAACTATAATAAAGAAACACTATAATGGTTTTACGTATATACACAATAAAATTCTTATTAAAATAGTGAATAATAGAACAGCACGCTAGTTTATTATAATACAACGTAACGAGCATATGTTTTGCATTTTTTGGAACATATTTTTTTTTGTCGTGAGCAAGGCGTTTGTATCAGCAGCACCAATATTCAAATGTTAGATAAATTAACAGTTGTCGCGTTCCACTGACAAAAAGATAAGCAGAGTTAAGCTGCCTCGAATACTTAACAGGTATAATCATGGTTGACCTACATCTATCAGCAGGAAATCTGCCGTGCGAATCTTTCTTTCTTTCGACAGAAATGGATGAAGCGTGAAGAACAGATTCTGTGCTGCCAGATAAGGGTCAACTTTAAGAGGTACGGTCAGCATCAAATGCTAAATAATTACAGTCAAAATGTCTAAATAATTAGGCCCGAACGAAGTAATCAATGAAATCGAGAGTTCAAATTTTCACTTTGATGGTACCAAAATAATCCAAGCGTTTTGACATTCTATATAATTATAGTAACAGAAAGTTAACATCAATTTGTATACATTGGCTGTTTCAATATTTTTGTTCACTATATTCTATTTAATGCTTACAGTACATACTCGTATTTACAAAAACATTTTTTTTTGTAAATACCAGATGTTTTTTTTTTAAAAGCAATTAATATTCAATTAGAAGTTTTAATTACTTATAGTATCAGAGGTTGAATAGTCTATATTCAAACGTTATTTGGTCTTCGGTAAAACTTTAACCGATATGCATACATAAATTGCAACTCCGTATTTCTTATTTAGAACTTATAATTTTGGTAAAAGCACCTAAACAGAACTCCTAACAACGAATTAACGATTTAGTACTAGGATTATTCCTTAAGTGCATACGCACCGAGTAACTTTTGAGGATATGTCTGAAGTGATGTAAAAAACTATATCCCTTTATAAAACTTAATATTAAATACAGAAAAACAAAACTGTAAGTCGAGGAGTAAATATTAATTGTAATGCTTAAAACTAGCATCCGGATGCTTCCGGATGATGTTTCACAATATATTATATTTACTGAATTGAATTGTAATTAGCTAACACTGATTTCGGTTTAACCTCTGGGCTAGCGATCTCAGTATATCTAGACTTATAAATTATATGACTCTCAATGGACAACATTTTTAGTTACTGTAAGTAACAAAATGGAAATCGGAAATGATAATGAAAGTACATAATGCAAAATAAATTATATTTGCCACATGTCTATTGGCAAATATCTAATTTTTTAAAAGCTCTAATTTTATTTTGAGTGATATAAACATGATAAATTTGTTATTTATATATAATGTTATTGAACATATCGCTTTCATTTAAGTGATATTAATGAAAGTGGAGCTTAAATTTTGCCTTTTATTTATATAATTTTCAATAATATAATTTTTTTTAATGAAATACAAAGGAGAAACAGAAATAAGTGGTGACTGACATTCTAAAATCTGACTGTTTCAATGAAACAAAACGTTTATACTTATATTTACAAAATGTAAATGGAACTAGATAACTATCACAATATCAAAATGGGATGATTTGTACTATCGACTAACATGTTAAGTAAATACTCAAACACAATTAGATATTAGCACTGAAGTTTTACCTTCTCACAAAACTGAGTATATTTTTGAGTCGCAGACTCATATTTACAATAATTTACATAATTCTGGCAATTATAGGAAAATGTATGATTTGTACCAAAAGTATACAACAAACATACAAACCGCTCTTGCCATGTTAACTCTATTACGAACTTCACATGTTTTTTAATCTCAATGATATAATTTCTTTTTTTTTTCCAAAAAATCACAGTGTCAGTTGTGTGATAGTTTACACTGGGAAAATTTTTCCCAACAAGTCACACCCCAAAAATTAAATTCTTACTTGTTACAAAGATCTTGGCAATAAGTATAAATAGTAATAACACTGACTCATTGGGAATTTTCCTTCTAGCAACAGTGTTAAATCATACAGTGTGATTCGTTGGGAATAAAGTATTTTGTTCAGTGTTTATCACTTACCACTGAAAATATATGATTTTGTTTTTAAATATGTTACTAAACAATTTCTAACGAATCACAGTCTCAGTTGTTGCACTATTACACTGAGAAGATTTTCTCAACGAGTCACGTCTCAAAAATAAAAGGAGTCTGATTCGGTAAAAAAAATCTTGTCAAATAGTTGTTCCATTATGTAACACTGTGACTCATTATTGGGAATTTCCCATCTAGCAACAGTGTTAAATCACACTGTGGTTTGTTGGGAATAAAGTATTTTGTTCAGCGCTTATCACTTACCACTGAAAATATACGATTACTGTTTTTAAAAATGTTACAAATAAAGAGGAAATAACAAAAATATTGCTTTATAAACATGATAACAGTTGACAAGTATTAAATGAAGCTTAAAGCTACGAATACGTTTTAAATTCCTAAGTCGTTTGTTACTACGTACAGCGCGGTGGTAAAGTAAAATGTTACTTATGCCAAGGGAATAAAGATCAAAACGAAATTATTCCATCAACAAAAGTATAATTTTGCTTTAAAAATGACAGCTGTCAAAATTCCTCATTAGCTGCAATCCACTTTCAAGATTACATTGTTTTTATTCGAGGATTGTACAGTTCATTTATATTTTTATAGGTATATTAACAAAATAGTTGCTTTGGGTATCCTAACTGTTTAGTTCGATAGTGGCGATTATTAAATAATATACAAATATTTAAATCGAAAGTGTGGTCATCGTGTTATTACCACACTTTATTTTGTTTTACAGATATATCCTGAAATAAGCACGCTAATTTGTACACATTGGCTTTATAAGCCAATGGAATATATCTAAACAAAATTTTAGAATATCTTTTATTTTTTACCAATTTTTTCGCAATCCATCGAGTATTATTTATTGTATTTATATTTATATATTTTATAAATATGTAGATACATAAAGTTAAAAATTTGACCATTTGATTCATCATATCGTCGTTGCGCGTGCAAAAATCGCTAAGTGTTATTTAGCTATTTTCGGATTTTTATGCAGTGTTGATCGTTATTTCAATGCACACATACTGTAAAAACAGCTATGTAAAAAATGAAATATTTACAGAGTTTTGAATATTAGAATACTCTTGATAATTTTCGTGAAAAGCAGTTTTTTGCCTCTCCTGTAAAGTAAGTAAAAAACACATAGCGACTCTTTCACGCGCAACGACGATATGCTACTGTAATAGAGATAATTTAATTTTTAGTGTATAGCTTGATGTGTTGTCGACTGTACCTGCGATTACGATTAAGCGTGCCTACATAAACCACTACAGTCATTCGACATTGTGTGCCCGAAAATTTTTCTTTAAGTCAAAGGTAATAAAAAAGATTTGACAAAAGTCAACATTATGTTTATTTTAAGGTGCACTTTTCCTTATTTCCATTTATCAATCAAAGGAGCCTTTCTTTTTTCCATATAAGTAAGGCTAAATATGTACCTAAGATTCAAAGATACCAAAAAATAGCTAAAAAATTCTATATTCCGAAAAAAATACTTATTTATTTTTAAATACATTTGTACCACTAAATAAAATCATTCAAAAATATACATTACTTGCAACAAATGTTTTTTTTAGCTGGCAAACACAATTGTTTTGAGTTTGAAGCGTTTTGTAGCTTAAAGTTATATAAACATTTTTCGATATTTAGTCTTAAATATAAAATGTATACTATCAGCAACACTGCTTTATGAATTTTTCTGTTTTTAATATATACAGTAGGATCAAGAGCGGAAATAGATATTTCTTGCTATTGCGAATCCTTCTAAGCGTTTAGTAATTTTATCAGCCTACGGACTTTACTAAAATACCGTGTTCCAGAGCCGCGAAAAACTTGTTAAAATCTAACCGACTGTCACACACAAGTGCCACATTAGCGTTTCGTTCTACGCAGTTGTGATCAAGTATATAATTTATTGTGTTTTATTAACTTCATAAAAATCTAATTTATGGGTATATTATATATGAAATAAGTGTTTGTACATTATTATGAATATTTTCAAATAACTTGTACCAAGGTACATTTTTGGCCCGAAAAGAAAGGTCTCCTTTGTATCTAATGGACATTAAATCAATGAACGGTTTTTTTATTAAATTGATTTCTTTTTTACTTTTTAAATGTGTAGGTATAAAATAGGCAAAAGTTTAAAAAAAACTTTAAGGTGCACATTTCATTTCTCAATGCAAAGTGTACCCAATGGACATTGACTTAAGGTTAACTTTTCTCAAATCTATAGATGCTTATAGCCTTCTAGATGTGTAGGTATACCTAACATCAGTATGTGCGTTCGCTATTTGACAGATTTACTTATATTAAACTATGTGGAACCCATCTGAAAGCAACCGAAGTAGTATGGCTACCCGAAGTAATGTGTCATGACGGCCATGACAGCTATGCCCGCTAACAAAGCAGCCAGGTGTCTGCAAGACTGCGCCTTATCCGGTTCCCTCAGTAAATCTGGTAGAACTGTCACCAACGCGATATGCAAGAACCCGCCTGCGGTGAATGGAACTATCCAGGACGTTTTAGCCTCTGTAACGTAATTTATAAGATTGATCAGTATATTATATAATAATAATACTTTGTGTGTTTGTTACCATATATAGTTACCATAGTTACCATAAGCCTAAAAATAACAGTTTTTAAAATCAATTAACGTTACCATAGCAACGCGTGGCCGGGTCAGCTACTATATTATAAAACTAGCTTTTACCCTGTTATATACTAGCTCGATAAAGTCGCTAAGCATAAAGCTTCGCTAGCATCATATATTGGAGCGGAGCCCAATATTAAAAAAAAAATCTGTAATATTTAGTAATTTTTAAATGACTTAAATGATTATGAAAACTTTTAAAAAGCGCGCACTCTTAGTTACAATGGGAAAAAATGAGAACCATAGATCCAATGTTTTCTGGTTATAATTTTTTTATAATTTCACAATCTGGTCCTAAATGTGTTGATTCGATTCCACACAATAAATATTAAAATCGGCTAAGAACTCGGAAAGTTATGGCGTAACATACATTGCGTCATTGAAGCTAATCCACCGGAGCTCCGCTCGCTTCGCTCAAATTTTCGGTTTTAATAGACCGATTAAAATTTATATATCTATTCTACGGGGACAGTACTTTGTTCCTGGATGAAAGGTACCCACGTCCTTTTCTGTACCTCTGATAAAGATGAATTTTAAACAGCGTCACATACATAATTCTAAATCTAAGTTAAGTATGTGTTATGGCATTCAGTAACAACGACGTTACCACACAACATCCAGACGATGAGAGTAGCGCCACCATTATTTACGACTTTCTGGACAGATTGTAACTATTAAATAATTTGTACTGATGCCTAAGTGGTTTAAGTTAAATATTTGATCCAGTAATACAAATTAAAATATTTTTATTTGACAAAATACAAAAAATGCTTGTACATAAAATTTTCCTTAAAGTAAATAAGTAACATCTACTGAAAAAGGTCGTAAAACTCAACATATATAACAAAGATTTATAATTTTTATATATTTTATGCATTTTCAATGCGATCTTATAAGATAAATTATTATGATAGAAAAATACTAGAAAAAATCGACTCGGGTCACAAGTTTATCTTATAAGATCGCATTGAAAATGCATAAAATATATAAAAATTATAAATCTAACATGGCTGTTTCATCTTAATCGATTGACCAAACATTTGTAAAAATATTTCTTTCGAATACGAGAGGATGTTCCTCTCATTGATGAAACAACGCTGGCCTACAGCGTAAAATCAGGAATGTACTAGAAAATTTCGACGAGTGTTCGCAAGGCTCGGTAGCTCAATTGGGAGAGCATTGGACCGGATTTCCAAAAGGTTGCGGGTTCGATTCCCGCCTGAGATTCACTTGTGACCCGAGTCGATTTTTTCTAGTATTTTTCTATTATAATAATTTATCATATATAACAAACATTAATTTGCAACGATGATAAATCATTATAATAAATAAATTATATACGTATATAGATATAGAAATGAAACTGAATGACATACCTATGGCATTTCTCGCCCCGCTAAATATCACAGCCGTCATCGCACCAATCAGTCCTGCTGAGGCAGTAGCCTGGCAACAAAATTTATACTCAAGTATTACACTGAATAAATAGCCATAAGGCGCCACCACAAAAATTAAAACAGACAAGTGCGAGTCGCACTTGGCAACCGAGGGTTTCCTACAAATATGTACTATCGAAGCCTCTGGCGCCTTATCAGACCTAAGTCGAAAGTCGCTTGCACACTGCACGATGCTTATCGCTTCAGGCCACGCCCCGCTCCATTCATTCAACAATGTCGTGTTGAATGAATGAATGCCGTCGTATAAATCGTAGTAAAATACGAAGCCAATTAGGGATAGGTATGGGTCGTGTGGGCGTGTCCGATGCGATCAGTTCAAACAAATATTTCTACAAAGTGGTAAGGCACGAGAGACCTCGATAGTACGTACATGTTATAAATAGTTCAGGATTCGAGCCTCGCAATCTTATTCCAAGTTTTTCCTAAATAACTTAATAGAAAAATTACTAGAAAAACATCGACTCCGTTCACAAGTGAATTCTCAGGCCCTTGAGATTGTCAAAATAAACGTTTTTTGCGCCATAAGTGGTCCTATCTTTTTTGGCGTTAACTAGGAAGTTTGATTTTTCACAGCTTTAACCCTTAATTCGACGGATTTTTTTTTTAATTTGTAAAATTGTTACTAATTTTGGTTCTTAGCTTGTAGGGGACCCTAGAAAAAATATATTAAAAAATCTACCTATTTCAATTTCCTGCTACAATTACAGCATCCAGAACTCTAGATATATGGACTAGTTTTCGACGGAGATTTTTTTCATTCAACAGGAAGTATACTGCACGACATCGAATTAAGGGTTAAGGGACTGTACACCTGAGTATGTGGTTTTAATCTCAACTCGAAACGTTCCCGAGATAAATGGTCTAGACAGACATACGAACAAACAAACGTACAGCAAAGTGATCCTATAAGGGTTTTTGCCTTTTGAGGTACGGAACCCTAAAAACAGCAGTAAAGCAGAATTTTCATATAACTTTATCGCCTGTGCTAGCTGGTATTTGTATGACAGTAAAGACGTACTTTTCTGACCCGTTCTTGCATAAGTGTCAACGTATTTTGTGAGCAAGTGTAATATAAAGGATCTTTTAAAAGAGTACCTATAGATATTAATAAAAATATACCAATTGAGCTTTAGCAGCCTCCCACCTGGAGAAGCCGCTTTTCAACAGAATAGCGAAGTCGCCCACTTCATGAGGGATTTCGTGGACTGAAATAAAAAAATAAATACATAATTTATAAAGGGTGTTGGTATTTAATTAACATACACTAACATTTATACCTACCTATACTGGTATGGTACTACTACATGAGAATGGCAGAATGCTCATCAAAGCGAATTAAAAATCAGGATTTGGCGAGGAATGAGTTTATTTTGATAATCTTTGCAAAATGTTGCAGACTGTGTTTCAAAATCAAGAATCTATAATCTAAGAACACAAATTTGTTATGTGTGTGTTTGTCTGTCCGCTCTTTTTTCCATTGTATACACGTTACCATAGCAACGCGTTACCGGGTCAGCTAGTATATTACCAAAAAATTAACTTTGTCCCAGGTATCAGCCAAGACTTGAACTCATATCTTTCGGTCCCGCCTGATCCAGACCCATATCCGTGGATTCGAGTCCAGCCTTATACCTGAGATGAGTTAATTGACCTTTGCAATGATTTCTTTAAAATTAAAAATCTAGACTTTAAATGCTTATAAAATCACTAAACAGCGCTAAATACTTGTAAACATGTACTATAAAAATCGGTTCATAAATAACATATCATCGAAATAAACTATTAACTAGCTATACTGATGACACAGGTGCCTTTTAATTTTGTACACATTATATGATTATCTGATGTCACTAGTTTGTGATGCTATGGATATTGTAACCAATAATAACTATTAATTTACAAAATACATAAGCGCACCAAATTGTTATGGGATTTATTTGTCAATTTAGTATATTAGACATGAAATTGGGATAAGTTTGCTTTTTAATAATTAAATTTAAAAACATTATTGATTACCGATACTAGAATAAAATAACCAGTATTATTTACGTCTAAGAGAATATATCCTAATCATTAAGTTTTTATTTTTCTATTTTACTTTTGCATCACTAAACGTGTTTGGCTAGTTTAGAATTAACACTTATTGATAGGTATATAAATAAGTGGTTTTGATTGATATGAGATTTTAAGATTTATTTTTTAAATATTTAACGGTATATTTTTATTTTTATGTTTTAACCCCTTAAAACCCGAGAGCATTATATCATGCGCGCGACAACGATACCTTAAATCCGCGAGCATTATATAATGCTCTATAGCGCGCAGTCTGATTTAATCTTTATTACGGCTCTGGTAATGGTTCTTTTTGATTGAATGATATTTTTCCCCGATAAAGAGAGAAATAACGCTTTAACACATAGCTGGGCGTCAAGGGGTTAAATATATCGACTAGGGAACAAATCCCATTGTTAACCATAGTTCTACCAGGACTAAAATGCGGTACCGTTGGCACAGAGATAGGGACGCTTACGTTTGCCGAGTTTCTTGCCGCTTCTTTTCGTACAAGGTCTCCTGTCGTAGGACTTATGTAGTCATAGCGTAGTTAACTTTCAATAAATGCATTGCTAATGCTCATGCAAAAAAAATCATTGCTCCAACCGGTTGTAAAAAAAATAAGTAGTTCTATTATCACAAGACTGGCTTGTTGACAGATTCTTTCACTAACTTTTATCAGATTTTGTGATAAACTAAACGCATTTGACTAAAACTTGAAACGCTCTTCATTAACTTAGTGGATGAGGATACTCAGAAGTATGCGTTAAATCGATCACAAAATTTGCCTGTTAAAATAATTGTGATTGAGGAAAAGGAGGGATTAGGGAATTGAGGGAACGCTTATTATTCTAGTATACATGAGGTGTGCTCACCGAGTATGGCGAAGGTAGTAAGTACACCGACTCGGAAACCGACGAGGAATGACCCGCCCACCGCGAGTCCATGGGTGAAGTTGTCTATCGAATTCGCCATCAAGTTTAGGTAGCCCGCCACCTTCAATGATGTAAATTGTCATATGTTTCAATGCCACAATACAATGTCATTACCATCTCTGGTAGACGAAAGGCAGTGTAGACAAACAAGAATGCAATAATTTATGTAAATTAATGTTGACATAGGTAAACCTAAACATATCTTCATGGTTCATGTTTTGCATTTTCAATGCTAATTTGTAAGATAAATTATAAATTCATACTAGAAAAAATCGACACGGGTCACAAGTCGCAACTTTTATCATTTATAATATTATGACAATACTTTGTGTGTGTGTGTGTGTGTGTGTGTGTTTGTTACCATATTGTCTCGCTATCCTAACATTGCAAAACGAAACTTGCGCTTACTCCCGCAAAAACAATATGATAGCGTGTTTCTACGCGCTCCAGCGCCATCTAGTATCATATAAATTGTTTAGTGTATTGTTATAAATTGATGTGTTTGAGTTAATTTTATGTTTATTTACTTCGTTTTATAATTTCGTAAAAAAAATATTTTATGTTTTTAACTATTAATTTATTTCGAGTTTTAATATATCTAAAAATGTAAAATATAAATAAATGTATTATGGAGTGCTACAAAGATATTAAGTATTGAGTTTGTGGATTTCGTATTCAGTTATAAAATGTTAAGTAGATTTATTTGTTTATTTATTTATTAATCAAAAACAATGCAAGTTTACAGATTTCTCCAACACACATGCAAGTCACTAAAATTAATTAAAAAATGACAATATTAATATAAATAGTAAAAGTATAGTCAAATAAATGGGTTGAAAAATATTAGTTACCAAAAAAAAATTAAATGTAAATAAAAAAAATAAATAAAGAAACTAAAGAACTTCAAAATCATGTGAAAATATAACAAATTAAAATGTGATAGATAGATGTATTAAAGACTAGCGAATATATATATATATATATTTTCACTAGATATGTAATGAAAAGAATTTGATCTTACAAATATTAAGGAACAATTAATGTAAAATACAATATCCAGGAATTTCCATCAGGATTCCATAAAGTACTCAGAAAGTTGCTTTGAAGTTCAGTATTTAATTTCACTACTAATCAGTAACAATTATAGTTTATTTTATTTACCAACAATATTGATGGACCATTTGAGGACGATTGCGGAAATTAAGCCAGTTTCACGAAATTCCATAAACTGATGGGTGATAAAAATGTATCTGTAATTTTATATTTCTCCCGACCATGTAAAATCATTTTAAATACTAAGTTCTTGTCTTTGTTTTAAAATATGACGTATGTTGTTTATTTTTACTTTGTTCTTTTAACTTGCTGGTTTTGGGTGTTCTAGTCTGTAAGCCTATATGTACTTTTATTAAACAAATAAATGGCCAAAATTGTGTCGAGCTGCTTCGTGTTACGAAAGGCATGTTAAGTCAAGTTTAGTAATTCACACCTATTAGTAATAGATCCAATCATGGTTGGTAATAGCCCATTCTGATTGGTTGGTAATGATCGTGACAGCAGACTCCTGTATACTGATAATCCTATTATCTTGACATGAATTTAATGTTATAATAATTTATTATTAGCGGCTTATCGCACACGTGACATATTTATACACCATGTTTATGTTACAATACAATAACATTTACCTATTATTAACCTAATATCATAATTATTGTATTATATCATAACCAGTGATTGGTATAGATAGTGCAATTTTGTGAGATTTCGTGACGCTATTTTAATATGGACATTCCTTTAATCTCAAAATCCCAGTAACAAAGCTAATTTTGTTATTATATGTAACGCATAAGCAAGTAAGATTATTGAAAAAGAATTTTAACTCACTAAAACCCAAGGTTTATTAGGGGAGTATCACACAGTAACAAACAAGCAAAATGTGTTTTTATTAAAAATGTTACATTATACACAACCTAAGCATAGAAATTCACAGATAGCTCTATGCCACAATTCAAAGTAATTGTGACAAATATGGTAAAGAAAAATATTTCCATTTTTTCCATGTTTATTATATATTTTTACTTTAACGTGATGCTTGTAAAGCAACTAAATATTACTTTTGTCAGAAGAAAAACATTTGAGTTCATATCAAATCATACAATCCCGCATCCCAAAAGGTTTATCCTTATTAAGTGTATCACCCTAAATTGTTTTGCCTATTCCAATCACTGATTATAACAAACTTCGAAATTTTTTTTCATTTACAATGTCATATTTCTATTAGATGAAATACGCCTATAACCTTAATCTTCAACATTGATGAAACGATACTAGCTCATAGTAGAAGTCAAAATGCGCTTGTAAATTTCGACGTGTTTACCAGCATCTCGGTAGCTCAGCAGGCACTCAAAAAGCGAAAAGTCATGGGGTACGAACCCCACCTGAGTGCTCGGAGATGTAGTAGTTTTCTAAAGACGTGTTTAAAATTAAATTTTTATGATGAATTATGCTACTTACGTCCTTCTTGTCGCTTTTCTCCTTTGTGGCTAGGCCGGCCTTGTCCCGTGCCTCCCGCAATAGGCAGCGACCCATCCACCTCCCACTTGCCCCACATCGCCCAGCGGTTACCCCACCCACGTTACTACAACACCCCCCCTCACCTGGATAAAGCAACACTTAAAATAAATATTCAGTATATAAATAAAATCAATAAGATATAAAATACGTGTGTAAAAAACAACCACGCCTCCGAGCCCTCAGATGGGATCTGGGCTCGGAGGCGTGGTTGTTTTTTACACACGTATTTTATATCTTATAGAAATATTGCATTGTGAATGCAAAAAATTAAATTAAAAACAATAAAATCAATGTTTCTATGTTTGTCCGTGCTTTCCGAAAACATTGATTAGATTGTGATGAAATTTTGTTAAGTTGATATATGCATGCCAAGGAAGGTATAGCCAGCAAAAAGATCATTGCAAAGTATGCAGGGTGCAGCTTGTTTTTTAAAACTAAGTGTTTTATTTTTACAATTACCACCTATTTCAATCAACTAACAATTTTCTTACATAGAAAAGTCATGTCCATATAATGTCTTAAAAATTATCGAAGTTTATTTATGCATTGTAAGAGTTGAAAAGATGTACCAAAATCAAAACTGTATTCTGTGCGTGTTATATCTTTGCATGAACAAACCACATATTGCTAAATTATTAGAAAGCGTATTAGAAACTGAAAAATAAATTTTAACGCCACCTAGGGCAGAATTTTGAAACCTATCGCTTAGAATACCTCTCACTTTAATAAATATATTTTTTTGAGTTTTCTATGAATAATAATCAGTTTTCCTTCCTCCTGTAAAGTTTACCCAAAAGTACTATGCAAAATTTAATCATTAGATTGACGCTATTTGAAACGTATTACCAATAAAATGATAAAAAAACCTAAAAATCATTTCCATGCTCACCTTTGGTGTTATTATTAAACACACAGGTATCGTACAACTGCTCAGCAGTGACCGTGCCGTTGCAGAGACCGGGGCCCTTAACTCCCCGCTGTTTCCTTTCTACTTCTAGAAGCTTCTCTATCTCTTCTATCTCTATCTGCTTTATATTCCCATTCGGTTGCTTTTCCTCTTCTTCATCTTCAGTAGTGGCGAAGAGTTTCTCCACTATGATGAAGACTAGCATGCCGAAGAGGCACCATAATCCGCACTTTAGGGACACATGTTCGCCTTCTGTAAAGTAAAGCAATCATTTAGCTGATGGCGGCTGCACTCCACAGGTTCTGATCTCGGCTTTGAACCAAACGGACAAATTCGAACTCGCCGATGTTATGCGGACATACATACGTGTTTAATTTATAGTTGTTACTCTTAAAAAAATTGTTTATCGATATTTTAGTCAAAAAAGTAATTATGATGAACTTATAATATTCCGGAAAGTAAATCAGCTGTTCGTCCCATCCCAATCCGTATTGGACTCACGTAATAGGTGAAGTCCCAACTGTTACTACCATGTCATCCATTGGGGAGGCCAGTGGGGAGATTAAAAGTCTAAGGCCGTATACAGAAAGAAAGCTGGAAACTTATAAGCGCTTACCGGCGCTTGTCAGCGCTGGTCTGTTCTACACAAAGGAAGCAGGTTGAAGCAGATCAAGCAAAATGTCGGACTCATCGGACGATGATTTGGTTTTTTTTGACCAGCGCTGACCAGCGCGTGTTGCAACTTGTCGGAACTTGTCGGCACCGTTCAGTGCTTATCGGCGCGCGTTCATATATTTTCCTGCGCGGGTTACCAGCGCTGTCAAGCGCCGGTAAGCGCTTATAAGTTTCCAGCTTTCTTTCTGTATACGGCCTAATATATTACTGCTGTATATATTAGTACTAGTTTTCCGCCCGCGGCTTCGCCCGCGTGGAATTCGTTTATATTGCGGTATAAAGCACAACTATAAGAAAACTTCTCATTCCCACGAAAAAATCTAAGAAGCGCGATGTAACGCTGGAAACAATTAGTTGTTAAACCAAAACTGAATGGTACACTATATTATATGTTTTCCCTTGTGGAGCAAAATCATGCAGATTTTGCAGGATGATGCAAAAAAAACACATCGTTACCATGTTTTAAAAAACACCCAGCGCCATCTATCGCATACCTCAAGAACTAAATAACGTAACTAATACTTATACCAATTAGTAATTCGTTGACTTTAGTGATTTGTAGATGTAAAAAAAACAATTTAGACGATAAAACAAATTGTACGTCATCTCTCGAGAATTCCTCATTTTCGAGGATTCATTTTCGTATCATTTAGCTTCAAAATTTACATGTTCATATTCGTTTGCAACATATAAGTAGATGTAAAAAAAAAACAGTTTAGACGATAAAACAAATTGTACGTCATCCCTCGGGAATTCCTCATTTTCGTGGATTCATTATCGTATCATTTAGCTTCTAAATTGACATGTTTATATTCGTTTGCAATATTTTACCTTGTTTTAAACGACACACAGCGCCATCTACAATCCATCCATCAAGCAAACAATATTTTTGTTTTTCCTCGGGAATATCAATTTTTCCAGCATTAAAAGTACCCTATTATTTAATCCGGACTTTTATCTTTACGTCTGCAAAATTTCAAAGCAATCGGTTCAGTAGTTACGGCGTGAAAGCGGAACAAACAAACAAACTCACTTTCCGATTTATAATATTAGTAAGGATATCTTACATGCACACCAATTTTCAGCAGTATTTCTTTACTCTATAGCCAAATTAAGCTTGTGTTATGGATACTAGTGTAACGGATAGGCGCATATAAGATATATAAATAGGTTATATTCGAAATATATACAAACAACCAAGACTCAGGTACAAATATTCATGTTCATCACACAAAAATCTAACTACCGGGATTCAAACCTGGGACGGTTTGGCTTCAAAGCAAGGATAACTCCACCTCGGACAAACTGGTCGTTCGCATTTTGTTAGATAGACGCAGATATGCGGAATGACGCGATTAACATAATAATAATAAATAAATAACGATAACGTACAGAAATTAGTCAAAGGTTGATTTTGGTATGGATATGACCTTTTCTCGGCGAAATGTCAATAGCATATTTATGTCTTTGGTAACAGAGATCAAATTCAAATATTATAAAACTTCTGATTTAAATTTTACCTCCTAACTCAACGATCATATTTCTTTAAGGAAAACTTCTTCGGTAACTTAAGTGATAGGGCCATTACGCACTTATCAAATTTATACATATTTCTTTTTTTTTTTTCACATATTTTTTTCTACAACAATCATATAAATAAAGTGAATCAAATTATAATTTATTATCGACTTTTGCGTTTTATTTTTCGTCTGATATAATGTATAAATATTTTAAGAAACTATTGATAGATAGCTTTGTTAATTAAACAAAACTAAACCACCATGAGGTTCCCTACACTAACATAACGCACACTCACATAAATGTAAACTTTTACACACATGCTACAGAATACCTATTACTATTTGCTATAAAGTAAAATTGTATCTACTACTATTATATTTTTGTAATTTCCTTCTTCTTCCCAGGGGAAGAAAGTGTCAAACCCAACGAGTATTGCTGCCTTTCGTTAGCTAAAATTTTGCCTCAGACTCTATTTGAGTATTAAATGTCTGTAAAAAACTCTTTTTTTTTCATCGAGGAATCATATTTATATTATTTTTATAAATAGTTCCAGAAAAAACAAATTTTTTTAATAGATTTCACATTTTTCGGAAATATCTCAAAAGAATATTTTGTGGCTTAGCGAGTTTTTAACTAATGGGTGGGCAGCAGTTTATTCCTCCTTGGGGTGTCGCAATACTATGTGATAGTATATATTTTTTTATTATGCGGACCCTACGCGAACTGGTTGCTAATAATTATAGTCAAGAAGACTGACTGATAATAAAAAAAAAAAAATAATATATATATACAATGTGTCCCGTCACCAGTGTCGGAGCCTTTAATGGTGTGAAATAAAGCATTTTTTATCGACAAATTGCCCCTCACTCTTTGTTTTTCTCTCACGGTTTCCGCCATTTTGTGTTCTTGGTAACCAAGATCTCATACTAATTCGACCACCACTACTTATTTAAATGTCCTATCAACATTAAAAAGGTGTCATTTGATAGCTAAACATGTAGACAACAGTTACACAGCCATCATGTTTCAATTGTCATGGAATAAAAAATAGAAAAATATAATTAAAGAAAAACTATTTTTTTATTATTGGCTTTTTGAGAAAAACCATATTTGAGGATATGTCGATAAAAAATGCCATATTTCACACCATTAAAGGCACCGACACTGGTGACGGGACACATTGTATATATATATTCATTTATCGACGTTATTTATGACATTACTGTCGACTGTACTATTGATTATATTAAACAATACACATATGTCATACATTATATGAAATAACCTATCAGAACTTACACATTCATAACAAGAGTTATATAAAACCACACACATTATAATAAATTACATAAACCAACTTTACCCAGCAGACGCTAATTCTGTTATTTCTATGATTATTTATAAACACTGATTCACACATAGATTTTATTAAAGCTACTACAGACTGTAGATAACTTGGAACACAAAACCTTGATATGTCATCAAAACTATCCTCATAATAATTTATTATAACTCTTACGGCCTACTACATAAGACTGTGATTTTAATTGCCGATAGTAACACAAAACCTCTGCGCGAATCGACTCACGCGTATAAAAAGGACCGTCATTGTAAACACTTGACAATGGAGTTCTACTTTGTTTATGTTTATCGGGAAGTTCAGTTTGCTCCTTTGTGTAGTGTTACTAAGCGCTATTTAACTTTGGTATAAGTTCCTGAAATATATTATAGGAAATTAAAGCTTGATCAATGGCCGTTTTCGTAAAAACTAAAGCAACAATTTTTTTTTTAGTGTAAACTTGAAAACCGTACAATTAGAGTCATGTACTTGGACGCAGTAAAGATGTTCAAATAATCAGATACCATCAAAATAATATTTAAACAACTAGTTTTTAAATTGATAACAACGTTATAGATCTGTTTCCAACATTTCGATAAACTAATCCTTTGATATGCTGTCGACTACGACTGTACAACACTGTCATTTACTAAAATCATAATAAGTTTGTCTACCAAAAGATTTGAATCGAAAATCCTCAATATTTTTTCCAGTTTTCAATATCTTGCTAGGGAAATGGATAATGTAGATTGTATTGACCTCTTTATTAATGTTTTTAATGAAATCTTATTCATATGGCTTTCTTGAATATTCCCGTTATCCGTTCATCATCAATGTAAAAACATTGCTGTACCAATATTTAGGATTACCTTTTTTTTACCACTACTTAATATGTGATGCTGCCTGTAGCTATAAAAGTGCAATAGATATCTCATATTTCTTTGCTGGTGACTTAACCGGGCTTGAACGACTGCATTGCATTGAAATAATCATGATACGTAATAATATTCTTTACATTCACACCAATTAGCCTAGGCCAAAAGTAAGCACTATAAAGCTTATGTTATGGACACTAGGGTAACGGATAGACATAAATATATGATACATAGATATGTAATATTTGTAGAAATATATATAAACTATCTATAACTAAGATACAATGCTAGTATTCATCACACAAAAATCTGCCTCTTAATTTTTTCCCGGTACATTAAATAGTATTTGATTTTCATCTACGTTCGAATGGGCCCACATTTCATTCTGTTTGGACCTTTAAGATTGGACTCCTTATATTCATTTGAAGCTGTCATTAAACAAGGCAAAAAACACACTACAATAAAACGCACATAAGCGTAACTTTATTACAAAAAAAAGGTAAATTAAACTGGTTTAGGCATAAATTTTAATTTATTCAATACGACGTTAAAACGAGAAATCCGCAATTGTGTTGACTTTGCTTTGTAAAACTAATGCTATACTTATTCCAGAAATAATTAAATCACTTGATTTACTCAAGAAAATTTAAGTTAAAAAGAACAAAATCAAAACAGGAGTCTTCCATTTCTTTATTAGTAAAATATCGGCATTAAAATGCAGTAACAATAATTTTCTTTATCATAAAATAATTCTTTGACATAATAGGTACGTTAGGTAATTAGTCCCATTTAATAATTTATGTACGTACTTTCATAGAAAACAACTAGACGCGAAAAAATTTGTCTCGCGCAGTAAAAGATAACTTATGTTTACTATAACGAACGTCTAAAAATAGCCAAATTAGTCAATATGTTCACAAAAAGCGATACCCTTTCCAACTGCATTTGTTTTTTATAATTAAGATAATTAAGCGCAACAAATTAAGGTCATTTCTGTATTTGAAGGAAAGTTACAAATAACTTTCCCAATGCGATATTGACAAACAGCAAGTGGGCGATGAAAATCCGGATATGATAGTGTGACAACTGAGGCCCTAACCCACCATCAGCTCTTATCGCGAGTGAAATTCCACTGTTAAAAAGAGAAGCTACAATAGACCGCGTATAGCAGTGTCTCACTTTCACAATCGATCTTGCATAACGCTAAGGGCTCATACATAAATTACTTAACACACGAATTTAGGACCTTTTTGGTGTTTAGTTGAGGGGCGGTCGCCTCAGACGAAGGCTTATGACCTTTCCCGGGTACAAGCCAGTCTCAGGTAGCGTTTAGTCAGTACGAGTCTGACATAACTCTCGGGCCGGCCCGAAGTATCCAGGATTCACCATCTCCTTCCCCTGAGTCCGGAGGGTGCATTTTGCATAAAAAAGGTGTTTACATGTTAGGTTTAGATGTTTCCTTGGTCTTAAGCTAACTCACCTTTCCTGTTTGCTAGATCGTTCTCCCAAGCTTCTGGCAATAAATGCAGAAACACATCACCGAGTAGTCCTCCCACTGCAAAGCTCAGTAGCACACGTAGCGTCGCTGCACCCGCTGTTACAAAAAAACAATAACATATAAATATTTCTTATAAAAATAAAAGTAAATAATTGACTACAGCCGTGGTCAAGAGGCATACCGGCTTTAATAACGCCCTTCTGAAGTCCCGGATTGAATCCCGGGCCAGGTCAGTGTAGATCTTTTTTTTCGGTCGTTGGTTCAGAGATAGATAAATAGATTCAAAATTTTGATATTCTTTGCTGATTATAAGGTCTAACCAAGTTAGGTTCGAACCAAGTTAATTTCAGTCTTCATAGTAACGAAAATGTAGTGTCACACACAGTATTTGAGCTACTCAACCGTTTTGATGATTTTGTAATTTATAAAAAAAAAATTGCAAATTATAATATCTGAGTCATAGCAACGTGCGGCCGGGTCGGCTAGAAATAAACGGAATTGGTGAAGTTAGATTAAAACACGTGAGCTGCAGAAAATAATTGAAATTTTGATCGAGTTTTATTTGGTTGATATCGACCTTTATACTATTGACTGGGTTATGCCTATAACGGCACATGAACCTACCTATATGTCACATTTTCTCAGTTGATATTACAACCTATATTTTGTATATTAAGTTGAAAATCGATTGGAAAGCTTTGATATATTTGTATAGTTTGAAGTGCTATTTACTGTATTTGAATATTTGGAAATAACTAAAGATATTAAATGTAAGAATACTAATATTTTTTACCAATTTTTGCCCGAAATGCATATTTTTTAGTTAAATGTTGATGGAGCTGAAACTAGTTAAACAATTTCTGTGCAGGTTGATTCTATGAGATCTATTTTTTTGATAACTAAATGTATAAGAATGATTCAGGAGAAGAATCAATAAACTTCGAGCATGCCTTCTATATTTGTTATTGAATAAAGTGTTCCTGAATGCCCTCAGCAGGTTATAATGATTCTGAAACAACCCTTGTACGGCTTGATTCTGAGAGATCTATTTTTTTTTTCGATGAAAAAATGTGTAAGGATGATTCAGGAGAAGAATCTATAAACTTCGAACATGCCTTCTATTTCTTTTATTCTATAAAATGCCTCGTAAGTACTAAAGCGATTATAACGATACGACGAAATCTGTAATTACGTCTTATCAATCGATATTGTTCATTGAATATCATTATAATGCGAAAATAAGATGTAATGCAGACGTAATTAAATTTTTAACAAATTTTTACCAGGGCCCCTCGGTTGTTTCGGCCCTGGATTTTCCGCGTTCGACTGATACCTAACGCCGCTAGTTTCAGCTCTATTAAATGTTGTCCACTGTAAGTATTGTTTAAGCATTCAAGATTTAGTTTCTTCTTCTTCTCTTTCTATCAGTTTCTGTTAGCTTAGCAACATGATATTATTTAGTAATCTGCTTGTCGTTTTCTTATCAAATCAATTTTAATCTTGTCATATTTTTCATAATAGGTACTTTGCACCACGGCTGGTTTTGTGAACCATGTTCTGTAGCTTTGATAACCATCACTTTTATTAGAAAATTCATATTTCTACCAATAAAATTAATCTATTTATTCGTTCAATCAATGTCTAAGTTTGGAGATTTAGATGTTATCGTAATCAACAAACAAGTGGCTTTTCAGTTGGTACATTTTCTTTATCGTTGACGTTGTTATAATATAAAGATTAGTAGCAATATAATTTATCGTCCGTACAGATTCAATTTTGATAAGTCGATTGCTTTTTAAAATTGTTATCTAATAACTTTTTATTAGCAGTCGACAATCTTAAATATTACTAACTTTATGATTTTATTGATATTTTTGCAATATGTATAAAAAATGAAGAAACAACATTTGTTTTTAAAAACAGCTAGTATTCTGTATTTTACATAATTTAAAAAAAAACTACTTTTTTAAGTCTTTAGCATCGCTTTTTGCCTTTTACTATTAAAATAAAAAAGTTCGTCTATAATTATATACGACTTTGCGCAAAGATCTTTAAATAAAAAAATCATAATTATAATGTCCACTGAACTCCAAAAGATGTTAAATTTATAGCCGATATCGTAGATTTCGCTCTTTTTGGTACAGTTAATCAACTAATTAAGAAAAGAGCAAATAAATTGTAAACGTTTAAGTACTTACCTACCGAATCAGGCTCTGCACGATAAAAAACGTTAACCGCGAATGAAGACACAAATTAGCAACATTATCATAATTTATATTTATAAACCATATAATAAAACCATAACACTACTATTATTGTGATAACATATTATACTTCTGTCAAAGCTGTTTCTTGCGCCCGTTCTTGTCAGTTAAAAGCCGTCCCAAATGGGTGATGGGTAAAAATGTTGGGCGATTCAGAGCAACATATTTTATGTGAATTTGAAGAAAATTATTTTCATTTTTCACTTTATTTTTTTTTTCATGGATGGACATTGCATGGATCTTTGACAGAGCTTTTTATTAGCGAACAGTGCATAAAGTGCAACTTAAATGCACGTAGTTTTGGAGAAGCTGTAAACAACCTCTAGAACATTACTTATACTACCACGCTAAGAAGTATGTCGTATGGGTATAGAGTGATTGCAAATATTCTGTAAGGTGTTTTCCAGAGAAAAATACGTTTTTCTAATGTCCTTATTTTCTCAAAAAAATGAAGATAAGCCAATGACACATCAGATCAGTAAAGAGACATTGTTGCAATATCGCAGAGTTCAATTTTTATCTTGTTCGAGGATGTTGCTGTATAGCTCACGTAGCCAGATAAGTAACAGGCTGCGATAAAAGGGAGGACAGTGGCACTGTAGATTATGATAACGGTGTCAATAAGAAAATTAGGTAAACCTAAGTTAAATAACTGGTATTCGACTAATATTGTAATATAATTAAGTGGTTATTATCCTGAAAGATCGACGATGTCAGATGCCAAAATTAATAGACATAACAAAAAAAATAGTAATTGAATTAAAAATTGGCCAAGTGCGAGTCGGACTCGCGCACTGAGGGTTCCGTAAAATATTTTTATTATATAATGTAACTAAAAATTTACGGTTTTCGCAATTTTTCCTTTATCTGTGCTATAAGTCGTAGCTTTGTACCAAACAAGATTCTGAGTTCACGGGAAGTACCCTGTAGGTTTTGATTCCCTTGCGAGTGTCGAAAATTTGCGGAATTTTGCGACATAAACGGCTGTATCTTTTGACTGCGTTGGCTTAGAAGTTTGAGTTTTTCACAGCTCCAAGGGACAGTAGGCCTGAGTATTTGATATAAATTTCAGCTTGATACGTCCACGTGTTCCTGAGAAAAAGGGTCTTGACAGACGGACGGATGGACAACAAAGTGATCCTATAAGGGTTCCGTTTTTTCCTTTCGAGGAACGGAACCCTAAAAATGAAATAAAATAAAATAAAATAAGACACAGTATAACTGACTTATGTTATAATAACGCATCTTTTTCTGAACTTAATTGGTTTCTTTACGCGGACGCGAAAAGCTGTGCTCGTGGTGGATCCCACACAATTCAGCTGAGGCTTAAAAATGAGTCACGTTATTTGGTGCAATGCGATGATTAGGTTCAAGAATGGGACGTCAATTGGTTGTGGGAGATAGCAATGCAGCAATCGAATGTTTTGGCCATTTGGGCAATTTGACGAGCCGAAACCAACCATAGTGCCTCTCGTCAGGTAATTGTAATTTTAAATAAAACTGTACACGTGGCTTTAATTGTATAATAAAATTTTCGTATTGTGAACAGTGACTTGACCATTTGTTTACAGAAGTTAGTGACGAACTCCGTAAAATACCCGTAAATGCCGTATGATCTTGCACCACGACAGTGCCAGTTCTCACACTAAACAGCCAAAATGCAGTTTTATATGCTACAAAAGTAGAAATGACGACTCTGACTTTTTTATGTTCTCAAAAATTAAGTATCAATTAAGCGGCCAACGATTCACCATCAGAAGAGGCTGTCAAAGAGTACGAAATAAATCCGCGCGCGGATGACCTCGGAAACATGGCATAAATTTTTTCAAAATCGAATTATTCTTATGATATAGTGATTTCACGCAAACGGAGAACATTTTGATGAATAATAAATTAAACTTAGACCATTCATAGTAGTCATTTCTAATTCATTCCGGCAATTTTGATTGATCCGGCTGGCTATTCATGATTCAATTATTTTTCTTACAGAAAATCTCGAAACGAGAAACACATGCCACCGTAATTAATTCTTTTTAATATATTTTATTGTTTAAAGACGCGATGATAAGTTGCCTCGTGTGTATGGTTAGCTATCAGAGTTGATTGTACTTACCTAAGTTTCGTCGGGAAATACAACATTCTTTATGTTATAAGATATAAAATACGTGTGTAAAAAACAACCACGCCTCCGAGCCCTCAGATGGGATTCGTCTCGGTAGCTCAGCGGTCAGAGCAGTCGCCCGGATTGCGAAAGGTCGTGGGTTCGAATCCCATCTGAGGGCTCGGAGGCGTGGTTGTTTTTTACACACGTATTTGATATCTTATAGAAATATTGCATTGTGAATGCAAAAAAATTAAATAAAAACATTCTTTATGTTCTTAAGCAGTTCAACTGCCATACTTTCTCACTAAGATTGATCGATTTATCCTGTTGTTTAGTGGAACTTGTTTGGAAAGTGCCTCATTTTCCGATTTGCCCTACCATACGATTTGCTTTAATCGCCTGGGAAATAGTCGTACTGGTTATGTTATATTAGTAACGGGTTATTATTTAAAATATTGCTGATATTTCAAGAGTTACCAATGGCAATTTTTAATTAACCTGATCCGAAGTACGGAGGAATAAATTTAATGATCACCTATCCGATGACAGGCCAATGAGAAAGTTGCTTCTTTAGATTTCTTACGAAACGTATTCTAACTAATATGAAAATGAAATTGTTTGTTTTTTAAACTTTCATGCCTTAAGTACTCGACCGATCACCATGTAATTTTGCGTACACGTTGTCAAGAGTACAGAAAAGGACACAGGTTATCTTTCATCCAGAAAAAAAAGTACTGATTCCGAGGCGTAGAAAAATAAGTTTTAATCGGTAGCTTAAATAAACACGAGCGCAGCTGCGGATAAAGCGAGTATTAATATATCCGTCGGATCTCTTTTGTATCACATTTCTTTAATAAAAAGAATTTCTTTCGAGCTTACCCAAGGCCTTACGGCGGCGTTGAATTAAGTTCATTTCTAAAATTGCAATGTAAAGATAGTTTCCTATTCAATTACACAGCCCGCAACGGAAATGTTTCTAGGAAAACAAATAGTTAATCATTTTAATATGATTGACCAAGTAATATCATCAGTCGATACACACGATCGCAAACCATAATAAGAATTCAAAGAAAGTAAATATTCAAATTCAAATCATTTATTTCAAACGTGGTATTCAGAGGTGTACATAACACAGCCAGTACCACAAACAAGACTAAATTTGGTGGGTGTGTAATGTTTGATATAAATACTTAATGTTCAAGTAAAATAATTTTCAAATAATTTCATTTGATATAATAATCTAGTGACATTATTCATAAAATACTCAGACGATACAACAAAGATTTAAAACATAATACTATTTTGTGTAATTCTTAATGAAATGCAAGCAATACACAAGTCACAAGTCTAAATAGTTATTATACCAATGTGGCTTTATAGAAACAGTTGTTTTATAAGTACTATATCAAATGAATAATATGCGTAATGTTGTGTTTTTTTGCAATTATTAATAAACTCGGCGTCAAAAAAATCGCACCTTATAAAAATCTTATTCAAAAATTCCTAAACCTTATATAGAGGATAGTGTTAGGTATCATTAGAAAGGTAACAAAAAGGAGCATCAAACAACAATTAAGTGCAATCTTTTTTTTAATTAAAATTATACAAAAAGCATAAAAATTTGAAAAATAATAAAAAATCTTAATTAAGTCCTAATTAATAATCGATAATTTACAAAAAAAATGTACAAAAAGTGTCTTAAAATTAACTCAAAATCTAGTGTTACCCCCCCTTGCCCTGATGACGGCTTCCATACGGTCCCTCATAGACCTCACCAACTTCAGGAGCTCTTCTTGAGGGATAAGACCCCATTCTTCAATCACCGCGGTTTGGAGTTCCTCTAGAGTCGAAGGAGCCGGATCCCGAGATCGAACCTTACGTTTAAGATGGTCCCAGAGGTGCTCTATCGGATTCAGATCAGGACTTCTCGCTGGCCACTGCATCACAGGAATTTGGGACCTCCGCAGGAAGTCGTTCACGATGGCTGCAGTGTGTGCGCGAGCGTTGTCGTGCATTAATGTGAACCCCTCGCCAAAAGATTCGGCAAAAGGGACCACATGCACATCCAGGATCTCTGTGATATAGCGGCGCGCAGTCAGCGACCCTTGTCCGCGAGCACCTCCGGTCCGGGAGACGCAGACCAGGTCGGTTTTGCCGGCAGCCGACATACCGCCCCAGAACATGCAGGATCCGCCTCCATATTCCACCGTCTCCTGGATGCAGGCTTGAGCGAAACGTTCACCCTGCCTCCGGTATACTCTTCTTCGTCGGTCGTTGCAGAAAAGACACACTCGTGTCTCGTCTGAGAAGAGAACAGCTCCCCACTGCTCAATGGTCCAATCGACGTGGTCGCGAGCAAACTGCAAGCGGGCTCGTCGGTGCGCTGCAGTCAATTTTGGACCTGTAGCAGCTCTGCGGGCTGCTATGTTCTTCTCCTTCAGTCTTCTTCTAACCGTGGATACACTCACGGTGCGTCTGCGAACTGCCTGGAGCTCCTGTTGCAGCTGAACAGCGTTTGAGAAGCGATTTCTCAAAGAGTACGACACAACGAACCGGTCGTCTCTTTCCGAAGTGCAGCGACGTCTACCGGACCCATGTCGCCGGATATAGCCACCGGTCTCTAAAAAGCGCTGGTAGACTCTACGAACCGAAAAACGGCTCAGATTCAGTTGCCGGGCGACATCACACTGCCGCACCCCTGCTTGCAGTAGTGCAACCACTTGAGCGGCCTCATCAGCTGTAGTGTCCATTTTCCAGATGTTCTTTCTTCAGTAAAATCAGTGCGTGTGTCCCCTTCAACGGTTTAATAGCGAATGACCCACATTGAACCCGTGTTGACCTCTTTATACCCACAAAGTTAGCGCAACTCGCGACTCTCCCGAGCAGCAAAATTTCCTTAGAATTTTTGTGACCCTTTATTTGTTGCTTTAGGTTTTATTTGATAATGAAAAATAATGTTTTTTTATTAAGTTAATTAAGTAACCTTTTAAATAAAATTATAATTAATACGACTGCATGTGCATATCCAGAGTTAATGCCATTTGAACGTGATTTTCTTAGAGGTGCGATTTTTTTGACGCCGAGTGTATATTTAGTTGTATTTGTAATTAAATAAAATAAAAAGGCATCCAAATTGATTATTTATGTAAAATTTACTATTTACCACAATACAATAAATACAATCGGTAGATATAAAGATCAGTTTTGATTTTTTTTATATAATATTATAATATAATACTAGTGGACCCGACAGACGTTGTCCTGCCTGTTATTTTTGCAGTATAGATAAATAACCTAGATACCGTCTGCAGCGCCATCTGCCGGGCTGATTTGTGAATCTAAACCATTCTCAGATCCTCTTGAACACACACAAAAAAAATCATTCAAATCGGTCCAGCCGTTTAGGAGGAGTTCAGTGACATACACACTCACAGAAGAATCTTTATATATATAAAGATAAGCAGAGGAGAGGATAAGGAGAGGAGCTTTCTTAGAGCCTGCACGCAAGAAAGACTTATTGTTACCGTGACTATTTTGCCACCTCTGTGGGTCCATGCAGATGTATGGGAGGTATGCGTACATAGCGACGCGACGTGACAAATTGGTGACTTTACATACATTTCCTTTGAATGGCGAAATTCCTGCTCAAGTGAATTTTTTAGAGAAATAGTTTTGCCTAATAGCAAATTAACTAAATAGTTAATAAACATTATTTCAAGTCACTACCATAGCCAAGCAACATGTCAACATATGGTATTTAGGTAGTTGTGCTACCAGGTGTTTTTATATTGATTAGATATAAAACAAAAAAAATACAGCAAAATTTTAAAGCAAATTGTATAAGGATATGTTTTTTGGGTTATTGTGAATGCAACAATTTTTTGTAATATTGAAAGGAAATACGTCACAACCAAACGGATAGTAAATCTACACTAATATTATAAAGAGGAAAGATTTGTATTTTTGTATGTCTGCAATGAATAAACTCAAGAACTACTAAGCCGATTTCAAAAATTCTTTCACCATTGGAAAGCTACATTCACTCTGATTAACATAGGCTATATTTAATGCTTCACTCTGATTAACATAGGCTATATTTAATGCTTCACTCTGATTAACATAGGCTATATTTAATGCTTCACTCTGATTAACATAGGCTATATTTAATGCTTCACTCTGATTAACATAGGCTATATTTAATGCTAGAAAAAATTAAAGAATTTTGTCCACCCGTGCGGAGCCGAGACGGGCCGCTAGTTTACTATATAAAAATTAACCACAGTTCTATAACTGTGGCTAATTTATACTTTAATTTTTGGACTGATAAATTTTGTGACGCATTTACAATAACTCATTTTTTAGTATTATAGAATAAAACGATAAAAGTCGAAAAGTTAGGATTGAATAAAAAATTATAAAATTAAACCAGTTGTTAACCGATTCGTTGCTACATACAATTACCAGAAACGAAGTCTACGAGCTTGATTTACGTGAAAAATGAAAATAGTTTTATTCTAGGTTGATTTCCCTAAAACTTAATTAGAAGGAGTTATCATCGATTTAAAAATGACTCGGCTTCAGTGGCTCGAAGCAACGAATCGGTTAAAGGTTTAATCTCAATAAGTGGAAAGTGTTAAGAAAGATCTAATAATAGTTAAAATTATTTTTAGTTATATTTGATTCAAAATAGTGAAATTTAATTCAATTAAGATTTCTAGCTGACTGGATATTGGCTCTTCCATTTACTGACTTATCATGAGAGGAAGGCCAAATACTCCTTTGTTAGGAAAAGAATTTCACCGTTCGTTTGCTTACAACAAATAATGCTTGTTCAGATTGACCATTTGATAACACAATTCGTGCTCGTTAGAGCGGAAATATTTACGTCATCCTAATCAATTGAAATTATTGATGCAACTCGCTTGTCGCCTCTGAAACCCAGATGACCGAAACCTATTTCACAAACAACAGATCGGATGAGATAGCATTTAGGATGTCTGGGTATATTCTTTTGTTTGTTGAAATAAGAATAATCTTATCTGTATCTATGCTTTACGAAGCCTTTGTTTGTTTACTTTTTATGAACAAATATTAAATACTTTTTTTGGAAGTGTAATAAAAACATTAATATACTGGTGATAATGATACAAGATGTAAAAAAGACCACCATTACGAAAACTAAAGTAATCCGAGCACACAAAAACCACGTACGGATGGTGGACTTAATACGAATAGGCATTCACTACCAGTCAACCGGAGAGTTAGAAACAGATAGCGTTCTGGTAGTGCATTAATAAGTGAATGGAGTTCGAATCGTCTCTATAAGTGTCATTTCGGACAAGATGTTCAAGTATGTATATTGTGTTCAAGCCGTCGGCAACCCGATAAAATAAATTAAGATTGGTATTTATGTCACTGAACGCAGATGCTATTCCAATAAAGCTTACTGAAATGTGAAATAGGATCCCAGACTCCCAGCACATGACGTCAGACAAAGGCGGGAGGAAATAAATGCGTAGGTTGTTTTAAACTGCATTGAAAACAATAAGTACTAATAACGCACCATTAAAATTATAAATCTATAATCTAAGAACACATATTTGTTGTCTGTGTTTTTGTCTGTCCGCACTTTTTCCCTCTTTTTTTCATTGTATACGCGTTACCATAGCAACGCGTTACCGGGTCAGCTAGTCTATAATCTAAGAACACAAATTTGTTGTTTGTGTGTTTGTCTGTCCGCTCTCTTTCCCGATTTTTTTCCATTGTATCATTAACGTTACCATAGCAACGCGTTACCGGGTCAGCTAGTTATTTCTAAGATCATATGAAAAATTGTTATTTGATTCACTTAATAAGAACAAGCCTCCAGACAAATAATTATATTTGATTTATTTCTTAGTATAGTTTAGATTTTCTCAATATGTTTTTTAAAGAAACCTTTATAGTAAGAAGTAATAACAATAAAGTAGCATTGGTGAAAGCTATTTCTACTGTAGAAATCAGTCAAGTGAGCACAGATTTCAGCAACCTCAAATTCTGTTTTGTTACTTAATGCAAAGGTTTCACAAGGCAAACTGCAAATTATAGAGTTCGTACAATATCTTGGTAATGTTATTGGTATAGTTTATCAACTATGTCTTACTCTTAATAAATAATAATTTATATAGGTAATAATAGTTTAAATTAGACAAAAAATGGTCCTGAGAAATGTTAAGCTTTCGGATTAATTGTCCTACCTAATATTGAAGAATGGGACAGTCCATTTTACACGTAATGACTGACAGGATGCTATTGGAGCTAGTTCTATGACGATTTAATAAAGATGCAATCCGTTTGCGTGTAATGGCATAGAAGTCGTCGGTATGTCGGTATGTATGTATGGATATATTTCATACTAGCGGCCCGTCCCGGCTTCGCACGGGTGGACAAAATTCTTTAAATTTTTTCTAGCATTCAATATACCCTATGACACTCAGCAATAATGTGCCTTTCTATTGGTGAAAGAATTTTTAAAATCGGTTCAGTAGATCCCGAGATTACCCCTTACAATTTAACGAATATACAAACACACAAACTTTACTTCTTTATAATATTAGTATAGATATATACTATACAAGGTGTCCCAGAAGCCGACATCAAGCAGAAAGCGGGTGTGTTAAGTATAAACCAAACAATTTAAATTGTCATACAACATTGTATAAGTTGGCCACCAGATGGCGCCACTCCTGCAACTTGTGGTCGTGTAATACTCAAACTGTAATGTCTGCTTGCGTGTCTTGTCCGCTTCTGAGGAGTATTAAATCGACAGTTCTCAATTCAATCCTGGTTTTATTTGCTCATAATCCATCAGGTTATGGGCCCAGGATACGCGATTAGTTGCAGTAAAGCAATATTAGTACGCAAAACCAACAATAAGTCAAAATGTCTGAAAATGGCACCGCTACCACGCCACAGGGAGCAACGAGTTCTGGAATTTCTATCAACTTTGAAAAACTAAGTGGTATATCAAACTACGGAAACTGGAAATTCATGATGCGCATGTATTTGATTCACGAGGACCTGTGGGATTGTATCGAAGAGTCGACGCCGGGTGTACTCAAGGTGACGGACCCTCGTAAACAACAAAGGGCGCTGGCGAAAATATGTCTGATGGTTCAGCCGTCGTCATCTTCACATGTTCGGAATGCAGAAACCGGGCATGCGGCCTGGGTTAACCTAAAAAGGGCATACGAAGACAGAGGCCTGTGAGAAGGTTAGGACTGCTGCGTACATTATTTGGATTGAAATTAGAATAGTTCAGTGATATGGAAGCATATCTCCTGAAGATTTGCGATTTAGATCAACAATTACGTGATATTAGTGCTCCATTGGACGATGATTTCTTGTCAGTTTTGATGCTTTGATTATGGCATTAGAAAATTCTAACATTAAACTATGCAGTGAAACTGTGAAAAGCAAACTTTTACAAGAAAATTTACGCAGAGACTTTGAAAAGAGTGAAGAAAGTGCATTAATGTCAAACCGGCTACCTAAATCAAAAAACAAAAGTTTTTTAAAAATAACTAAGTGTTTTATTTGCAAAAAACCGGGTCATTTCGCGAAAAACTGTCCAACAAAAATTAAAAGTGATAGAAAGAGTGAGAAAAGTGAAAAAGCATGGAACGGAACGTTACTTACAGCTTTGTCAGTGAACATTAACTCAAATGCTTGGTATGTAGATTCCGGTGCGACTTGTCACATGACAAACAACAAAAACATTCTAAAAAACTATGTTGTGGACACTCCGCGGTTGGTTACAGTGGCGAACAATCAAAATATATATAGTGAGGGACACGGTGATGTAGAATTGTTGTTGAAAGGACAAAAGCAAACCTTAAAAATAAGTGAAGTTATTTTTGTGCCGGACTTGTCTACAAATCTACTTTCTGTTAATAAAATGACAGAAAAGGGACTGCAAGTGCACTTTGACACACAAGTGTGTAAAATATGCTATGGTGAGATGACAGTTGCAAGGGCTACGAAGGTGAATGGTGTCTATCAACTACAGACAGCAACAGATGGAAGCGAGCTGGCTAGTGCTTGTCAGACAATGATGAAAAGGCCGTCATTGACAGAGAATCAGTCTACAAGTCCTTCCACTGAAGAGCAAGGAACAGAAACAGCAAATCTGTGCAACACGAACTCATCACAGGAGTTATGGCATCGCAGACTAGGGCACTTGAATATAAGGAGTATGGGCTTACTTAAGAAAGATATTCCTGAGAGAGCATGGCATCGAGCACCAAACGACAGTGCCATACTCACCACAACAGAATGGTGTGGCAGAGCGGGCAAACCGCACTATCATGGAAGCGGCTCGCTGTATGCTCCAAGACGTGGGAATGGACAAGAGATTCTGGGCGGAGGCAGTCAACACAGCAATCTTCATTAAGAACAAGTCACCAAGCAAGGCAGTGAGAGATACAACACCGGAGGAAAAATGGACTGGTAATAAAGTAAATCTGTCCTATTTACGAGTCTTTGGCTGTATTGGTTACGTAATGATACCTAATGAAAAGCGTAAGAAACTAGATGCAAAGAGTAGAGAGCTCATCTTTGTTGGATATTGTGGTGACTCGAAGGGCTATCGATTTGTGGACCCACAGAATCCGTTGAAATGCATTAAAGCCAGAGATGTACAATTTTTAGAAGAAAAATTGTATAAAGACTTGAAACATAATCAGAATAACACTACTGATTATTGTCACTTAGATCTCAACAGTAATAACACTATAGATGAACAGAGTTCAAGTAATAATAATACAGAGGATCATTCACCGCCACAACTTTGTATAGAATTATCTGACTCTAGTTCTTGTGCTGATCATTCTTCAGATGTCACATGGACTCCTGACATGGCCTCGGATGTATCAACGAGCGACTACGAGGACACCACTCCTGATGAAACTGTGATGACAGCAATGAACCACAGTAATGAACCATTGACCATAGAAGAAGCGTTGTCAGGACCTGAAAAAGAGCACTGGAAGAAAGCAATTATAGATGAATATGAATCATTCGAAAAGAACAAAGCTTGGAGTTTGACTTCACTACCTGCTGGGAAGAATGCGGTGAAATGTAAATGGGTTTTCAAGAAAAAGTTGGGAACAGACGGTGAGTTACTACGTCACAAGGCTCGTCTCGTTGCGAAAGGGTTTACCCAGAAGTTTGGAATAGACTACCAAGAAACCTACTCACCGGTGGTAAGATATTCTACCATACGTACCTTACTTGCCCTGGCAGTGCACATGGACATGCACGTTGATCACATGGATGTCAAAACGGCATTTCTCAACGGTGATTTAATGGAATCCGTGTATATGGAACAGCCAGATGGGTATAAAGTAAAAGGAAAAGAAAATTATGTTTTTAAATTAAACAAAGCTATATATGGACTCAAGCAAGCATCGAAGGCCTGGTATGACAAGATTGACAAAGCTTTAACAGATCTTCAGTTTAGAAAATCACTCAGTGAGCCATGTGTTTACATAAAGTCAGATAACAACGGAGACCTCATCATATTGGCTCTCTATGTTGATGACGTTTTAATATTCAGTAAAGAAACGCCTGAAAAGAGAAAGCTGAAAGAGAAACTAATGAAGATGTTTGAAATGAAAGATCTTGGCCGAGCTACACATATATTGGGAATGCGTTTGAGACAAGAAAACAATAAAATTATTCTTGATCAAAGATATTACATTCAAAAGGTTTTGGAACAATTTAAGATGGCTGAGTGTAAGCCAGCAAGTACTCCATTGGAAAATGGCATGAAATTTGAAAAAGGAGATAAAAGTGATCCCGATTCAAGATATAGGAGTCTTATAGGATGTATTATGTACATAGCAGTATGTACAAGGCCAGATATCGCTTTCGCAGCAAGTTCATTAAGTCAGTTCAATAACTGTTACTCTGAAGAACACTGGAAGGCTGCAAAACGAATTTTACGATATTTGAAATATACTATGGATTGTAGCATAGTGTATGAAAGATCTGCATTCTCTGTTCAAGGCTATGTTGATGCAGATTGGGCATCAAATCAATTAGATCGCCGTTCCTATACAGGCTATGTATTTCAAATAGGTAGTTCAGCTATATCATGGGAAAGTCGAAAGCAGAGAACTGTGGCTCTTTCAAGCACAGAAGCGGAGTACATGGCTTTGTGCGAAGGTGCAAAAGAAGCAAAATTTCTTAGAAACTTTTTATATGAATGTTTAGGAAAATACTTTACTGTAACTTTATATAATGATAGTCAGTCTGCTCAAAGATTGTGTAATAGTCATATACATCATAGTAGAAGTAAACACATAGATATAAGGCATCATTTTGTACGACAAGTTGTTAAAGATAAAATTGTAAAGTTAGAATACCTGTCTACAGAACATATGCCTGCAGATGTACTAACTAAAGCTTTAAGTAAAGAAAAGCATTTCAATTGTGTTTCTAATCTTGGATTAAAAAATTGTTTAGTTTAAGGGCAGGTGTTAAGTATAAACCAAACAATTTAAATTGTCATACAACATTGTATAAGTTGGCCACCAGATGGCGCCACTCCTGCAACTTGTGGTCGTGTAATACTCAAACTGTAATGTCTGCTTGCGTGTCTTGTCCGCTTCTGAGGAGTATTAAATCGACAGTTCTCAATTCAATCCTGGTTTTATTTGCTCATAATCCATCAGGGTGATTGACTAACTCATATAAGTTATCAGAAAAATATAAAAAAAAAATCTTAGTCATGTATTGAAAAAAAAATCTAGCATTTAAAAAAATCGATAAAATTTACACCTTGTGACGGTTTTTTCACTCTTGTTGCTACAAATCTTTACTTTTCTAAACATTTTCTTTTGTTTTGTAATCCTGAATAATGCTTCTGTATACTCTAAAGCTAGCTTGCTCCATATTAGAAGAATATGCCAAAATATGACTTAGATTTTTTTTTCTGGGTCTACGTCGGTTTCTGGGATACCCTGTATACAGATTTTAAAATAGACTTATTTAAATTGACACTAATATATTTCTCCATAATAGTTTAGTATATGAGGCGATGTAAGTGATAAGATAGGTCACAAGTTATTACAATAGAAAAAGAGTAATTTTAAATGCAATTTTTTAGATATGCATTGCTTTAGCTTGACTTTCCTGTTGGAAGTACTTTTCTGATGAAGTGGGAAAATCATATATTTTAGTTACGACCTCCGTGGTCGAGGTTCATGTGCCTCTCCAACGCCCGGGTTCGATACCCGGCCGGGTTCGTAAAGAAAACGAACTGTCTCGGGTCTGGGTGTTGTGGTACTGTCATTGTTTTTAAATTCCATGATACAAATGCATTAGCTACTTGGGTTCAGAACAATGTATGTGATGTTGTCTGATATTTATTTAGTTCGTTTGAGTCTTATATATTATTTACGTCATACTATTTTCTATGCTGAAAATATATGAGGCTAAACTGGCAGCAGAAAAACAGCAGCTTTTTGCAACAACCAAATTTTCTAGAACATTTTGGAGACATTTCAACATTTATAATTTAACATTCTAGTAGGTATTCAAGAGGGCTTGAATAGCTACTAGAATGTTAAATTATAATTTAACATAATATATTTTATATCTAGGAAATTTGGTCGTTGCAAAAAGCTGCTGTTTTTCTGCTGCCAGTTTCAGCCTCATTGAAAATATTTATCTATATTGTCCCTTAATATGAATATTTAAACTAATGTCTTTGGGAAAACAGAGACCTTGATCCTATATGTTTGATATGTATACTATTGGTTAAATTTGGCTTTACATGGCAAGCGAGATGCTTATTGGGTGTTAAGTACAATCTCTTCCATTATGGCATGAGACTAGCCTCCTTGCGTCGTATTCCTGAAGTCTAAGGGTCGTGACCACCACCTGCTAGACGAGATTAGCAGTCAGTTGTTATATGATATTTACTATTTGATGATATTAAAATAAGTTGTATGGCTATTTAATTATAATGTTAAAGAGAATTTTGTTACATTTCTGCTACAATTGGTATTTTTTGTGAGGTTATTTAGTTTACTCGTAATTATCTGAGTAAAACAATTAGTTGTGATGGATAGTTTATTCTATCCATTGCAACACTTATAGAAATGTGGTGTGCGAATACGACAATTAAAGAAATTAATAACAGAAAATACACATTTAGTTATCAGCTTTCTGAAACTGTAATGCAAATTTCCCAAGAAAAATGTAACAAACATCAAACAAGCAACTAAGAAACTCGTCCACAAAATTGTTAAGTAAACGGTAATTATCAAATGGTAGAACAATGGATTCCCACACTCTCATTATCAACATCCTCAAAAAAGACGGAGTAGTTAGGTTTAAATGTCTCAAACATTTCATTTGATATTAGTTTTATTTGTAATCAGCTCAACTATGAACATGATGTGGACGATTGGCGAGGTCGAGGGTATCCTTCAGCAAGGGCATCAACTCTTTTATTATTATACTAGGCGATGCAGTTGCTAAGCATAAAGCAACGCTAGCACCATATATTGGAGCGGAGCGTAATACATAAAAAATAATTTTTTTTTTGGTTCGATGGGAATTTTTGCAAATTTCAAAAATCGGGCTCCGTCACCATCTGGTCCTAAACCTGTGGATTCGATTCCACACAAAAATATTTAAAATCGGTTAAGAACTCGGGGAGTTATGGCGTAACAGACATTTCGCCATTGAAGCTGATCCATGGGGCTCCAATTATATGGCCAAGATGTCTTTCCGCTAAGCTCAGACTAACACCAGACAACTTTCTGAAACACAGTAAAAGACGAATACATAATGCTATCGTAAGATACCAAAAAAAGGTTAATCACCACCTTATCGAACTGGCTTCTAAGCTAGCAACGCGAAGCTGTAAAAAGCGTCTTAGCGCCCGTCATACTGATTCCTTTATATTTTAAAATGATCGCCATCTTTAACTTGGACAAGCTCATCCAATAAGTACTAATCTAACAACCTGCAGAAACTATGGGGAAGATATGGTTGCTGAGGTTAACCCCTGTAGGATAAATACAACCTTAACTTCTTGAAGCAAGGCTAAATAGAAGTTTATACTTAACATATGCAATTTTTGGTAATATTTTAATGATAAATATATTGTTATAAACTCCTTAGTCATCTTAGAAATGTGCATAGTTAAACCCGACCTGATGCTGACATTGTCACTTTTTTTTTACACAAGACAGCATCGACTTTAGCTTTTTGTCAAAATTTTATAATGGTCACAAACATCAGTATTATGTTAAATGCAATTTCAACAATGTTTTAAAGCTTCTTTTGTATAATAGGATGGAATAGAATAGCCTTATATTCAGACAATTTACGTACAGTTCATATACAACGATTGCCACTTCCAATTTTTCCATATTGCATAGTACATATATGTTTTATAACTTTCGAGATAGTCACAAAAGTTGTTAATTAAAATGGCACTTTTAATTATTTTTTCCTTTAAACAAGAGAATTTTTAAATACTGTCACTTTCCAAGAGATATTGGCTGATGTGGGGCTAATAATGGCCCCCGACTTATCCCACATATGAACACAAAGATAAATTATTTATACATATAATAAAAATTTAGACATACATATAAAAAATTAAGATAAGTAAAGAAGTAAAATTTATTTTACTGTATGCATAGGCTCATTTATAATGTTACCATATTGCAGCATTTACAATCAACTATTTGATTGGGGAATTTTTTTGAATTGAATTGTATTGGTATGAAAAATATTTCAGGTAGTTTTCTTAAATATTTATATAAAATGATAGAAACATACAATGTTTACACAAAGTTTAGTGAAACAATTCAGAACTTTTTATAGTGTTGAATTAAGGACAATATTTCTTTTCCCTAAAATTTAAAATTTTGCTAAAATAAAAGTCACTTTAATGTTTTAAATATATTTTTTCTTGATGCATTATAAAGCAGAGTGAATAAGATATTAAGATTTATAAATGCTACAAGTGGAAAAAACAATTGCATAAATATAAAAAATCAAATAAGATTTATTTTACTTTAATAACTCACTCAGTCATAAAATAGTTTAATTCTCACAGATAATATTGTCGTGAGCCACTTATACGTTTTTAGTCAGAAAAACAAAAGAAATTGTCAACATTGAATTAACGACTAATAAATCCAGATGTGAGTGATTTCATTAATTTTTCTTTCATTACAATTGTTCGTTTTTTAGAACAGCAAATAAAAGATAAATTTTGTAACAAAGAAGTGCCGGTTTTTGGCGCGTATAATATGACATGCATTCCTAAAAATAGTCGACTCTTTTTTAAGCGTATTTCAGAGGATATGTTTTTCAGCACTTACCTCCGTCTTTGAATGATGCAGATGCATCTATAGGGATAATCAAAAGTGGTAATATACCACTCAATCCCACCAGAACAGACGCGAGAGCGGCAAATAACCATGGATGCTCATCCAATTCTTCTACAAAAGTCCAAATGTATTCAGGGAAATATCCCTCTAAACTCGTTGCGCTCATTTTATTTTTTGTATTAGTGTTCTTGGTATATTGCGTAGGTAGCCACTACTATTATTTATTAAATTATCAAACACTTAACACTATAGAATCAGAAAACAAATTGCGAACTATCCATTTCGAGACAGCAGCGTCCGTGAGGTATCATTCCGAGCGACGAACTGATATTTAAACTTACTTAATCAGTGACTATACTGGATATTTTGCATTATTAAGATAAAGAAACTAGAAGCCCGAACTAATTTACGCGGAGATTGTGAACATCCGCCCTCCCGTTAAGATTTGTTTCGCTTTCTTTAAAGAACAAGAGTCCTAATTGAATCTTTTTTATTTATATTTTTAACCATTAACTAACTATGCAGGTTGGTTTACATAATGCGTTTTAAAAAAACTCAAGGCGAATAGACAAACAAATCGTCTCAATTCGTCTCACAAACTAGTTAGCGGAAGCAAAACAGTACACAGATTACTCTCCAGCATAATAATAGAACTAGAGTAGCAAAACAACAGATCACAACCAACCACAATAGACCCAGAAACTAATTAACAGCAGTGTTGCAAAAGTATAAAATTAAAAATCGTCAAAGATGTTTCATTTAGAGCCAAGTCTTTGTACAGCTTCGAAAGTTAGAATAAATACCAGAATTCTTAAAAAAAATCAAAGTAATTTATTAGTTTTTAAATATTTTTGTGGCGATTTTGTACGTATTAGAAACATAATACAAAAAAGTTGATAAATAAGTAAAAATTATTGTTAAAATAACATAAATGCACTCAATATATGTATATATATAGTTAATAAGTACAATTTATTCATATTAGTTTCGTACTACATTATTGAAAAAAAGTTTAAAAGAGTTTTTTTATTCCTATTAGAAACAGTCTAAAGACATAAAAAATGACGTGTTACGTAGACATAAAGGGTTTAGTGTTATTAAATCATTTAATATTTATAATTTCAAAACAAAACCGTTAACACTTAAAGAATTACTGATCGAAACTATTTTAGTTAGTAGTAATCTGTGGTGACAGTGACATTTGTATAAATATATTAAGAACACGATTGAAAAAAAATTAACATGAATGGACATAATACGAAGAAATGGCTCAAAGGTCTTTGTAACCAAGCCAAAACCCCTTATAAAAAAATTATATAAGAAAGAGCTTTTTGACGGGATCGGGTAGCGTCACATTGGTGGTTTTATGTGTATTTTTTAGTTGACGTTTCCAGATTTTTACCTTAATAATATTTTTTCAATAAACAATCGAATAGAATTCTTTCAGTCCATTTGCCTTAAGGTCTGTTTTTAACTTGTCTTCCACTGTGCGAGAAATTTTAGAGAGTCCCTCTGCATTGTCGTTATTTGCAATTTTTATTAAAAAAAATGTATTTTACATTATATTGTATCTTTAATAAAATACCTATTAATTAAAATATAATTTATTTCCTGCATAAAAAACAATTAACGTTGCACTACAGATAATGCCTAAAAGAGAGAAAGAATAGATGTAAGCAGATCAACCTAGTCTTTAGACTGCGTTTAAGTTATAGTTGTTCATTCTAAGAAACATTAAATATCCCACAGTCCAAAATTCAAAGAGTCAGGAGATAAGGTCACTAAATCGCGATACCGAGGGACAATAACATGACTATAACTAAAATCAGTGGAATACCCGACTAGTGGGGAACTTTTTCAACACTGATTAACAGTGAACCAATTATTTTCATGCAGTCAACAGACTACAGACTGACACATGAACGTGTGAGTCACAGATTAAAATGGGTACGTGATGGATGAAAAATGTAGTGCTGTCGAATAGTGACACGGTGTATAGCAATAACTTATCCTAAAGTATATATACTATATTCATGTATTATCAATTTGGTTGCTACTAAAAAGTAATTCAACACTAAAACTAAAACTGTAGTTATATCTTAAATAGAATTATGCTTTTTTAATAAGATTTTATGGCTTGGATGTGTGTCCTTTGAGCCATGTCTTTATGTTTAGCAGTTTTTTTAAATTAAATAATGAAGAGAGCTAGTTTATGAATGATATATGATCAATGAATGATAATTGAATATTGAAATATCCATTTGCTTAGATTTCAGTAGAGGTGTTGGGTTTTACTAATATCCACCACAATCTCAGAGTAAACAGGACTACTCTGAGACCACAATACAAAGAATGAGTAAAACCGAAACTACCAAAGTGAAGCTTACCGCTCCGTACAAAAAGCATTTTGTTTAGAACTAATGAAGCACAGGTTGAATAAAATTCAAATGAGCAGAGTGATAAATACCGATGAAGAGTACAGATAACAAATGTAAAGTGTTTCTAACGCTTTTATCTGTTATAAAATGTTGTATCTTCTTAGTTTGACATTAATTAAGTATATGTTTACAATAGATCTTCATCTTCACAAATATTTAATCAGTTCATATTTTTGGGTATTCATCTCTTCAATTAGTTATTATAAATATATGATACACGATTATAGTTTTGTCGAGGGCGGCATTAAATTTTATAATCAATCAGAGATATTCAGATAGTTACGGATTATTTTGTACGAACTCTAGAATGATGGCAATATGGAAAACCAACCGTTATTTAACCAGTTGGTGTTTATGTACTTTTTATTTGCTTTGTATGGCACAATATTTGTCTTGCTACTTGTTGTAACACCAATACTGACTTTGAATTAAATTTATATAAAACCAATTTTATATTGATATATATAAAATCATTTTTATAACAATTGTAATCTCGACCTGATTCGATCACGATTGATTCAAGACTAATGGTCGTGACGTGAGTCACTAGAAGATTCGATCAATGAGATCGATGTTAAATGAGTCACTTGCGTTGCGTACTCTATGCTATGTGCCTCTGCCGAGCCGACCCGACCGAGCTACACAATACAAAAGTACGATACGAGAAAAGGATAAACCTGTAATTTTATTAAAATACCTATTAAATTTCAAAAAAAGTTATAAAAAAAACTGGTTGGTTGCCTGTAAAGTCGGTATACGGGCGAAAGTTTTACGTGACAACGACTTTGAGTGGTAAAATAATTTTAATGTGAATATTCATTCGTATAGTAGGAAGAAGGATGAAATAATAGTAACAATTTAAAACATTTATTTATACAAAGAATTATATTTAAAACATTAATTTATAGGCACGCGTCCCTTCCACTTTTTATGTCTGTCTCTCTCGCTCTTAGGCGGGCTAACCATGCCCGAGTGGAAGGGACGCGTGCCTCTCACTCGCTCTCATTGTAAGCGCATAACGTGAGCGGAGCGTAACGCAGTTTCTTGAAGTGTCACCCGGCAAACCAATTTATACGACGTTGTCACGTCAAAAAGAAAAGTAAATATACTTTTCGTAATATAATTTTTTAGTAAATATATTTAATTTTCAATATTGATCAATTTTATCAAAAATATGTCGTTGGATTTCAATCATTTACTATTGCATCATCGTTGCAAGTGCATACTTTGGTGTGTAAGAAAACCCAACAGTTTAAAATTTTAAGACAAATAGCGCCATCTGTATTTTGTTAAAAAACTATACTTAAAAGCAATGCCTACATTGTGTTGTGCGTTTAAAAGCAGACACTACGATTACCCTTTGTTATAGGATTAAGAGTAAATTGAGTGGGAGAGAGACGCAAGGCATTCGGCGGGCCTCTCTCTCGTTCGGTGACTCATCGTAACGTTACCGAGCGTTACACTTTTTCATAAGTGACTCCCAGCCGCAACCTAATTTAAGACGTTGTCACGTCAAAATAAAATATAATTAATTTTTTTGGACCGGAATCTGGTTATAATATATTCTAAAATAATCAGGAAACCTTCATTATAATATGTGCCTACATTTTATACAACTTAATAAAAATGCGTTCGTGACAAACACCCGAAACCGCAACATGCTCGATCTTAGACTAGACCCGCAAGTCGAAAATCGAATCTGCATTTGTTTCGGTTCTCAGATCAAGCAAGATCCACACGACCACGAAAATTGAAACTTTTGAATTTGAAAATCTTAACTTTTGACTGGTGACATGGTTTTTGTGTAACATAAGTGGTGACGAACGGTCTGAGAGGCCGCTGCCATATCGGGTCTATAGCAAAGATTGTAGACACGGTAGCTTACCGTAGTCTTTGAAAACAGTTTTTTAACATATGAAAGGATAAAATAAAACTAAGAAATAAAATCTTAATGTAATTTTTAATGAAGAACTTGCTATTACAATGTGTGTAGTAACAAAAATCAAAAAACTGGAGATGAGATCAAAAATCACAAACAAAAATAATTAAACCAACAAATTATAACAAAAATACTACTTTTCCTTATAGTTATGATACTAATCAAGAAAAAAAATTGTAATGCTCTAATCACAGGTATCATTTTACGAAACTAACAAGGGTCAAACTTTGGTTATTTATATCGGCAGTCAGGGAATAGTTGTTTGTTAGTACACATGTTTTTTACACGAATTACATTGGTAACTAGATTTGTAATTTTACTTAGAATGAAAACTGACACACTGGTTTTCCGATTTTTGGCCTGTCCTCGGAATTTTGTGCTTTATATTTCTGTGGCAAGTGAGACATGAAAGTCATTTCCGATCCACTTGACTCTTCCTGTGCCAGATATTCTTCAATTTGAGTTCTTCAGTTTTTAAATCGTTTACTAATATTTAGCAATACATGCTCAACTCCCGACTTCCCAGTCTGCTATTTCGGAGGTATGGAATTATACATTGCAAGTAATAACTATGAAAATAGAAAAAACAATATAGCCAAATTGCTTAGGAAAGTTACATAAGTGGTGACATAGGGTCTGAGAGACCGTTGTCGGACTTTGCATCGATGTACCTTACCGATTTAGGACTATACAACGCAACTATCCCTTTATACGGCGTGGATGCAACGAAAGTCGAAGCTACTTAGGCGTTGAAACAAAGAAAGCGCGGGGAAGGGGGTAAAATGATGTTTCACTGACGCCACTCGGCCTGTGAGACCGCTTGTCACCAGTTAAAGGAACACATTCGATCATTTGATCGGATCATTGCGAGTCGATCCCGCTCGTAATGGATCGTGATCGATCCGGTTCGCGAGATATGATCGATCGACATTTCGATGAACATTTCACCGGACTATATCCGCCTGTCTGTTCATCGAAAAATTTACAAATACCTTTTCGCTTTATTATTTACAGACAACTTAATTTTTATGCAAATGTAATTAGATTATGGAGTTTCATATGATTTTCATGAACTGACAAACCGATAACGTCCGGCGAACTATTAATCTGTGGGCTTCTTAGAGATGGTGCGCACGCTTCATTGTAACATTGTCAGATCATAGTAATATAAGTGATTTGCGGGATTGCTACCATGTACCTTGTTATTGAGTTTCCGATATTTCGGCACTGTTGCAAGTGTGACTGACAAGATCTCAAACATACTTAATAAGTACTCGCTAAATACTGTCTTCACTCCTGTACGAAAGGTTTCACAATACCTACGGTCTCCTAAAGACAACTTCCCCTTGGAGAAACCTGGTGTCTATAAGATCGATTGCAGCTGTGGCAGTTCGTACATTGGCCAAACAAAACGAACAGTAGCATGCCGAATAAGGGAACACAAAGCAATCAAGAACAACGATAAGCAGAAATCGGCCATCGCGGAACATTTGATTGATTCTGGTCCTAACCACTGGATTGAGTTTCATAACCCACAGATTATTTCGACAGAACGCCACTACATACCAAGATTGGTCAGGGAAGCGTTTGAAATAACAAAACATGAAAATTTCAATCGTGAGGACGGGTTTAAATTGTCGAATGTCTGGAATCCAGTGGTTCGTATGTGTAAAAACCGAAAATATCAAAAATGTGTCGTGTCGCGATCCGATACTGTAAGTGTTGTGTGTCGAGAACAATCCCAAGTGAATAGTGAGAATGTGAACAGTGGTACGGGTAACGAACGCAATAAGAGACTTCGTCGGAGGGTAGACCGATATTTCTGCCAATAACAGCCTACCCGCAATTACTTCAGTCGCTCCGTGATCATGGCACTTGCAACAGTGCCGAAATATCGGAAACTCAATAACAAGGTACATGGTAGCAATCCCGCAAATCACTTATATTACTATAATGTTAGTGACCATGAAAGTTTAAAACAATATATTGTCAGATCACATCATAAAGTTATAGGTAAAGATGGAGAAAACACTTCTGCTACCTTATTGGTCCAAAAACCTGCATAGGGTTGTCCTGCTCACTGCAGACTCTTTTTCTCTTTTTAATACTACCTAACAAGGGTTCGTGGTGTCTATTAATTGGTATAACTACTTGCAAGTGAAATGCATGCATGCAATGCATGCTTGCACTACATATTTCTGAACCATTTTAGTTCAATTGAAATTTTACAAAATCGCATACAAAATCGTGAGTCGTGAAGTAATCAAATTAGACGTGTGCCACTCTTTAAGGATCCGAGTGTTCCAAACATAAATGTGATCCAAATGATTTGGAACAGTTGCTCGGTACAGAATGTGTCATTTGTAAATCTATCGTCTCGACCGCCGCGACGACAAATGGAACAACGCGAGTGAATGAGACAGAAGCGAAACGCGCGCTCAGTACTGAGTTACTTTAAGAGACGTGTCTGAAATAACATACTAGCAATAACTATTAGAAGTGTTGTGGAGACCTTTACCTGTAACCACTGAGCAAGGAATCACTACGTAACTTTGTGACGGGTGCAGTCGGGAGAAATAAAAGCACTCAAGGTCACTTATGTTTTTGTATTTATGGAATTAAGGCACAACTGAAACAATTATATAAAAAAGGTAAATTACACTGAATACAAAAACAATTTCACATTTATCACTAAAAACATATTATAAAAGGTAGGGCTACTTACAATAGTGCCTTAAAGAAACTTAAAGACTTTTATATAACAGGAACTGGTGGTACAGAATACATATACAGGAAATCTTGTGAGTTATGCTTATGAGCTTATTAAACTTGTGAGCTTATTATTAACTGCTCAGCACTATAAATATATTTAAATAATTGTTAGTGGTGAGTCAACCGCTCTACGCGCTGACTCTGGTAAGAATGAACTTCGAGAACAAAACAAATAAAAAGAGATAGACAGTAAATTTAAAATAGGAAACCAAGAGAAAAGAAAATATGAAAAATGGCCAGAGAAGAGCGCAATGAAAGCAACGAGTCGCCAATATAGCTATGGCGCCTCGTTACAACTTTATGCATCCCATTTAAGTGGAATGGGCTCACGGAGGGTGACAAGTGTCAAAATTAGGAGTCTCCCCGTTTTGGGGAAAAATTAAATACAATAGAGGCCTTTGGCGAAATGAACTTACTTGTTTAATACATTATAATTAATAACATTAAAAAACCGGGTTTGCATTCCAGAAAGTTACCGAATCAACAATTCATTGCCACAGTCCTGGTATGGTAGAGCAAAGAACAACGCTTGATATCCTTTTAATTTAGGTGTATACATGGGCGTACCCAGCTTCTGGCTCAGGGGTAACACCCGCAAGAGAGCCGCCTTTATAAGAAGTCAAATAAAAAAAAAATTAATACCTATGCATTTTTATTTTCTTTAAATTATTTAATTCGATCTTAATTTTATATTTAACTTTTGAGGATCTTCAGTAAAATAGTTGATGGTCTCCCTTGTAAAAATCGCTCATACTATTTACAAGCTTTTTATGTACACTGAGTATACAGAGCCCATTTAATCGATCTTCAGTAAGTGGTTGATTTCAACAACTTTTTGTTTTTTTAACCGTGAACAGGAAAGCGCTTGACTGCTATCTCGCCTGATGGTAAGCGACGATGTGATCTAGGATGTCACGCTCCTGCCTAGAAGAAACCTATGCTCTAGTACAGGGATGGCGAACCAATGGCACGCGACACTTAATTTTGGGCACGTCATTGATAACAAAATTCATTAGGCACTTAGAAAAAAAGTGTGAAGTAGGTTTTATATGATGACCAGGAGTGATACCTTCGCTTTTAACATTATTTTCATCTACCTATGTCTGCGAGTCATTATTTTCAGAGATGAATAACATTAAAGACTCAGTTAGAAACTGTTTGACAGATGACTCCAGTTTAGCATGCATTCTGCTAAAAGTAACATCTTACAACCTAAAATATGTTATTTATCATCTAATCTGCAACAACACAAGTCACACTAATTTTATTAAAATTAGATTGCAAAATATACCTTTTTTTATAGTAGGTAAATAAAGAGTTTTGAGTTGATATTATTAATTATTATTATTGTCCCAATAATCACAAAGTCAAAATTATTTGATGGCGCGTCTATGATCTAATTAAACTCTTCTTTAGAAAAATGACACGTTAATACGTAAAGGTTCGCCATCCCTGCTCTAGTGACTTGAAGACCCCTCAATTGTATTTATTAGGAAATATAGACTCAAGATAGAAAAGAGTTCCACTCTTTAGCGGTACAGATTACAAAATTGGAACTAAAACGCTTAAGGCGACTCTTTGGAATATCGACCATATAACGGTGGCGCCTATTTGTTAGTTCATCGGACAGATGAAAAAATTGGGACGGTGGAACAAGGCTTCCTGCCGTCTAAGTTCAAGGCTTTTCAGCTTATTATTAAAAAGATCGTCATTATCGATGAGTTTCCTGGTCCTCCTCTCAATGGATTCAAGCGCCTGGTGTTGATATTGAGCGGAACCGTCCCAAACATGAGAACAGTACTCCATACACGATCGAACTTGCGCTTGGTAAAGATTGAGCAACGGTTCCGGCATGATATACCTTTTCACCTTAGCCAGAATGCCAAGCTTTTTTAAAGCTTAAAGAGCCAAAATTGAGTGTTGGTGTCAATGACATACTGAGTGATGGTCTGTGAACGGCACGAATACACCTCGGAATCAGAGTCAATTCGAAAATTACTCCTTTTAGCGGAGAAAAGACACGTCGCCTGGGTCTTTGTTGGATTGAACCTTACCAGATTGGCATCGCCCCATGCGGTGACTGCCTGCAGAGATAGGTTCATGCGGCTGGCATTACTTCCCTATGACGCTGGATCTGTTCAGCACTGGCTCGAACATCAGACATATAGCTCTCTACAACCGTGCTGTCATCTGCGTACCCCAAAATACCGGGCTAAAACAGATCATTAACATGAATCAGAAAAAGTGTTGCAGAGAGTACGGAACCCTGAGAGGCGCTGGCATTGCAAAATGCTCTGACGTGCCACCATCAAGGACACCTCGTATCGACCGATCCCTCAGAAAGACCGATCCCTCATGATGTCCGATATACAGACACACAAATCAGTGGGAAGTCCATATGACAGAAGCTTGCTTGTAAGGCTTTCATGCCACAGCCTGTCAAAAGCCTTTTGAGATATCAAGAGAGACGGTAAGCATCTCATCATGCCTCTCGACGGCTTTGCTCCATATGTATGTGGCATATCTCCTCTACGATCTCCATTAGACCATTTTCGGTGATACCTATATTGTCGGTCACTAAGGAGGTCATTTTCTTCTAGATACGGCAGGAACTCATGGTTCAGTACACGTTCCATTTATCTTACAGAGAATGGACGTGACCGAGTTGGGGCTGTAATTAACAGGGTCCGCACGACTGTCCTTTTTAGGCACAGGTTGCACGTCACCCACCTTCCAATACTTAGGTACCTACTTGTAATTTAGCCATAGACGAGCGATAAAGGCGTGTCAATACCGGAACTAACTCACGTTTCTAACATGCTTTTATTAACTTCATATGTATGTTTGCATATTTATTTGTAACGGAAACTTTTAACGCGATTTTCACCCACTTCAAAACGTTAGAATTTTGCACACTTACCAGAGAACGATGATAATAAAACAAAAAAAGAATATTGAAGAAAATTAAAAAAGAAATCCACAATAGGAAGAACTTAAAAAATATAATAAATGACGCTTTATAAAAATTTACTCTTCTATAGCAGATCGAACTAAAAAAATGAAAAATAAATTATATGTAGTAAAAAACTAAAAAACACGCCTTTATGGTAAACCTAACTAAAGAGTAGAAAATAAATTTCAATATAATAATAAAAATATAGTTCAAAATCTAAAAAACACCCTTTAATGATGAAAGAAACTAAAAAGTGGAAAATGACTATTTTTTTCTTATTCCTGACAACAAAACCCTTTCATTTGATACCCATATCATGGAAGTGCATTTCAAACAGCCAGTTCGCCATCTTGGGGAGGCCGCGATATTTAATTTGTAATGACGTTTCTAAGCTAGTCTTGTATTGTCATCAGCCCGCCTAGCATACGCAACACGACAAAATTTTGTCTACCCATATTCTCGTGTTTTAGTCATTTGTCGTCAGTCGTCTCTAACATGGCTGCGCTTAGAAGTCGATTTCTTATGTCAAACGTGTTTTTTTACTTAGCCGCGGATTTTTGTCTTCAAACTCTAACATGGCAATCGTGTTTTGTCGACATTTTAACCGATATTGTCGACATATTTCTCGTCTTTGTGTCAGTACGTAGAGAAGAGACGACAAGTGGTTTGTGTGCTATTACGATTGGAGCGATGGCGGTGTTTTATTACAATTATGTACTCAAAGTATATTAAGGGCGAACGAAACGTAAAAATATGTTTTATAGTTATATACTTATATATTTTATTTATGCATATATAAATATATTGGCAAAGGTATATTTCGATAAGTATAAATATATTCCTATAGTTATTATATGTTGTGTATGTATGTATGTTTATAACTATGTGTATATATATGCATATATATATAAATATATATAAAAACACCCATGACTTAGGTACAAGGTTCCGGGATTTGAACCCGGGACGGTCGGTGCGAAAGGCTGGATCACTACCATTGCACCAAACGGTCGTCAATATATATAACTATATTTATAATTATAGGAATATATTTATGCACATTTAAATATATTGGCAAATTTAAATATATACTACCTATAATTATAAGTATATAATTTTACATATATACTTATATATGCATAAATAAAGTGTATAAATATAATACATATGTTTATCTACTCTAATACTATAATACAAAGATTCTAAAACTGAAAACAAAATGCTTATGACAAACATTACGTACAGGCCAAAAATAATAAAAAAAAAGTTTCATTACTATACAGGTCTTGTATGGACACCTGTAACATAATATAACTTTTTAATCATAACGATACACCTATACAACCTCCAGCTGGACCAAGGAGGTTGAACCTCTACTTTAAAAAGGTTTCAATGAACGAGTCCTCGACAACCGACGCAACACGCATGCGCAATTGATGGTTGCACCTTGGCGCCAACATTTGACATTTAAATAAATTTGTTGTTATATTCAGCGTTTTATTTGCAATATTGTTTTACATATTATAGTATGAGAGTAGATAAAGTAGTGTATGACACTGTACATAACTTGGTCTTATAACCAGTGGTCGGAGTAGGTATATTGAATTAAGGTCACTGACATCAAACGTATATGTTAATATGGATACGCCTCCGAGTTTCCGGATTATTATGATAAAAATACCGAAACATCGAAATTATTACATGAAACTAGTTAAAAATGTATCAATACTCTCAACGCTATGCTGCTAGTGGCGTAGATGGCCAGAATTTAATAGTAAAAAAAATTGGTTGCCTGTAAAGTCGATATACGGGCGAAAGTTTTACGTGACAACGACTTTGAGTGGTAAAATAATTTTAATGTGAATATTCATTCGTATAGTAGGAAGAAGGATGAAATAATAGTAACAATTTAAAACATTTATTTATACAAAGAATTATATTTAAAACATTAATTTATACAAAGAATCTCGCACTGAATTTCATATATCACCGCCTAAGCGAAATAGAAGCGCAAGACATGAACCGGTGTGTATGCCTATCTCTCTCACTCTCTCTCTCGCTCTGTCTCTCTCGCTCTTAGGCGGGCTAACCATGCCCGAGTGGAAGGGACGCGTGCCTCTCACTCGCTCTCATTTATAAAATGATATAATAATAATATTCATTTCAACACACGACATCCGGCAAACAGGGTCTTTTGTCCTCTTATGTCTATGCTCAACGCATCTGACCAATTAGAATCAAGTATCCTGGATGACTCATTGACTGTTTGTTCGAAAACAATGCTCGCACCGACATCCAGACCAAGTGGCTCACTCACTTATTTCGGTTCGTGGAGTGCGCTTATTTTATGTGTTGTGAATATCTTGACTTGACCCTGGCTTGTGTACTGTCTTCTGAAATCTACTTAAAACGACGAATTTGGCTTATAACTACGGACATCGATTTATTACTCTTGGATTGGGCCCATTTGAAGTTGTTTTTGTACGGGTAAGTTTTAATTATTTTCACTATTTAAGAAGGTTTTAGAACTTGGAAACAGTTAAAATATCACTTTATAGCAATCATCATAGCGCATGAGAGTCCGGTACGCACACCGCAGGGCTATCACCGCTTCAGTTAAAAAAATCACTTTATATGAAACAGAATTTCATTATCGACTTTACAGTTGTGTATGTATATATTGTAAATTTAAATCATTGTTTTAGGTGACATATAAATAAATATGGCAAAGGTCAAGGCTGAAACAGTGCTAAAGTGGTTATTGCACTATCCTGAGCTACTTTACGATAACGCTAGTGGCACTATATACTGTACAAAGTGTGAAAGTCATTTGAAAGCTGTGAATAGAGGCAACATTACCAAACACATTGAAGGCGCTGTACATCAAGGAAAATTTAAGAGACCGCAAGAGGAATTTTACTTCGACCTCATTAAGTTCCTGATTCTATGCAATATTCCTTGGTCGCAAATGAAAAATCCAGCGTTCAAAGAGTTTTTTCAGAAATATATGTGCAGTACTTGTTGTTGCGTTTGTACCAATCGTAAAGTGGTTGACGAATCACAGTTACGAAAAGTTTATTTGGAGAAGTTTTATAGGAATAAAATCAATTCGATTTATGAAATTAATAAAAATGAGAAACTATGGATATCGCTGGATGAGACAACAGACATTTTTGGTCGATACATAGTCAATTTCCTAATAAAACCATTGCATCCTAGTAATAGTGCAGGCCGGCCTTATTTGATTGCTTGTAAAATGCTAACAGCAGTAAATGGACAAACAATAACACAATTTGTACTGCAATGTCTAGAAAATTTATGGCAAAACACTTTTGAAGCGAAAGTTGACAATATTTTAATGCTTTGCACTGACAGTGTCGCGTACATGCTATCTGCAGGGCGAAATTTAAAACATTACTTACCTGAAATGAAGCATGTGACATGTTTGGCGCACGCTCTTCATCGTGTAAGTGAGCAGATAAGGTCAGAATACAACGATATTGATATTCTTATATCAAATGTTAAAAAAGTATTTTTAAAGGCTCCTAGTAGGGTAAACATTTTAAAAGAAAAATATCCTGACTTACCGTTGCCTCCGCAACCAGTCATTACCAGATGGGGTACTTGGTTACAGGCAACATCTTACTACGCTCAACATTTAGATAAAATAAAAGAAGTTTTATCCTGCTTGAGCAGTTCTGATGCTATAGCCATACGAAACGCAAAAAACATTTTGGAAAAACAAAATTTAGAAAATGATTTAAAATATATCGAAGAAAATTACTCTATTATACTACTAGCCCTAAAAGAGTTACAAAAACAAAATTTATCTCTAGCTGATTCACTTTTAGTATTTGATCAAGTAAGGGCTACGCTTAACGAGTGCAATAATGAGAATATAAAAAATAAAATAGAATCAGTTATGGAACGAAATCCAGATTTAGATACAATTAGAGAATACAGCGAGAGTATTGAAAAAAGCGTAGCAAATAATCAGAAACTTTATTTCAAATTCGCTCCATTGACATCTACAGATGTTGAACGATCATTTTCCACTTACAAATGGATCTTAGATGTTAAAAGAAATAGCTTAAAAATCGAAAATATTGAAAAAATTATAGTTATTTATTTTAATTGTATAGAGACAGAAAATCAAAATGTAGAAATTGTAACCGATGAGGATTAAAAATAATTGTTTTTAATAAAACTGTAATAATGATTATTTGTATTCACAATAAACAATTTTGTTTGCTTACATATGGTTTTTTATTTTATTACTCTATTTACCAAATTTTTGGAAACTCCGGTACATTCCGGAAGAAATGCATGTCCATGTTATGATATCATGACGCAAGTATCTAAAATCAATATACCTACTCCGACCACTGCTTATAACACTCGTGTGATGCTATAAAAAAACTCGCCTACGGCTCGTTTTTTTAAAACACACTCATGTTATAAGAACCCTTATTATGCAACAGTATCATAAACTACTATTACGTTTCGTTCACCCTTAATACACTTTGAGTACAAAATTGTAATAAAATATAATATAGATATAGGAAAGTCCGGCCAGCGCAATCGCGCATCTACGGCAAGCGTAGGTATAGTCTCCGGCAAATAAGTTGAACATGATTTTGAAATCACGTGACATGCGCAGTAGCAAGTTTAGGTACATTATTCACTACTGCGCATGTCACGTGATTTCAAAATCATGTTCAACTTATTTGACGGGGACAATACCAGTGGCTACCCAGTTTCGTTAATAAGATCCTCGACTTATTGACCATCTACCTATCAAAATCAATTTCAACCTAATAATATCAAAACTAACAATATTTTATATAACAATCGGATTAGTAATAGTAACAATAATATATATTTTTTGTGTAGTAACATTTATCAATCTACTTGTAAAACTCGTTGCATTTTTTACAAATCTTAGTCGCTTAGTATATTGCGTCGACTAAATGTACTCGTTTATTCTTTTTAAAATTTTAGATTGTAAAAAGAATAAACTTATATTAAAAGAAACAAACACCGTTGACTAAGCGAGAAACCTCAGAACAATAACTGAAGCTATAGAAGGAGCGCTAAAATAAAAACTGTATAACAGCTCTCGTATTCACTTAAAGTAATCTAACATACATGGGTAAGAGCGAAATAGACAACAATTATAAGGTTTTATTTGCACGTCATTGTCACAAACTCTCAAAGTACAAATGTCAAATGGTTGTAATTTGGTTGTATATTATACTACCAAATTAAAAGTACGTCTTTGATGAACGTTGTTTCTGAAGTAAGACCAAATTCAATGCGGTCGTATTACAGTGGCCGAACAGCTTTGTGAGCGGCTAGCGTGAAATTTTATTATTTTGCAAGGAAGTTCGTGATAAAATAACAGGAAAGTGTGCATATAGACGCTTCAGACATCTTAGAGTCCGCGTCCAGAATGGCTTGTGTTGTTCCAGACTGCAAGTCTTACACATCACGAAAAGAAAATACGGATGAGGTGTTATCATTTCATCGGTGAGTTTTGTTTCTAAATTCTCATATTTTGACAATATAACAACGGTATATTCAGACAATTGTAGTAAATTAATATTACAAATAGATTTCTCCATGAGTTTTGGTTTAAATTGTCTTATTTTCATGCCTTTTGTTTTCTATATGATAGTATGATAGTGATGTGTTTTTTGTTATCGATGTCAACATTATTTGGTTTTTACTTTTTGCTTTAGTTTTCCCAAAGATGAACCTATTAGAACTAAATGGATACGCTGTATATCAAGGAACAATTGGACACCGAAAGCGCACAGTCATATTTGTTCGAAACATTTTAGACTGCAGTCATTTCAGTCACATGAAAACATTAAATTTCGGCAGCTGAAAGCAAATGTTATACCCACATTAGATTTACAGAACATGAAATTGCTCCTTTTTTATTCCAAACATTATCTTAGTCTTGCTTTGTCAAATATTTTTTTTCAATCCTACCAATAAATATTCAGATTTTTAATTAACATTTTGGCACCGTATATTCCAAATAACTAGGCGATGCAGTCGCTAAGCATAAAGCCACGCTAGCACCATATAATGGAGCGGAGCGTAATACCTAAAAAAAATTTTTTTTAGAAGTTTTGCGAATTTTAAAATTCGGGCTCCGTCACAATCTGGTCCTAAACCTGTTGATTCGATTCCACACAAAAAATATTAAAATCGGTTAAGAACTCTGGAAGTTATGGCGTAACAGACATTTCGTCATTGAAGCTGATCCATGGGAGCTTCGCTCACTTCGTTCGCTCCGCTCCAATAATGATAGCTTTATTCAATTGGGAGAGCATTGGACCGGATTTCCAAAGGTTGCGGGTTCGATTCCCGCCTGAGAATTCACTTGTGACCCGAGTCGATTTTTTCCAGTATTTTTCTATTATAATAATTTATCTTATATGATCGCATTGAAAATGCATAAAATATAAAAATTATAAATCTAATGATAGCTTGTTTACAATAATATTTTTATGTTTCAGAAACCACTATCGGATTCAAAAGAAATAATGAAGCACCAAGTCTATGACCACAGTTGAAACATATACTGATTTCGATATCTCTGAACTGATATCTAATTCACAGAAAATTGTAGCAGATTATAAAAACCAAATTGGAATATTAAAAAAGAGTAAGAAAGTTGGTGTCAGTGTTTCGTTTCTGAAGGAGCATACTTTGAAGTTGATGACATAAATTTGGATGAATAACAAACATTTTGTATATTATTGATCTTTTCCCGATACTTTCTCGACAGAGTGGTATATACAAATAGGTAAACAATAAGTAAATATGTAAAAAATAATAGTTTGTTAATTTAATTTAAATAATCGACTAATTTTCTTTTTTCCTCTTTTTTAATCTATACCTATAAAAAATATAATTTTTAATGCAGTGTTCACCAATGTACTAGAGCTAGAGGTCTAACTTAAAATATAAACATGTAGCCTAATAGGATATGCCTATACAAGGTGCAAGCAAATTCTAATAAATAAATTGCTACGGGTCAAAAATTCTACCCATGAATACTGCATTATAAAATGTTCATATTGAAGATTCTACACGTGTTTATTATGACACATTACCGTCCGTTCTAGTGTCATTGACATACCAACAGCATAAGAAAAATGTTAAGTATGTTTTTGATTTTATTTTTATCGATAGTAATATCGATGCCATTGCATCACTGACGTAAGGGAAACTAGTGACGACCTTGTAAATTACGAAACAAAATCTGTATACTCATTTCTTTCTTACACATTTGCAACTGTATAAGTAAAAATAGTACGAACTAACGTATTGTGTTGTTATTTTAGCGCGGCTTCTATAGCTTTAGTTATTGTTCTGAGCGAGAAACGATCAACCACAGATCATGTAAGTCGTCAGACAACGTCAAAATTGATGTAATCCCTGTAATCCACATTTCCAAAAAGTAAATAAAAGGGTAAAACACGCAACACAAATTAAATGAACGATATCGGTGTTGCTATGTTAGATAATTAAGTAGTTAATAATCATATATCAAGAGGCAACACCTGTTTGTCTACATTAAAGACAACGAGATATTATGTCGATGTCGACAAACTTCTCTTCTCTCGCGCGCGAGATAGCTCGAGTAGCGCATGCTAGGCGGGCAGAACTCATATCAGAGCGTGTGCAAAATTTCATCCTAATCAAAGACCGGAAAGTGGGTCAAATTAAGATTCCAAGATTTTCTTACATAGTTACAAGTGAAGCTAATAAAAGCGTGTTAAAAATTAAGTAATAAACAAGAAATTAAATGTCATTGTAAGAAAATTAAGAAGTGGGATGCTTTGTACGACATTTTTCTTAAACTCACTCTGCATTTGAAAAAAGAAAGGTGTCTTGGTCACTGCGCGCCCCACGCTTTTCTTACAATAACATTAATTTTCTCTTTAATTACTTAATTGTTATTATATTGAAATATATTGTTTACTTTTTAGTTAGGTTTACCATGTAAACTGTTATTTAGGTTTTTTTAACTATAATTTTTAATAATGTCAAATAAATTAATTCAAAACGCTCGCAACTACTTTCCCCGCGCGCTTTCGTACCTAGACCGCTCGGCGGGATAAGCGGCGGCGGGTATATTATATACCCGCCACTATACTTGCGTGTTATAGTTGCAGGCAATGTGTAATTTGTAAATTATAGATTTAATTGACGTTAGAGCGCTACGCTTTACTTTGGCGATCCCCCCTTGTCAAAGCTATAGCTACGCCCGTGCTATGATCATTAATCTTCGTCCGTTTGTTAGGTTTTTCCAAAAGGTTACCCGGAAAGGAAGTTCAATAGATTAAGAGCTAGAATCCCTAATAATATTAAAATGTGAATGTAAGTTTGTTTGTTATGTTTTCACGCAAAAACTACTAAACCGATCATCATAAATTTTCGTACAAAATATTCTTGGAGGTATTAGAAGTAACATGGACACATTTTGCTGAAAAAAAAATTGCGGGCGAAGCCGCGGGTAAAAGTTAGTATAAAATAAATAGATCTCCCTTAAATGCGGTGGGATCGGAAATATTGACGAAGGTAGTGACAATTTTGTCATACGTGCGCGCGCGACTTTACAAAACCTAAGGCGCGGTGACAGTTTCGAGACGGGCTTGTTCGCGGGTTGGCTGACGAAAATGTCACCAAGTTGTCACGTCTCGTAATTTGCGCATAGCATCATATGCCTCCGATTCTCTACATACCAATCAGACAGCAGTAATGCACGGTAACAAAGTAGACCGTGCGTGTTGTTTGATCTTGGCAATTGATACTTCATAGAGTGCGTTTTCCATTTAGAAAAAAAAGTCGACACTGTGTTGCACTGTGTCGACCATACTATAGCAAAAACCTATTGGCACACACACACACATAAACAAAAAGTTGACACAGTGCAACACAGTGTCGGCTTTTTTTTCTAAATGGAAAACGCTCAGAATTTCTATTCTAATTAAAACTAATGTATCTGAAAAAAGTACTATGTCACCGCCCTTAAATTTGGGAATGAACACTTAAACATATTTATATTGATCGCCGCTTGTGGTAATGATACTGATCCTATCTTCTGTGCCAAAGGTCCCGGGTTTGAATCCCGGCAAGGGATATTGTTGTGTGATGAACATAAAATTTATTCCCTATTCATTCATCTAGCATAGCACACTTATATCTATGTATTTTATACGTCATTTAGTACTCATACTACAAGCTTTGTTTAATTGGGACTGTTGTGTGAGAACTACCTAGATTTATGTGGGAAATAGTATTTCGGCGCCATTAAAGAGTAAAACAAATAGTCGATATGATCGTAAATCTCCAAAATTATTTATTTCTCAGGTATAGTTTCATACAAAAATCATCAGAATGGCGGGAAGAAAGTGTGGCTTTTGTTTTCGTTAAAGGTCCTTTTACATATTGTAGTTTTGATGGAGCAGAACAAGAGTGAATGAGTTATGAAACTAAAGATAAATATTTGTTTCTTGTTGGATATTCAAATATAAGTTCTCATTCATAAATGACCAAAGAGCCCTAAAACCACACAGGAGCTCCTGTATTTCATAAATGGAAAAATCGTTATGAAACATTTTTTTATTAATATTGTAATCATCTCAGGTGAGACTCAAACCCGCGTCTGTGACAAGCCAAGCCGGTGCAACGGCCTCTACTGTATACATATATTGTATTGTCATTGTTCATATTGCCCTAACTGTATTCAAATATTAAAAACTATAAATTACTGAAAAGCCCAAAGAAAGACCGCACGGGGACTACTATTTAATAAAACACCGTGGTGAAAAAAACATCATCTCAACTGGGACTCGAACCCCTTGTCGACAGACAATAGGTCTGTTGTAAGCCGAGCCAGCCGTTGTTCCTAAGTTTCTAATGGCATTTTTATTAAGAAATCGTGATAAAAAATATCTTAGGGGAAATAGAACTTTAATCTCATAGCTACCGAGGCTAATATCAGTTTTGGTAAATTTTCTCAATAATATAAACTTACTTTACTTTCTCGTAATAATTACTTTAGATATAAAATCTAGCAACTATAATAACATAAAAGCAAGTCTTTATATACTACTATTAGTGAATCAAGTCACATTTGCTCTACAATTTAGCATACGTAAAATCCTTTGCTGGTAATTAAATTTTCGGTACCTGCAGGATCATAAAGAATTCATGACACATCTAAAATAAGGGTATAATTAGGGTATATTAAGGGTTAAATAGATAGATTTGAGAATAATAAAAAAGACTTATTTTGAGACGTTGATGGTTGGAAATGTAGTGCTAACAAAAAATAATAACCTTCATTTCCTCAGAAAATTATTACGATTCACTCTTATGAACATAAGGAACCAACTTTTACAAATTATACTATAAATAGGTGTCTACACCTATTCATTGGTCCCAAAGGTAATAAATAAATAAATAATAATAAATATTTTCTACATTCACACCAATTAGCCTAGCCCAAAGTAAGCACTGTAAGGCTTGTGTTATGGATACTAGGGTAACGGATAGACATACATATATTATACATAGATATGTAATATTCATAGAAATATATATAAACACCCATGACTCAGGTACAAATACTCGTATTCATCATACAAACATCTGCTCCTACCGGGATTCGAACCCAGGACCATCGGTGCGAAAGGCAGGATCGCTACCGTTGCACCAAACGGTCGTCGTTTATTTAGAATTAAATATCTACAATCGCTGTCACTATGTCTGTCCTCTACCTCAAATATATTTTATTATAAATCTACTAGGTATTTCTAAAAATACCTTTACCTTAATACGTATTTCTAGAAATTCCTATTCCATAATATGAAAACTCAGTTTCAATTATGTGAGCGAAAGTAATTATAAAGAGCACGTCTACCACGTTAACACGACGCAAATAATGAGATACTAAATGGATAACTACATCTATCTAGCTAACTGTGACACCGATGCAATACGAGTCCTCTTGGCAACTACATCGTAGCCCAGTTGAAGCAAAATGCCGGACTTATTTTGGTTTGCCAATTTAAATATCCGACGGCATATACGTACTGCTGTTAGGCGCAGAACTGACGTTTTGCATCACACTCGTGAACAGACAGAAATGAAGTGAATCTGGTGAATCGTAGTGTTTTGGCGCCAAAACTTTGTGAATGAACTGAAAAGTGGTAGTGGATAAGGAATTTCAGTTGTTATAGCTAGTGGCGCTTTATTACTGGTGAACAAAATGGATTCGTGGGGTATTCTGAACGTAGACAGCGCAGCTGCGGCAATATCCAGGGATGATATGTCTTCTAGTTTCCGAAAGAAGCAAGTGATGGTAATAATTATAGATATCTAATAATACTTTTAGATTTTTTATTAAAATACTACTTAGAAATGAACTGATCGACAGACCTTTGTAAATCCTCTTCACCTGCTAAAAAGCAGATACTTAATTTTATCGATTAAAAAATTTTAGACTTTAGTTCGGTAATTAATTGGTGGGTTATAAGTTCGGTAATTAGTTAGTAACCTACGTACATATGAACTCAAAGAACAACTGCAAATATGGAATTAGGTGAAATAAATAGTACTTTCTTTATTATACTTATTTTTTACGTTAAAAACACAAGGCTTTGAATAAACCTCTCAAATACTTAAATGAGAAAATGCTTTTCATAATGGTAGATCAAATTTACAAAGGAATTATAATTAAATTTAAGAACGTATCATATGTATGTGTTAGTTCCTACGTGGATTTCAAGGATTATTACATTTTAATGTACTGCCAAAAACAGAAAAGTTCATTTTGGGTGTCAATGTGATAATGCCCAAAGGTTTAATAATTTTTACCGACGACCGCAAAAACATTTGTATTTACAATATTATCATATTATCATGAAAATAATATCATATTGACTACCGGCTTGGCGAAGTGAAAGTGACCTTAATATGTTTGCGAGATGATTACGAACATTTGTACCTGACTCATGGATATTTACATATATTTCTATGAATATTACTAATTTGCGTATTATGTTCATATTTACCTATCCGTTATCTTAGTATCCATTATTATCCAGGCAGTGCTTATTTTAGATTAGGGTCATTGGTATATGAAATATTATGGTTATATTTTTTACTACCCATTTCATTAACTGTTATTTGTTATGATGTAAAGCCTGAAATATATAGGTAACTTTCTTGATTTTAGTCTACTTCCGATTGAGATTGGCTGCTTTTTCAGTTACACCTGCGACTTTGTTTTGTTTCGAAGTCATTTGTTTAGTTTGCAATCCATCAACGTAAGTAACTTCTACCAGCTTTATTTCTGCTGCCGTTTTGCATTTTCTTTCTTCGTGATTGGAAGACCCAGTCCAATATGTTGATCTGTTCCGGCACCACGAGTTAGCACCACTATGTTGCACTGGTTATATATTCTAGCTTTATGTTCCGCAGAGATTTTATCTTAAAACCAAAGTCTTGTGTAGAGCGCCCATATGAGTTTTATTTGTCTGTAAGCTTACTAGTTGTCTTTGTCAATTCTGATCTCCCGCCCCCAGTTAACGTACTTCTCTTCTTGTTCTATAGTGGTTTGGTTGACGATTAAATTAATGTCACATCCATCCACGTTCCTCATTATTTTAGATTTGACCAAGTGCATTTCCAAACCAACTTGTAAAGAGACATAATTAAGTTCTTGGATCATAATTCGCATTTCTATAGGGGTATTTGAAAATAAACATTTTTGTTTTATGAAAACGAGCTTCACAGGTCTAAATCTTCAAAGAAAAATTGAATTTAATTACACATTTTACATTTTATAGAGTTATGTATACTGCGCTAAGAGATGGCAGATCAAAGTGAGTTTAAAATATTATGACATTTAAGAGGTTTTAGTTTTCTAACACTTAGTTGTTGTAATTTAGGTCTACTACTTTATAAAATATGTGACATTCAGTATGTCATACAACATATATTCTCGCTAAAATTCTAGTAATTTAAAGTCATAATATCTAAATATATTGCTTTAATAGTCACTCATATATGTTTAAGTATATATCTCCATTGTATCCGCTTTTAAGTTTCTTATTTCCCAAAGGTTGAGTGGGAGGGAATGCAATTAGCATTGAGTCCGCCTTTTGTACCATTTTATATTTATGGTCAATAAAGATTTTTAAATAAATAAAAATATTTATTAAAACAAGATCGAAATATCTGAGTCTCGAAAAACATATTAATGATCCCGTTTCAATTAATAATATTAAAATATTTCCAGGGAAACTTTGGTTTGGTACTAATTTTGTACCACTAAAGAGTGAAACTCCTTGCTTGGGGTCTTCTAGTCACGAGTGAATGGTACCTTCTATGCAAGCGCGTCACATCCTAGATCGCATCGACGCTTACCAGCAGGCCAGATAGCCGTCAAGCGCTTACCTATTTAATTAAAAAACTATAAGTAGCTTTAAGCTTAATTATTATAATAGAAAAATATTAGAAAAAAAATGGACTCGGGTCACAAGTGAATTCTCAGGCGGGAATCGAACCCGCAACCTTTGGAAATCCGGTCCAATGCTCTCCCAATTGATCTACTGAGTCTTATAAACACTCATTGAAATTGTCTAGTACCTTTCTGATTTTACGCTGTATGTCAGCGTTGTTTCATCAATTGGGAGAGCATTGGACCTGATTTCCAAAGGTTGCGGGTTCGATTCCCGCCTGAGAACATATTAATGATATATTTATTGATTCAAATATAGTAAAGGAAATATAATGCTTCAACTATTAATACATTTTTGAACTTAAACATTTTAAGGTAGAAACTCCCTATACAATTAAACATTAAAAGCACACAGACTATCACAACTGCACGAGTTAGTTCCTCACTGTAAACAATTTAATTATTTTTAAATACTGAAACAAAAGTAAATATTATTAGAAAAAAATATATGTTTGCTAATATTAGTGTCTTTTGCAAATGAATAATGTAACTTCAACAGCCTGCCATGGCCATCCACAGACAGTTTAGATATATTCAAAAAATTATAAATTAAGGAGCTGACTTTAACATGACGGCAGCGCCATCTGTTTTCTTATATAATATATAATACCTTTAATGCAAGTGAAATGATTTTGATTTCAATATTTTAAGTAGGTTTTTAAAGTGGATACTTTTTTTTTAATTATTGGATAATAATTCAACTTACGGACTTATGCTTATGACTAATTTTTCTTTTTTACCGACAGTGAAACGACATTTTTCTGTTGTATTGCTTTTTAAACTATCCATAATTGTGGTTTCTGTGTGGAATTTAAAAGAAATTGCATCTGTGTTGTCATTAGGACTAATTAAAGTTTTCTTTGCGGCAAATATTTATTCTTTTTTAATGTTGGTTTTAAAAAAAAATGTGACAGAGTGGCCTTTTTCTGTGGAGACCACATTTCGGTTTACCACTCTGTCACGGCATTCTACGGAAAAAAATATGTTGGTTGGAGAAAATGAAAAATTCAATAATATTAATAGATAAGAAAAATATGGACGTTTATTCGAACCGAATTAAAAAACCGAAATATCAATACTGCAACGAGATGCCATAATAAGACGAAGGACAGACCATTGTCGGTAAAAAAGTAGAACGACCCACATGTCAAACTTCTGATTTAATTCAAACTTCCCGCCATGAGTGACGTAAATACCTACTGGAATATTTTGGAACTTTTAAATAAACAACAAGAAAAATCTTTAATTACAATAATTATATTTCCTTAAATTATAATGATTTAAGCTACTGCTAATCTTTGTTTTTAGTCTTTACTAAACAACCGATAGGTTTTTCAAACAAAATCCCCTGCATCTCGTTTACTCTAGCCACACGCTCCCAGATCATTCCAAAATTAACCACAGCGTTCCATATCGCCCGTACACTGAACACTTTCCACGGAATCTGAGTAAACTCACAGCGATAGTGAAATTTAACGTAGACATATTACACACTTGATTATTGTGGTTAATTGGTGAAAATATCAATTTATAAATGATGGATATACCGACCGATGTATGGGGTCAGCTTGCACTGGAGGCGAGTCAAGTTTATTTGACCGAAGGAGGTCAAGTAAGAAGTCCATTTGCCAACACGGTAATGTTATGAACATTTACATTCAAGCTTCTATTTTACACTTTAATTTAATAATTTCTATCTGTCAATTACATAATCCAATATTTTGATAAACTGTGCACATAAAAATATAAATATTTTTATACTGGACTGGGCATGTCACATAGTGAAGCCGTGTCATACAATGCGATTGAATATGTATAGTACAAGTACAATCAACAGCACAGCAACCTACACAAAACTGTAAATTTTTCCTTTAAATTTTTAGCCTTAAATCTAAGGCATAGAGTTTAATAACAATAGAGTAATTACATACAGATTGTGGGAGCTTGACATACTGTTGTCCGTATATGAAACTAAATAAAATTAATAAACATTGTGTTGTATTTTTTCTCATTTATTTCTTAAAATTATAGTCAATAAATTTAAAATAAGAAACACTGATATGAAAAAATGACAATAAAACACTAACTCATTACTGTTAAAAAATATATATACTTACCACTATTGGTAACATTATTGTAAAAAAACAGAGATTTTTTACAAACAATGTACAAATAATTGGGGATAGGATAGGCCTATTTAATATTTCCACAAAGTGTTAATATGGAACACACTTAATATGAAAAATACGCTAATGGCCAAAGGTAATTGCAATTTTAATACATCGCTTTGCATGGAAGTAACTATCATGGAAATAATACGTAACCATTGGGCATAACCCTAATTATTACAGTCGTATCTTACAGCTATTAGCATTTGTTAGTTTAAAATAAATTTATTACTGGGTAGGCATGCTCTTTTGAAACATCTCTAAGGTGGCGTTTGAGGTGGGTTGAATGCCTTTAAATATGGTTGAACGGGGTTATGAATGGTTCATGTGTCATGCTCGTGAACGGGGGATGCCTTGAGAGATGGGTCTGCTTTAAACTACTAGTATTAATAACAATTACCTTTACTTAAGATGTTAGATATTTAAGTTGCTTTTTTAAATTTGTCTGTATGTCAAAGCATTGTTTAAGTATCCTTATCAAAAACGGATACATCATGAATTTGTTGTAATCATCGATGTAATAAAACCTGCTAGATAAAAGTTTTTGTGAATTATTTGTGGTGATGTGTAATATTGTAAATGTCGTTACTACTGTTAAGGCTGAAGACTTTCTTGCACCCATTTTTCTTGTTAGTTAAAAGACATCCTAAATGGGCGGTAGGTAGGTTCTCTTAGATTCACAAGAACTTATTTTAGAAGTGCATTTGAATAAAGTTAGTTTTCTTTAATTTCTCAACTTTAAGAATATCTCGTAGTTTTCCACAATATTGTTACGGTATTTGGACAGTAAAAGTATGTTACATACGAGTACATAATTGGTAATATAATAACTAAGCAATGCGATATCAAACATCTAATATATTTAACAGACTTCAGTAATGGTTTTAGAGCTATATTTTGTTAAAACACACGCAGGTAACCTGAATTACCTACACACACGTGATGTATTAAATATCTATTTACTATGTCATTGGTATGTGTTATAGAATACAACATAATGATTAAAAAATAACAGCCCGGTATAGACTTTAATTTTCACATTTCTTTTTTTTCAGACAATAGAAAAATTGCCGGACAAAGTATTACTGAATATATTTTCATATCTAAGTCATAGAGAAATATGTCGAATGGCAACAGTTTGCAAGCGATGGAGGATAGTTGCATACGACACTCGTCTGTGGACTCACGTCAGCTTACGACCGGAAATATCTGGATTACACGTTGGTAAATAAATAACTATTTCAATAGTATATAGGGAAGTAGAGAATGGCGAACTTTTATGTTACCAAAGTCGTTCGGTAGGAATTACTTCCGTTTTCCGGAACATTTATTGGTTGACCGCCAACTTTAAATTAATGGGTTGAATTCGTTTCAAAAATCTATACAGCTTGCCAGGCTTCTTATTTTAATCTAATTGGTATGAAATATTGACTGGTAGGGAATGCCTAATGGCATTAAGTCCGCCATTTGTACATATTTTGTGTGCAACAAAGTTTAATTAAATAAATAAATGAAAATACTAAATATTATCTAACCAAATCCGCCTTAGTATCCGCGCGTACAGTCTTTTACTAACAGTCACTAAATACTATTGGCGCTTCAGTTATTTGAAATGTAGTTATGACCCTTTCAGTTTTAACAGAAATGCAATAACTTTTTAATTTTGTTTATTGCTAATCATAAATCAGTCGCTCTTAATATTGCTACATCATTTTCTATTTCCTTATTTGACAACACTGGAGTCAGCCAAGCGTTGCGTTGATTACAGTTTCAGACGCGTCAATTCAAACTCGCCCAAAGACAAAAGAAAACTGACCTGAAAATTTACTTTCATGGCTTCTCATTCCTTAGTTTTCTTTTTATTTTCAAAAATAAATCCAGAATATTATTTATTCAACTAGCTTTAAACAACGATATCCCATTTCTGAATAGTGAATTTTTCGAATCCTCTTTCAGCTCTATCCTATTGAACATTTAAAACAATTTCTTGATAATTTGTATGGCTTTGGGTAAACAAGTTGCTTGCACTGTGAAAATTGAAAAACTTTGCTCTAACCGTTTAGAGCTGAACCGTAAAAGCTGTGTGACTGGCGACGGAGAAACGGGTACGTGCCTGAAAGCAATAAAGCTCCGTTTAGATGCTTCGGGTACCTACGAAATCATAAAAAATCTGTTTAAATAACTCGATTTTTTAAAACTCATAAAAAATAAGTGCAGTAACCCGATTGGATCTACGCTCGGTGTGATATTTTTACCCTAGAGATGCAACACCCATTTTCAGCCAACACCCTTGGTACCCACCATATTGTAGAAATATTAAAGAGGAAATGATGGGTGTAAAGTCTGATTGACAAAAGTATTCGAACGTTGAAAAGAAGAGATAACGAATAATATATATACTCATATACATATATACCTATGTCAAAACAAAAATACAAGGGTGTTATATTAATACATAATAATATAATGGCCATACGACATACGCACATGGATATATTTTCTAGTAAACTTAAATCAGCCCTGCGTAAATTGCCGACTGTTTCCTATTTCTGCGTTTTTAAAGATGCTCGTGGCATATTTGTTCAAACTACCGCCCACCCTTTTTATAAAACAGTAAACATTATTAACATAGCGCTAGTATCGGCGTGGCGGTTTTGACATACGGGATAACGGAATAAACGTATGGATAAGTCTCATGGGTCTGATAAGAAGCCTTAAAGTCATCTAGCGGGCAATGGAGAGAGCTATGGTTTGCGACAGGGTTTACTTGAATACGTGTCCGGCATGTCCGGATTTTATCAAGTTTAGTAGATTTCATGATACCTCGAAACAATCACCTGAGCAATCGATTAGATTAGTTAGCGAACGATTAAGACTTCAGCTAAAGCTCATGATCAAATAGGACTGAATGATTAACTTGTTTAATAATTTAGGGTAGCTGGTTTTTTTACTGAAAACTTCGGCTAAGCTAGGTCTGCCCTACTATCTGGTGTTAAGACCTTTTCTTTGTTTTCGAGGAGAAATTCTGTTATTAAAGTACTGCCGAGTAAAAAGTTCGTACAATGAATTTTGGCCTCGGATCTGGCGCTACAAGAGTCGCCACTACGGACGAGTCGTGTAGCGCCAGGAACCTACCCACTAAAATCCCGATGTACTCTATATGACCGGTTGGCATTGTGGGACTCTTTTTATGATTCGCGATTATCTGGTATTAAGACCTAGATGTTAAGAATGCATGATGCATAATATTTGTAGAAAAACTATTTCGAGCTAAAATACTTTTCAATTATTCTAGGTTCGCTGGAGTCGCTGTTGGCATTGATTTCGATCAGGTTCGGTCCATCACTGCGTTACATAGAGCTCCCTATAGAACTGATCACACACAATGTATTACATGAGCTGGCTGCTAAGTGCCCTAACCTTACGCACATGCTGCTTGACTTCAGTACTGGTGAGTGTTAAAAAGATATAAGAATTGAACCAGGATCATTAGCACACAGGCAGAAGGCTAGATTCTGGTTACGTGCTGATGATCTTGGTGTCAAATACTGGTAAGGGCATATCATATGACTGTTTGATAAACATAATCGATTGATATTGAAATTAATCGATTGATATTGTTAATAATTGATAAGTGTTTCACTTATTCTTTCACTTCAGCTATGCAGCTGCACGATTTTTCGGAAATGCAAGCGTTCCCCACGAAGCTCAAATACCTGTGTATCTGCCTCTCTGAGGTCATCTTCATGGAGGGCTTTATGCGCAAGATATACAACTTCATCAACGGTCTTGAGATCCTGCATCTGATTGGTTTGTATTCGTGTGCCTTTAAGGATCACTTAAAGCTAAATGGCTACTTTCATGCGCGATATACCAACTCTATAGTCATGAATCTCTAGTTTTTGTATTGAGATATTTGGTCATGAAAACATTTGGCGTTTCTGACCGTCACAAAATATGACATACTTACAGAGTATATAATCAGTATGAAAACATTTATATGAAGTATTATTATAATAGAAAAACACTAGAACAAATCGACTCAGCTCGCAAGTGAATTCTCAGGTGGGATTAATTATTTTTCTTTTATAATAATTTATCTTTTAATATAAGAAGGTCAAAGAGGAGATCTTCTTCGGGCTAGGTAATCTTTACATGGGGCGGTCCTTACCCCACCTACAAAGGTGGTTTTTTAAAAAAATAAAACTGCGCATGCATGGTTTTCCATATTAATTCTCACTTCTGTGTGTGTAATGTGGAGCTAGCGCCACCTGTGATTCGAAATATCAATTTGGCTCCGCGAAGTGCTCCGTGTAGCAGCCATATAATTTATTCTTTGTTTTAAATCAATTCAATATAAGATTAGGCTACAAAAAAGTTGTTTATCAATACGTGAATAGTTGCCAATCGCTATTTGATCGGTTTATAATGAAGACAAATAGAGATTTTAATTAATTATGCACAGGAACCTACGAGAAGATAGAAGAAGAGGAGGAAGAAATCTACGAAGTTATAAACGTGCACAAATTGAAGTCAGCGACGCCCAATTTGCGCGTCATCAATCTGTACGGCATCAACTTCGTCGATGACTCTCATATCGATGCGTTTAGTTCTAACTGTATACAGGTGAGTGTAACTCCTAAAACAAACTGCTTTTAATAACGTTGGCAAGTGCTTGAGTGTTTAATTCTTAATCTTGGCAGATTTTTGTAAAATCGAAATTAATTTTACATATTTGCGAAAAGCAACCAACAATAGAGATGAGTTAGTGTCTTATCTATCAGATCTTCTTCGGATCCTGACTGCCTATCTTTAAATAAATCGTCTAATTACCAGCAATCTGTCAATTCGTACAGAAAAAGGACATTTCTATTTGTTTACTCACCACATCTTACTCCCCAAGAACACGGTCATTTTTAAATTTCAGAAAGAATACATAGGCCTTGCTTTTTCCTAGGAAGTTCGCCATTATAAAAATATTATATTATGACTTTGACCTGTCCAAAAGGGGCAAATTCACATGCATTATTTTTCATTAGCGAGCCATGTTTATCGGATCCCATCATATTTACTCGTAGTTCTGCAATGGGTTACAGAAAAAGTAATTTGTAATTTTTACTATATGTTTGCAGTTGGAGTGTTTGGCAGTGAATTACTGCAACAAAGTAACAGGTTCCACTATGAAGACGCTGTTTCAACGTTCACGGCGTCTTACTTGTCTGCTCATGAATGGCTGTAGTAAGTACCTCACTTGTTTGTTCTTACTTTTACCCATTTCGGTGGTTCTTCATCCGGGATCAACATCCGCCCTAAGCACGGAGAAGCTCGAGATAGTAAGTTTTTTTTTATCACATATCCGATGATCGCGCTGAATGCGCACCATTTTCAATTAAATTACAATGGTGCTCATTGAGCGTGGTGCGGGAGGCATCGTATTCGCATCCTTCATCTGAAATATATACTTAAAGTGGTGGTGGTTACATATAATTAGAAACATTTATATAAATTATGGAAATATTAAATCAACTGGTAATATTCACGAAAAAGTGTAGTCGTATGTATGGAATATATACATATAGAAATATATAACGTATATGTCGCAGCCAACTGGTTAAAATAGCCGTTCAATCAAACCCTTTGACTGAACAACGCTATTCAATCACACGGCTATACGCCGACTTGTTGACTGCAACGTTCAACACTATAGCTAGAACACGCTTAGCCAACTGGTTAAATGGCAAATTAACTAAGGTGACCATTAGTTTAGTATGTAATTTGAGAGATAGGAAAACTTTTTGTAATTTCTTAGGAGATTATTTTTGGATTAAGTTTAACCCAACCCTTTTTTTATTTTTTTTAAAGTTTAACCTAACCAAACCTAACCTAATCATTTTCACTCGTATCACTCTTAAGTGCCCCCATAATTTCTGTCTCTTTAATAACACTAGTAACATATATTTACTATACCCTGTCTCAAACCAATTTAATAAAAATGTAAACAAAGACGCCATTTTCGCGACCATAGACTACTGAGTGATGTGGTATAAGTAAAACCATTTATGATTCGATTAATTAATTGATTGCTTCGATTAGATTAATTGAACACTATTATGTTGGAGCTTCGCGTTAGCGTAGTTTGTTTTTATTCCGAGTGTCGGATAATGGGCATTTGTTCTCAAGCCTCGAAAGATGGTGCTGTTCTTCGTTATTATAGAAAAATGAAATGCTTAGATTGAACCGAGTAAAAATGACTTATATTTTTTTTAAATTTCACATAAGAAATCAATCTTTGAAGAAAAACTGTATCTAGCTAGATTTTTAAATAAATAAATATATTTAGTATTAAAGTAAGACAAATTTAAAATTGACTTCTTAGGTTTTGACGCGTATAACTCATTGAAATGAAACACTTATGGATAAATAAACGCGTTATTTATTTTCACACAAAGAAACAATTAGTCACCCCGCAACCACGGCACCTGCAAAGGTGTTAAAACTTCGGGAAACTAAATAAACCACCTAAAATTAAATCACTGACTCTGAACTCGACTTTGTTGTGTAAATAAATAACGCGTTTATTATCTGTAAGTGTTTCATTTCAATAGACAAATTTAACTGACTTACATTGTGACTTGGATCGTGTTTTTTCTGGAGCAACGACATTTTGCTACGATAACTGGACTTTGAGATCAACTCTGATTTATATTTGTTGTACAAGGTATGTAACTGTAATATTATCTTTAATGTACCTACGTGAACTTCATCTCATTTGAAAGTAATTCGACGGCCGCCACTTAAGGGTTTTACTGGAGGTATTTTTTCCGTTACAAAATGTAGTATATGTGTAAAAGAAAGAAAATTATAGCAAAAATAGCCAATTTCGCATATTTAAAAACATATTCAAATGAGAACAGATGTTTAAATGATTTATCTTTATTTTAAGCATTGAACACGGATAACCCTGGTCCGTCATCCTCTTCTTCGTTTTTGTCTTCGCCTATGAAAAAACGACCGAGAACTAGTCGCTTTACAGCAAATGAAAAGACCATAACACTGAATATTTACAAGTTGCTACAAGAAAAATTACAAGAAAAGTCGATGACAACTTATCCATATAAGTCTGATATAATAAAAAAAACTGTGGAGATAATGCGAACTTCTCAAAGCACCATATCTAAAATATACATTATAACAATAAGTATTTAATTACGATAAACATTTAACTACAATAGGTACATAAAAACAGTAAAACACATAAAACATACTATTTATTTGCATGCATTGATATTGAATGGCAGCTTATCGATATCGATATTGATAACTAATTTTAAGACTAAACTGTTCTGATTGTTTGTAATTTTATGGAGTAAAATTTATCAAATAAATTTCAAACGAAGGTCAGGTTAAGTTTACAGTGGTTTGATTCGATTGGCTGTTGTTTCAGTTTAACATATAATTATTGTAATTGTGAGGAAGGATTGCATTACTGACAATAATTTGTCACAGTCACACTAAAATATATATTTCCAATGGTATACTAGGTGCATTCCAACGTTTTATGAAAGTGATTCTTTAGTTTAGACTTCAATGATGTCAAAGAAAACCGCAGGTAGTTGATTAATCATCCGTACCGAATATACAAAAAACGGTCTCACTACTTATGATTATGACAAACGTTATTATTATTTTAAATGAAATACCGGTAATTATCAATTTAAAAAAAAACCGGTAAATTTTTAGGCCTACCTATGATTTATAAAAATTGTGAAACTATATAACTATTGCTTTAACTCACTTAAAATAATTTTACTTAAGGTTAGCCAGCCCTAACTTACCCGAGACTATATATTTTGAAATATTTGAGATTTTTGTGATATTTTGGCAGTAAAGCCAACAAATGATATTTTATCTCCAATAACATGACAAGAAGCTGAGAATTACGTCCCGACAGCTGTTTGCCAACACTGACGAATTCGTTGTTCGGATCGCCTTATTATCAGTTATCATCACTCACAGATATAATTATCACGTATTTATCTTTACCATACATCCATGACTAATTACATATTCATTACATTACCTATGCGTATTCGATTCATAATCGATTCAATTGAAGTAATCAATGAATTGAGAGATACTCTTTTATGGTCAAACACTATGCGAACACAGATTAGACAATTTTTTTCATTGGATTAATAATGTCACTTTTCGTCTTAAGTTTTTCAAATAAATTTTAAATATGTTAAACAAACTATGATCTTTGAAAGAAACTAGTGAGATACATGTTGAAACCTTCTTATTACTTATGAATGTGTTTTTATATCCATTTAGTGGCCGAAAGTGTGAGTATTTTCAATGAAACTGGTTTGTTTACATTTTTATTAAATTGGTTTGAGACAAGGTATACTTTCTTTCCGAAAAATATCTTGAAACAATCACAAACACCGGCTAGTTGACGCCATATTGAAAACAAAACGCACCTAGCGCCGCGGTGGTGAGCGCTGAACCAATTCAATTAGACGGCGGCTTTTGAATCAGCTGTAGTGTTGAACGTTTTGAGCGACTCAAATATTCAATTAAAAAGCTAGACGTGTGGATGAATGGCGTTGTTCAGTCAAAGGGCTAGCTGTTTGGTTGAACGGCTATTTTAACCAATTGGCTGCGACATATATATAGAGCTCAGGTACAATTATATTACATTGCAATCCCATCTAGGATTGCTAGAATAGCGCTTCATTTGTAGGATTTATAACTTATGTATATAAAAATATGTCTTAGTGTTTGTCCGCGACGAACTCCAAAACTACTCAAACAATTTTAATGTTTTTTTTTATTTTGCTGGATTTGTTTCCGACTTAGGACATAGGATACACTTCATTTTAATTTATAATAATAAAAATATTACAAATTATAATAACTGAGCCACAGCAACGCGTCGTCAAGTCAGCTAATAAATAGATATTTAATAACTCGACAACGTGGAGAAAAATTATACTAGATTTAAAAAAACTAAAAATCCCACGTTTTTCAATGTCCTAAAAAGAATAAAATAACCCTGCGGGGCAAAGCGAGGGGCCACTCAAAACGTGGGGGCGCATATTACTAAGAGGAGATTTTAAAGAGATGAATGACATGCATTGATGCCGATTATTGTAAAGATGCGCCCCCACGTTTTGAGTGGCCCCTCGCTTTGCCCCGCAGGGTTATTTTATTCTTTTTAGGACATTGAAAAAGGTGGGATTTTTAGATTTTTTAAATCTAGTATAATTATTTTATTCTTTTTAATTATTAACTCAACGAAGTAACCATGTGTTACGCAACAATCGGATAAGCCCCATACAAAAGTGAAAGTTGCCGAAAGTGGACCTGAAAGTGCATCTGGAAAGTTGAAAGTTGCTTTAGAGTGCATTGTCATCGGGTTCTGAACTATCCTGAAAGTTTCAGCTTTCTAGCTTATCGGAAAGTGCCTCAAATTTAAGTTGCAAGATTTTGCCCGGACAGACAAACAAACAAATAAGAAAAGTGAGATAAGAAAAACGTGGTAAAAATTCTGGAACATTTCTGGATTTCCTAAAAACTAAAGCATTTGCAATATTATATTTATCAGAACACCAACGCATGCCTTCACAGATGGTGAAGCCAGAAACTATCATTCTGTCTATTAGCTAAAAATCACTAGGCCTCAATGGGTTGATTTTGAATTTTGAAAACACAACTCTTTGGACCTGTTCTTTGACCCTATCTCAAAAATAAAGTAGTGGCTTAACGACGACGTGGACCACGAAGGTTACTAAACCACATCGTTTTCCCTCTTTGAGGCTTGCACTCAGATCACGTGATGCAAGTGGAGTGGGAGAAATCTTCGATCCAGGAGCTGGACGTGACGGCTACGGACTTGTCGACCGAATGCCTGATCGATATGCTGTCTAGGATACCTAATTTGAGGTTCTTAAGCGCTGGCCAGATTAACGGGTTTAATGACTCCGTGTTGAAAGCTTGGCACGAGGCTGGTACTACTAGGTGAGTTGACTCCATGAATAATTAAATCTTAGAATAAATGAATATATTGAGTTAGTTTACTCTTTTGCATAAAGTTGTTTTTATTAATTTTATTTAAAATTTTTAAGTCCTTGGTTACTATAGAGACGGATAATTTTCTACTTTTAATTTGCTTTTGAAGGTATTAAAATTTCCTGTATATTATGAGGCTGAATGGCAATGTCCTCTTACCTGACAAGACATTACAAAGGCAAATAAAGTTTTTAATATGTTATAGAACTATACAAAGTGCGCAAGCAGAATTTACTAAAAATAAATAGTATTTTCTTTCCTGTCAACATACTAAGATAATCTCCATTATGCCTTAAGATATAAGATACGCACTTTACATACCTTTTGAAAATGTTTTTAGAATAATTTATTATTTGAAAAAATATTTGAATGTATTCTAGCTAGCGGATCCATGCATGAACTTGAGTACACCTGTTATAATTTTTTATCAGAAAGAAAAATATCTGGAAACCGTTCGTAGCGCCACCTACCGGGTCCGAGTAGAATTATTTATTGAAAAAGAAAAACAGGCTAATTAAATCTATGTAAAAACATGTTTTATAGCTAATACAAATAAGGCCAGAACTGTTATTTTTAATACAACTAACATGTAACGTATTAAAACTAAGTAGGTAATTCGTTTCAAGAATTCAGATATAGGTATTTAAATGTAAATATATACAGAAATATAATACACATATTCATTCAGTTGCTTACAATGCTCCTTACTTCAAAATTTTACCGATTAGCTGCAAATGAGACAATATCGTATCTAACTACCGTCAATCTTAATTATTTTTACACTAATTGATGTTCCTTTTGCCAGGAATCTGATGGCCCTGGACGTGGATGCATCTGACAATTTGTCAGACGAGGCGTTGCACCGATTCATATCCCGGCTGGGTGCTCCGCTGGCAGGCCTGGCTTTGAGCGGTATGCCACACATCACCGATACACTATGGCAGAGCTTAATGCCTTTACTACATAATACCAAGTAAGTTCTCTAATGCATAAGAATTTCTTGTAAAATATAAAATTGTATCCAAAGAAATAATTACTATACAAAAATTTACTTGTTCCGGGTATCAGACAAACCAGACCCCTCTTTCCCACTGGGCACTCTGGGCAAATGCCCAGGGCCTCGAGATCGATAGGGGCCCCCTAGTTCCCGCCAGATCGCAAAACTAATACCGACATTTATTACTGAAAAACTTATTTAATTTAAATCGAACCTTAATTAGGGTCTATATTATCAAGTTGCTTATTAGCTTTTACATGCGCCAAGCTACTCTACTCTCGCCCAAAATAAGGCTTTCGAATTTCAGCATGCTTAGATAATTTTAAATATTGACTGTCAATAAAAAAATCTGAAACTATTATCTACTTTCATTGTCTATTCTAGTAATTAAAATGTGTACTGTTTAAGTCATAGGGGCCCCATTATTCTTATATGCCCAGGGCCTCCAATTTTGATATCTAGCAGTCAAATGCTTTAACAATAAAAATATAACTTCGGTTTTCCTTACAGTGGTAAAGCTAAGAAAATTTTAAAAGTTGAATAAAGATGAATTAATCGTACCATGGTACTTGCGTTTCTTTGCGTGTTTTTAAGAGTAAGCAACGAAGATATTAGGACGCCGCCAGCTCTGTATCCTGAGTTCAATGACACAGTGTTTAGTGAGTTCGGCAGACATTTGCAGATGTTATACAACTCCGGCAAGAGTTGATCATCCAATGGATGAATAAAAAAAAATCACCACTAGCTCCTCCATGCAGGTCACGTTTACAATGGTCTTGTTTGTACCTGCAGTACCTACAACAGGAAGACGTGTGCCCCAGTTTAGGGATATTATTATCTTCGATGTAGAATCACTATCTGTTTATAGATAAATTTAGTCTGAGCAGCAATCAAGGTTGCCTCAGTATACTGTATCAATATTGCTATTTGTGACTTCCAAGACCCACACTGGAAACAGTTGTCTGTCTTGATATTTTAGTTTAAATTAGGTATTAGCTCCTCAAAAAAGTTATTTACTCTTTATAATATTTTTAGTTATTGAAGAGTTTAATTTCTAAATCTATTTCTATCTTATTAGAAATTATTACTAGAATAAATCAACTGAACCTGTTGTCAGGCGAGATATTGCCTAAGAACTAATAAGGTCTCTTGAAGAAACTTTGTGTTATAATTATAAGTATATATTTTTTTTTCAGAATCCTCATAATGGGAACACAAGAAAGACTCGGAGTGAATATTCACGTTGATCAGGTATGCTGTTTGTCACACCTCTATTTCTATAACATATGAAGTTCCTTCAATCTTTCGTAAGCAATATTACTCTGAAAGAACTTTGCAGAAATAGCTTGTTAGACCCTTCTCAAATTGGGATTTATGTTTCAAAGATATGACGAGCGAACTGAAGTCATTAAATATTTAATACATCCGTTTAGATAGATGGCGTCAACATAGCTTCATAAATCTACACCGTAGTCAGCTGCGATAGGATTTTTACATTTTCGTATCTTGCCGTTATCATTATTTCATTAACTCAATTAATATGACTAAAGGATTATCAAGAAGTCTATTTTGTCAAGATTCTAAAAGTATATACATATTATTGTCTTTATATGTAGAAACGGAAAGTACTGAATACTAGATAGCGCAGGTGAAATATCTAAGAAAAGTGTCGCCAATAAGATTATCCAGCCTGGATAAGGTTCTTCTCACACATTTATATCGGCCACTTTTTGCTACACATGTATTATTAACTCGATAACTTATCTGAATAATTAAACGCACAGCCCTTTTTCTTTAATAAAATGCCGAAATTTCTTAATAACATTTCTTTAGAGAGCGTCAGGCTTATCTCTGGTCGTATGTAAACTGAAATTTAATCAAACTTTAGGACAGCAGTCTATGGTGAACAGGTTATTTTCCTGGTGTGATCGTGAAGTTTAAGTTTACTGTTTTGCGTTTAAGCTAAGAGCACAATGTTGAGGAATTTGACGTTAATGGTTAGTGGTTGCTGAGGCTCAACAACTTTTGCAGAGTTCAATCTTGCGTTTCTGAAACCACGTTAAGCTGTTATTCTCAGCTACATTTGCATTCGTTATCTTATCACCTCCCATTACGCACTGGGTCTGGGTTGTAGATTGAAGTAATTCATTCGTCCTGCTTTCATCTGTACGAAGGGCTGTGCCATAACACAGAAAATTAAAGGGGTTGATGATAAAAAGACTAATAACTAACGTGTTAATAATCAGTTCATTCCTTAATTCTATGGAAATAAGGTCTGAATTTAAAATCATAACTCAAACGTAGTAGCGTTTGCATATTTGAAAACTTACACTCAGCACCCAGTCGTCCATTCAGTGTGGCCAAAAAGTTCCTACCTCTCTCTCGCTTGCTGCAAAAAGAATAGAACAATTAAAGAATGTTGTAATTTTATCGTATTCATGAATGATTACTTATTTGGTGTTTTCCAGTTGATGGACGGCATAGCGAACAGCTGTCCCAACTTGGAGCGGCTGGAGCTGCGTTGGGACCCTGAAAACCTGCGATTTAGTGACAAGAGTCAAAAGGCCATCGATATACTGCGCGTGAAATGTCTCAAATTAAAATGTCTAGTGCTCAGGTGAGAATAAGAGTAATTATTCTTGTTGTATAACAGCAGAGTATTTGGACATAAACACTCTTCGGCACCGAAGGACATTTTCTTATATTTTCAGTGCTCCTTCTATATTACATTTTTCTGAACTTAGAGATAGTATAAATTAAGTAAAAATTTCTAAATAACCAAACTAACTTTAGGGATGTTATTTTTAGGGCTCCGATACTTGGACAGAGTAGCATACAAAATCACATACATAATAATCCCGTTCCAAGTTATAATATAATTGGACACATTTTTGCAAACAAGAACCAACCCACAGCAGGTTGGTTTCGAGAAAACGAGACTTTTGTAAACAGAATGTGCAAAATGCATACATAGTATATTAATGAATGAATACTTGTTAACCTCATTTGGAATACTGTAGCCTATCTAGGAATATCAGATTTATAAATGCTATAAATAATTAGTGTTTAGGTACCATGTTGTATAGTTCTCAAACTGTGGGTTGGTTCTTGTCTGCAAAAATGGGTCCAATTGACCATTAAAGTTTTTTCCCGTTAGATTGGAATCGAGTTGGTTGGTCATGTTTCAACTCATTAGTTACAATAATAATTTTCATGTTACAGTGACGGGCGATACTACGAGATCGTGAAGGCGAACTTTGAGCGCGCAGACCGCACCACAGTTGTGCGAACATCGATCAACTGTCGTGTCTCCAACTATTACCTACTTTCAAATTACAAGGAACTCATATTTAACTAAATTAAGTCCACTACTTGCCGAAAAAGCAGTTCTAGAGACGCGAGTAAGAATAAAACGTTTATCTATGGAATTTTTGCTATGGAGTAGGCTTTAAAACCTTTTTTCTATCCTGAGCTGTTTAGCTGCAAAATAACGTTATTTACTGTACTTTATTATAAAATTACTGTTAATTCAACCGACGCCCAATGTTTTTTTCAAACAATTCAGAGAAATACACATTGTACAAGAAAATTGTACTGGTATGAATACCAGTACAAGCCATGAAATTGATATACTTTGAAAGGATATGGCCCCTGCAAATTAGAAATGGAGAAGAGAGAGTCAAAAAATCTTTTTCTGTAAGACGGATGTTCTATCATAAAAATTACAAATAATAATCTGAAGTTTCATAGAAAATTTAATTTCAAATTACAGATCCCCATAAAAACTAAAATGAGTATCTTATAAACATTTTTAACAACTTATTTATTTGGACTAAGACTGTTTTGTTGTATTATTTACTATTTTCATTGGAAAATAAGAGTTATGACCTATACACTCTTTTCTACAATAAAAATATGTAATAAATATAGGTACTTAGTATTTACAACAAAATTAAAATCTGAAAAAATAATCGAAACGTTGGAGAAGATATTCATTATTGTAATTTGTACTTCCCATATGATAATATCTTCCTTAGAACTCTTAATATATATATTGAGTTTTATATTTTTTTTAAGGTAATAAGATGGAATAAATGTTTATTTTTAGTTTGATACGTTTTAGAAAAAATGTTCACGGAAAGTTGTCGAGTACAGAATGTTTTCTTTTGTGAAATGCTAGTGTATTAGTAAAATATACGTCCGATCCATTTTGTTGTACCAGTAGAACTAACGGTTTAGTACTAAGAACTAAATAGGTAAAACTATGTATATGGAATTGTTTTCCGAATAGTTCTCCTTGTTTATTTTTTATCTGGAAATTACAATAAAGTTGATTAATTACATTAGCAAGACAAAATGTTGAGTTAGTTATTTTCTCTGGTGAAAATTAAATAATTCCACTCGAAACAGGTCCAAATGAACATTACAGACGATGTAGGTAATAACTTTAATTTAAATATTTAATAAGTGTTATGTTAATAAATTTTTTATTAATATTACCGTGTTACTTATTTTCTCTAAATAAGATTTCTGATGGTATGAAAAATAACTTATGTCCTTTCTACTAAAATAATAGTTTATTTACAGTTTATTATGAGAAAAATTACTGTTTTTATAATTTTTATCCATTAAGTTACATTAAAATATTGAAAAGCTATTTGTAAACAAACGAAGTGTTTAAAAATAGCTTTTGTTTTCATCATCTAAACAATTTTTTTCACAACTTCAAACTTTTATATATTGAAATTTTTTTCTAGCTAAAATAGATGCACTCGTTACAGTTTTTTATAACTCGTCCAACATTTTTGTCTAACGGAAACATTAACAGCGCGCAAAGTCCTCAAACAAGCGTCCGTGCACGGCGAGACAGCGTCACACAACAATCGTAGTCACACGCACAATTTTAATCGTCCACTTCAATCACAGGTATATCTGATTTCATATATATCATATAAAAAAAAAACAATAACTTACTATACAAGTTAATTAAGACCACTCAAATTACCCTAAACTGACAATGATTTAATCTAAGTGGTACATGTTTTCGTCGAGCAGTCATCTGACGCCCTCCCCTAATAAAAGATCAGGCTCCTCCTCTAGCAGAAGATTCTGATTGTTACTGTTTTCCTCGTTGCCGGCTTCGGAGTTATTATCTTTGTTCGCGTCATTGTCTATCTTATACAAAATGTCGTGACACAGCGGACACCTGTCTTGGACGTAAAGCCACTTCCGCAAGCAGACGCCGTGGAAGTAGTGGTTACATCGAGTTATTTTTGCTGAGTGCATTTCCTGATAGCATATAGCACAAACGTCGTCCAATTGGTCAAGCTGATCAGCCGATGCTTCCCGGAGGGAATTTATCTTATTCACGGCAGTTCGCCGCTTCATAAACACTGACCATCCTGCTCTCGCTTCACACCAAATGTTGAAGTAAGCATGTATACACATCATCACAGCACGGATCGCACCTCCAGACTCGAACAGCAGAATCCATGCCCCGTTAAAGAACAGGAAAATGCCAAAACAGAACTCAATCGTATTTCCGAAAGCCCTGATGTAGTAGACGTAATCATCTAGTTGCTCCCAAAATGTGCTTCTGTACGCGTCTATCAGGAATAACGAGTAAATCATTAGGCTCACGATGACTTTGACTATGACTTCTATACTGAAAGCACTGACCGCTAATAACCACGTCGATATCGAGTGCTGTGACCACAGATACACGAGTAACGATATGGGAAATATTATAAGAAATGCACAAACGCCGAGAGCTCTCACGTGTCGATGCGTGCTAGGATTGTGCGAAGCACTGAGCGACATCAACATAGGATTGACGATATTGTGCAAAAAGTGCAGAAGTGCAGTAAACAGTAAGCAGAAGTTCCTACATAATCTAACGAATCTCTTTTCTGGGTTTAGCGACGTTAGGCCGGTTTGCAACGCGAGTATGTAAAATAGAATTGCTGATACGGCGCCTATACTTTTATCCTCTTCTTCATCTGTCAGTAAAATCCATTGGAAGAAATTGCCAATGTAGTGACAGAAGAATGAGATCACGGATGTCATGCCTAGAACGGCTGTGATTGTCTCGCATCCCGTCACTAGGAGAGATTTGGCCATAGAAGCCAAGGACTGGACGGCCAGCAAAGTTGATACTTTTAGTCCGTCTTCAGAATCGTCGTCGTAATTATCCATGAGGAGTAATATCGCGTGTTCCGCTACTCGCATTACCCAAAACACTCTTAGCACGCAAGGTATGTTCAGCCTCATCCATTCGGTTTCAACTAGAGCTGACAATCCGTAATTGCTTACGAAGAGACGTCCATGTTGGTAGCCAGCGTAAATAACTTGTATAACGTTGTACGCGGACGACCATAAAACGTATTTGACAAGGCACAGAGGGAGTAGCGTGGAGAACACTGGCGAATGGTGCAGGAAATTCAGTGGTATGGGCAGCATAGCTAGGAAGGACGGGGCCATAAAACTGATGGGTAAGAGTTTTTGTATGGTCGCATTTCGCGGTCCCAGGTGTACGTTTCTGAAAAGGGTGGCGAGGACGAACTGTATAGCAAAGTTTTGCATGACTAGGAGCCCGGGGCCGTCGAGATCGAGGAGACTTTTCATGTTGAGGTTGAGGATATCTTCTAGAACGCTTGCGGCGGGTTGCTCCGCAGCCAGTTGCGTCAGGTGGATTTGCTTAACGGCTGATACGTTAGTCCAGTATGACACGAACACGATGCCCACTGACATCAGGTAGAGGTATACTATGATGAGGTGTTTCGTGTACAGCACGAATATGCACAGCGCTGACATACATCCTGAAACAGAATGAAAAAAAATCTCATTTAATAACGACCAGTTGTATTGATTTTGTGAGTTCCAGCAATAAATATGTTTCGTGTGTGGTTTGTTATTATTTGAAGGTAATGAAATATGCCAACGTATATAAACTTCTTATAAGAATTCTATTTTGTGCGTTAAACGTAGTCTATGACTAAAACTAGTCAAACTACTAATTTATAATATTTACTCTACGCTCGGAAGATCCTAGAATGTTTAGAGTATCCACAATGTCTATAGCCAATATTTAACTATATTTTAGAATTTTGGTACAATTGCATTAAAATAAGTCTTTTGAGTAAAGAACTAGTAAAATAATATTTTTAAATAGCTTTCAAGAATGATGTCGCATGCCTATGTTTGTAGGTATTTGACAACGTGAACTCAGAGTAGAACGGAGCCGGTTATATGCCAATGTAGATATATACGACGACTTTTGTACCTTCCATGTGCTGGAGCGGAGATGTGCGCTTCCTACATTGTGTGATTTGACCTTTGTTTCTAGACGTAGAGGTATTTAAGGCTTATTAAAACAACAAAAATTAATTAATAAAAAATTATTTGGCCTTAAAATTAAGTTTCAATATTTTGTGTTCCCTCCCCTCACCCTAATAACTGCTCGAAGACGGTTATTCATTGACCTAATCAGCTTCTGAATCGATTCTTGCAGAATACCTTCCCACTTTTCTATTAAAGCCGATTTCAGCTCATTCACACTTGAAGGAGCAGGATTTCTGGAACGAACCCTCCTCTTCTGTTCATCCCACACGTGCTCAATGGGATTCAAGTCCGGGCTGAGCGCTGGCCAGTTCAATGTGGCGATACCGACTTCTTCGAGGTATTCAATTGTGACACGGGAAGTGTGACAACGAGCGTTATCGTGCATAAGGAGGAAGTCATCACCGATATATCCCACATAAGGAACGACATGTTCCAGCAGAATATTGGTAATGTAGCGGTCTGAAGTTAGACCGCCTCCTCATCCCCCGCCAGGCACGAAAACAAGCTCCGTTTTACCCTCGAAGGAAATGCCGGCCCACATCATACAAGAACCGCCCCCATAAGCCACTGTCTCAACGAAACAGCACTGCGCAAACCGCTCCCCAGGCCGCCTGTAGACCCGACCCCTTCGGTCGCTGCCATGCAAACACATTCTGCACTCGTCGGAGAACAGTACTCGCCTCCATTGCTCAACCTCCCAATAAAGATGGGACCGAGCAAATTGAAGGCGTGCTTGTCGGTGACCTGCCGTCAGTTTTGGGCCTGTGGCAGGCCTTTTTGGGGTCAAATTAGCTTGCTTAAGACTTCGACGAACTGTCCACTCGCTGGCAGCTACCCCACAAACATTTCGGAGCTCCTGTTGGACGTCGACACCAGTCAAATGTCGATTTCGGAGAGAAGTTGACACGATAAAACGGTCATCCCTCTCCGATGTGCACCGGCGCCGTCCAGATCTTGGTCTCGGGCTAAAGCCACCAGTCTCCCGAAAGCGTTTATAAACTTTCGAAACACAGGACTGCCTTATGTGGAGCTGACGTGCGACAGCCCGCTGGCTGAGCCCTTCTTGCAATAGGGCGACGATTTGTGCTGCTTCTGTAGGTTTAGTATCCATTGTCGTCAAGTTCAAGGGTCCAAAGTAGCGGAGATGTGTACCGGTCAACGTGCGAAAGCCGACTCATAAGAAAATCTTTTTTTTTTATTTATTTTTTATGCAAAATGCACCCTCCGGACACGGGGGAGGGAGGTGGTGAATCCTCTATGGATACTTCGGGCCGGCCCGATAGTTATGTCAGACTCGTACTGACTAAACACTACCTGGGATTGGCTTGCACCCGGTGAAGGTCATAAGCCGTCATCTGAGGCGACCACCCCTCTAGAGGGGTGGCGCAAGCGCTACTCACCTAGGTGAGAGAGCGCATAGAAAAAACGATTGACTCCCAGAAGGGGGCTCAGTCGTGAAAATGAAATTAAGTCGGCTGGCTCCCAGAAGGGGGGCCAGTCGGCATCTGAGAGGACTAGGGTACACCTGATGGGTCTGTATTGGCTCTACGTTTGGCTGATTCCTGTGCCTCTAAGAGGAGGTTCAGGTCAGCTGACAATTGATTGGGTTGGTCTGTCAGGACAGACCTAGGTCGCCTAGACAAAGGGTTCATGGATGAGGAAGGAGTGTAGTTGGATGCGCCCCGGATAAGTGGATTAGAGTGGCTCTCTGCTGTTTCGAAGAAACGTTCAGAGGCCTTTAAGAAGTATTGTTGGAGAGTAGGGAGTTCAAAGTCCCTGTGCAAGTCCGCGTTGCGGACATACCAGGGAGAATTTGAGGCCCTACGTTCACTTGAATCACCTGCAATTTATTAAGGACTGATGCCTTTGCATGTGAGAAGATCGGGGACGCGTAGGTCATCACCGGTCGTATGCAAACCTTATAAAGTGTTCGCTTGTTTCGAAATGACATGCGGCTGTGACGCCCCAACATAGGGTTGAGACGCCCCAAGTAAAACCGCGCGTTACGAGACACTCTTGACGTGAGGAGAGAATGTCAGTTTTTGGTCAAGGGTGACGCCTAGAAATTTGGCAGTGGTTTGCCATGGAATGGGCTTCCCCTGGAGTCGGGGTGGGTTGTGGCGGGCTGGAACACGCGTGCGTTTTGCGTCGAAGCAAACAGCGGATGACTTATCCGGGTTTACATCGATACGCCACTCGCGGAACCAGTCGCCTAAGGAGTTGATGGAGGTCTGAAGCCTCGGGAGGATATTTCTACATGATGAGCCCTTGAGATACAGAGCAGTATCGTCTGCAAACAGGGACAGTTGTACCCCGTTTGTTGGGACGGGAATGTCGTTGGTGTATATAACATACAGCAGAGGAGCCAGGACAGAGCCCTGAGGCACGCCCGCTGTTATGTTACGCGGAGTTGAGAGAGTACCTTCGTATCTGAAACGGAAGGTACGATGCTGGAGATATGATGCTACTAGCCGGACCAGTCTCACTGACAGATTAAGTCTGTACAGCTTGACAGTTAGTCCAGCGTGCCAGACCTTATCGAAGGCCTTGGCTACATCAAAGAAAACCGCCACGGTCTTATATTTCCTAGGGAAAAAGCCGCTCGAGATGTACTCGACTATGCGGTGAATCTGTTGGGGGCATGAATGTTTGGTTCGAAAGCCAAACTGGTGGGGTATGAGGAGGTCGTTGGAGAAGAGATGGTCTTTTAGGCGGGCGAGGATACACCTTTCAAAGAGTTTCCCCATTGCCTTGAGGAGGCTGATGGGGTGGTGGCTCGCAGGGAGGTTTAAGGGTTTCCCCGGCTTGGGGATGCCTATTACGATTGCTTCCTTCCAGGCTGCTGGAAAGTAGCAGAGATCGAAGCAGGCGTTGAATAAAAGGGACAGTAAGACCAGCACTTGAGATGGTAGGTGCTTAAGGGCCATGTTGGAGACGCCGTCAGCGCCAGGGGCCTTTTTGGTCTTGAGGCCCTTGATGAAGAAATGGACTTCATCAGGGGACACTGTGATGGGATCAGAGTCTAGAGGTTTGGAGTTCAGCTCGCTGAGCTCCTTCTCAATCGACTGAAGGTGGGATGGGTCGCATGTCTGAGTGCTGACTGAGCATTGTGAAGCAATGCTGTCAGCAAAACACTCCGCCTTCTCATCGTCGTCGAAGGATGTGGAGCCATCGGGACGGAGGAGAGGGGGTGTGAAGTTTGAGGTGTCACTACGGAGGGCTCTGGCCACTCGGTAGTATGCTACATGGGAGGGAGTGATGTCCGCCATGAGGTCACCAAATTGGTTATTCCACAGTTCGTTCAACTGAGATCTCACTAACCGTTGAAGACGGTTAGCTCTGGCTCTGTACTCAGGGGTCGGGTACCTAGCAGCTCTCCGGAGAGCTGAGTTTTTGGCCCTCATCAGGTTGCGGAGGGTGGGAGGAATGGCATTGTGATTTTTCACAGGTACCTTCCTCACACTGTCCGCAGTCTTTCTTTGGACCAAAAGAGTGAATTCGGAAATGGCTGCATCTATTTTCTTCGAACTATCGTAATAGTCGGGGTCCATAGAGAGCGAAGGGTTGTCTACTTCCATTGCCGACTTGAGGGACGATCTGAACCGATCCCAGTCAGTAATGGTTTTGAAGGAGGGAGGGGTTGGCTCTTTGTTTCCCATAATGAGGGAAACTGGCCTGTGATCGGACCCGAGGTCTTGGAGGGTCTCAATCGTCCTAAATGGGAGGGAGACTCCCTTGACTAGAGCGAAGTCTAGTACGTCGGGATCATTTTGTGGGTTGTCTGGGTAGTGGGTGGGTTCGTACGGGCTGAAGACGTCTAATTCGAGATCATGTGTGATCTGAAGCAGACGCCGCCCGCCGGTGTTTGTCTTACGGCAGTTCCAGTCAGTGTGCTTGGAGTTAAAGTCTCCAAACAGAATGACTGAGTCGCCCAAAGACAGAAGGGACTCGAAGTCGCTCCGCAATGGAGTGGTGCCAGCGTGTATGTAGACAGAAGCTATGATCAGTGTTCTGTGACCCGACATAGCCAGTCTGCATACCGTGGCTTCCATGTTAGAGAGAGCAGGAGTGGGGATTGGTGAGCAGTGAAACGATCTTTTGTAGTAGATCGCCGTGCCACCAGAGACAATTTCCCTGCGGTTCTGGTCCGCTGGGGTGAAGTTGTCATTTCTGACTAGGGAGTATGAAGGAATCGATAGCCCTTTCCGTATAGACGGTTTGAGCCATGTTTCCTGAAGGAGGACAAGGTTGGGGTCCCTTTCGCGCAGAAACACCCTTAGCTCGGGAATGTTTTTGCGCAGGGAGCGGGTATTGAAAGAGATAAGCGAAACACCTCTAGGTTTCACTCGACCGGTGAGAGGAGCGACTGGTACAGTCGGAGAAGAAGAAGAAGAAGATGGGATCCTTCCTGGCATTGCGGACCTTAGTTAAGGGAGCGGAGAAGGGCTTCGTGCTCACAGAGAGCTAGAAGCCGTTGTTGGGCGTTTTGGGCCATCCTGAGTTTAGATGCCAAGGCCGATATCTCATTGATATTGATGCCTTGCATCGTGGTGAAAATGATAGAGAAGTCATCCATAAGGGATGACTTCGGGGCTTGGGAGGCGGGAGCCGCCTTAGGCGGCGTCGCCTTGGGAGCTGGGCCCCAGGCCGGCCTAGGGGCCGGTGCCGGAGGGGCTGGTCCCCAGGCCGGCCTAGGGGCCGGTGCCGGAGGCCGGCATGGGCCCCTAGGCCTAGAGTTGGAGTTACTAGGACTAGGGCTGGAGTGGTGGTAGCCAGCTGTCCCACCCCTTTAGGTAGGGGAGGGAAATTTGCCAGCGAAGGCTTAGGAGGGGCCGGGGGGCCAGAAGGCCTCTTCTTCTGAGAAGATGCTTTTGGTCCCCGGTTGGGCTTTTTAGCCTTTGGAGGCTTGGGGCCAGGGGCGCGAGTGCAACCCCTATAGTTCGCTGGGTGGCCGGATTGGCCACACAGCACACAGTCGGGAGGGGTGGGGGAGTCTCTCGAGCGAGAGCACTCCTTGGTCAGGTGTGGGATGAGGCACTTGACGCACCTCGGTGAAGCGTTGCAGTTCGCCGCTGCATGGCCGTAAAGCTGGCAGCGGTGACACTGCCCAGGATACCCACGCTTGTTGGGGGGCTCGGCTTTAATGCCGGAAAGGCCGCAGACCACGAGATCTTTGGCGCGGAAGATGGGTTTGGCCTTCTCGTTGTTGGTCATTATGACCAAAGCGAGGGGCCAGAGCCTCCCATTGCTCGCGTGCAACTTGTGCACGCCGACAACAGGGTAGCCCTGTCGAAAGAGGTCATTTAGGATGTCCTCGTTCGGAAGTTCTTCGGGGATGCCCCTAAGAACGGCCTTGACTTTGCGCTCCTCGGGGAGCGCAAAAGTGTAGTAGGATATGCCTTTGTTGGCAAGAAGTCGCGTGAGAGACCTAAAGTCCGCGATCGTAGGGGTGTGGACCTCGATGGTCAAACCCTTATTGACAGCCTTTGTGTACTGGATTTTCTCCTGTACACATAAGGCGGACACTAAGCCCCACTTGGCCTTGTCCTGAAGTTGGATCGGCGGGGGGGCAGCAACCTTTGTAGGCTGCGCGTCGCACCTTGAGAGTGGACGCGAGGTGGATGGGCGTGGAGTCGGGGCGGCGCGGGGCAGGTCCCCGGTTGACCTGCTCGGGGCCGTTGGGGCTGTCTTAACCGGGGCGGCTGAGGTGGTGGTGGAAGCCACTGGAGTGGCGGGCGGAATAAGAAAATCCGATAACACGTCCTTTTATAGGGGGTCAATAGGGCGCAACTCGCGACGTATCAAACCATTGAAACATATCTTTTTCCTTACTTCTTCACGTAATCTGGGATAACTTCTTAAATAATGGCGTGATTTATTTGGTATCAATTTAAAGTTAACAGTTTAACCATTAAAATGGTATCATTTTTATTATTCTTAACTAGTTATTAGGTACTCAAGATCGCGCGGAATCAATTCCAAGTAAGTGATTCCATACTTTTGCTCGCGAGTGTATAATGACCGAAACACAGCGAGCGCAGGATGACGTAAGGTTCAGTGCGTGCCAAAATGGTTTTGTATTAAGTCATTCTTTTAGGTGACTAAATCAATAATCGTGTCTTACTGCAGAAAAAGTGTTAACATAAGATATGCGCTGTGGACCATATAAACATTTTATTAATGTTTATTAAGACATATATAGATATGTATATACATAAGGTATGTATGAGTTGCTGACCGCTTAGGACAGAAGACCGAGCGAAGAGAATTAAAGTTAAGGGCATTTATTGAACTCATGTAACACAAAAACTAAATACTTTGCATATATGTAAAGTAAAATTTATAATAATTTTGAATAAAATTTCGGCATATTTCGATTAAATAAAAATGACGTTATGACAAAAGATCAGTTAGTAAGAATAATAACAATAAAAATACTTTAAAAGTCATAAGATAAATGTATGAAATTGAAAAAGTATTAGTTTTTGAATTTAATGAATATTTCTTGATTTTTTAATTTCTAAAAAAATGTCATAGTGAAATCTCAAACTTAATAGGAATTTGCATATTAATGTAACACAATCAAAATGTGTTTCGTATACATTCATATAATTGGAGCGGAGCGAGCGAAGCTCCCATGGATCAGCTTCAATGGCGCAATGTCTGTTACGCCATAACTTAGCGAGTTCTTAACCGATTTTAATATGTGGAATCGAATCAACAGGTTTAGGACCAGATGGTGACGGAGTCTGAATTTTGAAATTCGCAAGAATTCCCATCGAAACAAAAAAAAAACTTTTTTTAGGTATTACGCTCCTGCATTGTCTAGTTTTAATTGGAGGATCAGCTTCAATGACGCAATGTCTGTATGTTCTTAACCGATTTTTGTTTGGAATCAAACCAACACATTTAGGACCAGATTATGACGGAGCCCAAATTCTGAAATTCAAAAAAATAAAAAAGTTATGACCAATAAACATTGGCTCTATAGGATTTCCCATTGAAACAAAAAGTGCGCGCTTTTTGATAATTTTCATTATTAAAACTTACTAAGTATTATTGTTTCTTTTTCTTAAATTTTTAGGATCCTCTCCAATATATGGTGCTAGCGAAGATTTATGCTTAGCGACTGCATCGCCTAGTTTTATAGGGAAGACTGGTTTTAATAGTTGTTTTGCTATATAAATATATGATTGAATGAGTCGTGTGGCGCTTGTAAGAGTATAATAGAACCAACGTCTCACACGTCACGTCTCTCTCAGAGTATCGTAAAAGGCAACTAATGATCTGGTAATCCACAAAATGTGTGGTAGCGTCTACCAAATATCAGTATTTTACTGCCTCCTCCTCCCGAGCGTGGTGATTATGGCAAAAACCTCATTTTTGGGGGAGGTTTTCGTGCAGTGGATGTCTTTTGACCAAGATAATGATCATTTAAATGCATTTTAAATGATAACATACATTTTTTTATATAAAAGAACTGTCTCCATTAATTTACAGGCATGGTCGTCTGAAAGAGAACTTTTAGCAATGAAACTACCGCTTTCAATACACCGGTTTTGACTTCTGTTGATTTTATTTAACTAGCGGCCCGTCCCGGCTTCGCACGGATGGACAAAATTCTTTATTTTTTTTCTATTATTAAATATTTTTCCGTTAGCGCCATCTAGCGTCTGGTATACGAACTAATTGCGGTAAACATGGATTAACATGGTTAAAATGGAAAAAGAGCGGACAGACAAACACACAAACCACTGTGATCTTACATTATAGATATATTTAAAGTACAATGAAGCAAAAAAGTAAAAAAAATGATGCAATAGATAACTATCTAAAATATTTTTAATCTATATTTTTATTTTAATATTCCAAAGAGTATTTATTTTTGTTGGCTGATTGTACCCTCTTCAAAAACACTCAAATTTAACACAACTATAAAAGAATTTAGTAAGATTTAAGTAAATAAATGTTTCCAATGCTTTATTAAATCGTCGGTTTAAGGTCGTATGTATATTTCAACATTGAGTATGTCGGTGAAGAGGTGTTGGTGTATTTTGCATGTCATAGAAAACTGCTCATGTATAATATTCAAAATTATATAATAGATAAAGTAAAAAAGAAACAAGTTTAAACTCAAACTAAAACAAAGGCAAGACGAAAGAAATATTAGAATAAAATAAGGTGGAAATCAGCCCCATCTCTACGGAATGGATAAAAAAGTGGCCACAGGCTGGCAGCGTCTCTTCTTTGAATAGCTGTACATACTTATTAGTGATGTGCCGGATCGTCAAAAATGTAGATCCGCGGATACGGATCTTAACTTTCTTGCACAATCGGTGTCGGTGCGCGCGATTTTCGATCAAAACTAAAGTATTTGGTAAATTAACAATAAAAAGTTCGGAGGTCTTAGTCACATTGTTTGGACATATTTATCATCACCTGCAACAAGTATTCCAAGTGAACAATTTTTCAGTGCAGCAGGAATTGTTTATGATCCTCATCGTAACAGACTTTTGGCGGACAAAGCTGCCAAGTGACTCTTTTCGAAATATAATTTACCATTACTTAATTTTAATGATTTATGACTTATAATTGGACCCATTTTTACAAACAAGAACCAACCCACAGTTTGAGAACTATACAACTTGGTACCTAAACACTTATTATTTATAACATTTATAAATCTGATATTCCTAGATAGTCTACAGTATTCCACATGAGGTTAACAAGTGTTCATTCATTAATATACTATGTATAAATTTTGCACACTCTGTTTACAAAAGTCTCGTTTTCTCGAAACCAACCTGCTGTGGGTTGGTTCTTGTTTGCAATAATTGGTCCAATTTTTTTAAGTTCCTCTGATTGTTATTGTTATTTTAATCTAACACTAACACTGAATATATCATGCAGTATTAGTTTACTTGATTAAAAAATCATTTAAATCGAATTTAAAATATTACGAAGATCTAAGTTTTGCTTTCTTGATAAAAGTGATCTTATAACTTTTTATAATATTGATCTCATTATTTGGCTTAGCACCTTGGAATTATATACTATTGGTTTGATAAGTAACTTCGGTAATATTTGCAACATAAAGAAGCCAAATATTTGATTAAAAGAAATAAAAAAATATCTTTATTGAATTTAATAGTTTTTTATTGCCACCTTCAACAATCTGACGACCGTTTGGTGCAACGGTAGCGATCCTGCCTTTCGCACCGATGGTCCTGGGTTCAAATCCCGGTAGGGGCAGATGTTTATATGATGAATACGAGCATTTGTACCTGAGTCATGGGTGTTTATATATATTTCTATGAATATTACATATCTATGTATCATATATGTATGTCTATCCGTTACCCTAGTATCCATAACACAAGCCTTACTGTGCTTACTTTGGGCTAGGCTAATTGGTGTGAATGTAGGAAATATTTATTTGTTTATTTATTATTATTTACCTAATCAACTATTTAAGGCGAAGAGTAAGGCGCACTAGCGACGCCAATTGCTTTAAATTGTTAGCTACCAAACCGAATCTATTTTAAATAATTGTGGACCGTCAGAATCTCGGCAATTGGCGTCGCTAGTGCGCCGTACTCTTGGCCTTAAAGAATTTTATCTATAAATTTAATATGAATAAGGTAAAAAGATCCGTAAAAGATCCGCTAAAAAGTAACGGATACGGACGCGGATACGGATCTTTCTTCTGCCTCGGATATACGGATATCTGGCACATCACTAATACTTATACGTTTCCCGAAGAAGCTGGCTTGCTTTATTGTCTAGTATAATATGTTAAAGTAAACTTTACAATGATTCCGTTGTATTTAATATATTTGTCGACTTTTTTTTATGATAGTTCGCGTTAAGCATATAATCTTAAAATATTCTTTAAATGCAATACAACTAATTAAAAATCTAATGGAAGTATTTAATGTATTTCTCAATACTGCGCTCATGGATTTGTTTACAGAATTAATGTTTTTATACATTGTAACTTTTTAAACACACGGTTTTTTATTTTTATTTCCCTTTGTTGTATACGTGCCTATAGTCCATTTTTTTTAGCATTAGAAATTATGTAAACAAAGAAGCAGTGGTGGCTAACCTTGTGCTGGAGTCCACTTTGACCGGCTTTAGGCTCGTCCATTGTTGAACAGATTAAATAACAAATAACAACAAAAACTTTTAACAAAAATTTCAACAAAAACAATAGAAACTTTACAATTAACCAAAGCAAATAGTCAAAACAGATAAATGCAGACGTTGACGTTTGCCGCTATTGTTGCAAATGGCGGCCATGTTAAGCGACCATTTTAAAAATCACCTAATATGGTTCGTATTACAACACTGCTAGTACTTTTTAATTTTGTCGTGTCAAACTGACCAACGTTTCGTTCCACGAGTTTGTAACTTCTGCTTCTTAAGGTACTTTTTAGTGTAAACTTTTCACGATGTTACGTTTTGCTTGTTACATTATATGTGTACAATAAAGTACCCAAATTTTGTTCTTTCTAATGCTAAAAAAAACGGACTATAGTTAAAGGTTATTAAAACACAAAATAAAATCTAACATACGCTCACGTTGTTATAAATGCCAGTGAGACAAACAAAACTTTTTAGAAAACATTCATACGAATCGGCAATTTAGTTTGTAAGCACCTATTACTGTACTATACTACTGATAAATCTATAATCTAAGATCACAGTGTTTGTGTTTGTCTGTCCGCTCCTTTTCCCACTCTTTTTCCATTGTATTAATAACGTTACCATAGCAACGCGTTAACCGCAAGTAGTTCGTCTACCGGACGCTAGATGGCGCTAACGGAAAATTATTTAATAATAGAAAAAAATTAAAGAATTTTGTCCACCCGTGTGAAGCCGGGACGGGCCGCTAGTCTATAATCTAAGATCACAAATTTGTTTGTCTGTCCGCTCTTTTCCCCGCTCTTTTTCCATTGTATATGCATTACCATAGCAACGCGGAAACCGCAAGTAGTTCGTCTACCGGACGCTAGATGGCGCTAACGATAAAATATTTAATAATAGAAAAAAATTAAAGAATTTTGTCCACCCGTGAGAAGCCGGGACGAGCCGCTAAGTAGTTGTTGTCTAACTTCGTAAAAGAGATCTTTTACTACGAGCTAGTATCGGTCCACTAATGTTGAACGCTAACTACCTTTAACATCGAAAGTAATATTTTTACAAATATTAAACGATCGATTAAGATAAGAGATCTTTTGTTGAATCCAGCGACGATGGGAGTAAATCGAAATTACCAAAAAAATTGATTTTCTTTCACTGGTTACAGTCGTAACCTATCGTGGCCAAATTATTTTTAAACATTCAAGTAATCAAATAAATAATTATAAATAAATAAATAAATATATCTTACATTCACGCCAATTAGCCTAGCCCAAAGTAAGCACTGTAAGGCTTGTGTTATGGATACTAGGGTAACGGATAGACATACATATATGGTTTTGCTTTTGTTTGTAATCTGTCATTTATGTGGGTACATAAACCATGTTGATAGTGCTCTATATTCATTATTCAAGCTGAAATTATGTCGCTTACGCCTGAAGAATGCACCAGAATACTTACAATGCTGGAAACCGGCCGGAGTCAGCGCGATACAGCCAGGACTGTCGGTGTGTCGCTGTCAACAGTACAAAGAGTTCTCCGACGTTACGAAGAAACTGGTTCTAACCTACGCAGACCAGGAACGGGCAGAACCAGGTGTACCACAGCACGAGAAGACCGATACTTGGTGAACACCATGCTTCGAAATCGCTTGCTCACAGGAACTGAACTCACCAATCAGTTTCGACGCCTCGGAGGAAGTAACCCAAGTGCATGGACAGTAAGACGTCGGCTTGCTGAATCTAACTTAAAACCCCTTAGACCTGCAAACGGCCCTAAACTGGAGCGTGGGCATCGTATTTCAAGACTAAGATATGCCCAGAGCCACGTAAATTGGAGTATTGAAGATTGGTCAAAAGTTATGTTCTCCGACGAATCAAAATTTATGCTCTACAAGCACGATGGAAGACACAGAGTGTATCGAAGACCAGGGGAAAGATTCAAGCAAGCATGCATCGAAGAAAAAGTAGCCTACGGTGGTGGGTCTGTACTTGTGTGGGCCGGAATTTCTTCTGAAAGTCGCACAGAGCTGGTGATCATAGAAAACGGCTCTTTAACTAGCGTAAGATATGTGGAAGAAATCCTCAATGATCACGTTGGTCCATTTATGGTCAATTTAGGTGAGGATGCTATATTTATGCATGACAATGCCCGACCTCATACAGGTAGAATTGTGAATGACTACCTTCAAGAGATGAACATTACTCGTATGGAGTGGCCAGCGCGCAGCCCGGATATCAACCCGATCGAGCATGCTTGGGACGAGCTAGGCAGATGCGTAAAACAACGAAACCCTCCCCCAATCACGCTTCGTGAGCTCAAAATTGCTCTCACAGAGGAATGGGAGAATATTCCCCAAAATCGTATAAGGAACTTGGTGTACAGCATGCCAAACCGCGTAAACGCAGTAATGGAAGCACGAGAAGGCAATACGAAGTATTAAAATTCAAGAAAATCGTAATAAAGTTCAAACATTTCATGTTTCCTATTTTTGTTTTAAGGAGAGATCAGCAGTTTTTTTCTTTATGTAATTTTGTGTTAATAAAATGTATGGTGACTCATATTTTTTTTACTTTCATTTAAGGAGTATTACATTGTCTATTAAATACAATTTATTGCATTAACCTATCATTTTTAGTTTCCGAGATTTTTAACATTCTTTAAGTGACCCGGATTCATTGCTCTCGAGTGTATTTATAGAAATATATATAAACACCCATGACTCAAGTACAAATGCTCTTATTCATCATACAAACATCTGCCCCTTCCGGGATTTGAACCCAGGACCGTCGGTGCGAAAGGCAGGATCGCTACCGTTGCACCAAACGAGTCGTCAAATACTATAGAAATAATGGTGAGGTTAGGTTAAACCAGTGATCGGCAAAAATTAGACAAATTTTCTGCACTATCCAACCATGAGCGGCATTCGGGAAGCTACAGATTACAATAAAGTAGCTTATACATTTTAGTTATGGCAATTAGAAAGAATGGAGGCATCTACAATAGACGATGACGACGTATACTATAGAAAAAGATCGCATTCTTACATGAGCTAATTTAGGTATCAAACTTGAAGCTTAAAGAGATGAACAAAACAAAGAAAGTAGGTAGTAATTAATTTCATCAATTGTTAAAATTCGAAAATTGGTTAAGAGCGTTACTTATTCGATCTGGTTGTCTGACAGACGTGAATTCGAATCCCGCCTTTCGAAAAAAACTTTCAACATGATGGTGCGCTTGGTTTGTTTTCTCACAAGGTTGATAATTGACTAAGGATGTGCCGGATACGGATTAGAAGGGCTTAAATCCGTGACTAGTGACTTCAATTTTCGTGGTCAACGGCAGCGCTGCATAGCAGTATGTGTGAGTGACCTTGTTGACCTTGACCTTGTCACGAGCAGCAGTCTTTTACGTTTACGTCGACGGAGTAGAAGCAGCAATAGTGTTTCTTTTTCGAATATCATTTTGATACTGACTAGTGAGTGCCTCTTGTACTAGGCCGCCGACAATGGTTGGTTGCAATCGTCGATATGTGTTTATTGCTACCGATCAATGTCGACAGAAAAGTGCTGCTCGTCTGTATGAACACATAGTTGACAATATATTGTTTTAAACTTTCATGGTCACTAACATTATGGTAATATAAGTAATATTCGGAATTTATACCATGTACCTTTTTTTCGGACATTGGCTAAACAAAACGAACAGTAGCATGCCGAATAAGGGAACACATAAAAGCAATCAAGAACAACGACAAGCAGAAATCGGCCATCGCGGAACATTTGATTGATTCTGGTCCTCACCACTGGATTGAGTTCCATAACCCACAGATTATTTCGACAGAACGCCACTACATACCAAGATTAGTCAGGGAAGCGATTGAAATAACAAAACATAAAAATTTTAATCGTGAGGACGGTTTTAAATTGTCGAATGTCTGGAATCCTGTGGTTCGTATGTGTAAAAACCGAAACAATCAAAAAAGTGTCGTGTCGCAATCCGATACTGTAAGTGTTGTGTGTCAAGGACAGTTTCCAGTGAATAGTGAGAATGTGAACAGTGGTACGGGCATCGAACGCAATAAAAGACTTCGTCGGAGGGTAGACCGATATGTTTTCCAATAACAACCTACCCGCAATTACTTCAGTTGCTCCGTGATCATGGCACTTGCAACAGTGCCGAAATATCGGAAACTCAATAAAAACAAGGTAGGTACATGGCATAAATCCCGAATATTACTTATATTACCATAACATAGTTGACGCTTCGTTTGTGACGTGACATATTTTGACTAGCACTTCGCATGTTTCTCAATACTCACTCAATCAAGACTAATTTTTTTTAATGTTTGCACTATCATTCATTGCATTCATCGCCCTTATTATTATCAATAATTTCCAAAGTACGAAATATTTAATAAAAATAAAAATCGTATCGAATTCACACTCTCCCATGGTTAATTAATTTAAAGTCTAAACCCAGCTTTAGTGAAAAACTGTAAAATGATAGGGTCAAACTTTAAAAGGACATTAGTACTTTTGAGCACAATATTTTATTCATAGTAATTTAATTATAAAATATAACAAGATTTTAAATATTTCTTACATTCACACCAATTAGCCTTGCCCAAAATAAGCACTGTTAGACTTGTGTTATGGACACTGGGGTAAAGAGTAAAGGATTAAAAGATTTTTTGCCATTATAATTTATATATATGGCCTATTACCAGCATACGCCACAAATGGTTAACCATTATTAATAATTAAATATTAAACTCAATTAGTATTACGAAACATGTTTAGGACACAAATCGACATTTCTTTAAGATATTCGCGGATATTTCAGTTTGTAATAGATACGAGAAGACATAGTCAATATTTTTTTTACTATTATTTAAAAAAAATAGTATTTTATTTTATATACATATATGTAACAGCGATAAAAAAATTTAAAGGTTTATTTTTCGCAGTCATCGCTCATTCATATTAACCGATTAGTTGTGGATGGCACGTCTGGCGTGCCATCACTTTCTTTTGCGTATGGCGATAGCCACTGGCGCCGTGTCATTTTTAAATCGATGATAACTCCTTTAAATTAAGTTTTAGGGAAATCTACCCAGAATAAAACTGTCTTCATTTTTCACGTAAATCAAGCTCGTAGCCTTCGTTTCTGGTAATTGTATGAAGCAACGAATCGGTTAACTGATGTGATTGTTTACATTAATTAACTAAACGATGTGCACCTTTTATGCGTAATATATTTAAGTAAGTTGTGCGCATGCAACAACAAATATCCATTTTAAAAATCAAGACTCTTTTTGTTACCATTGTCTCAGATTATTTTCTATTCCAAAAGATCGTGTTTTTATAATTATGATTAGGCCCTTAACCAATAGTTATAAAACTACAACATTCATTTTGTTTTTTCGTGTAAGATATCATAGTACTAAAGTCTATTTAGACTAATGTAAAACGACGTGAACAATCTTCAGTATTGTATGTAAATGAAATAAAAATATACCAACTTTAATTCGAATCGGAAACAAATGTAATGGGTTCGATGTAGCACGTGTTACATAGGTCAATAATTTAAGGTTGTCTGGTAAACACTTTATTTTTATATATATCAAAATTATAATCATATTTATTTAGATAATTTTATTGTTTTAAGCCTTTAAGCTATATATGGTTAATGCTCTCTATGATAAGGAGCAATTTATTATAATAATGTATAATATAATAATATGTTTTACGTTCACACTAATGGTATTATGGATACTGGGGTTACCACCCATGACTCAGGTACAAATGCTCACATTCATCACACAAAAAGCTGCCCTTTACGGGAATCGACCCCAGGACCGTCGGGGAAAGCAGTACTGTCTGTTTTTTACATCTCAATTGTTGATACGGAATTGAAGAAATTCTGAATAGGTAAAGATAAAGCCCAAATCAAAAGCTCGAAATTTTGATTTTTTTTTTGCTGGTTCAAAATAATGTTATCAATATTTTTCATTATATTAACAAAATACTATAAAAGAAAACGTAATTGGCGACGTAAGATTTAAATAGTGATCTGCAAAATAAATTAAAATTTCGGGTGATATTCACCCATAGACAGAATTAGCTTGAACGCTGGAGAAGGGCATAGACTATTTGAAAATACTGACACACTCATAAGCCGCGGGTGGCCATTTTTTATTAATAAATGCGGACGTTCAGTCAGTGCATTGAACTTGAGCAGAACTTAATAAAATAATTTGCTTGTTTAATGTTTGATATATCTATCAAATAATGATGGAACTCGATAGCGCAGTGCATTGCGCTTTCGGTCAAGGTCGTGGAGATTGAGCAACATTCGTTGGAACCGGTCATCGGAGGTGTGAAAATTGAGATTCTTCATACATTTCAGTTCGTTATTATATTATTTTTGTGTTATATGATTTATGGACGTAATCTGTTGATATTGCCTAAGAAGGTAAATTAAGTTTTGGTTGTATTTGCAGTTGTTACCAGGATAAGCATTGGTCACACGTAGTGGGTTTCGATCATTTTTCCTCAGATGTGTGTATGCATAGAGAAGCTTTGTGCCCCACCAGTGGACACATTAATGTTGTTTATTTATTTATAATACATATGCGTACAATGGATAAGAAAGTTTCTCCTTAGCACGACCACTACCTCTACGTTGAATCAGCGAAACTAAGAGAGTAGGTGCACTTTTTAAGATTAAAAGCACAACTATTTTTTTCTTTATTTTGATGGGTTTTTGATCCTATCAAGCCCAGGGGCCAAGACAGGATCCACGATGGAAAGAGCTAACCCAGAAAGTACATATTTAACCTGGGTTTGAAAATGGACGGGTTATAAGTAAATGGAAATACAGACGCAGGGAGAGAGTTCCACTCCTTTGCTGTGCGCATTATAAAGGATGTTGAGAAGCGCTTGGTGCGATATAATAATATATACAATACCTTACGTTGGTATCGAATATATCATTAATTATTGTTATTTGAGCATTTAACAGGTAAATTTTTATTTTTAACTTAAGGTTAAAAATAAAAATGTACCTGTACTAGAAAAAAATTCAATCTGTATCAGGAGTAAGGCGGAACTTGAATCCACAGCCTCGCGCTATCCGGGCGAGTGCTTTTTCAATTGAGTTATTGAGAACTTGACATACATGTGACCATGTGTACATGTGTCGTCTCGTTTATTCCCTGTACTGGAAGATAGAGACGGCGCGCGCTCCTCGCATAAAAACCGGGCTCGAGTGATTAAAAAATAGAACCCGTACGTCATTTTTAGCGATTGATAGACATCGACGAGGTAAACGTTGATTCGTCCACTGATGCTAGATAATGATAACTGTTCACAACAAGATCAGTCCGCTGGCTGTCGTAAAATAAATTTGAATATATGTCTTAATATCCTAGTCTGGTATTTATGTATATTACGAAATTACCTTCATACAGACAGAAGGTCGCGGGTGACCTTGGATAGAACATTACCTATTTTAGGAATTTATAATTCTTACCGAAACCTTAACAGAGTTAATTTCATTAATATTCAAGACCATCTATTTTGGTTATTTCATTTCAACTAGGTCGATGCAGTCGCTAAGCATAAAGCTTCGCTAGCACCATATATTCAATAGGAAATCCCATAGAGCCAATGCTATTTGGTCATAACTTTTTTATTTTTACGAATTTCAAAATTTTGACATCAGAATAAAACACTTTTTTACGGATTTTTGCGCATGTTTTATTTTATTTTATATTTAATCCTGACGTTTCGACTCCTTTACAGGAGTCGTGATCACAGGAGATCCTGTGATCCTGTGATCACGACTCCTGTAAAGGAGTCGAAACGTCAGGATTAAATATAAAATAAAATAAAACATGCGCAAAAATCCGTAAAAAAGTGTTTTATTCTGATGTGTATTGTGCGCGGAAGTGTAAGAACTAAATATTCAAAATTTTGGTTCAATTCCTAAATGTGTTGATTCGATTCCGCACAAAATTAATTACAATCGGTTAAGAACTCGGGAAGTTATGACGTATCAGACATTGCGTCATTGGAGCTGATCCATGGGAGCTCAGCTCAAACAAAAATGTTTTAACTATTTAAGTTAAATAACATAATAACAAAGGGTAAAACAGAAAACACCATAGACAGAAAATGGCCCTACTCGAACACGCAGCCCCAGTGTAAGTAAAAACTGAGTAGCAGCTGGAACCAACGCTATAACATGCATAGTACAGTTTGATTTCTTGGACACCCATCATTTGGCCGATATCCGGCTCTAGCAAAAGTAGCTTAACTTTAAATAAATTTAATTTAATTTTAAATTTTTGTAATAATAACTTAAACAATGCCAAATACATTGCTCTGAAAAAAAAGTAACTAAACCACTTGTTATATGGTATTCAGAAACAATAACGGTACCAAACTACCAAACGAACCAAACAACCAAGCCAGAAAAGTTCTGGCCTGGCCGAGGATCATACCCTGGAGCTCGGCTGGCATTACTTGAAAACCGGTATGGTAAGGCACTTAACCACGGATAGATCCTTATAGGCACTTTAATTATTTAATTAGCTCTTTAATTAAAATAACATATGTTTATTATTATAACCACATTATCACATTTAAACAATTGAAATCCTATAGTCGAAGGTCAGAAGTTCTTATCGCGTTTGCTATTTTGTAAGGTTTGTTGTTGAAGATACTACAAGATTTTTTTAAATTATTTGTTTTCTTTAATATTTTACGAACAACTTATTTGTCAACCTTAAAATGACTCGTGAATCTAAATAAATACTTAACTACAATATTTGAACAACAACGTATTGATAATAAGTTAAGGGTATGCCCCTAGAATTATTCATTCATCAAATATTTTTGTTTGTTTCATTAACATACATACGTATAGTATAGGGTTGCTATACTTTGTCCAATGTAGGATGATACTTTTGACAGGTGTCACTTCCTTATTGGTACGTAATAAGATTCCGTTTGTTTCCCTATGTTTGGCTTGACATTGCAATAGCAACTTTATACCCTCTATATAGGTGTCAACTGTCAAAAGTATCATCCTACATTGGACAAAGTATAACCACCTTACTTTGTCACATGGACTTGTCTAGATGTCTTGCTGTTTGGTGTGTCCTTGGATGGTTTACGTTTTACAGTATAGTCATGGGTTTTTGAGTTCATCTTAGCATGATTTTGCTGTGTAAGAATTTCTTAAGCACGAACAAAATAGCCCACTACTTATTGGCTGTTTATTAAGCCATCCATACTTAGCTATTGTTTATTTTATAAACAATCAATCATAAATACAGTGTAATCCAACATTTGGATAAAAACTGTGATTTATATTAGTTGAGTTTCTTGACCCTACTTTGAGTAGACCAACTTCAAGTACATATTTTATTATCATTATTCCATCATAAAACACCATTCGTCATATTTAACCAATCACACGGGCCATAATATTACATACATCCTTATTATATTTTGACAATACTTTGTGTGTGTGTTTGTTACCATATTGTCTCGCTATCCTAACATTGCAAAACTAAACTTGCCCGCACTCCCGAAAAACAGTACGATAGCCTGTTTTTACGCGCTACAGTGCCATCTAGTTTGATATAATATGCTTACTTATAATGGATAAAAAATATATAACATCACCTAAACTGTTCTTTTTTCACCTAACCTGCAATGTAATGTAATTTTTGATTTTATGGTTAGTACTAATTTTTAATTTTGCTTTTTAACATTATGCCTTCAATATCTCCACAAAATGTAAAATATATGTATATAATTTTTCTTTGAAGTATGAACCTCACCATTAAAACCAGCCACGGCGAATAATATGCATTGATTCTTTGTCAAGGTTAATCTTTTGTCCAGGGTTAAAGGAAATGATACACCGTGTCTGGGAACAAGATTGTGATGATAAAGAAGAACGATGAATAATACTAACTAAAAAACAAATACTTATAAAAGATGCTTCGGAAGTGAAAATGAAACTCCGCATTATTGGAAAGGTTATAAGTATTTTTGCTTTACTGCATGCGCTATCATCAAATAATAACTAACGCTTTTTTGCTGTTTTTTAGGCTGATCAGTAATACTAATGGTAATGACCATGAAGGTTTTAAACAATATAAAATAACAAAAGTTAATCCTGTCTCAGTCGGTAAACAAACTCACACCTGACGCTATCAAGGTGGCACACTCTATGTTCTCTATTACAATGTGGTAAGGTAGATAGATCCAAACGGAAAAACGTATAGCTAGATATGCTGTCCACTGTACATTTATTTTTCGTTGTTTATCAACGCAAACATTTCAAAAAAGGTTCCAAAAGGATATTTATCATACATTATGACTAATGTTTGTTATAAAAACACTGATAACCGGTTCACCGACTTAATTTTGCATTACCTTATATTTATTTGACAGACGTTAGAACTCTTTTGATCTTTAGTAAGTTTAAATTAAATTGATATAATTGACTTGTTTCGTGACGTATTACTGTCACTGTCGCTTAGAAGTAACTAAGAACCGAAATTATATTTGATTATTAAGACCGTTAAGCCGAAGACTATAAAGCCACGTGCGTTCGTTTAGGTTTAAACCTTAACAGGCCGGATGCGGTCACCATGACCGCACTAGGTGGCAACACTACCAATTTTATACTCTTCCAATATTCGATGGTACTCGCCCCTCCTGGTACCTTCGTAACTCAAGTGGTTAGAACAAGGCGCGGCTTAGTAATAGTCGCACGCGTCTTTCGTTTTGAGTATTTACTGTGTAAAAGTTTGCAGCGGTCACAGTGACCGCACCCGGCCTGTTGTGTGATTTTATTTAATACTAGCTTTCCGCCCGCGGCTTCGCCCGCGTGGAATTCGGTTATATTGCGGTATAAAGCACAACTATAAGAAAACTTCTCATTCCCACGGAAAAATCTAAGAAGCGCGATGTAACGCTGGATACATTTAGTTGTTAAACCAAAACTGAATGGTACACTATTTTAAATGTTTTCCCTTGTGAAGCAAAAACATGCAGATTTTGGGCACTGGTAACCCGGGAACACGCTACATAGAGCTGACCATGCGAAAAACAATGTTTTTCCAAGCTATCATTCCACTTCTTATGTATTTTTAAAAACACATCGTTACCATGTTTTAAAAAACACCAAGCGCCATCTATCGCATACCTCAAGAACTAAATAACGTAACTAATACTTATACCAATTAGTAATTCGTTGACTTTAGTGATTTCAGGATAAGTAGATGTAAAAAAACAATTTAGACGATAAAACAAATTGTACGTCATCCCTCGAGAATTCCTCATTTTCGAGGATTCATTTTCGTATCATTTAGCTTCAAAATTTACATGTCCATATTCGTTTGCAACATATAAGTAAATGTAAAAAAAAACAGTTTAGACGATAAAACAAATTGTACGTCATCCCTCGCGAATTCCTCCTTTTCGGGGATTCATTATCGTATCATTTAGCTTCTAAATTTACATGTTTATATTCGTTTGCAATATTTTACCTTGTTTTAAACGACACATAGCGCCATCTACAATCCATCCATCAAGCAAACAATATTTTTGTTTTTCCTCGGGAATATCAATTTTTTCCAGGATAAAAAGTACCCTATTATTTAATCCGGACTTTTATCTTTACGTCTGCAAAATTTCAAAGCAATCGGTTCAGTAGTTACGGCGTGAAAGCGGAACAAACAAACAAACAAACAAACTCACTTTCCGATTTATAATATTAGTAAGGATATTCCTCTCGGTGTAGTCGACATTTTCCTAACAAAATCGATCATATTGAACGACAAATACAAGAGTTGATGAATCTTTAACTCAAAAAAAAAAACCTATCATATATGTTTTTGCTGTAGAAAGCCGATATGTATCGAATGTAGCAAAAGATGTGGTGCGAATGTAGTGAAAGAAGAGCATGAATGACGGTTGTCAATTTTTCATTTGTAATATAGTTTATGATTATTTTTTATTTTCTCTATGTTATATGACCTATTAAGACACCAAAACCAATTTTACGCTCCACAAACGAAGCGGGTATTTCAGAGGTAAAAGAATTTCTTTTTATGATATTTTAGAATAACGTAAATGATAAACACACATTGTAATTATCTCATTCTTTATTTATATTTAATTTTACTCAACTCTTTATTTATATTTTTAAACACTAATCAAGTCGTGGCAAATACTGTGAGAAATCGCGACAATACAGGGTGTAAATTTAGAGGATCGCCAAATTTAAGGAGGTGATTCTGCCCATGAAACTGGACAACTTTCCCCAAAGGAACTAATATTCAAAAACGGATTTCATTTCTATTTCTCATACAAGTTTTCATGAAACGTGATCAATTTGTATGCAAGACATAAAATAAATCCGTTTCCCATAGTCGGTTTCTTTGCGAAAGTTGTTTATATTCACGGGTAGAATCACGTGAAAACGATGTGTAATCTTAATTACTAATCTATACAGGGTATATATTAATACACCCTGTATAGATTAGTAATTTGATTGCCACGGTACACTTCCAACAGTTGTTAAAAAAAATTCAGCAAACTCTTTCCGAATTCCTGCTGCTTCTGTTATATCATTCCCAGGTTCAACAGTTATAAAGTCATTTACAGTTTCCAGGCCAAGATTATTTTCTTGAAAATTCATATTGTGGCCAACATAAAATGATCGTGATAAATCACTCTTTATTAAAAAATTATGTAAGTACGTGCATGAAAGTATTACATCAGATGATTTTGTAGGATTCAAGAGAAGAGGTTTTCTTAACAGTCTGAATTTAGAGGACATAATCCCAAAAACGTTTTCTACAACCCTCCTTGCACGACTTAGTCGATAATTGAAAACTCGTTCTTTAGAACCTTTATTATGAAGTCCTGAATATGGTTTCATAATATTTTTATTTAATGGAAATGCGTCATCGGTCAATAAAACGTATGGTGTAGGTAAGATTCTTCCAGGAAGTGGACGCGCAGCGGGTAGATTAAGAGAATCGTTTTCCAACATGGTTTTTAGTGTTGAATTGGAAAACACACCTCCATCAGATATGCGACCTTGACTTCCTACGTTAACAAACATAAAACGATATTGTGCATCGACAAGCGCCAATAGTACGATGCTAAAGAATCCTTTATAGTTGTAAAATTCACTTCCTGAATTAGCAGGTGCTTGTATCATGACATGCTTCCCATCCACACAACCAATACAATGTGGAAATTGCCATAATTTATAAAAGTCGTCTGAGACGATATTCCACTCTTCAGGTGTTCTTGGCATCTGGAAAAGACAGAAAACTTATTTTTTTTTTGTTTCAGAACAACCGTTAAGAAAACCGGGCCTCTCCAAAAAAGAAAAAGAATAAAACTTTCGTTAGAGCTGAGAAAGAAGCTTTCGATAGTTTAGAAGCTCAGAAAGAAGCATACGGCATAATGAAAGAATTGCAAACTGAGCGCAAAACACGAGATAATTTTACCGTTTTTGGGGAGCATATTGCTTGTAAATTGCGTAATTGACAGGATCCACTTACTATTGCTACAGTTCAAAACCAAATTCATAACATTATATTCCAAGCTGAAATGACTTTATACAGCGGCGGCGCAAATAGAATTGGTTCATACAGCGGCAGCGCCAATACAATCGGTTTAAACAGCAGCAGCGCAAATACAAGTTTCAACAGAGGCTACTATACAAATTATTTTCAAAACAATAGTTCTGGTCCAGTAGACTCATCACATACAGACACAGACACTTCACAGTTTTCGGAAGACTTGGACGACATATTGTTAAATATGCAACAATCACAAGGCAATGACAATGATGTATAATTTTTATCGATATTTAACTACCTCAAAACAATTCTGATTTTTTGTAAAGACAAACATTTTTTAATAAAGAATTAAGTACTTACCATTATTTCGTTTTTTAATGAGTCTATTATTGCTATGCACACTTCTGGTACTATAGAAGAAATACTCTGTTTTGATACTTTAAATAGATACTCAAGGCTTTGATATGAATCTCCACTTGCTAAAAATCGCAATGTGATAGCTAAACGTTCTGTAACTGATATGGAATTTCTGAAAGCAGTATCTTCCTTTTTTATTTTAGGGCCCACGTTATTAATTAAATATTCTATGTCTGTGCTTGACATCCGTAGAAAGTTTTTAATATTCCCGTTGTCACGTACTTCTCCATCCAGCGTTACTTCATAAATCAAGTTATTCACCATAGTTTCGCCACAATATTTTTCTCTGGTTAATAAGCTAGGTCGAACCCAGCATCTTCGTTTTTTTGGTTTCCTTTTGTTATTTAAAAATACAACAGTCGCTGCCGCAGCTAGCAAAACGTCCTCTCGTGTCGACATCGCTGATAGCACTGACTGACGAACGTTAAACGACAATGGTTATATAACATTGTAATATTGCATTTTTATTCTAATGTGTACAGTATTGTTTTATGTTGCAATGTTAAATAACAAGGTTACATAATGTGGACGTGTTATAAAACACAAGTTATATAACATGTTACATAGTATGTACGCACCTTAAGGATTTTTCACAGCAGCTTTGAGATTTTGTTTAGTTCTAGCGTCTAAGTAATGTTTTTTTTTATTTACCAATTATAAAAGTTATATTTCGTATTTTTTTCTTTTCTAACTAAAAGTAAATACCATCAGTAACACTGTGTATTTTCTTTATTTATAATTCGGATAATAACATAAAAATATTAAACCTACAGTACATGCGGTCACGGTGACCGCACCCGGCCTGTAATGTTACAAAAAAGCCACTCGGCCAGTTGAGGGTTAAAATGGCGGAACTAACTTTCAAGACTGGTGCACATAGGATGATAAAAACGATAAGTTTAATAAAAATCACGCAAAATAAACATGTCAGTTATCACATTAACAGTGATTTTAATTCAATGAAGTTGCATGGAATTTTATTTAATAACGTAAATTTAAAATGGCTTCATTTCATTGAGGAGTTGGATGTTTAAAATGGAAATGCTAAGAAAAGTCTTTTTAATGAAGGAAAGAAATAAAGTGTTCCAGAAAAAGAAATGCAATTGATCGAAAATTACTTCAAATATAAAGTAAAATTTAACAAATTGCCAAAAATCCTTATTAACGTAGAAAACTAATGGCCTGACTAAATATAAGCTAAGTAAGGTACTGTAAGTTTAAAATATGCAGACGTTGCTAACGCGTTAATATTTGTATAATGGAACTTAATACAAAGACAATAAGTTCTGAATTGAATTCATAATCTTAACTCAAACGCGATAGAAACTTGTTTTGCAGGTTTGCATACTGCAGAAAATATATCTTGAGAACTAGCATCTGAAACAGTTTATGACCCATATGTTGAAAATATAAGCTGACGATTTAACTACATTTTTTTTAAATTTAGAATGGGTTCGCTCTTGATCCCAATCAAGCCCGGGGGCCAAGATAGGATCCGAGACGGAAAGAGCTAACCCAGAAGGTGCCTATTCACCTTGACTTTGAAAATGGACCGGTTATAAGTTCTCGGAAATACAGACGCAGGGAGGGAGTTCCACTCCTTTGCTGTGCGCATTATAAAGGATGTTGAAATGATACACCGTGTTTGGGAACAAGTGTCTTATCTGTTTACTTTTTCTCTGTTTGTAAATCTGTTTACTGTTTACTACTATCTGTTTCTTACTTCTTTATCAACATAAGGTGATAAAGAAGAACGATGAATTATAATAACAAAAAAACAAATGCTAAAAGATGCTTCGGGAGTGAAAATGAAACACCGCAGTATTGAAAAGGTTATAAGTATTTTTGCAACATATAAAAAGTTTCGGTGGAACAGTTCTGAATATATCATATTGAATCTAAAAGGAACTGCCTAGTGCAAATAATTTACAGATTTGGAGAGTAATTGCAGAACAGGGTAGTACTTTAAACAAATAAGTACCCTGACAATTGGGTGTTAACTATTTTGTCGGTAACGTTTATTTTGAGTCGTACGTCCTAAATTAACTGACCGTGAAACTTGTGCCTGTGTTATATACGAAAATGTCAACCTCTAATTATCTCCTTAAAAATATAAGTTAAATATATAATAATAATAATAATAAAAATAATAATAATAATATATATATAATTCTTGGATACGACAACCGTGAATCAGGTTTAAATACGAAGTTGTGTTGTGATCGCTATTTAAAAAACCGTTTATTGAGACCGTGGATGACTTGCTATATTTATAGCAAGTCATTCACTGTGTCGTATATTTATACGTCACATATAAATATGATTCTAAATACATAGCTTATTTTATTATATAAACTAAAAAACATAACTGAGTATGGAAATTCAAAAGAAATATTTCAGCGAAATAATATGTTACAATCTCAGCACTAAGACATTTAAAATTGGATGGAGGTTTTCCCTCCAAAAAAGGAGAGAATTTGAACTAACCCCGTCTTCGACAGGCGGGTTGGAGATCGCTGCGAGAAACGGGAGGTGTATGGTAATTCCCTCCACAATCATTAGTCGTTTTTTTACGTCATTTGTAAGCCTGTAGGGTTGATGCTTATCCATCCTGCTGGACTAGTGTTCGGCAAATTGAAATTAATATTGTTATTTGCTGTTATAACACAACAAAAATAACTCATTTTCTGGAGCCCTCTTCACCTAAACAGTTTCCGAAAGGAGTTCTAACGTCAGGATGAATAAAAGATTGAATGAAATCAAAGCGTTTTGTGGCATCCTTATAACATCATCTTGGACTTTATTTGATTTTGATGCAGTAGTTTTTTATATCATTGTTTTTTTTATCACAAGAGTATGGATAACAAGCAGACACGACCGCAATCCCCTGATGGTGACCGGTCTCCATAGAAAGTTATGCTGTCGTTTACGAAATAACTAAGACTTTATCACCACCAATTTTAGTGACTCCAATTCGAGCCATAATGAGTAACTCACAATGACTGTTATAATTGTGTATTTTAATTTTTTTGGAAATTACTAAAAACACATTTATATCGATGCTCAAATTCAAGTTTTGTTTAACAAAAAGATCTTTCTTCGCGTCAACCTTGAATTTTGAATTTAGTTCTTGAAAGAGCCGGCTGTGGTTGTCTAGGACGGAAGCGGCGAGTGACCAGTTTTCTGGCGTAGTAAGCTCGCAGCAAGGTTGCTTCATTCAGCCAATTGCCGCGTCTAATCATCAAATTTCGAAATAGTCTGGGTGAAAATAATTTTTGAAACGAAGGAACCTTACTTCCTGTGAGTAGTGCGTGCCCAGGTTTTTCTTGAATGGGTTGTATTTATTCTTGTATTTATTTCAAAATTAAATAATATCCAAAACGACAGTTTTAAGGGAATCCTCCCTACAGACAGACAAACTAAAAAAATTCGGTATTAATACGAAAAAGTATGAATGGTCACAATTGAATTTATTCTCAAAATATTCTCCGTTTGCGTAAATGCACCTTTTCATAATGTTATGGCTTAACTAATTTTAAAAACATTTATTCCACTCCTCCATAGGAACTGGGAAACATCGTTCTCATACTCTTCGACAATTTCTGGTACTGAAAATCGATGACAGCATATACTTTGTCCAATGTTGACAGTTGACACCTATATAGAGGGTATAAAGTTGCTATTGCAATGTCAAGCCAAACATAAGACAACAAACGCAACCTTAGTACGTAGCAATAAGGAAGTGACACCTGTCAAAAGTATCATCCTACATTGGACAAAATATAGTAGGTTCTTAATTTTCAGGAACAGAAAAAAGTTACAGTTCGTGACACTGCAAGATGGCTCATAAGTTCTACAGTTTTAACCTTTAAAAACCTTCTTTATATGGCCGTGTATGACATAGTATTGTAGTAGTTTAAGATGATACGGCGTTTACAGTTATTTTTACGGAGTTCCCGAATAACATCCGGCAAATAAATGGTCGTGTACCAATCACTATTCACGTTACTACGATACTCCAACAGTAGCCACGTGTTCAGTTTTATTAAAAAATTAACCAATTATCCGCTTAGAGGCACTTTGGTTGGCTTCGATTCGTCTTGAAAGATCCAGATATTCGATCGCTGCTTTATTTTGGGATCATAGCAATAAATCCATGTTTTTTCATGGATGGATAAATTTAGTAAACATGGTGTTGTACCAAGTGAAGCGGACCCTTTTTGAGCCCTATTCAAGTTGTGTGGGATCCACTATTTGTGTAGGATTAATTGTATTTGACTCATGCCAATGCTTGATGAGATTCGGGCATCGTCAGAAATGCCGGTCTGTTTCCATTATACGGCGCACAACATCAATGTTTTTGTCGTTCACAATGGTGGACGGGCCACTTCTTTTGAAATTATTCTTTACTAAGATTGACAAGACCACGCTTAAATTCTGCAAGAGAAGTTTGAAGCAGAACGAAGCTCTGATGAGCTGGCAAATCACACCCAAAATTATCGAAATTCATACAACTATAACCATTTTTCTTTCCCTCCTGCCCTTTTACAATTCACTTGATTCCAAATTAGTTTAAATTCGATATTAAAACATAAATATAACAATATTATGACGACCTTCGTGGTCGAGTGGTTTGCATATAGATTCATAGTGAATGACGTCATCCCACGATCTCTGGTTTAATTCCCCGAACGGTCAATTTAGGATTTTTGGCTTTTGGTTCATATCTAGGTATTGTGGTACAGTCGTTGTTTCCGATTTCCATAACAAAAGTGCTTTAGCTGCTTAGCTTGGTAGAAAAATGTATATGACGAAAGAAATGCCAATATAGTGCCTGCAAAATATTCACCATAAAAACCTTATCAATTCCAGAAAAAAATGCATTAAAGGTCTGTCAAAAATTTTTATTAATAATATTTGTCTATAGCGAACGTTAAGCCTACGTGTTATCTTGTTTCATTTCCGGTCCAAATAAATAAATATTTACGTCAAAACTTTATATATAAACAAAATTATGATGTAATCCGTCGTCTTATACTGAGAACTCGAAGGACTAGAACAATCGATTCAACTTGAAAAATAATATTATAAACTAGTTTCTATTTCGATCGTGAGGAACGTCTTAAAAAAAAATAATGTTGATATTAAATAACGGTGTGTTACATCATTCATCATATTAGGGGTTAAAGTATGAAATTGCCGATTTGTACTGAAAATCTATATTGTTTATTTTTTAAATTTTTAACAAATTTATTTAATCAAAATAGTTGCCATTATTATCTATACATTGCTGCCATCTAATGGGAAGGTCATTAATGCCTTTGCGATAGAATTCCGACGATCTAGACTGCACAAACTGTGTGAAAGCATTTTGTACTGCCTCCTGGGAAGAAAACTTCTTGTCACGTAGATAATTGTCCAAATCACGAAAAAAATGGTAGTCCGTTGGAGCAAGGTCTGGTGAATACGGAGGATGACGAATGGTTTCTAACTGCAGTTCCTGAAGGGTCAAAATGGTTTCTCGTGCTGTGTGAGGTCTCGCGTTGTCGTGGAGCAATAATGGTGAAGATCGATTCATGAGTCGGGGCTGTTTTACTGCTAGTTTTGTCAACATGGTTCGGAGTTCGGCACAATAGACATCTGCCGTTATTGCTTGACCAGATCGGAGAAAACTATAGTGAATAACACCATGCTGAGACCACCAAACAGTTACCATTACCTTTTTATTGGTAAGTTTTGCTTTAGGACACTGTTGTGGCATTTGACCTGGGGTCAGCCATTGCATTTTTCTTTTCCGGTTATCATAAAGAATCCACTTTTCATCACATGTTACAATTCGATCCAATATTCCTTCATTTCTGTACCGGTTCAACAAGGCAACACAAGTTTCAACACGCGTTTCTTTCTGCAGATCAGTCAAATCATGAGGCACCCATTTTTCGTATTTTTTTATTTTATTGATTTGACGCAAGTGAGTCAATATTGTGGGTAAGGTAACGTTAAACCATGCCGCTAATTCCTGGGTACTTTGACTAGGATCGGCTTCCACTATCTCTCTTAATTCATCGTTATTTACCTGTGTGGGCGGTCTTCCTCGTGGCTCGTTCTTTAAGTCGAAATTTCCATCACGAAAGCGTTTAAACCAAAATCGCACGGTGCGTTCATTAGTAGACCCCTCTCCAAACGCAGCATTGATATTGCGGGCTGTTTCTGCCGCGTTAGTTCCGCGTCGGAACTCGTATTCAAAAATAACTCGAATTTTCGCAGTATCCATCTTTCTTGTCTAAATTGAATAACAAAAACAATTGAAAGTCGATATTCAAATGTTTTACATTTTTTAAAAAAAGAACATCATAGAAACCATTTAAAAAAAGTTTCATTCGAAAACCTCAAACCATGAAGATTCTATGTCAATTCAAAGAACCTATTGCAATAAAACGGCAATTTCATACTTTAACCCCTATTACTTTATAACTTGTTTAAGGGGGCATCCATTAATTACGTGAGCTATTTTTCGATCAGTTTAGACTCCCCCCCCCCCCCCCTTAGGTGAGATTTAGTGAGATTTGCCAGTCTTTCAACTGACAAGAACAGGCACAAGAAACACGTCAGCTTCATCAGAAGTAACGACATTTACAATATAATAAGTCGTCACCATACGAAAACAAATTACGATTATGTTCAAATGAATATCCTTGGTGAATAATTCTAACTAATATTATTAATAAGCTAGTGAGTTTGTTTGTTAGACTTTCACGCTTTAACAACTCATCATGAAGTTTTGCATGACTTATCTCAGGGTTACAGAAAAGGATCTGGGATATATTTTACCCAAAAAATAAATACTATTTTCGGGGGATAGAAATATAAGTTTTAATCGGTAGTTTACATTAACGCGAGCCGAGCCGCGGGAAAGTTGTATTCAAATAAATTTTGTTTCATTTTTAAATTAAACCAGAAGTTAGTATTTGATCTTTGATTGTGAAACAAACTAGGTCATATTTGTAATAATAATAATAATGATTGGAGCTAAGCGAGTGGAGCTCCCATGGATCAGCTTCAATGTCTGTTACGCCCGAGTTCTTAACCGATTTTGATGATTTTTGTGTGGAAACGAATCAACACATTTAGGACCAGATTGTGACGGAGCCCGAATTATGAAATTCGCAAAAATAAAATATGGCTCTATGGGATTTCCCATTGTAACAATAAGCGTTCTGTTTTTTACACTATAAAATTTACTTTACATTATTGATTTTTTTTTTAGTATTACACCCCGCTCCAGTATATGGTGCTAGCGAAGCTTTATGCTTAGCGACTGCATCCCCTAGTTATTTGAAGAATTTTGAGTAGATTGATGACCGATAACTGTACCGTACTAATAAAAGACGATCAAATTAAACAAATACCTACTTATGCGTTTTACGAGGGATGTTCTTACGCGTAAGCTCAAGGGCTAACAGATTCATAAACGTATTATAAAACTTTACATGTCACATCAACATTAAGTGACATTCATAAATGACATTGTAACATAATTATAACAATTCTGTCTAAATTATAAAGGAAACATGTAACATAACAATGTTATAAGAGGCTTAAAGTGTCGTCAGAAGAAAACTGACAGGTTAAAGATTATTAACAGGTCTGTTAGTGTCTTTGAAGCTCGGAATAGCAGAAGAGCCTTTGAATTGTTTCAGAACTATTGTTTAAGATATACAAATCTATCAGTAAGATACTTGAACAATAGAAAGTAATAACAATATGCTATATGCTACTTTTGGTGAGACTTGGACTGAAGTCCCATAGAGGTTTTCATTTAAAGGACACGATTTGTTTGAGAAAAAAAAATTTAAGACAGTAAACTTAAAGCAATTTGAATGTTTAAGCATGTATAGTATGAAGAGATCTTCATTGAAGATATATTTGTAACTTTAACTGCATAAATTTGGAGTAGTGTTTATATAGTAACTATTATTTCATATGTTGTGTGAATGTCCTGTCGTGTTGTGTGTCTATGCAATACATTTGGTTTAAGTTTGAACTAAAAACAAAGGAAAAGTTGTCAGCTTTAACAAGAAATAAACATTGATTCTGTTTTGACTAGAACTAAAATCATAAATCACAGTATCAGATAGATATCAAATGCATGTTTAAGGTATTATCTATCTGTGGTTCAATTTAGTTACCTAGGTAACATAACTAGCAAGGCCATTGTACTTTAAATTAGATATTATAGAAACCATGTTATTTATAATTAAACAATCATTTTTAGTGATAGCTTTCAAGTTACCATAAGATTGGGTGAAGTTATATAATTTGATTTGAATAGAAACAGAACTACCTATAACTGACTCGGCTTGACACCTGAGACCAGATGATTTTTAATAGTTAAAATTTCTTAAGCATGTTTTTTATTAAAACTAGCTGACTCGGCCACACGTTGCTATGGTAACCTTAATTGACTATAAAAACTGTTATTCTTAGGCTTATGGTAACTATATATGGTAACAAACACACAAAGTATTATCATAATATAATGTACTGATCATTTCAAGGAATCTATATTAATATGAAATGACACTTTTCCTATTAGGTTAGTTTGAGAATGGCAGAGGATGTATGAATCAGCCAATCAGTGTGCATCGTTTCATCACAGTGGGCCAGTATGGATGACAGGAAATTTATTACATTGTACCTACATCTAGGAATATGTACTAAGCAAGCATTTATTGGTCTCATATTGATAAGTTTGAAAGACAAAGACGTCTGTTATGGAACCTCTTTTTATAACAATAAAATTTAAATTTATATCAGTCATCAACTATGAATTGAACATGAATATAACTAGTACTTTATCATAATTATATATGACACACTTGTCAATATTACAACAAATAAGTCACAAAATGTAACATTTTTTTATTAAATTCAATGTTGGGCATTACAATTCTACCAATATAATAGCATGTCAAAATGAAGGTTATTGACTATTTGAAAGCACATTACATTACACAGGGCTGATCAAGATTGGGAACAAGAGCGTACCCGTTAAAAAAAAGCTATCTGACTCATCAATACTATTCTCTGTATGGCATTGGCGACTTTGTCTGTATGGCATTAGGTCCAGAGAGATATGAAAATAAAAAGTTTCCTTTGTTTTAATCCAGATTATAAACTGTGTGCCAAATTCCATCCAAAGTTTAGACATTTTTGCATGATTGAGTAATGAAACATCCATGAGTATATGTAGATTATGCATCATTTGCCTATTTACTAATAATGGATTCGGTTAAGCACAAAAAATCAACTTATATAAAGTCCCTTTCGGCTACAATCATCGAACTTTAATTTTTACCCTTAATTTAAAGTAACTTTCAAATACTTGCATATATATTTACCTACATAGGATTAATACTTTGTTTTTATTTTTTTGGTTTAAACAAAAAATAACTAACCATCATTACAAGAGGGTACAGACCATGTATTCAAATAGTAATATAGCGTATTAAACAATGTCCCATGCTTTACTGATACTCTAATTTAACCAACTAAATTTAGGAGGGCCATTGCTGGTTTTTGGTTACAAATGGATATTGTTCTTGCTTCTTAACTGAAACTGGTTTTTGTTATCAATATGGTGTCATTTATTATCTAGAGCATTAATCTTACATCCAAAGTTATCATTTCAAGAATGACAGCAATTAACAATAGTGGGTGCTTAATCTATTATAATAAGAATAATCATTATATACATATTAAAATTCTAATTAAGAAAAGGGCAACATTGCAACATTTAAATAATTATTAATTAATTTTATAGTTCTATATTTTTTTTGTTATATTTATATATATGGTAAAATATGTCAGATATGACAAGGAAATGATTATGAAAATTGATATTAAAATTATGTAAATTATTAAGAGAAGATGATATGTAATTACAGTAAGATGTATTGACCTAACCTTGAAAAAAGCATTATTGATTATGTACATAGAAACAAAAGTGAAAAAAACCATTGTACTGATTATACTTTATTGTAACATGGTCATTATCAAATTTATTATTACAACCAATATTAAAATGGTATTTTCATTTTGATTGAAATGTTAAACTAAGCATCACACTTATTGTTTAATTTTTAATGCTTGTGGTTGTGTTTATTTTCAATTAAACAAGAAATTATTGTTTTATTATGCGATATTTTTAAAGAATCATGTGATTTTTGAACTAATATTTATACTACATGTTTGTAGAATATTATTGTAATTCTTATTAGCTTTTTCGAAGCTGTAAAATTAAATTAACAGTTATATTGTTATTACACTTTAAATTTGTCTGGAAATATTATTAATAAATTACTCAAAGAGTAATTGTTCAAAGGTGAATATTATCCATCCAATTCTTACTTATTTGTTATCACACTACTTTGTTCTTAAAATCATTATGAAACATTAAGTCACACTGATAGTGAAATCTTATCTTTGACATGTTAAAGTAATTTAAAACGGAAGTCGTAAATTTAGGTAATAATTTGGTTTATATATTTTTTTACTTAATTTGAAAATACAACATGTGCAGTGACATTGCACACAGAGATAGTCATATTTCGCAATAACATTGAGCAAGTAAATGGCAGCTGGGTGTGTTGTGTTGCAACTAGATTGTACCAATACTCACCTAAGCAACAAATCAAGAACTTGAGGAATGTGAAGAAGAAGGCATTGTAGAAATTGGCATCGTAGTAATTCGCGTCTGGCTCGGTGACGTCGATGTGGTCCAATGTTAGATTGCTGAGAACCGGCACTTCTTCACCGTTCGATACCGGCAGCCCCAAGCTGATTTTTAGGAACTCATCCACCACAAACAGAGGAGGCACCCTCAAAAGCACCTCCACCAGAGCCAGTGCTTTTGACCTCAAAGACATTATTCATTTATGCTGGCCTTTGCACACAAATACACTCGTAATTTTTACTACCACAGCCGAAATGTTGGACTATCGGCATTTACACAAATGCTGCTTAATAAATCAATTTTTATTTATTTATGGGCTATTTGTATCACGTAACAAAATACGAAAATAATGACTGAAATTTTTGCGACAATAAAAACTTGACATTAAATATTTTGGGTTACCAAAGTAAACAATTCTGAGATAATTCGTGCAGTGTTGCTATAACATCATCACCACAATCATAACCGGATTCTCTATTTTTTTACTTTTATGTTAAGTTTTCATTTAGGGTAAGGCAAAGGATGTTATAGCCTATACAGCCCTGTCTTCAGTACTTTATTTTTTTATTTAGTCGACGATCGATGCATGACTATGAGAGCTAATTTATGAATTACCGATTACTTTTTTTTCAATTATTTAATAAGCAACACTAACACTTCGTTAACATAACATTTATAGAGAGTTGATAATTAGTACTAAATCTATAAACACAACAATTACAAGTCTCGACAGCATTAAAAATGTGATATAAAAATTCAAATAAATAATACCTACATATTTAACATATTCCAATTAAAATTTACTTATCAACTAATGATCATACAAATTTTATTTAATTACATTAATAGGCAATCATAATAAAAAAGATAAAGTTTAAAAAAACAAATAAAAAAATAAACTTAAATTAAAAACTGGTTGGTTGCCTGTAAAGTCGGTATACGGGCGAAAGTTTTACGTGACAACGACTTTGAGTGGTAAAATAATTTTAATGTGAATATTCATTCGTATAGTAGGAAGAAGGATGAAATAATAGTAACAATTTAAAACATTTATTTATACAAAGAATTATATTTAAAACATTAATTTATAGGCACGCGTCCCTTCCACTTTTTATGTCTGTCTCTCTCGCTCTTAGGCGGGCTAACCATGCCCGAGTGGAAGGGACGCGTGCCTCTCACTCGCTCTCATTGTAAGCGCATAACGTGAGCGGAGCGTAACGCAGTTTCTTGAAGTGTCACCCGGCAAACCAATTTATAAGACGTTGTCACGTCAAAAACAAATTTACTTGGAATAAACAAAATTGTTTTGACAACTTTACCTATATAACGCCTATTTAACGTGTACATTGACCAACTGCCCAACATTGCTAATATCAGGTGCTCTATTGGTGGCTGCGGCGTGGCTATTACTAATATCAGCTACGTTAGACGTCATAGTGCTTTAAAGCCTGCCAGTCGATGGCCTTCGGTACTCTTTTGTATGTTTGTCTCATATGCACTGGGCCATGGGCCCTAAAATAGTGAATAAATGTTTATATGAAAAGGAATTACCGAAGACAAGACTGTATGGGCTTAATACCCTTTGTCACTCTTTATGGGAAAACAAAAACAAACCACAATAACAATATTATGTTCGAGACTTTTTGAAGGGATTGGACAGCTCGTTTTGTTAAAATTAGTTTTGTGGTCGATATTAGAGTGAAATAATGGTAGAATATTAACAATAAATGTTTGTGAACATGCATGATGATTGAGAAGTGAAACAAAACATCGAGAGGTGTCTTCTCAAGCTCTCTCTTAAGAATTTCACAGGAAGATTTCAGTAAATCCCGACTATTTCACTGAAAACTCGAAAAATGTGATCATCACATTATCCCACATCAGCCATCCTTAATAAATCAGCTCTCTTTATTACGAAATTGACAAAATATGGCCTTTGTAAACTTTGCCTAATGTCGTGGAGAACTTAACAAAATGGACTCTGGCGGGAGCGTGGAGCGTAGTTTTGTTTTTCTTGTTAAAATTTGTGTTGTGGTACTTATAAGTGCGGTATTATAGTTATGAGTAATTTATGAACATGCAAGAGTGTTGGCAAGAGAAACAAAGCAGTGGAAGTCATCTTTCCCTGCTCTGTCAAGAAATCCACTGAAACCTTTCAGGAAAGGTGTGGGGTTTTACTGAAACCTACCCGTGGATGGAAAGGACTTAAAGGGAAATTTCACTGTTCATTCATCATTCATTGATCATCTATTATTTATAGATCAGCTCTCATCGTCCTTAATCATCATCTAATGAAGAAATGAAATAACTAAAGACTAGGCTGCATGAGTTTTGTACCCTTTACTTGCCCGTATGTCAAAACTTACAAAAAAAAATCATGTTCAATTTAGACAAATAGCATTCAGCAGTTAAGTAGTTTGTAAAAAAAATCGATAATGGAAGAATTGATACTTTCAACCCGAAACCACTAATAGAATTGAAAGCGCTATTAAAGATATATTCAATACTCTTGATAGTATCGATACTATCGACATATTTTCACGTTACTATGTATCATTATGTAGGTAACTTACTATCAATAGACAATTGAATATCAAGCAACACTAGCTCGAAGATTTATGCATGGAAGTAATTTTTACCACGTTTTTCTTATCTCACTTTTTTACTAAGTACTTATTTATTTCACGGATTCATGTTAATAATAATAATATTCTTTAGAATTAGCATTCAGGCTCTATAAAACAGGAGGATCATTTTTTCTGAAGATGTAATGCCTTCTATACACAAACACACCATGTCACTAGCAAACAATAGAAAATATTACACACACACACACACATACACATTCATGCTCAAATGCTTTTACGTTATAACAAAACGACGATTATTTAAAAGGATCCGTGAGGTTTTTAGTTAACTGATCCCGCTTCAAACTTATCCCGCGGGATGAGTTGACTAAACATTTAGATTTATTATTTTTGCTTAGTTAACTGATCCCACTTAAAAAATACATGTACACACGTGAACAAAACTCATTGGGGAAAAAATTATACGCCAGGACTTGATTATAAAGATATACAATAAAAAATCACGATTGTCTGATGAGTAAACAGAAACCGCTTCAAAATTTAACATAACCGTATCGGATTGACGTGAACCTCATACAAACATTTCATGATTTGAAAATAAATAATATTTTTTTATTATTATTTAGGTACATAAATCATAATGTAAAAATAAACTTTAAAAAATCACCAGTGTTTTATTAAAATTAGCTTAAAAATATGTGAAGGTAGTAAACATTAAAGTCATTAGATTAAATAATACTAAAAATTAAATTAAAACTAATTTATATGAAAATCACTTTTGGTTGATATTAACGTACACAATACAGAAAAAAAAGAACAAAAAGCACAGTCACAATAGTTGTGTTAATTCAAAATCAATAAATAAAAGTAAAGAATCTATAAATCTATATATCTTTGAACATTTTAATTTATATTTGCTTAGACCTAGTCAAATAGCCGTTTCATTGAAAGTCACGAAGACAAAATAAATCTAAATAATGTAAATATAATATTAGTCTCAATAAAAAAAGTTAAAATTACTGTTATTAACAGTTTCAGTTAACATTGAGAATACTAAAAACTATTCAATAAGGTTAATATTATGTATTTGTTTTTTTAAATATTACACCAAGTTAGTTATTGAAAAGAAAATAAAAAAAATTAACCTGACAAATATACATACATAATATGAAAAAATCAAGATCTAAGTTTTTCTTAACAATACCCTACCGTGATTTGGCCGCTGAGTACCTACTTGATTTATTGCATAGTATTTTTTTCATCTCGATTATTTACCTCTTTGAAATTCTGAGGCTGGTAGGATTTTTTAAGAAGAAAGCATTGTTCAATATTTGGCCAATTTTTTATATATTTTTATATGTCCGTTCCACGATTCTACGACATTATTTGTTTTATGGATTTGTAGCAAAATACACTAAGTGTTTGCAAGTGTTGAATTCTCCAATAGTCTTTGAATTCCGTGACACTTTTGTTATTGGGAGCTTCTTCCATCACATAGAGCCGTCCTTCATCAATCAACTCTGAGGGAAAGTGAGAAAAGGCCGCCCAAAGTCGTATTCGCACAATCCGACGCGACGTGTTGACCTTCAAAAACATTTTTATTAGTGACTATACAAATCATAAAATATATCCACGGGACCAGTTGCCCGATTCATAGGTTAACTGATCCCGCGGGATAAGTTCGAGCGGCCTCAGTTGATTAAAGATCCGAAGTTTACACTGGTCTTTGTTTCTGTATCTTTATTATTTTCTTATGACTACGTAAAATCCCTTCGTTTTTATTACATTTATTCTTTAATATTAAGTACATACAAGAACTGTTTTTTTATCTTTATATATATAATTCTTCTGTGAGTGTGTATGTCACTGAACTCCTAAACGGCTGGACCGATTTGAATGATTTTTTTTGTGTGTGTTCAAGGGGATCTGAGAATGGTTTAGATTCACAAATCAGCCCGGCAGATGGCGCTGCAGACGGTATCTAGGTTATTTATCTATACTGCAAAAATAACAGGCAGGACAACGTCTGTCGGGTCCACTAATATTATATAATTAGGTAACTCATTGCAAAAGGGAGAAAAACAACTCTTGTCGAGTTTTTCGCGATAATTTCTCGGTTCTGTAATGTAGAAATTACGTTCAAAGCGTGCGTTGTGGATGCTCTCATGAGCATAATAAATTGGTTGTATTAAATGGGAAACAGTATTAGAACTATGATATACATACTTAGTTGCAAAAAGTAAGAATCATAGGAGTATGTCATCATCATCATCATTATGGCCATTATGATTTCTTTGAATGAAAAAAAAAAGGTTAATTGATTAAGGATAGGGTGAAGCAGTGTAGCTTGATAATGTGTCTCAAAATTCAAAATTCCGTGAAAGAATTCGACCGAACACAACTGATTTGCGCAACATCGATTTGATGTAAAGACAATTTTGTTCTCAGGTCAAATTTTAAGGGTTGTGACGTGTGCTTTAAAATTGTTTGAATCCTACCTTAGCAACAGAAAGCAACAAACTGCTATCAAAAGTATCTGCAAACGAACACTAGTAGAAAAGCAATATATTTCAAAATGTAGAGATGTAGAGTACGGTGTTCCTCAAGGTACAATATTAGGACCTCTATTATTTTTAATATATATTAATGACTTACCAACATCCATTGAACACCCTATGACATTATTTGCTGATGATAGTACAATATTGATTAAATGTAAAAACAATTTGACATATGAAACTGAAATTATAATTACATTAAACAAAATAATTAAATGGCTCGATATAAATAATCTGAATTTAAATATTGATAAAACCAAAATAATGCATTTCCGCCAGTACACTCAGGCACCAAAATTAACAATTCGTTATGGTCAATATACAATAGAACCTGTAACGGAAACAAAGTTCTTAGGGTTACACGTGGACTATCAAACCAATTGGCTCAGTCATACGAATAATTTGTGTACACGTATTAATAAATTTGTTTTTGCGCTTAGATCATTATCTAGAATTGCTAATTTAGAGACAGTTTTAACAGCCTATAATGGATATGTTGCTTCTATCTTGCGTTACGGCATTATATTTTGGGGCAATTGCAACAACAAAGAAGTTATATTTAAAACCCAAAAAAAGTGTATTAGAGCTATTAAGTCTTTAAAACGAAGAGATAGCTGCAAACAACATTTTATAGATTTAAAGATACTAACAGTAACCTTCTCTTTATATATATGAAACAGCAATGTTTGTCAGAGAGAATCCGCATCTTTTTCCCACTTTGTCCGATGGCCAATCAAAGGTAAGCAAACGTCATGGAAATAGATTACGCTTTCCAATTACGAAAATTTGCGTTGAAAAGAAATGGCTTTTTCTGTATGGCACCTGAAATTTTTAATAAACTACCAAAGAAACTGAAAGATGCTAACCTAACTACATTTCGTAAGGACTTGTTGTCACTACTAATAAAGAGAGCCTATTATACCTTGACTGAATTTTTGACTGAAAAGTGGTAGCAATAATCTAGGACTAGGGTGTATTAGTAGTTTAGACTAGTTTACATTAATTTTGACTGATTTACTGTTATATATTTTTTCTTATTATTATTTTGATTTGTGATTGTTTTGTAGTATTTTAAAAATTGTTTAATTAATTTCATAACATTGTTTATAATAGTTTTTTTTTTGTATAATAATTTCGACATTTTTCTTGACATATTTTAGTTAGGTACTTTAAATTTGTATGCCTGTTAATGGCCAGACATAGTGATACGATGTAATTGTCACCATCTGTTTTAATACCTGTGTCTACAAATAAATGATTTGATTGATTGATTGATTGATTGAGAGGTACCTACACAACCTGATCAAACGAAGTAATCGTTAAAAAGATTACAGGTTTAGCCTCATGATGGCCATTAAGAGAATCATAAGAGTAGGTATCATGCTGTCTAATGAAAAAGCCGTTCTAAACATTGTACATAAAGATTCTATAGTAATACTGCCTCAGGTGCGAAACTGAGGAGGTGACACGCTAGTTTATTGTTTTCTTCATAATTTATTATAATAATTAATATTTCAATAATGGTTTTATTGAACTGAAGGCGCCAAGTATTATTTAAAACCGGATTTTTACCATGTTTTTTTGAGACCTCGATATTTCGGCGCATTTGCAGACGCCGTCATCACCGCAGTCTTTAATTACTTTGGATAACGATACTTCTTTGTAACACAAAACATACGACACTCACAGTAGACGAAAAATTCTCGACTTTAAAATTACTCAGACCGTTATTTAAAGCCACATTGCATATCATCCTAGACACCTAAACTGTAAATAGTGTCACTAATAAACAGTTCATATAACGATCTTTATGACAATGAACATCTACATAGAGTTTAGAACATGTACGGCATATATTACAGGGATATGGATATATAGAAAAGTTTCCACCTAAAGACACGACAAAGCGGCTGATTTTAAGGCATGAAGTGGATAGTTAACCAGTATTTTTGCCACACGTAAAAAGAGTGACAAATAAGTATCAACATTAAAAAAATACGCAAATAAAACTCTCACTTCTTTAAAAAGTTACCCCAGTGTTATGGTAATCTTAATATCGCACATACGGTGCTATAACGTCACTTTTGTAATTTTTGACAAAACTGAACTGAGTATGAGAAAATATTCCTACCTCTGCTCTACGTCTTTACTTTGTTTGTTTTTAATTTAAAATGAAGTTCAGAGTTGGAGCTTTATTATTTTATTTGTTTAGCCGAGAAGAACTATACGTTGTAAGGTTGTTCAATTTTCAAATGCTCCCCCTGAAATATTATACCATTTGCATAAGTGACGTTATAGCACCGTATGTGCGATATATTTTTTCCTTGGAAAACCATTTTTACTGTATTATGGAATAGTATTTAGAATGTTTTGCTATTCGAGGTTAAAATAAATGAACGCCAACATTTCTTCCAGTTCGTGATGGCTGACTCAACGCGTCCAATAATATTTTTATGATAGAATGCAATGTTTATAAACTAACAACCCTGTTGCATGCTGTCCTGTCCGATCCACAGACCATTTATAGACAAAATCAATCAAACACCAAAAATTTCATCAAATTATACTAGATTTAAAAAATCTAAAAATCCCACGTTTTTCAATGTCCTAAAAAGAATAAAATAACCCTGCGGGGCAAAGCGAGGGGCCACTCAAAACGTGGGGGCGCATATTACTAAGAGGAGATTTTAAAGAGATGAATGACATGCATTGATGCCGATTATTGTAAAGAATTTTAGGACATTGAAAAACGTGGGATTTTTAGATTTTTTAAATCTAGTATAATTATTTTATTCTTTTTAATTATTAACTCAACGAAGTAACCATGTGTTACGCAACAATCGGATAAGCCCCATACAAAAGTGAAAGTTGCCGAAAGTGGACCTGAAAGTGCATCTGGAAAGTTGAAAGTTGCTTTAGAGTGCATTGTCATCGGGTTCTGAACTATCCTGAAAGTTTCAGCTTTCTAGCTTATCGGAAAGTGCCTCAAATTTAAGTTGCAAGATTTTGCCCGGACAGACAAACAAATAAGAAAAGTGAGATAAGAAAAACGTGGTAAAATCGGTCCAGTGGATAAGGAAGAATTCAGTGACATACGAATAAAAGAATTATAATAACCACCTACAAGTATATAAAGAATAATAACTTTATCATAAATACGGAAATGTTTTATTTACATCATAAGTTATTACAATAAAGAGTTATTTTGAAAGCGGAAAATATTATTTTGAAACCCTTTTTCTTGAAATATAGTCCGCCATATAAGTTTAATTTGTTTGAGAAATCATGTGATATGCGAAAATTCAGGTATAGTCGACATTAATCTATACAAAACTGACAAAATTCTCGTAGTATTCGATTTTCAGTTTAAAGTCTAACCCACAGAGTTCAATGTTAGGTTCGCGCTATTGTCCTTAAATTGTCTAATTTCTGTGCAAGTTTATGGTTTGGTTCAACAAGTTACATGGTACGACCTCTACATTTAGTCGGGGTAAGCATTCGTCATCATTATTTCGTTAATTTCATTTGCTGGAGCAAAGATCTTTAGCTATAAGGAAACACCAAGAGAAAAGTGGTCACCATGTGGCCGCGGTGAGGTATGGTAGGTGCTGACAACTAAAGATGCAGTCGGCACCAATGACTTCACGTGGTGGGGGCACCATTTGGTGTAACGGAAGCGATCCTATCTTTCTCGTGATCGTATTCTCGTTGTGTGATGAATACGATCACTTGTATCTGTGTCATGGCTATTTATATAACATATATTCTATATTTATGTATCGTATAGGTATGTAGATATAGATATATTCTTTACCCTAATATCAATTACACAAGCCTTACAGTGCTAACTTCAGGCTAGGCTAATTGGTGTGAATGTAAGAAATATTAAATTATTATTTTTAAAAAACTTTTGGTCACATATCTATTAACAAGCCCCAGCGAATCTTTCTTAACATTCGTGAACTAAGACTAAGCGAGCTAACCATTGCGCCATCAAGTTCCTCCGAAGGTACTAATAATATTCGTATAATTTTGTAAAAAAGATGTAACTAAATCAGTTACCGTTAGAACTTTTACCAAAAAGCTCAACAGCCATGTTGAAATCGATTGGAGTTTGTGTGGCTTCATACGGCTTCAGCATTCAATGGCAAATTAAAAACTTTCTGCAGGGTTGCCGCAGTACCAGACATATTTGAAATAATAATAAATTTTAGACAATATCGCCTACATTTTATTGTTTTAAACTTTCATGGTCTTTATAGTAATATAAGTTATAAACGGGATTTTTACCATGTACCTTGTTTTTGTTTTTATTGAGTTTCCGATAGTTCAGCACTGTTGCAAGCGCCATGATCACGGAGCAACTGAAGTAATTGCGGGTAGGCTGTTATTGGCAGATATATCGGTCTACCCTCCAACGAAGTCTTGTATTGCGTTCGATACCCGCACCGCAACAGTGCCGAATATCGGAAACTCAATAAAAACAAAAACAGGGTACATTGTAAAAATCCCGTTTATAACTTATATCGCTAACATTTTGTTCTGAACACAAGTTACTACTTAACTAAAGCACTTGTGGAATTCATAAACAACAACGGTACTACAAAACCCAGATCCGAGCCAATAATAAAATGTTCGTTTTCTACATCTACCAGGCGGAGACCGAACCCGGGACCTCGGAGTGGCGTAATGCCGTTACCATTAAAACCGGTGCTCGAGCCACTCAACCACGGAGGCCGTAAAATGAATCGCATTATTTTTTTTGTTACAATATTTTATGACAAACAGCACATACATTGCATACTGTAATAACAACGAATAAGTGGAAGTGCGAATTACGTACGGGGTTTTCCGAACAAACTTGTACGTAGAGTTCGTCAAAGCGGCAATAAATAATCGAATGGCTTATATAATACATTGAAATTATCAGTGATGTGACTTATCTTAGATAAAAGTATCTGAAATACAGATACAAGATACAAAATACGTATTTGTATCTTGTATTTGAAATACTTTCTAAATATTTTATTTTGTATCTTATATTTAGATGCATTTTCCTGGTATCTTTGTATTTTGAAGATACTTTGTTCCCTCAGATACTTTTACTAAAATGAACTTCGCAGGTTTTCTCTCCGAACGCGAACGCGACTCCGAAGTCGACATTGGACTTTTTGGCGGGAGCGCGAAGTGTCACTTTAATGGTTTTGGTTTTCTTGTTAAATTTTGTGTTGAGGTTGACATTAGTGTGTAATAATGGCGTGTTATTAACCACTGAATATTTCTGAATATGCATGAGTGTTGGCAAGTGAAACAAAACAGGTTGAAAGGTTCGCGCTCTCTCAAGAAGGCCACGAGGAGTTTTCAGTTAAACCCCACTTCTTTACTGAAACCTCGAAAATTACTTAAGAACATAGAAGAAAGATTATACTTTCTTGACACTGGCTAAATGCACAAATTGTGCAAGTCATAAATAAAGAAAATAGTAAAATAGTTTTAGCCGCTGGCCGACCGCAGTTTAATGCTCCATCGTGCCAGTTGGCGACTGGACGGGAGGATCCGATGGCCATTTCGGGGGGTTTGCGTCCCGCAGTCTCCAGGTGAGTTCCCTTTTTTGGTCAGCTTAGCCCAAGGAAACTTCCAATGGTTGACTAAGTAGCGTCTCGACTAAAAACCCTACACCCCCCCCCAACATTCGCCATCATGAAAAGAAGGAATAGGAAAAGGAAGAAGCAACGGCTGCACTTCCTCCCATTTAAAGTTCACCTTGCGAACATTAGAGGACTGCACTCAAATCTCCATACGGTCCATCACCATCTGGAGACCGAGAAGCCTCACCTATTCTTCTTGACGGACGTCCCAAAATCCTGGAAGTACCCAAAAAGGGTAGTAGTGCCGACCCATGCAATTACCGACCGATCACCATCACTTCCATACTCTGTAAGGTTATGGAAAAAGTGCTGAACAGCAAGTTGCTCGATCGATCAGAGTAGTTGTTGATGGCTGCTCCTCTGACTCCGTGGCTATTGATGCCGGAGTTCCTCAGGGGTCTGTTTTTTCTGCGACGCTTTTCCTGCTACACATCAATGACCTATTAATGCCAGGAATTGTTGGGTATGCAGACGACAGTACTGTTGTTGAGAGATACCTGTCTAGCGCAAAAGCCAACGGTGACGACGTGATGTTCATGGGAGGCCATGGTTTAGCGAATAAACCAGAGGCTAAACTACGTTTCCCAGTGGGGTGACAGTAACCTCGTTAATTTCAACGCCTCTAAAACACAAGCGTGTCTTTTCACGGCAAAAAGTAATTCCTTCCACCTAACTCCTACTTTCCGAGGTACATCTGTACCTGTGACCTGACTGTAGCCTCAGAGTCCCATCCCATGTTTAAACTGAAATGGGTACCAAAAGCGCGAAAGGGATATGTAAAAGAACTTGTCCTGTTTAAAACAAGAAAGATCAATTGATCTGAGAAACAAAAAACGGAGGTTTTAAACAACATTGAAGGTGATATAAAAAAAAACAAAAGATGAATCTTATTATATGTTTCTAGAGGACTCCGATTCCTCTATTGCTAGTAGGCGAAAACACAAGCAGCACCAGTGATTTTGAGACACTCCAGTACCTCAACAATAAAGATGTTTATCCTACTATTAAAAAAATATTTCTAAAATATAACACTTGTTTGCCCAGCTCTGCCCCTGTGGAGCGACTCTTCTCCCTTGGGGGCATGATAATAAGGCCTCATCGAAGGAAGATGAGCGACAATATGTATGAGGAACTAGTTTTACTCAAATGTCAACTAAAACATTAAGTCTCAATTCTAATACCTTCGTATTTTGTCTTGTCACTTGTTATCAACGCGATCTATTCTAAAATTGTTATCTCGAACAAATAAACTTAAATTGAATGAAAAGAAATGATTTATTTAGTGACACAAATTTACATACTCAACTTATTAATCAAGTTACATTTTTAGTGAACACTAAAAAGGTAATCCACTCAGCATGTGTCGGACGTCGTAGACATTCCGACGCTGGTCTTCCGTGGTTACCTAACTATAAGTATAACTACTTATAACTTATATCTACCCATATATATATATAAACTAGAGAGCACTACCAGCCTCGCCACTATAAATATATTTTTATAATAATAAAATAATAATAAATAAATAAATATAGAACTAAATAAATAATAAAATACAGCAAGATGAGATAATTTAACACAGCTGTATGATTTTGATTATGAATAACGGACTTACTTTTTTTGCAATTCTAGTATATACTTTTTTAAATTTCGCTTGAATGATGCTATACTGAATGAAATGAATGAAATGTTATTTTCTTACAAAAGTATTTTATCTTTAAAAAGTATTTGAAAGATAGGTATTTTGTATCTAGTATTTCAGATACCTTTTCAGAAAATTATTTGTATCTGGTATCTGAAATACTTTTTTTAAAAGTATCTTGCATCTTGTATTTCAGATACTTTGTATAGGGTATCTTATACATCACTGGAAATTATGTATATTATTGCATCAACTCAACTGACTCAACCGATGTCTTAAAGGTAGAAGTTTGTTTCTTTTCCTATTTACCGATTGATGGTAGAGATAAACTATATGGATGACTAATGACTATGAAGAATTATCTCCGATCTGGTAATAATAATAATAAAGCTTTATTTATTTCCACATTCCACATTCTACTTAATATATATAGATATATATATATAAACACCTCTTTGCACACTTAGTTGATCCAGCCACGACCCCATACATTGCTGACTCCGCCTTTTGCACCGAATAACTTAACTCCTGTTGCGTATTTCTCGGGCGAAATGGCAGCGTAGCATTCTATTATGCGATGTTGCCAAATGTATTCGTCGATAGTACCTATACTCGATATATTTTTTTTCAACAATTTCATGCAATAGTGGATCCGTAACGGCTAAATTTCTTAAATGCACGAAGTCTTTTTGGTTCCGAATATATTTCAAAAATCAATTACTTGTGTTGATCCATTTATATACACGTACGTCCAGTAATACTTGTTTTGATCCGAATAGGTACCGATACCGTAACGGTCGATCAATTATGAATTTATTATACCTAATCTAGATATTTTATATTCGCAATGCCCCATACATTTTAAGATCCGCCTCGGTTGTAACGGTGGAGGCACGGGGGGAGCACCGTACACCGCACCGCACCGCATCTCAATTTGAATGCGCTAGATGCGCTAGATGCGCTAGTTGAACTGTGCGCTCGTCGATATTATTTTAAATTCGTCATTTGAATTTGTTTTTGAATGAATGAAGACAAAAATGAAGGTCAATGTATGTGTTTTACATTTAGTACCTAGTTAAGCGATTTTTACTATCTGAAGTCCCGGCATGAGAAGCTATAATTTTTAAATTAAAGAACTTATACCAAGTTACGTAGCGACAATTCAAACAATTCGAAATTCAATCTACTCAACATACCTCATACAACATACATCGTGTATTACAAAAATAATTTTACTTAGTCGCGTTATATTTTAGCGATTTAAAGCGTTGTTTTCTAATAATTTGTGGTAGGTACTGAAACGCGTACTTTAGAGTTAGTTTGCGTTTCGTTCCAGCGTCATAGTTTGAATTTTTTTCGCGGAATAGGTTCTATTGGTTGTCATTTTTAAACTTGTTATTTCTATCTGTTCGAAATAAGGTTGTGAATCCTTGACTGGATTTTTACTAAATTTATAGCTTCTCGTGAGCTGACATTTTTTGAAACTGATAATAATATATGCTCCCTTAGCAATTATTTGCATGTATTAACAAATCATAATAAAAGACAGTGAATTAACTGCCCAATTCAATGAAGTTTGAAGGGCTGTCACTTACATTTAATTGTCAATTAAATCTGCTGTTGGTACATCGCTGGCAATTTAAACTTCGTTAAAAAATGCATGAAGATGGAAATTAAGTTAAGTTAAAGAGGTACATTACCTTACCCTATTTTGAAAAAGCCCACTTGACTGTTAACACATTGCTATATAATCCCGTATAGGTACACGTCAGACCTATCAGCAGATACGGGCAAGCCTAGGCATTGGTATGAGTCAAGTTCAAAAAATATTACACGAACATTTAGGCGTCAGGAAGCTTTGTACCAGATGGATTCCCCATACTTTAACCGACGACCAGAAACACCTTCGCATGGACTGGTGTCGCCAAATGTTAGATAAGTTCAACGGCGGTGACTCAAATGCTGTATTTGACATCTTCACAGGTCATGAAAGCTAGATATATTGCTACGAACCTGAAACCAAAAGACAATCAGCTCAGTGGGTGTTTCCTTTCGAGGATCGGCCAACTAAGGATGATTGCCTCATTCTTTGGTCGGAAAGGTCATTTGGCGACAGTTGTGCTAGAAGACGGCAGGACAGTTACTGCAGATGGTATGTCAATCGCTGTTTGCCTGTTGTCTTGGAAAAAATTCGACAGCAGCGCCCTCGAAGCAGGATCCTCCTTCACCACGACAATGCTTCAGCGCACTCCGCAAAAGGGACTGTTGAATATTTGACTATGGCAGGTGTTGAGATAATGAGTCATCCGTCGTACAGTCTTGACCTGGCGCCCTGCGACTTTTATTCATTCCCAAGAACTAAAGATAAAATTCGAGGTATTCGCTTTAGGAGCCCTGAAGATGCGGTGAAAGCGTACGAAAATGGCATAGAAGAGACGCCTAAGGAAGAATGAATGGGCCCACTGCTTTTCTCAGTGGTTCCATCGAATGCGACGATGTGTAGTGAGGAACGGAGATGACTTCAAAAAACAATAAAAGTATTGGCAAATTTCTACATTAAGCTGTTTTTCATTTTCTAAACATTTTCTGTGTTACCTAGGTATTAAAAGCATGTAAATATCTATAAGGCTTCAGTTTATTCAGAGATCTTTTTCGAGTTCCGGCTCTCGGCGCTTTTAAAAGCTTTACAAGTACAACGGAAAAAATAATTGCTCCCTAAATTACGGATTTAATGTTAATTCTGGCAAATAGAAGCACTAACATTAATTTCAAACATAATTTTAAACCTTCCCAAAGGGATAGTAACAGAAAGTCCCTTTAGTGGCGAATTATCGCGTATTTATTTATGTGAACGTGCGTCCACCATTCAACTGATTCGTGCGCGAGTCTCGTGTCTCAACTAAAGGATTCAATCCCAGGATAACGAATCTCGGGATCCCGGCCTCATTTTGATCCCGAAAATTTTGGAATTAAATTTGGCAAATCCCGGGATTTTCGGGATAGGATTGAAATTGATTTCTTAAATTTATTCCTGAAATTAATTAAAGAATTTATACAAGCACGAAGTGTTCCTTCTAGTTCCATCGAGCCTGAAGACGCTTTTGCAGCTTCTGCACTTATTATGTGCAACAAATCTTTATGTCGATTTTATAAATCAAAAAAATCTTTAAAGTATCGTAATTTTTTTTGCAATTCATGGGATTTTAGATATATTTTACATGATTATTACATTTTTATGTGACTAGTCGACTTTATTTCTCAAAAATAAATGATTTTGACGAAATAAGAGTCATTAGTTATCTGTTAACCTTGGCTTCATGCTGGCACCAGTATGATCACCAGATGAAAATACTCTTCGAAAACTTACAGCAGAAATATCATGTTTGGACTCATGAGATTGGTCTCGATAAATAGAGTTTAAAAACCTTAAAATAAATGGTTAATTAGAAATAACGTATTAAAACTCCCTAAGCAAAATTCAATCTCTTAAAACTTAAGAATAATAATTAAGTATTCGCATATTATTTCTCCCAACGAAGTCTGTACACGCAATGCTATAAGTGCACTGAAAGTAATTGATGCCTTCCACACAATTTTTTCAACATAAAACAACTCTGTTTGTTCAGTAAAAGTGTAAATACACTTGCAACCTTTTAATAATCGATTATCCATACAAGCTATTCAAAAGGGACTTATTGGCAGCAGACTTTTAGAAATTGAAAATCATTCAATAAACAAAAAAAAATCCATAGAAAAAGAGTTTGAAAGTAAAATAACTGATTCATATGTTAACGAAATTGAGAAAAGAAATAATGAAACTGACAGTGACACAGATAGCAAAGAAAATGAAACTAGTAAATGTGATTATATTAAGGACAAAAAAATCAAAACTTTCAATAATAAAGAGAAACAAATAGATGCAGAAATAAACGATAATATAATTGAACATAATAAAAGCGACAACAGTATTGTCAATGAAGACAATAATAAAGAGAATGATCACCCAAATAAAAGCGCTATATGTGAAGGAAGAAGTGAGAAAATAAGAAACAATAAGAAGAGTAAGTACGTTAAAGAAAAACAACCAAAGAGAAAAACAAGAAACACAAAAAAATACTAACCGATGAAAGAATTACTGAACAAAAGGGAAAAGAAATGATAAACAAACTGAAATGATGGATCTGATGAAAAAGTAACTGTACCAAAAATTTCTTTTTTAAAACGAAGGTAATGCGACATCTAAAACAATTTATAAAAATGAAAATAAATCCAGGAAAAGCCTTATGCGAACAAGTATTGCGCAAAGAGCCAATTCTACATAAACGAACTTGGATGCAAATTAATACTTACATCAACAATATTTACAAAAAGAATTTATAATAAAAAAATAAAATCCAAGAACCTCTTTGCGCAATATTTCCTTTGAATTAAAGACAAGTGTACAATTTAATTTTATTGGGCTTCACGGAAAGGTTTGTTTCAGTATTTTAGCAAAGTATTTTTCATTCATTTATTTATTCACGTTACTCCAGACTGATTTGTTGTAAGTTTTCCTTTTTTTAAGACAAGATTCTCTACTACTTTGAAAAACTAGCTCGACATTATTAAGTTACTGTAATACCGTAGCCAAACGTGCCAATGGGGAAGCCCTTGGCAAATGCTGGGCCCTGATTGGCCCGTTTGAATTGGATCAACAACTGCTCATACTCCAAAAAGGTAGATTTGTATAAAAATCCCTTAATTACTATTATTACTCATCGTGACACTTGTGGCTCCGAACGGAGCTACATATTTATGGTCAGCTGGCATTGGATCAACAAAAGACACCCGGATCAACAAGTGAAAATGGATCAACAAATTACTACCTATACGGCACGTTGGAGCCACAAAGTGCCCAAAGGGATATATATACTCGTATATATATAGATTTTTTTTTTATTGTGGCTTATATGGACCCCCTTCGGGTAAAAGCCTCCTCCAAGGACTTCCATTGTTCTTTATTTCTAGCCATGGATACCCAGTTTTCTCCTGCTACTTTTACAAGGTCATCTGTCCATCTAGCGGCTGGGCGGCCTCTAGCTCTATGACCCTTAGGACCTTGCCATTTCACAACTCTGATGGTCCACCTGTCGTCTTCGTAACGGGCCACGTAGCCGATCTGGTAACCGAGTACAAAAATAATATTTTGTAAATGTATCCTTGACTTAGTAGATTTAGGCAGACAAGTAATAAAGCTGGGAAATGGCAGGCCGCATTCTCAGACTGATAGCCTGCGAGGTGTTGAGGTGAGGCACACAATCTAAACTATTTTGTAAGTTATTCTATATTATTTTTCTACAATATTAATAAAAACTAATTTAATGACACTGATGAGACTAATTAAATCATCAATTTGATCGGTTTTTTGTATAATATTGTCAGATTTGCACATTTTTTGTATATGTTGATCTATACCAGCTTCAAAATATGGGTGTCAAATTTGATAAGTGTATTTATATATGTTTATCTCCGCATATCTCAAAAACTAAAAGCCGGATTGAAAAACATCTTTTTAGTAAAACAGGGTATTGTCCATTTGAATAAAACAACATTTTTACGGATTTTGCGCATAATTTATTTTATATATTTAATCCTGACGTTACGTTTTTTGCGCGGAAGTGTAAGAATTAAATAGTTATAGTCCAATTTAGGGAACTGCGTAAATGCTTATAATATTGTTATTGGCATAACAGCATATTTCTAAAATATTTTACTATGATTGTCGTTTCAAATTGAAACAAAAAAACAAGAAAATTATTGAAATCAAGGTAACTAAATATTTTACTATGATTGTCGTTTCAAATTGAAACAAAAAAACAAGGAAATTATTGAAATCAAGGTAACTAAAATTTTAAAAAATTAAACCACCTTCTAAAGTAATTAAATTTAATTAATACCTAACTAAAAAGGGGACGAATGCATCAAATAAAAACTAAGACACTTAATATTTGGCATAAAGTTACACCACTGCAAAAATATGTAGATAACTAATGTTAAGCAATAATTTATTATAAGTCTACAATTATTCCCAATATTTTTCGAACCCAGTCTCGCTAGTGCGGTATCGGACTTCTCAACTTATGAGTTACAAAGTTATTATTAATTCTCCGTGATCGCCAACCCTACTCGGTACCATTGTTAAGCATTTAGCGGGAGAACTTTCAAAACTTAAAGGGGCGGAGATTTTTTTATGGGGTTGTGAACCTTCAGTTGTGTACAGTAAGGTATACTATACTTTTACGGATTTATTTATAACGGATAATTTTCAGTATATTAACAATGAACTTTATTTTTATCGGCACAAGATTTAGAAAGTTTAAAATGATCATAATAAAAGTTTATATCGATTAGCAAAGCAACAAGTCAAAGTTAAGTATTTAGACGTCTTACGCAAATAATATTGTTTGAATTACTTGCTTCATGCTTAAATTGACAGTCGGATAGTACAACACTGCTTACACGTTAAACGGTCCCGGGTTTGAATCATGGTAGGATTATGTTTGTGTGAAGATCATAGTCATGCATGGTTGTTTATTGTATACTTTGTTATGTATTTTAGCCTTTGTACGGACATCAAACAACCATAAAATGTCCAATTTTATCACTCAATTTTCATCTTTATATGTTGACCTGTAAGTTGAAAATCGAAAAGAAAAAATTTGACAGCTTTAATTAGCTGTCGGCTATACAAACTTTGCTTAGTTTAAATAAGTGGTGATGAATGACAAGAAAGGAGTTGTGTTTGATTTCGTAATAAATTATTTATCGTGAGATTTCAGATTTAAAACTTTTAACTTAGAATTTGGAAAAGATAAATTCTATCATCACTCAAGTTATTGATTTCAATTTCCACGAGAATTTAATAAGGCTCACTTGGGCGAGTCAATATTTCGACAAAACAGAATTCGTAAAGTAATGAACGCAAAATCATACTAGAATCTACGATCTTACGCAATCTGTGCTGTGATGTAAGATAGTCCGGATTATATATTAGAACTTCAAGCCAATCTCACTTGCATGATGTGGATGAATGCCTATCTTGATGCAATTGGCAAGTCGGAATCAAGCGAAAGCTAAGAGAAACGACGGTCAATGTGTATTTGGCTGCTTTTCCTGGTGGAAAAGAGCATAAACGAGAGTAAACTACTACTTTAACAATAAAGTTTTACATTTGGAGGGGTGCCATCTTGCACCATCTAAAATTATTATTAGGTGTTAGGTGCATCATTAGGAAAAACTAGGAATAAATGATAATCAAGCAAGTCGGGAATAGAGATTTACCGGGAACGTGTGGTTATTGTAAAAGTTTCTCCATATTATGGTAGATCCACGTACAGTCCTCCAGAGTGAAAGGTATTGAAATATATATGGCCTCTTAAAACTCCAACCTGAGCTACGATGCACCATGTCTTTATGGCGTTGCAGTAATAAATAAGATGCTTCTAACACCCTCTAGACAGTAAACAGGCGCAAAAGACGCCGAGTTACGAAAACCACCGGTATTGGAGGACAAGAAGAACACGTTTCTATCTTAATATTATATAAATTACGTGTCACGTTGTTTGTCCGCGATGGACTCCTAAACTACTTAACCGATTTTGATCAAACTTCGTAACTATCTGTTATTTGATCTAACTTAAAAGATAGGATAGGTTTTATTTTAATTTATAACACAGCATCGCGTGGCTGGGTCAGCTAGTAGATATAAATAAAAGTTAGTTAATACATATATATCTTTTATTTAAACTAAATGACGACTTTATATACTAAGAACTTAATAAAGAATTGGTAAAAGGAGAGTAACTAGACCTTTAATAACAAGAAACAGGAACTAAATCTGTTTATGCTTTCCTGGATTTATGAAACGCTTTGAAATATTATTGCGTCTTCGAGGTTCTATCATGCTATGTTGCGCGTATAGCACAATTACCAGAAAAGCTTTGTAAAATCTTTTTATTTTAAATTAGCTTTCTGAAAGGATAGTAGCTTCACTCTATGCTCACAGACCAAAAGTCTCCCACTGGACCTTCAGGATCAACCGACAGCAACTACTTTCTCATTTTGCGGGCAGCATGAAGGTGTACACAGGCTTTTAAAGGATAGGCCTCTGCCCTCAAACTTGACTAGGTTATATTGGTAGATGAGCAGGGAAAATGAGAGGGATCAATGTCACATTATCCAGTTGTTTATTTGCGGCGGGGTAAAAGATGAACGTTACTGTGATGATGATGATGATGGTGATGGCTGTTCAAATGTAACAACAGATGGCGTTGTGCCTTTCTGTATCACGCTTTGGTTTCTTTTTGTTTTTTATATAAGTAGTTTGGTTGTGTTAGTAATAATCCCCTTGAATTGAAAATACATTCAGTCGATTCGTCTTCCAGATTTGGTCGTTTTATTTCACTCACTGCTAGGCATAGGACACACCGGTCTGGTTGAGCTTAGGGCAATCGTACAATGGTTATGATTGACCTTTTTCCAGTTACCACAAGTTTCAATTTTGTTAAAATTATACGTACGTTTTAAATATATTAATAAATCGCCGGTAAGAATATCATGCTTACAAATTGCTCAAGGAGTTGTTTTTTTATAAACTTAGCAAAAAGGAATAAATACGTGAGAACTTAAACATGGGAAAAAGTGATCTACGCAGATAAAGAAATTGCGTCCAAAAGAGCTTTTAAACATGGTAATTTCTCATTTATAATCCGTTAACAACTGCTTACGGAGTGCTTATTTACTAAAATGACAATAATTACACGCAGTACATCTAGTACTCTATGGATTAAACCGCGAAAAAAAGAAAAATAAATATGAACATTATCTGTGGCGACACGCGCCCGCCACGCGTGATTCCACCCCATGTGCGCTTTTACAACTAACAAAAGAGTGCGGCTAAAATAGGAAGTAAATATTTTACTATGAAATTTCTATTAAGCTAGCGCCGCTATCAACAGCAAATATAAGTTGGTTTCAGCTCGAGCGATTTACATCTGTATTATTGTAAGAATCTGCACAGATAAGTGACGAATCCGCTGCTGAATATTGAATTTCAAACTATTACTTATCTTTTATTTATATTTCCGATTGGGCAGTATCGTTTTACAATGGCTGATTAAACCGTTTCAATGTTTATTGTTTTCTCTGGGAATCGGTTCTGTATTTTTTCTGCTCTCTCTGTATTTAATACACTGATTTCGATATAATTACCTGATTGATATTTTCAGAAATAATTACTAAACAAACTGCTAAGCGGGAGAGTTGTCTAATTTCCCTGTTGCAAAAGGTTTTTTTTAATACAAGTGAAAGCTTTTCGATAAATAATTTTAAATTGACATCCTACAAATTGTTATTGTAAGCGCGAAGAAATAAGTGAAAGAATACCACGATTTAAATTTTGAATAAAATTATGATTATTGGATCTATCACATAAAAAGCAGACGCAGAAGACGATACTTATAGGTTTGGATACTTTTATTTAACCATTTTTTTGTCGCGTACCTTAGTTTCGTCCCTGGGCAAAGGGGTAAAATCTAAAGTCCGCTGGAATCAAGTTACAGAACGTCGAAAGAATTGTAATTCAATACACACAATAGTTGGCGATTGGCATCTTTATTAAGTATGTAATTTTTTTATTTTTATTTGTGGCTTGCACGATTTGTGAACTTAGCCAGTGTCAAGTAAGTATAATTGCCAGTTCTTGAGTAATTTCTTAATTTAATGACGAATGAACAGTAAATTTATTTTTTCCTAAGTTTCAGTAGATATGTGGGGTTTTACTGAGACATCCCCGTGGACTTCTTGAGAGAGCAGGAAAAGTCAACTTTCGCTGCTTTGTTACTTGCCAACACTCTTGTATGTTCACAAACACTTAGTGGTTAATAATCCACCATTATTACGCACTAATATCCACAACAACACAAATTTTAACAAGAGTAATAAAACCATCACCGTGACGCTTCCCGCTCCCGCCAAATAGTCTATGTAAATATTATACAGTTTTAGATTTTTAACAATCGGTCAATATTTGTAGAAATATCATGCTTAGCTTAATAGATTTAAACGTTATTCATTACAAAAAATGTAACCCTCCTCCAATTGAACCAAACAAACAATTTACCTGTTTATAAATCACAATGTGACCACTTGTTTCCAACCAAACATTGGTCTTTTTATGCTCAGTTGGGCAAAATCCTCTCTTGGTTTTAGCCTAAGGGCAAACACAGGTGTGAAAAGGGAGTGATTCTGTTGGCAATTGATGGTTTTTGTGTTTTTTTTTCTTACAACGATTGGTATCGTTTATGTAACCGGTTGGACGCGTGTTAAGTAAAGAGTGATGAATATCTTTTTGATATTATCTTTGGCCTGGTATGATTGCGGCAAAATGCCGTGGGAATGGTTATTTACAGTCATATTTACTCAACGTCCTTCGTATATTTTTTTTAATTTCCAGATTATTGGGCAGAATTAATTTTTTCCCTTATCTTAGTCAGAGAAACGGTGCTTCGAATTGACATTCATGATGTTATTCAGTTGCTACACCTCTGTGCACAATACACATTTAAATAAAACAACTTCTTAGCGTTATCCTGTGATCCCTGCTCGGAGTGGAGTGGAGTGAGAAGGAGTCGAGTGAAATATAAAGTAAATATATTTATATCCACTTAAACGTTGTTTTCTTTAAATTCATAATTCTCTCTGATAGACCTTTTTTACTTTTTTCTGACAGATGTAATAAAATAAATATTCTGCCTATAATTTTCACTTTTTTTTCAATACTAATAATATTTGTCATTTTATTTTATTAATATTTTCAAGAAGAAACACCGAATTACCTATATTTTTACGTATTATATAGCGTGTTTACCAACGTTTACTCTTAAATTTTTGTAAGTTAGTTTGCATAACGCTAATTTAAAGAATTTGTAAAATGTTATCAATAAGAGGTCGAATACAAAAACATCAGAACTAGTTTACTTCAAGAAAGCTCTTACACTTTATAGTTCGTTACAGCTAATAAATATACTGGCAGTAAATTTCCGATGCCCCACCCAGTAACTACTACCACAAAACAATCAAACTTTTAAACTCCGAACATAGCAGCGATTAAAAGTTATATTACCTCAGAGGAGCGGAACGGGGCAGGGAAACTTCCAGTCACATGAGCAACGTGCTTGCAGCAATGGCGGCATTCCTTGCAACATCGTTTTTGAAGTTATACTTCTTTAGGCGCGTTATGAAAATTTAGTTATCCATTATTATTACGCACTAATATTCACCACGAAACAAGTTTGAAGAAGAATACCAAAACCACTAAACTGACACTTCCCGTTCCCGCCAAAAAGTCCTTGCGGAATCATATTGACAAGGAGCATAGACTATGAGTAATACGGTGTAGAATATGTATTACATAATATGTCTTCCTTTCACTCACGATATATAAGCTTACTAACAACTACCACAAAATTGTAAAAAATAGGTATTAGTTAAATCTTATTTAGCCGCAAATAATTCTGATATTTTTTGCATTATAATTCATATGTAGATATTTCTTTATTTATTATATGATTAACTATGTGAAAAATTAAATAGAAATACATTTTTACACTCGTTACAATAATTACTTGAACTATAAAATAGTAATGAAAATGTGACAGAAGAGCCTTTTAACTGGTAGATTTTTATATCTAAAGCAAGTTTACTAGAATTAAAGTGCAATCGCCTGCCCGCCTAGCATACGCAACACGACAAAATTTTGTCTACCCATTTTTACTCATTTGTCGTCAGTCGTCTCTAACATGGCTGCGTTTAGAAGTCGATTTCTTATGTCAAACGTGTTTTTTTACTTAGCCGCGGATTTTTGTCTTCAAACTCTAACATGGCAATTGCGTTTTGTCGATATTTTAACCGATATTGTCGACATATTTCTCGTCTTTGTGTCAGTACGTAGAGAAGAGACGACAAGTGGTTTGAGTGCTATTTCGATTGGAGCGATGGCGGTGTCTTATTACAATTATGTACTCAAAGTATATTAAGAACGAAACGTAAAAATATGTTTTATAGTTATATACTTATATATTTTATTTATGCACATATAAATACATTGGCAAAAGTATATTTCTATAAGTATAAATATATTCCTATAATTATAAGTAGATATAAATTTATACACACACACATATATATATGTATATAACTATATTTATAATTAAAGGAATATATTTATGCCCATTTAAATATATTGGCCATCATCTTCTTAGTCATCTTAGTCATCCTGTGATCACGGCTCCTGTAAAGGAGTCGAAACGTCAGGATTAAATATAAAATAAAATAAAATATGCGCAAAAATCCGTAAAAAAGTGTTTTATTCTAATGTGTAATGTGCGCGGAAGTGTAAGAACTAAATATATTGGCAAAGGTATATTTCTATAAGTATAAATTTATTCCTATAATTATAAGTATATAATTTTATATATATACTTATATATCCATAAATAAAATATATAAATATAATACATATGTTTACGTTTCGTACACCCTTAATACACTTTGAGTACAAAATTGTAATAAAATATAATATAGATATAGGAAAGTCGGGCAATCGCAATTGCGCAATCGCAATTGCGCATCTACGGCAAGCGTAGGTATAGTTCCCGGCATTTAAGTTGAACATGATTTTGAAATCACGTGACATGCGCAGTAGTGAATAATGTACCTAAACTTGCTACTGCGCATGTCAAGTGATTTCAAAATCATGTTCAACTTAAATGCCGGGGATTATACCCAGTGGCTACCCAGTTTCGTTAATAAGTTTCTCGACTTATTGACCATCTACTTATCAAAATCAATTTCAACCTAATAATATCAAAACTGTAACAATATTTTATATAACAATCGGATTAGTAATAGTAACAATAATATATTTTTTGTGTAGTAACATTTATCAATCTACTTGTAAAACTCGTTGCATGTTTTACAAATCTTAGTTGCGTAGACTAAATGTACCCGTTTATTATTTTTAAAATTTTAGATTGTTAAAAGAATAAACTTATATTAAAAGAACAAACAGCAAAAACTTTCGGCGATTTAAAAAAGAAACAAACACCGTTGACTTAGCGAGAAACCTCAGAACAATAACTAATAGCTTTAGTTATTGTTCTGAGCGAGAAACAATCAACCACAGATCATGTAAGTCGTCAGACAACGTCAAAATTGATGTAATCCACATTTCCAAAATGTAAATAAAAGGGTAAAACACGCAACACAAATTAAATGAACGATATCGGTGTTGCTATGTTATATAATAAAGTAGTTAATAATCATATATCAAGAGGCAACATCCGTTTGTCTACATTAAGGACAACGAGATATTATGTCGATGTCGACAAACTTCTCTTCTCTCGCGCGCGAGATAGCTCGAGTAGCGCATGCTAGGCGGGCGCGAGAGCGAAAGCCTGCAGGTTCGAGTCATTCCGACAACGTAGTATTTTTTTTAGTAAAGTTGCTTTAGAAGATCGTTAATTTTAATAACTACCACATTATTCAAAGTTTGTAAAATTATTTTTGTCGAGTTTATAAATATCCTAATATCAAATTGCAAGCGACGCACAACCTTTTCCGTCATTGGCAGCAGTCTATATCCTCTTTGGTAGAGGATCAATGTTCACGGCTGATCGCCGTTGACGTGACGTCAGGGCTCATCCACCGTATCCTGTGACCGGACACCGGACACTTCCGTTTCCGACCGATCGACTTTCAGACAGGTGGTATCGATCGCAACGGCATGTGAAAGGATTATAGTTCATTTTTAATTAATCACTAATCCGGATCTGCTTTACTTTAGTTGTTACTCTCTGGTACAGTTTTGGCAAGTTTGGTAGTGATTATTAATCTTATTTAACACTAAAAAATCTATTCCCAGTAGGGATAAATTTACGCTCGGTTAGGTTTATTTGTTTACGTAACTTTTTCCCTTGATGTAAATATTTTTATCAATTATTAGTTCTTTGTGCTAACAAATGATAAGCCTCATTCTACTGATGTTACTAATATTCGTTTTGTAAAATGTTTATAACGAATAAATGTTTGTGTCAGTCGCTACTTTGGTACTGCCTTGAACTTGCGGCAAATTGATTTTCTGTGACGTGCTTGTGCGTCGACATCGCTTATATTTCATACTCTTCGACGCTTGGACATACCTTATGCTATTGTTATGAAATAACTTTTTTAGATTGGATAGCTCGATGTGATGTTGACCATACTCGTAATAGCACTTTGTTATGTGCTAAAGTGTAACGAATATGGTTGGATAATATTGTTAGACGTCACAATTGTGACTGTGTGTATATATATGTATGTAAATACGAGGGTGGGTACAAAATTATTTTTTCTTCTCAATGTATTCCCCCTTAACTGTAATACATTTATTAGACCTATCAATTAATTTATTAATACCTTCGAAACAAAATGATTTCTCTTTGTCGTCAAAATAGGCCGAAATTGCGCTCTTCACTTCTTCATCACTGGAAAATTTCTTTTTTCATTTTTGGGAACAAATAATAATCACTTGGGGCTAAATCTGGGCTATAGGGAGGATGTTCCAAGATTTCGAAGTCCACTCTTTGAACAGCAGCCATGACTGCGCGAAACTCAATTTTCTCCATGTTGCAAATTTTCTGCCGGATTGACTTGTTGATTGATGTGTAGCTCAGGTAATTATGACCTATTTTTTTTTAAATTTAGTATTTATACTCTTAAAGAGTGTCACAACTAGTGCAGGTAGTAAAAAGTCACCTTTCTCCCCTCCATGCCCCTCATTCCGCGAACTTTTTGACCCGCCCTCGTATATACACATATATATCCTTTACTTTATTTTAAAACTGTATTTAACCGCACATTCATATATCTTCTAGTGTGAAGTTGTATTGGACACTAAGATTATGGTGCGTTTGCTTCATGCACTTGACAGTCGCTTGGTGCAACGACGGTAGCAATCTTGCCTTCTGCAAAAAGGATTTGGGTTTGAATCCTGATAGGGGCTTATGTTTGTGTGATGAGCAATAGCGTTTGTTCCCGAGTTATGGTCGTTTATATCCTTATTTATACGTAACTACTTGGTATCAGTATAATTTAATTTATAATTTATAAGTATTTATAGTTTTGGGTTGTTTGAAATTTATTTGTAATCCTATAATCCCGAAAAAGGTTCTATTTCGCTGATATATGTATACAATTTGGGTTCCAAGGGGGTAAAAATCGATCTAGCTGAGGTTACATTGCTGGGAACTTGGAGCTTCGCTTCTAGGGCGCAAATTCATATCGATATCAGGTTTTCACATTTGGTTTTTACATTTGTTTTGACCTTTAATAATGTACCTCAATTCACCGTATTTCATGAAGTCTTATTTCTTGTATCTCTACATAAACAAGTTTTGAAATCTTGTTTGAGTTTAATTTCACTGACAAAACGAAAAGGTAGGTGATCATTTTTGTAAGTTTTTTGAGGTGGTACCTACTTAAGTAATATAATATGTCTTAATAGAAATATAATATTTGTACAGACAATCACATTTTGCATATATACTTTTAACAACTAGGTACTTATATTACCTATACGAATGTTACGCAGTCCAAAGCAGAAGGTGTTGTTTCTTCTTACATGTTTTCCAAGCAGAGCTTGTGGGCAAAATGCTTGTAGACTAATTCTTAATAGATAAAGATAATGCGTGCTATTCTGATGGTCAGCTTCGTGGTCGAGTGACTTACAAGGCGGTTTTATTGTAGCTTGCCACAGCTACTAGACTTTCTAGGGACTATGTGGTTGTGGTATGTTTACTGCTTGATATTTTCATTGCTGCCTACAAATGCATTATTTCGGGAGCGCAGAAATGTGTGTAGTGTTTTCATAAAATTTATTTAAAAACCAAAGATCACTAGGAGTTCATGCAAACTGAAATACTGCACAAAGTCAATGCGAGTGAAAGTGATGAAGCAATATTATTCGATAGTGATTCTCGATAATGAATATCGATCACGAGATATATGTTCTTTCGTTTAAAGAAGGCTAATACACTTTTTTCTATCTCAGTGCACAACTTCTCTATATAATTAAATTAAGTAAGATTCTTTCAGCTCTTCAGCTGTGACGTAATCATTTTCGACTTTTCTTGCTCTGTTTTTATATTTACTCCTAACTTTTCGAGTTCTTTTCAAGAGCCGTGTTCACAGGATGCATTTGTACGTTTGTTACCTCAGTTATTTGTCCAACAAACAAAGAGACTGTACCTTACCTTTATAAATTGATATATTATAAACTTAGTTGCTTGATATTAAAAACTTGCAAATCGAGACCACACCCGTCGCTTTATGGACCACCAACGACCAGGCACCGCTGTTCAGTGGGTTGCGAGAAGGCGAGATGCATGCGGCTCGGGCGCGCTCATCTCACCGTGTGAAAAACCACGAAAAATCACTTTCGCACGGTAATCACTAGTTTTTGTGGGAATTGTCTGGCTTCGAACCGTTAGTGAAAGCTGTTGCGAAAAAAACAAAAAGAATTACTGCGGCTTTAATAAAAATAAAAGAAAATACAGTAGTCGTCACCTAGGCCTCTTTTGCATAGTATTACTTTAACGGACTGGAAACAGTTCGCAAAAGTTTTTACCGTTTTATTTGGAAAGTTATAGGCAAATGTCATTTAGAATATCGATGAGGAACTCGAGGGTAGTTTATTGAATCCAACAAAGAATAGTGTGACGTTATATCTACTGTATTTATAAACTTCCTGCTTCTATATACTAAACAAACTAACATTGCTATAAATCGACAGCTATGTCTTCTTAGACTTAAATATAATTTTTTTAGATTATAAAATTTTAAGTCTTTTACGCTAAGAACTAATAACAAGTTTGATTTTATTTGCATACATTTAGGAACTCATTGTATTTACAACCCGGTTACAATATCTGTGGACCTGATGACGTCACGTCAGCGCTTAGGTACGGTGCACGAAACAAGCATCATGGGGATAGTATTGTAAACAATAATAATTATGAACTATAAATAAAATATATTATACTTTTACTCTTTTATCATTTTATTTTTTATTCTTTTTCAAGAGAACGGGGAGGGGGCTTGACATTCCAGAGAGGTTCACAGATATTGTAACCGAGTTGTATATTTAAAGATGACTTATATCTATTGCGTACAGTTTCAGTAAAAAAACCAAATGCAATAAAAGCTCTGAAGGCTAAAACACAAACTTTAGTGAGTCAAACAAAATTTTAAACATCGAATATTCACCAGAATTAAACTAAAAATTCACTTTCAATGACTCTTATTTCGTGATATCTAAAGTCTATTTTTTAAGAGCAACTGAACAGCAGACACATCGTCTCCGGGATGCGCTCGCGCATGGATGCGCGCTACCTGGGAGGGCCAGTCATCGATACAGGTATAATATGCTCATTCATCTCTACGCAACCTGTCACAACGCAGAACGTAACAATTTGTGAATGAGAAGCCGGGGGCAGGATGGAATGTTGCATTTAATTGAACAATATTATTAACACTCTTTCATGTTTTTTTAGCTCTAACTTGTTTGGTTTATTTAATAGTATTGAAAGAAAACACGCTTATTACTGAAAGCTATCTTCAAGTGAATGAACTTCTTTATTACAGTATCATTGTCTTACATAGGTATACATAAGTAAATTACTATAATAAGGAGATCTAGGACATGCCCACGTAAACATTTACGTAAACTTCTTGCATATAAATAAGACATAATAATAAGCACTGTGTGTTTTGCGGCTTGAGTTTTGGATTATCTTAATATATATAAATTACGTGTCACGTTGTTTGTCCGCGATGGACTCCTAAACTACTTAACCGATTTTGATCAAACTTCGTAACTATCTGTTATTTGATGTAACTTAAAAGATAGGTTAGGTTTTATTTTAATTTATAACACAGTTACGCGTGGCTGGGTCGGCTAGTAAAATATAAATAAATAGATATCTAATATTCATAGAAATATATATAAATACTCATGACTCAAGTACAAATGTTCGTATTCATCCTACAAACATTTGCTCGTTCCGGGACTCGAATTCAGATCCGTCGGTCGGCGTGAATCAGGATTGCTACCGTTGAGCCAAACGGTCGTCCAATCGTCACCTGTGTCAACTTAAACGAATGAGAATCCAGATTTATGCTACGTCGCTACGGACTACGAAGTAACATTGTACGTTGTAAATTTTATTACAATTCAGTTGCACTCCGATATGCAGTTTTTACATATGCAAAGAAAAAATGACGCCCATGTCAAATAGCCGCCATTAAGGAGGTTGGTATAAAAATACGGTTGCAAAATTTCGTTTTTTTATTATATAATTATTTACTGATGATATGTTCTCCTATATTTCTTTTTAACTTGTGTATAGTAATGTTCGCAGCCTTGAATTTAGAAACTAGACTTAATGCACGACGGGAACACGTGTCATAGGTAGATATTAGTAGCACGTTGGGCCGGTTTTTTTTTAATTGTGTTAACAAAGAATTAATTATACATTATTAATATTCCCGTCCACCCTTCGTTGGTAAGCTATATATGCTTGTGTTACGCATGGGTCCTCGTCTGTAGTACACTACACTTACATTAGTAATATGTGTAAACATAACTATTTTGTATCAAGAGACGCCGCGCCGCGGCCAACGTTTGGCATCGTCGGCGTCGGTTACCTCGATTTACATTTTAAAGTTATTACTTTTATAAACATAACACTCTACTATAGTATTACAGCTATTATCTACTATCAAAATATTGTCTGTCTAGTTAGCATTATTTTTACACCATTTGATTGATTCATCTGATAGTAGCCGGCTACCGTAACCCATTGCTTTCAACGCCACAGATATCATACAATCATTAATCATCGCCTTTACAGATGCTGAACATTACAATCCATATATTTAGCGATGATGTCACTAAACATTATTTTTTTGTTTAAGTCGTCAAATTAAATTAAAATCTTTTGTAATTAATCATCGATTTCATTACTTATCAAAATAGTATCGAATACCACTAAACGATTCTCACCACAAAAACAAAAGCTGTCCAGCCGCCATGTTAACCTGATACGCGGTGACAGCTACTTTCCCGCGCACAATATGTCATGTTTTTTTTTCAGGCGACGAGGGGATGATACACAAACAGCCAATTACGAGGGGGCGGCAGTAGAGTGCACTTAGCACTTTAGTAGATAGTTTAGTCACAATCAACAACCTGCAGGAGCTTGTCCACTCCTGATATGTATATTTTTTTAAGTTAGTAAGTAAGGCTATGGCGCATGCTTCGTACGACGCGCTTAATTCAATTAGTGAGGGTGCTCGGATTCTGTGATTTTGTGATGTGCTGTTTAATTATTAATAAAATTGTAATTATTGGATGCCAATTTAGGATTTTTAGTGGAACAGAAAGGGTAAGTACTTTGAGAATTCTTAAAATTACTATTTTTAGTTTTAACACCTTGCTTTAATTTGATTAATTTCGATAGATAATTACTAAGAATAGTATCACAGTTATTTCAGACGTCACAAATTGATTGCCTATAATGCAAAATAGGGAAATAATTTTTTGTCTTTTGTTTTTATTACCTTAACCTCAAAGAACATTAAAAAAGTAATATTTAACGAATGTCATGGAATTCCAAAAAATAATGTAAAAAATTAATAAATAGATAAAAGCCGTTATAACATAGGTTTTGGAAAAGTCGATATCTCCATATTAACGCAGTTTATATATATGTAGTATAGAATAAATCGTATTTATCAAGCTTTATTTATTTCTTTTATTATTTCTCAGTCGAAACATCAGCCCTCATAAACCTGAAGATTATTTAGCAAAAGTACAAGAGAAAATAGACATAACAATACAATAATTAAAGTTAAATGTGAAACTATATCTGTTAAAGAAGATTTGTTCACATCAGAATATTTTTAAATATTGGAAACAATTTTTCATTCATATCTTTTCGAGAAAAAAACTTCTAGCAATTGTTAGGACATAAGTGTATTACAATAGTCTTAAGACTGAAATTGGTTAACGATTGGTATAATAGTTTTAACGAATATCTACCGTAGTGGTTTGCGCAGTCGCCTGGTCAGCGGATGGTGTGGGTTTATTTCCTGTGTGATACAGATTTTTTAATTTCCTATTTTTCATTTTCTTTTTCTACCGGATAAAAACCGCTGAGAGTTTTAAAATTGAATTGAAAGCTGCAAAAGATATATTGATGCAACTGAAACAATCGAACTGAGAGAAGCTGCTATTTTTAGTTTTTGACTTTATTATATTATATACTATGACAATATTCTTAATTTGCCATTACTTATTTTTATAAGACTGATTATAATATCATTTTCAACGGAAAATAACAAGTTAAGGAGTAAAAGGACGAGGGTATGCGTTTATATTTTCAGATGAGTAACCCGGGTTAGTTGAAATAAATTATTGATATAAAATGTCTCAAGAAATAGAAGTAAAGGCTGATTTTTGATCAAAATTTAAAGAATATTTAATAATTTAACTTAATGGCATATAACACACATGTGGTATGTGCAATGGAATAACTTTTACAAGACAGCGATTTTAAAGTTTGGATATCTGTTACGTTTAAACTTATGTTGTTATAGTTCCCACTCTTGGTACATTAGTAGATCATAACCGGAACAGTTTGCGCTTACCACATTTGTACAAAATAAAATTTAACAACCATTTTACAACCATCATCTTAGTCATCCTGTGATCACGGCTCCTGTAAAGGAGTCGAAACGTCAGGATTAAATAAAAAATAAAACATGCGCAAAAATCCGTAAAATGTGTTTTATTCTGATGTGTAATGTGCGCGGAAGTGTAAGAACTAAATAAAATTTAAGTTACAAAGGCAAACTCTGTCTACTTACCTCAATTTAAAAAATGTACTTACCACATCTGTGCTCTATACCATCGTTATCTAAAGTGTTATTACTCGTTTGAAGAATTATTTACTGTTTAGAACAAGTTATGTTTTATGTGTTTTATTATTTTAGAATTTTATATTACTAGAAGTGCTATACCTTTCCTTACAAGGTCGTGTTCATGGATCTTTTTGTTATTTACTACTATCTGTACTACTAACATGTTGCAATAACTAAAGTGGACATCACGGAAAAGCTCCATAATCGGTTCTGATACATATTGCTTGTAGGTAGCAGCGGTCCTTGTATTACGTTTTTATAAGTACATATATGTGTTTTTATAGTCGACCGATGCTATATTTAATTATTCGTAATTTAACAAATGTTCGTTCAATTCAATTATGTATTGGTTCATAAACATGGGTATTAAAAAGCTTTTAGATAGAGTATATGCAACGAGTTATTAATATAAACTTCTAGCCCCTTATTAACTGTATAAATGTTCGTATGAAATTTTAATAAAGAGATGACTTACAATGTAAGGACATTACACAAGATATTGTTCAATATAAATACTTATCATGTGAAGTTTAGTATTTACCTTTACCAGCCAGAGCTCTCTCTCCTCCAACTAATAATCAAAGTTCAGTTATTTCAGTGCACTTTAAGTTTGAATGCTGTTGGACTGTTGTGTGGCTAGTGTTGTCGTTGTCAATACTGCGCATGGACTGTAATTTTTTTCGTATGATACTAGAACTCCACGAGAATTGTGTTTGCCGTAAGTATGCAGTAACCGGCGCTCTGGTCTTGCGTTGCAAAATTTGTGTAAAAATACAACAGCACGTTGGCAACATTACTTAATACAATGTATCAATCCAAAACGAAACGTCAAAATTAACAAGCGTCCTTAGTGTCTGAGGAGCCATACATGGAATCTCTAAGGAATTATTAGGAATAAGTTAACTTTACTCAGGTGTCACACGGGACTCGATCTCGAACGCTCAATTGGAAGAGTACTTGTTCAGATAACGAGGGGATGTGGTTTCGATTCTCGCCTGATAATAAGGCAATGCAGTCGCTAAGCATAAAGCATCGCTGGCACCATATATTGGAGCGGAGCGTAATACTAAAAAAAATAAAATTCAATAATGTTTAGTAAACTTTTAAATTCCATAAGAATGAAAACTTTCAATAAGCGTGATATTTCTGATTCAATGTGTAATCTAATAGAGCCAATTTTTTTGGTCATAACTTTTTTATTTTTGTGAATTTAAAAATTCGGGCCTTTTTCGGGATTCGGTCACAATTTGGTCCTAAATCTGTTGATTCCATTCCACATAAAATTTATTAAAATCGGTTTAGAACCCAGGAAGTTATGGCGTAACAGACATTGCGTCATTGAAGCTGGTACATGGAGGCTCTGCTCGCTTTGCTCGTTCCGCTCTAAAAAAACTATAATCGTTTGAAATCTTTTTGGGAGATACTAGACACCTAAAAAAAAAGCTACTACAGCGGTGGTACTCCATTCTATATTAATTACATAAAAGTATTTTCTTGACTTAAACCATGCCATTGCACTCTATAATTGTAGTATTAGAAATATATTCTCCAAAAAATTGCAACTTACAGTTTGTATTCTGGTAGGATACAATACCGCTACTGATACAACCATCTTATTAGGTATTAGAAAATTTGGCTTTAAAATGACTTACTAGGAATTGATACATTTCTATTTTTAAATAGAGAAATAAACATATTTATTAACCTCGTAATAATACAATTATTTAAGGTGGTCATTGTTGATATGTCACCTTTAACCACGTTTAGCTTACCACAAGGGGTTAACGGGAATATTAACAACTAGCTGTTTTCTGTTATTTTTCACTGTTGCTTCGCTCCTATTCGTTGCAGCGTGATGTTATATAGCCTAAAGCCTTCCTCGATAAATGGACTATCCATCACAAAAAGATTTTTTCAATTCAAACCAGTAGTTCCTGCGATTAGCGCGTTCAAACATACAAACTCTTCAGTTTTAGAATATTACTATAGATGTGTTTCATGCATTGTTAATTCATTATAAAACAAGATAAATAATTAGAGAGACAAATATAAAAGCCCAAACAGTACATCTACATAAAGCCACACGAGTGCAAGGTCAATATGGACCCTGCGTCAGCATAGGCGAAAGAGCGAAATTGTATTGTAACATAAGTTGTTATTTCAAGGAGCCTTTTCCACTGAATGGCTAAACAAAACGTAATGGCTGTCGACATTCTATAACTTTACGTACTATAGTCCATTTTTTTTAGCATTAGAAATTATGTAAACAAAGAAGCAGTGGTGGCTAACCTTGTGCTGGAGTCCACTTTGACCGGCTTTAGGCTCGTCCATTGTTGAACAGATTAAATAACAAATAACAACAAAAACTTTTAACAAAAAACTTCAACAAAAACAATAGAAACTTAACAATAAACCAAAGAAAATAGTCAAAACAGATAAATGCAGACGTTGACATTTGCCGCTATTGTTGCAAATGGCGGCCATGTTAAGCGACCATTTTAAAATCACCTAATATGGTACGTATTACAACATCGGCTAGTACTTTTTAATTTTGTCGTGTCAAACTGACCAACGTTTCGTTCCACAAGTTTGTAACTTCTGCTTCTTAAGGTACTTTTTAGTGTAAACTTTTCACAATGTTACGTTTTGCTTGTTACATTATATGTGTACAATAAAGTACCCAAGTTTTGTTCTTTCTAATGCTAAAAAAACCGGACTATAGAATTTGCTGAAATTGAACTGACGTTCATAATAAAGACCTTAGTTTTAAAACAGTCGCAATACCACCACTGCGGACGGCGCTTGTGAAATAAAATAATTTCAGTGACAACAATAAGGTAAATGTCCCTAATGCCGATAACGTCCCGGTACCCGATAACTAGTAAGTTTTCATATGTTTGCGCATTTCTATTAAAAAATAGTTTAAGTATGTGAATGGCAATAAACTCGTTGTAATATTCTGTGCAATTAGAGTGGCAAAACTCATCCATAAGTGTAATGGCGTCAAAACTAAACAACATTGAAAGTGTGTTGTCAGAAAAAAATAAATTATTACATGGTTTTGTCATTGAACTACGAAACCACCAGGTTATATTGCTAAGCTTGCTGTGCTGCTGCGAAAGGGTTTAGGGTAAGAATGATAATTTACTTAATTATATGACTAAATTATCTACTCATTTAACCTATAACTTGAGGCAAATTTTATTGAAAAGTAATTATTATTACATGTCACATATATTGGTACTTACTAATCCCTACTTGACCTAGTACCCGTTAAAAACGTAAAATATTTTAACGGGTTTTGGTACACGCATCAACCTAGTAATAGCCGATGCTCCAAAACCCGTTATTGTATCCTATTTCCTGGGATTAGATGTCATTTTCCATCAAAATATTTAAATTAGTTAGAACATACCATTTTTGTTTTGTGAACGATGATGATAAAGAAAAACCTCATTTCTTTTTGTGTTTCAGTATGTATTACGGTAATATTAACCGAAAAAATTATTGATTCTATTTTGATTTGTATTAAAATATTATTATAAATGGATTCCGTTAATCTAACAAATGTTTTATTTTGAGCTAGTCATGACTGAGAAGCAAGAGGCATTATTGAAGGCAATTGAAGGCAAAAATAAATAAGCCACCAAAAATAAAATCAGCTGCACCAGACAATATTGACCAAACAATACCAGATACCGTCAGATATTACTTTGAATCACAAATAAGTCCTGATATTTCTTAAGTCTTTTTGCGACTATAATAGTCCAACGTGATAAAGCTTTAAAAGGACTGTTTGAAGTTTGGAGTCAAATGAAGATTTAAAATACATCTGACAAATTCAACAATGGGCCTTCAAGTCCGACGTCTGGTAAAGGTTATATCAATGAATCTTTATCAGATGTAATTTTACAGGGCTAACAGATAAGTTGGACTCAAAATTTTTAGACTCGAATGATTTCAGTGGTTTAGTATCGGAATATGACAATCATAAAGAAAATGTGGGAAAGATAGAAGTGTATGAAAATTTGAATGAGACGTTGACGAAAATCATGATTTTCTTTATAATTTAGGATGGGCTAGCTCTTGATCCATATCCAGCCCTGGGGCCAAGACAGAATCCACGATGGAACGAGCTAACCCAGAAGATGCCTATTCACCCTGGCTTTGAAAATGGACGGGTTATTTGGAAATTCCAGCCAAGGGAAAGCACAGATGTGCTTGCAGATTTATTTGCTTTTGGAACTGAAACACACAAGCCACGGCACCGACATCATTTTTAAGCAAAGTACTTGTTCATATTACACCACTATGTAATATGTCTCTAATACTTAAAAAAATCAAGATGACATCTCCAATTGCTGGCACGTCTTCTCATTATACACAAAGCGAAATGACTCCGCCATATGAACCGAAAACACAAGCGCCGCTTAATAATAACCCCGAGCAATCAAAAATAACATTCTATGGAGATTTAGTAGTGCCGATACCGGTTAAAAACAAAGTACTAAACGCGGATATGGTAACAAAAATCTAAAAAGAAATTATTAGATACCAAAGCAGTGGAAATTACAATTGAAAATTGGTAGTGTTGTTTATGCCAAAGAAGTGAAAAATTTGACATGTAATACCAGGATTTACAAATGACAATGTTTCATTTGTAAATCCTGGAATGACACGATTTGCGCAGGAGTTTTGCTAGACCAAATAATTTTCCATTATTCTAATTGTATTTCGTCGGATGAATAAGTTGCACTATTTAATCAAAATTATTTAATTAAGGTCTCTTAAAATTAATTTAATATTTGAAGAGATTGATTTTTGTGTTTTCGGTTGTCTTATCTGTTTATATGCAAAGTTATATTTTGGGCATAAACTGTTAATTGTCCAATAATACCTTTTTTTGTTGTTCTGAAAATTATGTTTTATTTTACCCTGAAAAAGTATTTTCTGTTTTTTTTACATTATTCGTTTTTAATATATTTCCTTCAAATGATGTTTTTTCTTAAAGAAAGTACCTTTATCAGGGAATCCTGTTTAAAGCACAGACACAAAAATAATATTTCTGTGAACTTTAATGTCAAGCAATAGAGTTCAAATTTGCGATAAATAATACCGGATTCTAGGACAGTTTAACGCTTACTAGTACATATCTAACGGTGATTGGTACAACTCAGTCATTTTTATTGTTTTATATATTTTTTAATATATACTCCTACATAAATAGGAATAAAACTAATAATTTAAGAACTAGATTAACTTACTTATATGTTCATGTAAAATTCATATTTGTAACTCTACAAATTTGAACGTAGCTCACTTACAAAGTCAGCAGAGTTCAAAAACTAACGGATATTGGGACGTTTACCTTATTACAAATATGTTTAATATCATACCATCCCGTGCTGATTACTTTGACTTTGTATACAGAAGTTATTGCTCCAGTTACACCATACGATATATGTATACCATAAAAAGTTAACCAATGTTTTGTGGGTCATCTTATAAGTTTCTGGCCTTACATAGAATTATTTTTGTTCTATTACTTAACATAATATTGTAACTTTTTCCAGCGATGCCGTCCAAATAATATTTAACTCCTTGCTCTGCAAAATCGGTATTTACTGAAAACATTATCTCTTCGTCACATAAAAACTATGCCAATTTTTAATAAAAAAAAACAAAAAAATTCACTAACAGACTGGCCTGACAATTATTTATTTATTTATTTTTATTATTTTGATCCAATCGTAGCTATCGCTGATTTGGCAAGCGGTTCGTTATCTAAATGAAACAGCAATTTATTTTTCTGTGCAATTTCTACATTCCGCTTATGAAGTATCGATGCAAATATAATTCAACGATTATCCCAAAACTTAGTCACCATCACCTTTCTGGCCAATAAAACTGGCTTCGTCTTCTTTGAAGCAGGTGCATTCTTCGCAGTCCATTGTGTCGACTGTGCTATTGTCTCATATGTAAGTGATGAATCTAAGTATATTTTATCTACACTTATTAAAGACGCAAAAATCCAACTTTTTCGCGTGAGTCGCTGCAAAATAACTTTGGAAATGTTAATTTGGTTTCGCTATTGATCCAAAACCCCAGCAAATGCGGCACCTAACATGCTAGCGTTTGCTTGTCCAATTCTGCAATTTCTTTCTTTTGATTTAGGTACCTCTTTCACCTTGTTTCAACGATCGTTCAGCACCATTTGGTGTGTTTTTTTGACGTTAACGTAGCTTCATCAAAATCAGTTACGAAGCTAAGATTAACTCTGTCTAAAATGTATATACGAGTACATATTTAAATTAATTATAATTTTAAATAGACAACGTGAGTGAATGTCTGAATAGTATTTCGTCTGTTTTAAATAATATATGTGAATCTTAACAAAATAATAGTAGTAAAGTAGGAGTACGTACTAGAAAAAAAAACTAATATTGTTCGAATACTACGTATGGTGGAGATATACTATAATGGTGGATAATACATTGATTTAGTATTTATATAAGATAATTACATATAGACCCTGCTGAAAAAAACCTGTGTTTATTGGTATTTTGTTTAATTTTCATATAATAAAATTGATAATTGAATGAATAATGCACTAATACAAGTGTGTTAGTGCATTATTACTTTTAGGTTAACACTACTTGCAATCAATTCATCGAGAATACTTAAAGATTAAAAAAAAATATACATTCAATTTATCTTAACACCATCAGTGATGTTATTTTACTAGTAAGAGAGAAATGTTTTTGAATCTTTCGTGTGATAAAAAATGTAGACCGCTACTCGCTACTAAATTACTCGCTAGTTATCAAGTTGTCTTGAATATTTATGATTTTTTATATTTTTGCATTTTTATTGCGTTTTTATATGACTTATAGGACTTATATTAATAGAAAAATCGAAACAATCGAAACTCGAAACAATCGACTCTGCGTCCCATCTGGAAATAACCATAACTGAAAATTTTATCTAATATTTTTGTATTTAAAAATTGTATTGACTAATTCAGATGAACCATAAACTTCTTAGCCACTAATTCTTCTTCTTTTGTTTAATTGCTTGTATTCTATGACTCCATCCGCTACTATCATGTGAGTTCAGTTTTAAAATTTAATTAAGAACAGAGGTCCATTATGTGTCTACGAGTCTTCGTTAAACAAGTTTCTCTAAAACAAAAACAGTATTGGACACAAACATATGTGTGACGAATATAAGCATTTTTCCAGTCATTATTATTTATTTATGTATTTTCTCCATTATCTAGTATATATAGTTTAAGTTTTGTTAACTTTGGGGTTAAATAATTGACTTGAGCTGTTCGAAATTTATTAATAAAAAATATCAATGCTTCACAGTTCAACTTAAACAACAACAAAATATTGTGCCAAATTAAAACGTACACTACATATTATAAAACTATAACAATAACTGTTCGGTAGAGATCAGGCCAGGATTGATAAAAATTTGAACACGTTTCTGTATCCGTAAAAAATGTTTCAACTTTGAAGAGTATATAAGGGTAGATACGGCATGACCGTGACCTTTACTGAAAATGCGTGGGCGTGTATAGAAAAGTTGTAAAAATTAAAATGACATGACTTTACGCCTGTGAACATAACAGCCAGGTAACCGAAAAACTATTTTTCTTTAAAAAAGGCGTTACATAATAATTATCGTAGCCAGCGTTTATTGCTACGACCGACCGTAGCTCGTAGCGTAACATGAGAAATGTAGCTGGTTATGCAAACATCTTAGTGTAATAATAATAATCTTAGTACTACTAAACAACAACAACAGTTGGAAATCAGCAAATTAATAGCTGTTGACTTTTTTATTTTGTTTTATGATGGACAAATCATATCATGTCGTTTCACTTGGACCTAACATAAATGTAGGAAAAAATAGACCTACTTAAAAATTTCATAAGTTATGCATTTTCTTTCTTATTCAATAATCAAATGTTAATGTAAGTAAGCTAATTCGTTAGTACAGGATGTGTTTCATACTAAGCCAATATATTTCAGCCATGCCAACCCGCAACTACAAGCGGCGGAAACTGAGGCGTTGAGATCACAGAGATGAGAAGACCCGCCCTTGCGCGGTAACAATGCGCGGCGAAAGAGGGCGGGGCGATGGAATGCTACGTGCCAAACAATCCGCAGTTCGGCCTGGCCGACTTCGCGGGCCACGGCGACTGCGATCCGCTGCACTGCACCTGCCTGCAGGACTTCCAAGACGGTTGTTGCCAGGTGGGCCATTTTTGATGAACATTTAGACACTGGCACACGGCAACAAAGTTAACAACTGTGAAGTTGAGAGGCAGTTCTCGTGCTGCATTGCATCACTTGCAGGATTTCGAAGGTGGTTGTTAACAGGTGGGTGATTTAGATATTAGTAATAAAATCGAGGTTCTTATTCGCGTTAGTCAGTATTCACTATACAATACTAGCCTACAAGACTTTCAAGACTGTCACACGGCTAAACAGATGAGGCAGCTCTTCTGCGTCTTTCGAAGGACCTTGAATGTAGTTACTAACAGGTGGGTAACATAGATTTCAATAATAAAACTCCAGTACCTACTAAATCATGTTAATCTGTGTCCACTTTACAGCACCAGCATGCAGGTCTCCCCAGACGACTGTAAAAGTAAGATACCTTCTTTTACGAAATTACGCCCCGACTGAGCTCAGTCTGAGCGTTCTTTTCCAGACGGGAATTAAAAGGGCGGCTATTGCTGTCCTTGCTTGCAGGACTTCAAGACAGTTTTGAAAAACAATTTCAAACAAGTCTGATTTCTTAAATAAAACCTTTACATAAATTATAAATTTCGCCTAGATGCGTTGACTAATAAGACTTCAAATACAGGCTGTTGTTAGATAACAATAAAAAAAAGTGAGGTAACAGTTCCATGAAGTAAAAATTAGGAAGAATGCTCGATAACTCTAGCCACTACGAATCTTTGACTTAACACTAACCTGAAGAATATTAAGATGGTGTTGCGAGATGGTAACATGGTAGTTAACAAACCACATTGTGTAATATGACACGGGTGCCAAACAACAATTAGTTTTCTCTCCTAGTAAGCGCGGTCGCTTGTATAACCTTTATTTGCATTACTAGCACATGTAGCATTCGACGAAATTGATTCGATGAAAAGATTCTTCGATTCCGTCAAAGCTATTGGTCGACTGTGTTTGTCAAAAAATAATCTCGAGTTCGTCATGTTACTTGCGTCTGGGCATCGCTAATGCTTTGTCAACATTGATATCATTTTTCATAATCAACCTAGTTAAATAACCAAAAGTTTTCTGCTTAAGTCAGGTGGCTTCAATTCGGGCATAAAATCGTTCTCCAGACTTCTTTTAAATAAACGAAACTTCTTACACAGTTCTTCTAATAATGTTATTCAATGTATATTTATAAAAAAAAAGAATTATTTTTTAAAAGCGTGTAAGTAAACAGCGTATTGTGTGTAGGACAAATAAATAGTGTGACAGAATGTAAATTACGCTGTAATGTAATTTAAACATTTAGAGAAGTTCAAAAAATATTAAATAGTCACATAAAATTTACATTTAGCAATGTTTATTTTATAAATTTAGGTCAAATATTTAAAATGTTTTGTCATTGCAGCAAGAAAACGAAAATTGCTGCCAAGAAAATGGAGAAGAATTAAACGCACTTAGCGAAAGCATCGCTCCGTGCGACGTGACCCTCGGAGAGGAGGTGGGCGAAGCTGGCTGGAGCGAGGATATGGGCTCCTTTTCACTGCCACCTCTAGAACTGGATCCACTGCCCTCACTTTTTCCCTTCTCGCCCTGTTCAGGGTACAAGTGAGTTGATTAGTTCAGTTATGGTTACTCCAGAAGAAGGTAGGCGAAGTGGGCTAGAGGAAGCGAGATCTTCCTATTCTTTATGGTACTTCATTAAGTGTACTGGCTGTCTTACTCAGAATACTATGAGTTTTACAAAACAGGATGGAATATTGTTTTGAACTTATTTTCGTTTAACAATGGAAGGTTGCTTGGAGTCGATTTATTTTCTAGTGTACGGTAACAGATGTACAACATCGTCATCACATCATCAGTGCTTCTGGCACTGGCATCGGCGTACCCAGTAAGGGAGGATGCCCTGAGCATTTCCTTATTGTAATAATTCATTTTTAATGTACTATACTTTGTCCAATGTAGGATGATACTTTTGACAGGTGTCACTTCCTTATTGCTACGTACTAAGGTTGCGTTTGTTTCCTTATGTTTGGCTTGACATTATAATAGCAACGTTATACCCTCTATATAGGTGTCAACTGTCAAAAGTATCATCCTACATTGGACAGAGTATACCGGCTAGCATTAAACATAAATATATCCTATTGGTCAACAACTTCGAGAGCGCCTGATGTGGCTGCATCTTGACCATGATACTAGAGCAATCAAAAATGGAAAATTCTTTGCACACAGAGTAACTAGCATATACGTCGATAGAACCATAAATAAACGCCTTCCACACCTTCTAAACATACATAACTATATCTCTAATATTCAGAGGAAATCTGTTTTAAGACACCACATAAGAAAAGGCTTATCAATAACTTTTAACCTTATGTAAATCAGAAATACATGTAAAATACAACATATATATAATTAAAACCTAATCATTGTTAGTTACTTAATATAAGTGATTATTTTACTCCATACCTATTTTTGTATACTTACTAATTTTTATGTCGGGTGAGTAGCGAGTTCGTACTCGCAGACAAACCTAATATTTGGTTTTGCAAGACCATAGCCCAAAGAAAGCCATCTAAATTTTGAATAATAAATAATTTATCTATGTATCTTACCGAGCTATTCGAGTTGTAGAAGAAATCAAATAAATTTATTTGCAATAAAAAACGGTATAACAAATATTAATTAAGTAAATAAACAAACATGTCAGTTACAATTAAGCATCCTTAACATTACTTTCACAATAGAATCGAATAGAAGCACTCAGTGAATTTCACCTCAGCAATATTATCATGTATATTTCTCCTAGTATTAAGGGAGGTCCTTAAAAATGTCTTTGCTCCTAAGACACACTCGTCCTCGTGACTAGTGAGTCAGGGTATCATAGTTCAAGGTACGTAAAAGAGTAATATCTTTAAAAACCATGACTAATTGGGTAACTAGAATATTTGCTATTTCCCCAATCTCAACTAACATTTGTTCTTTCTCCATCGCCTTTTTATTCCTGAGTTACTTCGTGCGAATACTCTTAACTAATCTGGTTCGTATGTAATGTTCATATGTTTGTAAATATAAAAAAGAGGTTCTATGGTGCTGTAACGGAGAGTAAGCAAGATGAATTATTGTCTGGATCCCTTGCTTGCCTAGGAACACATGTTAGGCCGTTGGTCCTGGCTGCATCTGTAGTCTTTAGAGCCAACCATTCTGCAATGGGTCCGAGTGGTAGGTAATGATTAGGACATTTATAAGCCGATGATATTGATGACAAACACAAATTATATTATTTGATAGAATGAGGCATTATTCGGGGGCAGTCCATATCTATTAATAAATAAAAATATGTAGCTTACTTCCGAGAAAACAAGCAAAATGCCTCACCGTCCGCACGCAAATAAAAGCAGACAACGACACACCTTGCACGTTCAACAACTACTCTACACGTGTTACGCCCATACTCGCAGCATCATAAGGAGCTGATATCAGTGCAATATCGAGTACTAAGTCGATATCGAGCACATTGGTATTAATCTATTTTTATTTTTGGGGCTCCGATATTTCGTCATGGTCGCATGTGCCATCTTCACAAAAAAAATCCGGAGTTCTTCCTCGAAAATAAACAAAATATGGTAACGATCCCGTTTTAGCAAATACAAACACTAATGCGCAATTCAGGATTGTCAATATGTCAAGTTTTCTATGGTGGCTAGGAACACCACCTGAATCTTAAAGCCTTGAGCTGAAGCTAAAGCTTCTTAAATTGCAGATTTATTTGTTATTATATCTTAGCTTAAATTTTAATTAAATTTATTGAACACTATAAACTCCCCTTCTGACTTTCATATTTTACGCTATTTCATTGAAAAATAAAAAAAATTATCTCTTTAATAACTCATACATAACTAACTCATAATTTTGTTTTTTTTTATCCTGGAGTTCAGAAGTGTGCGCACTGTATATTTTTTCACAGTATTAATAAAAAAATACCGGTAGATTTAACCATTTAATTACCGAGGTCTTAACAATTTGTTAGCGCTTGATATTTACGTCTTCATAGCTAACATTGTTTTCCACATTACTATTTTTCACAAAATCACAAAGATTAACGCTGTGGTAATCGGAAATCATAATAAAATATGAAAAACATAAAGAACTTAATAAACTTAATCGCTTTATCGTGTGTCATATTGCTATAATACTTATATATAAGATCTTATACGATTATATAAACCGAATGAAAAGAAATTAAAAAAGTAAATGAATGTGTACGTTTATTCTGATTGCCATATATAGCTACAATTTAATTGGCATATATAAATTGGTAAAAAAATAATAAAAAATGGCCGAACAGTTTATTTATATTTTGGGGAGGCCGTTCCTCCTATCCGGTTTCCTCCCGTCCGGCTACATCGGCTCCTCCACGTATCGTCCACGCATCGCATCGTCCACCACTTCCAGGAAAATTCGGGACACGGAGGCAAACCATAGGTCGGGTAACGACTACTAGCCCTACTTATTTAAAAAAAAAATCTAATTAAAGGATATTAAGTGGCTTAAGGATATTAAGTGGTTAATATTAGAGAAACCACCTTTCTCTAAAATCGTTGCCTTTCCTAAAACTTTTTTGTATTTACTTTACCTTGTAGTAGATAAAGTATATACCGTCTTTTATGTTACAACAATATCATGATTGGCGTTACAATTATTAAGTTTTATATATATTTCTCAATAAAAAAGTATCAGAAAGAAATAGAAAAAAATCTTTCAAAAGGCTTCTATTTGTTAAGAAGACGCTTTAATTCTTTGTTACCTTTTAAATACAAGAATATTTTTTTATCAACTGTTGCTAATCAGTTTCTTTTTCGTATAACTGTTATATAGGGTAAACCGCTTCAAATCTATTTTTACAGTTGCCTAGATGTAGTTACTGCGAACATTAGAGAAAATGTTAGGTATAATATGAAAGATGAAATATTTCATATTTGCTGCGACTACAAAAAGAGAAATAAATAAATAAATATTTTTTACATTCACACCAATTAGCCTAGCCCAAAGTAAGCACTGTAAGGCTTGTGTTATGGATGCTAGGGTAACGGATAAACATACATATATAATACATAGATATGTAATATTCATATAAATATATATAAATATCTATGACTCAGGTACAAATGCTCGTATTCATCATACAAACATCTGCCCCTACGGGGATTCGAACCCCGACCGTCGGTGCGAAAGGCAGGTTCACTAAGGTTGCACCAAACGGTCGTCTAAAAAAAAAACAAATGATTTATTTGCTAGCAAGAAATTTTACCTGACAATAAAAAAAAATGAATTGTAATAAATCAGATAAGATTGTTAGATGAGGAAAAGTTAACGTATATCTATCTTTATTCCCATTTAATTCAAATATTGTATAATATTATTCACCATTATAGCTACCTTTATTTTTCCTTTAAATTATATAAAAAAATAAAATTCCAGAAACCATTCCGAATTACGCAAATGGTTCGTTCGTCAATGGTTAACCTCGGTCCGACCATAACAGCGTAATTTTGTAAATAATACATAATTTCTGTTTACTTGCTATTTGAACCTCACAGAATTGCGTTAGTTGTTCTCAAAGACAGTATAAAACATTTTTTTTTCAAATAAAAAAAAGAAAAGTTTATATTAAATCGAATCCAGCAGGAACAATGGAGGGGAGTGTCGGGAGCGGGGAGGGGGTGAGGCGGCGGACGTCCTCCTCTCGCTCAAACATGCCGTCGTCCATGGAGACTGCGGTTCTGAAGCCGTCCACCCACAGGTATAATTATCTTACTCGCTTCCATGCATCATAGCTCCGTGCGAAAGAGACAAACATAACACCGCAACTTCATACACCACCCCAAGAATTGATGTTGCGCCACAGCAATATAAACTTTGTTCCAAAAAAAATTAAGATCGCATTTTAAGTGGAGTTTAAATGAAGGGTGTTTACTAGGGGTGGCAAAAATAATCTCGCAGTGGCGAAATGATTGTAATTAATATAGAATCGTTAGAAGGTTTCAGTTCTGTAAGGGATGCTATTTGATTTATTTTCCAAAGGGATTTTATGATATTAGTGTTCTTTGTTGCAGTTTCAATGAACGGAAATATAAATGCGAAAATTATTATAGTTGTGTATCCAAAATAGTTGAATGAAAATTGACATTTGCAATGATACAATATTTCAGAATAAAACGTTTCGACAACGTTTCGAGGAGCCGTGATCACAGGATGACATCCTATGATCACGGCTCCTGTAAAGGAGTCGAAACGTCAGGATTAAATATAAAATAAAACATGCGCAAAAATCCGTAAAAAGTGTTTTATTCTGATGTGTAATGTGCGCGGAAGTGTAAGAACTAAATGTAATACAATATTTCTAAAATAACTTTACTAAAACTCAAATAAATACAGCAGTTACGTGACTATCAATTACCCAGCATAATAATGACTATTTCTTAATATTCACGTCGTAGCATTCTTGCTACGACAGAAATAAACACACGTTCATAGTTGTAGCTTTCTCTGTCCCTATATCCCTATGTATGCTTAAATCTTTAAAACTACGCAACGGATTTTGATGCGGTTTTTTTTAAATAGATAGAGTAATTCAAGAGGTTTATATGTATAATACATGCATAATATAGTAGAGCATTGCATCCGTGCGAAGCCAGGGCGTGTCGCTAGTATATGATAAATCAATAGGTTTATTAGTACTGTAGCACAGAATTTGTTACCGTTAATACGTTTTTATAAACAATCAGACTTTTTGGAGCGTGGAAAGGCTTTTTAAATTATGATTTTTATTTGTTGATAATTATGTGTATAATTACTTCGTTGGTGTTTGGTAAAACCATAGAGTCAATATGTTTTTTGGTAAAATGGATTAAAATAACTGTATTCTTAATGTATTCATTTTATTTTTTTGCATTCACAGAGTATATTCTTTTTCATATAAAATACGCCACTAATAAACTGCTCTAACCGCTGAGCTACCGAGACGCTGTCAGTCGAGTCGAAATTTACAAACGCATTTCAAATTCTACTACAAACTAGTATCGTTCCACCAATGTTAAAGTTAACTACCTTCGACTTCGAAAGCAATAGTTTTACAAATATAAAATAGAAGCAGCTATAATAATGTATTTTAATTTTATTTTTTATTCTTTTTTTAATATGAGAAAGTAAGTTTAATTATTTACGCAGTGTGAATAGAGTGATATTTTATTAAAGATCTTTTTATGCACCCCTAGATACACTCTGAATAAATACATACCGATTTTGCGCCAAAGCTAATCGATCTGGTTGCTTTAGGTTTTAACGATTGATAAAAGATATTAGGTAAGGTATTGAGTACTAAATTAATTTGTTGACGGCCTGACTGAGCGGTACCGATCTTATATTCTGTGACAGACGTCCCGGATACGAAACCTGGTAGGGACAAGTTCTGCTTAATTATTAATTGTTATGAGTTGTCTGCAATTTAATTTTTGTTAATTTATTTATTCTCATTGTAATTATTAGATATATATAGATTGATTTAGGAAATTATTCATTATAACAGCGTTCAAGTACGCCGTGTTTTTTGATAGAGTTAAGAAACCTTAAGAAAATGGCATTATTTTCTATAAAGTGTAGTAAATATAAAAAGTTACTCGTTAAATTGACTTTTTTGTTATTGTTTGTTCAGATGATGGTTAATAGTGGGGGAGGTTACCCCTACTACGAGCACTATGGAAGCGCCCCTCTATTCCCGACTATGAGCGTAAACGTCTCCATGAACATGACTATGCATGGTTGTCCACCTGACCAGCTCTGCTCGCAGGTGAGAGCTTACAAATATTTTTTTAACGGCTAATAAAATGCAAAGGTGTTTATATACCTACTTGGATACAATTCTTTTTTTAATAGTTTATATTTAACTGTGCACTATTAAAATTGTAATAATTTATGAATTATTATATTCCTAGTATGTATATATATGTAAAATGATTAAGTTAAGGTTTTTAGGCATTTTGTCATATCTATATATTTTTATTCTTAAATAATGGATTTTTTTACTTATCAAAATAACAATATTAAATTTTCATACTCAAATTTGATATTTTTAATTAACGGCTAAATTTATTTTCTAACTAAATAGATTTTTTTTTAATATTCTCTCGTATATTCGTGAAATATGACGGTGATTTTAGAATAGCTCACACTTCAATCCTAACAATGCTTTATGCAGAATAAATATTATTTAATTATAATTTTTGATAAAAAAGATAAAATAAATAAAATCATATATTTTTAAGAAATTATTATTTTGAGTGTGTCGCGGTTGACTCATATTCTACAAAAGTGGTTATTAATAACGAAAAAATTTGTTAAATTTACCAATAGTGTCATGGAGCGTAAATGTAAAGATACAAAGGAATGTGGAAGTACAAAGGAAACCTGAAATAACTTTAAAAAAATCCAATACTTCCTACATTTACAAGTTTCAATGCAGGATATTTGAGCCGGGACACAGAAGAGTGTTATTGTTTTCGTTACTGTGACGTAATCAAAAAATAATTTTCTACTACACCCTGTGTGTCTGTTAAACAAGTATTCTAGAAAACAGCAGGCAACAGTCATTTTATTAATAAGATAAGATCTTATTGTTTTGATAAATATATAAAAATCTCATAGGGATTGCAAGAAAATTGGAATTTATTCGCTTAAAAGTAAATCATATGATAACATAGAAAGCAGTTTTAATACACAGTTCATAAAAACTACTACAAAACTACATGTACACACACAAACACACGCATAGTCACACAGCTTAAATAATTGTAATATGTATTTATTAAAACATGTGTATTCTTTCTCAATATGTAAAATAATTGTATTTGTTTTATATTCTGTTCTGTATCCATATAAATTGATGTTAAGTAGTGCGAATACGCCTGGAATAGTTATTTCATTATTATTTTTATTATAGGATAAATAATAATTATATTTATGTAATAAGTGTTTTGGATTTTTGTACACAGTACGTGTTTACGACTCAGAATAAATTACATTCGTACGTAATGACTTGTTGCTTTGCGTTTAAATTTTTTTATCTACTCTAATACTATAATACAAAGATTCTAAAACTGAAAACAAAATGCTTATGACAAACATTACGTACAGGCCAAAAATAATAAAAAAAAAGTTTCATTACGATACAGGTCTTGTATGGACATCTGTAACATAATATAACTTTTTAATCATAACGATACACCTATACAACCTCCAGCTGGACCAAGGAGGTTGAACCTCTACTTTAAAAAGGTTTCAATGAACGAGTCCTCGACGACCGACGCAACACGCATGCGCAATTGATGTTTGCACCTTGGCGCCAACATTTGACATTTAAATAAATTTGTTGTTATATTCAGCGTTTTATTTGCAATATTGTTTTACATATTATAGTATGAGAGTAGATAAAGTAGTGTATGACACTGTACATAACTTGGTCTTATAACATGAGTGTGATGCTATAAAAAAACTCGCCTACGGCTCGTTTTTTTAAAACACACTCATGTTATAAGAACCCTTATTATGCAACAGTATCATAAACTACTATTACTTTATTTGTCTTACTAAGCTAATACATTTTTATTACCACTAACCAGAAATATCACGATTACAAATAGTTTATAACGTGTTATAACTAAAAATCCAGACCATCAACATCTGAACTTGTTCCAGGTGCAATGGAACCAGAACTCGTCAGCTCCTTCAGTGAACGTGGTATACCCTCAAACCCAAAACGTAATCAGTCCAACCTCGTACCCTTCCGCGACATACTCATTCACTGCCGATTTCCGAACACCCAACCAATCGGATCCCCTCATCACAGCCACATCTACTTTCAAACCTATCATACAAAATACTCAGAAACCGAACGCAAATTACTCCATATTCCAGCAAAAACCTAATTATGGTGCCCAAAAAACGATAGGGCAGACTTTGAAGAGACCTTCCTCAAAGATTTATATGCAAGAGAGCCCCAAGGAACAGATGAGCGGGGGATACACGATACTGAACCATCAGGGTCAGGTGCATCCACAAGAATATGGATATACTGCATGTGTTAATGCTTCTGGAAAAGTACAGGTTTGTGTTGTGTTTTGACGTGAGGAAAATCCATCAAAGACATTATGGCTAGCAATACTTAATAGTATGAAATAAATAATATTATTTAACGCATTCAAAAATTTTACGATGACATGCATTACAGACATTACAGTTACTTGAAACTAACATTATTAAAATCGTACGTATAAAAAACGCATGACACTAAAACCTTAAAACACAAAACAAAAAGAACTTTCCGTACAGGTGGGAGCACTGAGCGGTTGTTCTGAAGATGACGAGCAAAAGCCTAACCTATGTCGGATCTGCGGGAAGACGTACGCCAGGCCGAGCACTCTGAAGACACACCTTCGCACCCACTCCGGGGAGCGGCCCTACCGATGTGGAGACTGCAATAAGAGCTTCTCCCAGGCGGCTAACCTTACTGCCCACGTCAGGACACACACGGGACAAAAACCGTTCAGGTCCATAGAAAAATTAAAAATATCGAGTTTTTATTAAATAGGGTTATTTCGACTCTTGTTAAAAATTTTGTCTCTCTGGCAAAGCCACTCGTCTGGATAATGTAGCGTCGTGGACTTCAACATGCAATAATATGACCAACGACCCGTTTTTGGGCAGTGCCAATGTAATGTTTTCATTAAAAAAACTTTCATTGATTAGAAAACTAAGAAACAGTGATATGAAAGTAAATAGAAAACGTATAAGATAAATTATTATAATAGAAATAGAAAATAGAAAAAAAAATAAAAAAATAGAAAACGTGATTAATTCGTATATAATACAATGTACTTTTAATAGCTTTTCGTTCTTATTCTATTCGTTTTATACAGGTGTCCAATATGTGACCGCCGCTTCAGCCAAAGCTCAAGTGTCACCACTCATATGAGAACTCATTCTGGGGAGAGACCTTACCAGTAAGTATAATTTTGTAGGTTTATTAGGTTATTTGTTTAGGTTAGGTCTAGTTTTATTTATATTTGCGAGTCCCAACTAAGCAACACTCGACGTGATATCATTAAAAGATATGGCGTCATCAGTATTAGGTACATCTCGTTTTTTTCTTAGGTGGAATACGCGCCACCCTGTTAGGTTACTGTACCATTTGGTACTTATCCCTAACTATAAATAACGAAAAATTGAACTGAACTTTTTTCTGTGACTGTTCGCTAATGGTGTTTTAAAGATTTTTTTTTTACTTTAAGTGGAATTAATGAAAATTCCTTATTGAATTTGAATAAATGAAAAATTTTGTTTATATTCACTTCTGTTTACTTTTACAATGCAAAGAAATTACGTTACCGATAAGAACCTTGGAATTTACTAATACATTCGTCTTAAAATTATAAAACTTAATTTTGTAGTAATAAGGTGTATCAAACAAATGTTACTCTAACGCTATAGTAAAGTTTCCATATCGTCCCTTAGCTAACAACACCGCATAAGTCATTTTTACCAACTTTACAGGAGACGAAAAAGTCGGTGGAATTTTAAGTAAAGTATATATAATATACTTATTATAATATACGTATTATTATAATATACTTATAATAGGTATATATTTTAGTTAAAATTCCACCGATTTTTTTAAAATAGACAGATTTCTTCGTCTCCTGTAAAGTTGGTAAAAATGACTTATGCGATGTTGTTAGCTAAGGGACGATATTTAAAATCTTATTTAGTTTTATCGAAGGTAAATTAATTCCGTAGTTAAATTTTCTTGTATTCAAGCTCTTTTGATGATTTTACTAGGTGTCGTTCCTGCAAAAAGGCGTTCTCCGACAGTTCCACCCTGACTAAGCATCTCAGGATACACTCCGGGGAAAAACCTTATCAATGCAAATTATGTTTACTCAGGTAATATCCCACTAATAAATAATTTTAATCATTGTATTGTACTCATAAACGCAACACAAATGCGCTCGCAGAACGGCGAATGCACTTATAAGTAGTTGATATGAGACAAATATACATTTAAGTTGCGTCAAAATATTATATAACGAATTATGTTTGACCTCTAATTCAAACCAGTGATTTCAATTCATTCTTTTAATCCTATATTTATAAAATACTAGCTTTTACCCGTGGCTTTACCCGCAATTTCTTTTTTCAATAATAAGTATCCTATGTTACTCCTAATACCTCCAAGTATATATGTACGAAGTTTCATGATGATCGGTTTAGTAGTTTTTGCGTGAAAGCATAACAAACAAACTTACATTCACATTTATAATGTTAGCAGGGATAAATATAATTTTTGTGTTCAAATCTACTGAAAATAAAATAATAAAAAAAAACAACTATGATGACGAGTATATAATATATTCTGCTTTCGAATAACGTTATTCGAGTTCAGAATTGTTGATGCATGGATAGGACCACTACCATTGCATCAAACGGTCCCAAATCATTCATACAATCATTAAATACGTTTGCAAGCGAGTGTCAAATCAGTAAACTTATTTTAATAGTCTTATAAAACACCGACTAACAATTTTTCGCAGGTTTTCTCAGTCAGGCAACTTGAACCGCCATATGCGAGTCCATGGCAACATGTCGAGCGGCGTATTGGGCTGACATTCGCACAGATATGGCTTTTCTGCCGTCTACATCTAATGTTGAGATCAGTACACCCAAAATAAAAGCGCAATATTGCATAACGCTATGTGTGGATGTTTGTAACTGGTCCAGGAGTTCATGAACTTTGATTTACATCTACGTATAATCTTGAGGTGCAATGAAGACATGAAGAGACATGAAGAGGTGACTCTGAGTTATATAAGTGCTAGCTAATGTCATTATATACGACATCATGTGACGATATTGAAATGTGATAAAAGAGAAATAGTGGAAAATGTGGAATATCGGTGTTAGATCTCTAATTGATTGTGTGAAATCTAATGGACAGTTTTTGGTTGCGTGCAAAATACAATTGTATTGTAGTGAATGCTGTAATGTGACTGTCAAAGCAATGTACGGTTATTATCACGAACCGTCTAATACCGATCAACGATAATATAAGATTTCAAAACCCTCTCAAATAAGCATAAAAGTTTAACATGGACTATGAAGAGAAAGGTAGAAAAAAGCGCTAGCACACTCATAACTTTTATGCTATATTGACGGTAATTGGAGAAGTAGCGAAGCTTTTGTAAACTGCGTCCATAATAAAGTAATGGACGACAATTTTTTTATTCTCTATTTACTGTTGAGAACGTTAAACAAAGAATTACTATATGGGTAGCCAGCCATTCAAGTAATATAGGCAAAATTAACTTGATTGAATGTAAATATTTAGATGTAAATATTAAGATATACAACAGACAAAGAATATTTAAAAAATAGTGCGTTTATATCTAGTCACTCAGTTTATGTAGTTATATCGTACTATCGTGGAATTTAATAAGTTAAATTGTTAGAAGTGATTAGGTCAATAGTAAACGATAAAATTCTTTTTGACTTTCATGGTCACTTTCATTAGCAGTGCCGGATTTACCATAGAAGCTGAAAAAGCTGAAGCTCAGGGCAGCAAAATTAGCCCAGAAAATTGGTACCTACAGAAAAAAAGTAAGAAATAGTGCAGTAAAAACAAAACTTTCTTAGCTTAAAAATATACCCAAAAAGTTGTAAAAATAATTTTGAAACTAGATTATTCCCTAAAAAAGGAATTAACAATATTGTGAACAGTGAATCTAATTTTAGAGGGCAGTAGGAGCGGCAAAAATTTTATAGCTTCGGGGCGGCAAATGTGAAAATTCAGCACTGTTCATTAGTATTAATAAATTACAAAAATTTTATCATGCTTTTATGTTCGAGGCATCGATATTTCGGCGTAGTTGCTTCCGTGACGATGGCGCATGCAACTGAGCCGAAATACCGGAGCCTCAAATATGAAAAAGCATGGTATATAGGTACACGAGTACTCGGTAATCGATTCAGCTTTTTTCTTACATGTAGATTTGTTACGCAAGCAATTTTGACTTTAAAAGGTGGCAAAGCAGCAATTTCCGCGATTGTACTTACTAAAATATGTAAAGATAATGTTTCCTAGGTATTTTTTCCTAATTTAGTATTATCACCGGCCAGTATTACTGTAGAGCTTAAGATTTGAAATGTGAAATATTAAAGTACTGACACAAAGTGAATTTTAGTTTTATTTTATCACCTATTTAGGGCATCAATTCAAACCATTCTCTCTATAGAAAAATACCACTCCATTGTATTATAATATTCGTATTGTTATAATTATGAGCAGTATTTCCGATAGTTTTCCGTAGTGAATATAGTTTCTTATGGAAACTAATTATAATAGACACATAGTTTGTAAATAGTACCTAGGTACCTATAATGTTGAAAGCAAAATAGTTCTTAGAACTTTTTACAAGACTACTTTTCGGCACTCGATAATTTTTCTACGCCTAGTTTTTTTCAAGAGCAATCCTGAATTTTTTTTTTTGTTATAATTATATATTTTACAAACTGATCAGAGGCCCTACCATCACCTCTTATCGCGATTCAAGTTAAGCTGTTGAAGAGAGACACCAATATAGACCGTATATAGCGCTGTCACACTTTGACAATGGAACTTGCATTGCGCTAAGAGATCATGGTAGGCCATCAGGGGCAGGCTATAATATGTCCATTTTGGTGTTTAATGCTTATTTGTTGTCATGCTTATAACAACATTAATATTGTCTTAATTATTATTAAGTTTTCATTATCAGATGTTAATAAAATTTGCTAGTATTTTGGGAGAATAAGTTTGTGAACTAGTGGCAAAGTTATTTTTACTAGAATGGTTACCGTATTAAGAACAAATTCAGAACGCCTTTGCAGATATTGAACATTCAGTTATTATTTGTAGTATCAACTGTCAATCAGTTTTCACAATTTTTTGTACATATACTATGTTCCAAAAATTTCATTTAGGGGTAAAATTTTGCTAGTTATACTTTTGCTAAAGATTAACTCACTACCATGTTAAATCAAATAAGGGTTCTTCACTTGATGGTCTAGCAACACCAGGCGTAAACATCCTTTTGCTTTGCATATTTCAGAATGGATGTGTTTGTTGATGAAAACTGAATTTAGTCTACTCACACCGGAACAGTTGCTCACCCTTTACCAAGCACAAGTTCGATCGTGTATGGAGTATTGTTCTCATCTTTGGGACGGTTCCGCCCGATACCAGCTCCAGACGCTTGAGTCTATTGAGAGGAGGGCCAAGAGGCTCATCGGCAATGATGATCTTTTCTGTAAAAAGCTCAAAAGCCTTGAGCATAGACGGAAGGTAGCGAGCCTATCCGTATTTTATAGGATACATTTCGGAGAGTGTGCAGCTGAATTGCACAACCTTGTTCCGCCGTCCCCATTTTTTCATCGGACAACCAGACTTACAGACTGGCGACACCGTTATATGGTGGATATACCAAAGAGTCGCACTAAGCGTTTTGGTTTCAATTTTATGATACGTACCGCTAAGGAGTGGAACTCTTTGCCTGAGTCTGTGTTTCCTGACAAATACAATTTAGGGGTCTTCAAATCACGAGTGAATAGGTATATTCTAGGCAAGCGCGTCACATCCTTGATCGCATCGACGCTTACCATCAGGCGAGATAGTGGTCAAGCGCATGCCTATTTTCTATAAAAAAAAAACTCGTTCTAATTAATATTAAATGGCTGCCCAGCACACACATTTTGTATTGAAATGTTAGGATCTTCTTCTGCTGCTGAGCAGGTGCGGACTGGAGCTGACGCTCATGCCCGGGCATAATCTCGCGTGGTTACCCTCGGTGGTTGCCGAACAGTTAAAATGTTTCAGCTTTATATCACCCCTATATATCCGGCGCCCTGGGCGGTCGCCCTAACGCGCCCTACCCTAACGCCGCTACTATTTCAAACCCAATAATTATAATAATAATAAACGTTTATTTCAGACAACAAAATGGTCCAGAGAAAAGAGAAATATTATTAGGTATATGTTAGCAGGTTTTCGGATTAACTGTCTTACCCTATACTTAAGGATATAGTCATATTCATTTAATTTGTACTCATGCAAACACTATTTTTTTGTTAAATCGAAAGTTACTTTTGTGTGCCAACTGCTCTCTGCGCAGTTTATATGACCATTACTTTGAACAACCCCTGGCGCAGATGAATGTATTACTTATTTGGTAATAGGTAATGTCGTTTAATTTTTTTACCTTTACAAAACTCGCATACATAGGTACGTAATAAAGATTTCGCTGTCGTCATCGTCATATACTAATGCAGACATGCTCTAGCGGTGCGAATTGTAGCACTACGAAAGAAAGAGATAAAACTACGTTTCGGGCTATCTTTTTCTCTCTCTAAATATGTACCCTACCTGTCATGAAAATTGAGAGCCAATCGACTATGAGGAAAGAGATAGGGTTAGTCCGAAAGCATATGCAATCTTCGTCACTCTTGTCAAACCAAGAAATTACTGCACGATATACGGGTACGGCGGCATGTCTATTAGTATATGTCGATGGCTGTCGTGCTGTCTATAACAGATAATACCTACTATACTGCCTTATGTGAATTTTTGAAAGGATCTTGTAGGTGACTTGCTGCTTAATACATAATAGACAATAGTACTCTATGGCTGTGACAACAAAAAAGCAACTGAACCTAATGACAGTAGAAAAAGGAAAAATATAATGAATAGGTATGTAGGTATTATGTGCGAGGCTGCGAACTTTTTAATCTACCCACGCAATAAAGTGACACTTCTTAAAATCCCTTCTTATGTAGAAAGACCACAGACCTAATTTAGGGAACATTTTACAAAAAAAGGTTTAAAGAGAGATTATTACAACACAATACCTCTCACCTCTCTTGTGTTATAGATGTCATTGACCTATCCTACCTATCAAATATACAAACATAATAAAATAGACTAGACTAGACCTGGCGCAGACTTTAGTGGTATAGGATTATGAAAGTATAGTTAAAATACATTTAAGTATATTTAAATTAATGTTTATTGATAAATTTTCTACCACTTCAGGATTCTTATTTGGCCTCCAGAGATCACTAACGTAAATGTTTGTAAAAAGTTTTATCGGTAGCCATCAGGGTTGGCTAAAAAGAAATATTATTTTATTGATTCTTACTGTCTTCCTCCTAGGGACAGTGGGCAAATTTAAAACCGTTTTGTGGGTAAAATGTTTATAAATACTGGCAACTGCTGTTGTGTTCAGTGTCCCCATTTGAGGGAAAATTAAAAACTTTGGGGAACTTTTGGGAAAATTAATAAAAAAGGAAAGCGAGAAAAAACTTGGAGGTAAAGTATAATGTTGGGGTGATTTTAAAAGAGAGAATATATTTTTTTATAATTCGGTATAGATACATTTTTAATATGTATTATAAAAATATTTCGGTTAAACATGTTATGAACGATATGTTGGAGATAACGAATGTGGACGAATAAATGATAGTTTTTTTTTGAAAACCAGTATTTTATTGATAAATAAAACACGATACAAATGTGGAAATATACCATTTAAATGCGTTAAAATCCATTTCCTTATAGTTTTTGTTTAAAAAGGAACGCAAAGTTCAAAGGTGAATAAAATGAAATTTATTTATTGATTTAATACACTACAATACTGTAAATATTATCACTTTATTTTAACCTAACAAGACGGGGAAATTGTAGTATTTAAAATATTGCATTTCACAATTTTAATATAAACTTTAATTTGGCGAAAATTTTATCTTTTTGAGAATAAAATAATTCTACTGTGGGGAAATTTTGTGTATCTGATCTGGGGAACATCAGAACGATTATTGTTCTGAGAGGGAAACACTGATTTTGACACATCACGATTGCTCTGTGTCGGTTTCTTTGACTCCGATAAAATTACAGAAATTCACTAAAATTTATCGTCAGAAACGGCAACCGGTGTCTCACCAACTTAAAATTAATGTTACTTTAACTTATTTTATTAGCTCTCCCAAACCAATCTCTATTGAATATATAGTATTTGATCTACTGGTCCTGTGGAAAAATTACTGTTTTCAAATACCGCATTTTTATAGTTGTCGTTAAAGTTAATTTACTTCCAAAATGACTGAAAGCTCCTCAGATGAGCCCAGCCCGAAGCGTAAAGACTTCATCTGCGGTGTCGTCGAAGGTAACTGCTGCTTGGCGAAATATCTTGTCTGGTTTTATATCTAGGCATATCTAAAGTGACTTAAATTGGGATTCAAGTGAATGACCCAGACTTTATATTGCAGGCTTTTACGGCCGACCGTGGACCACTGAACAAAGAAAGGATTTATTTCAAAAGTAAGTAATTGTTGCTTATTTTTATTAGACCTAACCTAAATAGAAAGGTCAAATTCATATTTCAATTTGTTTAATAACAGTTATGTTGCGCAGTTAGAAACTGTTTATTATTGTTGACCTCTCTTGTCTATTCAATGAATAGTGGTGTTCTTCCATTTGAGCTTACTGCTAAAGCTTTATTTCAATTAAAATTGCTTATTCTCTTTGGTTTTCAATAAATATTGTATAATGTGAGTGACATGATAAATTGCAATATCAATTAAATTTCTAAAATAACACTATTTCTTTTTGCATAGAATTGTGATATATAGGCTTCTTTAAATTCGAGATATGTGCAAGGTAACTCTTGGAGGGTTCTTTTAGTGGACTGGGCTCTGGAGGTGAAGGGCTAATTTAAAACACTTTCTTCATGTGGAATATATATTACTTAACTGCACAATTACACTTTTACAATATTTATGTCTATAAAACCTTATGATGTTTAACTGTCTGTGTCTTGAAGAGAAGTCCGTCATCATAGCAGAAGACAATCATCTTTTTAAATAAACATTCTGATATTTGAAAACCTATTACTTGACAAGTGACAAGTGTTGCCTGCCAGTGCTATCCTGCCAGTAATAACATATTCAACCTCCAATAGTAACCAAGTCTAGCATATGAAAAAAATAAGACCGCTAGGATTATTTTTTTCACTATCCTCACACAGCTATTGGTGGAAAAACATATTATACTGCTCTAGGATTCAAATAGGATTCCTTAAATAATTAAAAAATACTATTTCTTTCTTATTAGGATTTTGCAACTGACATCAACTAGCATCATGTGTCACATTGAGATTGCCTATTGTGATCATGACAGTAAATAAACATAATATAAATATGTCCTTCCAACTATTTTCAGTCTCAAATTGGGTAAAACTATTTTTTTTTTTGAATGGTTTCGCTCTTGATCCCAATCATGCTAGATCCAAGACAGGATCCACAATGGAACGAGCAAACCCAGAAGAATTTATAGATCATAATAGAATTCCTATTGTATTTAACTGTTCTTACATTGACATTTAAATAAGTACCAAGTAGCATCAATGTTTAGAACTCCACTTAATTGAAAATGAATTGTTTAGAGTGGGGTTAATTGGTATCCAAAGGCTCAAATGAAAAAATCTGTGACAGATTGTCTTACATTTGATAAATTTTAACAGAAAAGTCAATTTCTCCCGCTATCTACTGTTATAATAAAACTGAAACAAAGACTTCATTATAAAAACAATGTAATTCTTGTAATGATTCAAATAAGTCAATTTAATGAGTTTCAAAAATAAATTATTACTGAAAACAGTGGCTACAGGTACCTTGCTGATGTTGCATGCTCTCTTTGTTGACTTGGTCTGTAGTCCGTTTTGGACAAAACTTTTTCTGACTTCATTGAACTTCATGCTATTCCCAATTCAGTAGTCCATAAAAAATAAATTTTAAACAAATATAGGCCGTGAAGTCTGACTGAATGTGCAAAGCAGCCAGAAGGTGTTAAAAGGCCCGGTTGGCGTATCAACTCTAATGTATGGAGTGGATATTGGGCTTGGCAGAAGAAGCACAAATGTATGATTAATGCAGTGGAAATGAGGGCTTTGAGAAGAATAGCTGGAGTAAATTTTGTGGATAAAATAAGGAATGATGTGATAAGAAAGTGGTGTGGTGTGAAAGATGATATAGTGGCAAAGATAGAAAAAAAGGACGGTTAGATTGTTTGGACATGTAGAGAGAATTGACAAAAGGAGATCGCAAAACAAGTTTATGAGGAATATGCGCATGGGCACGTCGGAAAAATCAGACCAAGGCAAACTTTCTGGGACCAAATAGAAGAAAAAGGACAAGTCAAAAGCACCCTTAGCCAATGGACTTGTTTAAAAGGTCTGTAAGAGATAAAGAAGTGAGAGATGTATGTCAGGATTGTGGAAAGTGAAAATCTGTGATCTCTGCGTACCCCTGCCAGAAAAAGGTGTGATTATATGGGCTCACTGTATGAACTAAATACAAGTTTTGACCACAAAGGAGGAGGATCAATAAGGCGGGTTTTCGGCCCCTTTCATTTTTGACCTAAAAATACCAAAAAAAAATTTTTATCTACTATATGGACTAACAAATCAATTCCACCCCAAACGGAACCACCCCACCCCCCCTTAATATTAATTGCATAATTTAACAAAACAACCCTTCTTTCAAATCACAATATTATTGATAGACATCATCATATATGAGGCTTAGTATTTTTTTTTGTAAATACAATATTAATATGTAGAGTAGAGGTGGTTAAGTTTTTATTTAATATTCATTTTATGAATGTAGCTATTACTGAATTTTGACCAACACTGTTTGCTTGAATAGGTTTGTAAATACTGGCAACTGCTGTTTTGTTCATTGTCCCCATTTGAGGGAAAATTAAAAACTTTGGGGTACTTTTGGGAAAATGAATAACGCGTGGAAAAACTTGGAGGGAAAATATATTAGCAAAATGTTGGGGTGATTTTAATAGAGAGAATATAAACTTTTATATTCTAATATTGGATGAATAAATGAGTTTTTATTTGTAAAATATAGTATTTTATGAATAAATAAATAAAACAACTACTTTCGAATCACAATATTATTGGTAGACATCATATTAATGAGGTTTAGTATTTACAAAAATAAATACAATATTAATATGTATTTTATGAATGTAGCTATTACTGAATTTTGACCAACACTGTTTGCTTGAATGGAATGCGAATAAATTTTGCTTATTATTACTTTTAATTTTTTTTTATTTCTTGCACTTGTTTTGATATTGGAAGGGAATATCATGATTAAAATAAAACTCATTAGAACCATACTTAATTTATTGCAGGTTAAAGAAATGGAGTATGGATATGTATGTCTATGCTCCAAAAGATGATTACAAACACCGGGCTTACTGGAGGGAGTTATATACAGTAGAGGAGGCAGAACACTTGACGTCTCTCATCTCTGCTGCAAAAGCGCAGGGAATAACATTCTGTTATGCACTATCACCGGGCCTTGACATTACATATAGTAGTCAAAAAGAAATCACTACTTTAAAGAGGAAGTTGGAGCAGGTTGGTTTATTATTGCTTTTAGTTTTGTCTTTAAATAAATTCCAGACAAGATTTCAATCATAGTCTTGCAAAATAAGTCCCTACATTTTTTTTCGGTGTGATATTTAGAAACAAAACTGTAAGTGTAAGAAACTACCCATATCTGTGACAGGATACAAAAATATTATATTTGTATTTCTATACTGACCTGACCAGTAAAGTTGAATCTTAGGTGCGATTCTTAGCCGCATTCACTCAGCAACTATATTGTTGCCTGTAAGCCATAATAAATTCCTTTATATTTATATAAAATTTTAGTGCTATAATTAAACATGAGTGAAAAGTATTTTTTTCATTATGTCTTATGGTATAACATAAAAAACTATCACAAGGCACTTAAACTAAAAGTTGAATAAGAAAAAAGTTGTAAGACACAATTATTTATTTTTTGAAGTTATACTTCTTTAGGCGCGTTATGAAAAAATGATAAGAGTGGAATTTTAAGATGCGCGCGCATCATTGTGACACAAAATTATCATGTTGAAGTTGGCCGCAAAAGCGACGTAGAATAAACCAGCAGGATGAAGTTGGCCGCTAATTATGAATGTGTGTGTGTGTGTGTAATTTTAAATTATACATGGTAGTTAACAATAATTTATATAAAATTATAATATTAGTTATCATTGTTTAGTAACAATTAAGAAGCATATCTTCTTACGTGCTTACATAAGTACACACAACAATTTTTTTTTATTTGTGGGTTACTTTGATGGTTGGTGTAACACAGAAAACAATTTCTATAAATAACTTATTTTATGATTTATTAATTTTGAAATACCATAGTTCAAATATTATTGTTGATCTCTTGAGTGAAGTTGTGGTCATAAGAAACCAGCAAAATATATATATTTTTAATTACTGCTCTTTCAAAATAAATGTTTGGTTACATCCTCAAATATTCATGTCATCTTGGATCTAGTCCAAAATCTTCTGGTAAACTCCAATATCCTAGCTGAATGGGAAAACATATTTTTTTGTAAAAAATGCTTTTATTAAAATATGTTTGATTTGTTTTCAAGGTATCTCAGTTTGGTTGCACATGTTTTGCATTGCTGTTTGATGATATAGAACCTGAAATGAGTGAGGCTGACAAGCAAATATTCCAAAGTTTTGCTCATGCACAAGTGAGTATTGTGATGTCTACTATTATTGGATTTATTCTTCAACAACCTGAAAACCACAGTAATACAAGAGGTCTTCAGTATTCAAATGTGTCAATTAATATTAAACTCCACAAGTTGCACTTTTAGTTGAAAATCTACAGGGAACTGTTTCTAGTGCTTTGTTGCATTCCATCAGTTTAGATGTCAGCGTTAACCCTAGAGGACCGAGTTCGGTTCTCGCTTATTTAATGAGGCTGAAACTAGTAGCAGAAAAACAGCAGCTTTTTGCAACAACCAAATTTTCTAGAACTTTTTAGAGACATTTCAACATAATTTAACATTCTAGTTGCTATTCAAGCCCTCTTGAATACCATGTTCAAGCCCTCATGAATACCATGTTCAAGCCCTCTTGAATACCTACTAGAATGTTTAATTATACATGTTGAAATGTCTCCAAAAAGTTCTAGAAAATTTGGTCGTTGCAAAAAGCTGCTGTTTTTCTGCTGCCAGTTTCAGCCTCATCTTATATACTTGACACAAGCGTTAAGGCGGAAACACATTATTTAAACGCGACGCGACCCGACGAAACGCGATGCGTGTTGAGTTGAATCAAATGTATTGTTTTCTATAGACCAGAATCATATGAACATCCGACGCGACGCCATGCGCGGACACGCCACCCGATCCAGACGGGCCAGGTCGGTGTGTTGTCCATGGTGGGGGTAAACACGCCATCCGACGCGGCGCGCGTGGTATGTTTCTAGACAACACCCTACGCCACGCGTCAGTCGTCCGAGAACTGTCAAAGAGCATATACGAATTATTTGACTCCATCCCTATTCTTCAAACTGTGAAACGGAATTTATGCCAAATTAATATTAATTCTTGCATTTATTAAACGAAATGACCGACGAAAAAATAATTAAGTTGGTAAAACAATATCCTGTTCTATGACATTAATTTCGCTATATACAGCAATTATACTGTGAAAAATAATGCATGGGAAGAAATTGCCAATTCAAGACCGTATAAAAACCCGATAGAACATCTTCAAGATAATGAAAGATTTCATATTATGAAATCTTTCATTATCTTGAAGTAGGTCTGGATACAGAGTATGATATTCACCACACATACTTCTGTTTTGATTTATTTCATGTACCCTAGTAACGGCTAGTTATTCTCTTTTTATTGAGTCGTTTAAGTATCATATATGTACACAAAATTTTCATCAAATCTTCTTCAAAGTCTTCATCTGACTGTCGTTATTTATTAAATCCATTGTATATAACCATACACTTCCGCTGCTGTAAGCAAACTGTATTCAAAAATTGCTAGTATGTCGTGGCGTCGCGTGTTGGTAATGTGCACGGTGCATATCGGGTGTCGACACGTTGCGTCGCGTCGCGTTTTAATAATGTGTTCCCGCCTTTAAGCTTATCATGAAGGGTTACCAGTAATATTAAAAATGTGTTTTTATAACGAATTGTTCAAAAAGTGTGATATGATACCTTAATGAATTAAGTGTTACCTTACATGAAAAATACAACTTCTAAGTAAAGAATAATATTAAAAATATTACAGGTGTCAGTAACTAATGAGATCCACCAACACCTAGGCTGTCCTCGCTTCCTGTTGTGCCCAACACAGTATTGCTCCACGCGGGCCGTTCCAACTGTTAACAGTTCCGAGTATCTTAATACTTTAGGCACAAAACTCTCACAGCAGATCGATATCATGTGGACAGGTACCTATTTATTGTACAATAAACTTGTTTGATATTTTATCCGTTATCGCCAATATTATGTTGCTTTCTTTTATCGACGGTACCTCCGATATGCTTTGACTACTATTCAAACTAAACAAAGAAGTTTTAAATACAAATTTTTGTTCCAAGATTAGTTATTACCTCTTTCCTATATCTGTGAAAATCCTCCTCAATGAAAATGTAAAATACATGATTTAACAAATTGCAATAAAAAACAGAATAATAAAAAAATATTTAAAAGAAAATATCAATTGAAATAGGTTTATTTAAAAAAAACGTTACTGTTACGAGAATATAATAGTTTTGTTTGTATTTTCTTGTGCCTTTGCTGTGGTGTTTATCGTAATTAGAATAGCTGGAATAAACTGTAAGCACTGGAAGAAAACAAGTAGTACCCGAGCCATGTTTGGCATACTGGAATGTCATAAGCTGCATTCTAGCCATAAGTACTGTTGGTATAAACATATTATGTGTGGCAGAAGACAGATTTTGTAGCCTCGTTATTTACGTTAACAATCTGTCGTCGATTTAATTCATTTATTCAAATCTATATCTGACAACACTAGGCCTTCCAAACTATCGACATGGTTTGACGCAAGATATCTTAGCCCTATTCCATTTTTTTTTTGAAGTGCAAACTTCTTTAGAGGCATTGTGCATTTTTTGGAATGGGTAAAAAACGTTAAACTCTCGTCAGGACACGTGACCTGATCGAAAATTCGTTAGACGGAGGGAGAGTAGACCGCCTGCGCGGCGTAGTAGAGGAAGTAGTATTCCCCTCTCTTTCTACCGCGCGGCGAAAATGGATGCCTGCTCCTGCTGTTTCGTAAAGCGGCGCAGGGCGCTTCGCGCAAGCGTGTGTGCGTGTGTGTTTGTTGTCATGTTTGTGTACGATAGCGCAATAAATGAATATTGTATTTTACCAATGATAGTACTTTTTTACTGATAACTAAAGCACTTCGTGCGAAATTATTCCTTAACCATTCCAAAATATCAAAAATGCACAACGTTAATGTTCATGTTTTCATTTCTGCCGACACTCCTGGAGTGCAACCAGTTGTTTTATTAATCAAGATTAATTACAACTGTCTCGAAGGTGATATTAATACTAGAGGCAACACATCACTTTCTACATCTCCGTAACCCTTGCCACTTGAACATTGTACTTGATGGTAGAATAGAAATGCAACTAATATTATCTTTAATTCTAACACCAATAGATATTTAAAATAACTATTGATAATGAAAATAATTTGTAACGTACCTATATCATGTGGTTCGCATTTATTTCCATATTTTGTGTCGTAGTAGACCACAGCGGTGACATTACCGCATGTCGATATTTCCCTTTAAGTAGGTACTGCGATATAATTGTTTATCAATCTTTCGTCTAAGTTATTTTTTAACAAAGCAGAATCTATAATCTAAGATCACAAATTTGTTGTTTGTCTGTCCGCTCTTTTCCCCGCTGTTGTTCCATTGTATCAATAACGTTACCATAGTAACTCGTTAACCGCAAGTAGTTCGTCTACCGGACGCTAGATGGCGCTAACGGAAAATTATTTAATAATAGAAAAAATTAAAGAATTTTTTCCACCCGTGCGAAGCCGGGACGGGCCGCTAGTATAAATCTATTATAGTATATTTACAATAAAAAACCCTAAAAATTTTTTTTAAGTTACAAAAATATAAAAAGACTCCTTTAGAGTTTTCTTAGGGAGAGATGTCTTTAAATACTGTGATATTTGTTTGTTAGTCATGTGTTGTATTATGTGAAGTATGTGGCAGACATTTAGTCCATAAGAATATAAAGTTGAGTAAAAAACTATATTAGCAAGGAAACTAAAGTAAAATATGGCAATATCTTATTATAAACATACCTGTTAAATAAATTCTAAAAGGCGTCATCTAATAAGGAAGGTCAAACTACGCATTGGTGTGGTACGGAGGCATAGATTTACTTCACGAGTAACTTAGTATTAATGTAAACAAGATTGAGCTAATGAAGTTAATACCAGTTTAATTTATTTGCTTTATAGGCCCCAAAGTGATATCAAAGATTCTGACATCGGAGTGTATCGAAGAAATCACGCAGGTTCTTCGCCGCCCCCCTGTCATATGGGACAATCTGCATGCTAACGATTATGACCAAAAGAGGATCTTCCTTGGTAAGTATTTTTGTAAATAAGTAATATTAAAGGTTAGACAAATACTTTATTAATTACCGTTAACCCATTATAATAACCTAAATGCTTATGTTACGAGTGGGTTCACAATCCAATACAACTCGAGACGCTTTGTTCGAACTTGATATATCTATCGTAGTCATCTGGTTGAATTTGCTATTTGATTGAATGACTAGTGCTTTCGTTGAATGACGACATTTAATTGAATGACTAAAGGACAGCTTGTCAAGTTGTTTAATGTAATGTTCAACGTCTTGACTGAACGTCATTCAGCATAGCCGTTGAATGGGATATAGCCGACTTTGTAATGTTTGGTTAGGTTAGGTTTAGAACCTCTAAAATTCTATTTAGTTCTTACACTTCCGCGCACATTACAGATTAGAATAAAACACTTTTTTACGGATTTTTGCGCATGTTTTATTTTATATTTAATCCTGACGTTTCCACTCCTTCACAGGAGCCGTGATCACTTACAGGAGTCGTGAGTTCTGAGCCTTTATTCTAATCTCTAAAATTCTTTCGGTAGTGATTTTGTTGTTCGTATTCAGCCAGTTTCGCCTCAAATTTTTCTTTAAAAGCAGCCGACGGCGACGTAATAATAGGTAAATCCATGCTGTCACACTATTTTATTATGAATAGCGCACTTTAAAGTAAATTTAATCAAAAAAATATCAACACAGCGCTATCTGTGCGAGCTATTTGACGCCATATTTGTTTACTAGCTAGTAAGCTAGCGCCTCAGTGGGAAAAAAATTAAGTAAATTTTAATAACCTGACTGATTTTACGTCTGCTCTGTTTAAAGGGCTATGTTACAATCCGCTAACTAGTTGGACGTTGAGGGACGCTTGTTCAATCAACGTTCGGCCTAGTCATTCAATTGAATGTTGTCATTCAATGAACGCGCTAGTCATTCAATCAAAAAGCAGATTCAACCAGATGACGGCAACATATCTAAACCGATAGGCTACCTTTTTTCCTTTCAAAAGACAGGAGGCTCTTTCTTGGGGAAAGGTATAGCACTGTAATAAAGTTCCACAAAGTATAGTAGATTTGCCTTATCACAAATTCAAAACCTATCTGAAAAATAAGCTCATGTCCAAAGTTTATTACAAGGTCAACGACAAAAGTATATTGCCTTAAAAGTTAATATGATGTCTTTTTTACGAATTTTTGCGAACTTATATATTCATAATTATGAGTTTTCTTAAAAAAATAACTCTATGTTGTTGTCTTAATTTTACTGTCCTAACTTTTAACTTACAACCAAACCAATGGTTCATTACGATAGCAAAATTGAAAACAATTTTATTATTTGTGTGTAAATGGGAATAATAATAAAATATAAATTGGTAATGAAGTTTTTATTATTTATCAAAGTAGTAGTAAGAAATAAAAATTTAGTAAAGTAACGGAAAAATTTAATTCGAAAAGTCAATGATTTTTGGCTGAATAATAATAAAAAAAAAATACTCATGTATTGCTTCTTTAAAAGTAAAATGTCCTAATCCAAAAACAGTCTTCAAGTTTTCCCACATAAAACTATCCCATCAAAGCAACTTTTGCAATCAAATAACTTACTTAATCACTTTATTAATTCTGTGTTTATATCAAACTATTAGATTGTATTAAAACGCTGAAGTAACTTATTTAAATAGTAAAACACTGAAATTCTTTGTCTTTATATTACTTTAGTTCTTATGACGCGATATGTAGAGTTGATTTTCTTATTTACGCAGGTCCGTATTGTGGGCGGTCTCCGGAACTTATCCCGTTGCTTCGCGGGGTGTTGACGAACCCCAATTGCGAATATAACGCTAACATGATCCCCATTCGCACGCTGGCGCACTGGGCCAGCTGTAGCCTCGACGCACCCTCGCACAGTGAGTCTCGAAAAGCAACACACGACACACCTCATAGTTCTTTTACTATTGCTTTAAGATTTTAAACAGGGAAGTAAAGAAGTTATCCTAAAAAGTGGTCACGTTATTTTATAACGTTAATGTTACGTTATTTGAACGATATTTTAGCGTTACGGTAACGTTATTCTAACGTTAATGTAACGTTATTTCAACATTAATGTGATGCTATTTTAACGTTAATATAGTAATTATTGTTTTTGCATAATTGTGTTAAGAAATTTACGACTTCTCAATATAATGAACAATGCGCAATGGAAATGTACACATATACATTTACATATACATACATATATACATCAACATTTTTATGTCTTTATTTTATTTTTACTTTCACAGCTATTAAATTTCAAGTCAGTTCAAAATATAAAGTCTTTGAATTCGTTACCCCTTTGTTATCGTGTTTCGTTGATTCTTTCCTTTTTTTAATACTACGGGTATGGATTTTCATTATAACTCAGCTTTATTCAACTTTTTTTCAGTGGAGGCGGTATCATGGGATATTAGATTAGAAAGAGAGAGTGAACAGGGAGTTTGTGAGGATGAAGCTCCTGTGGCTCTCGGAAAGCACGTCTACCACCATAGGCAAGCGCTTAGGTAAGTATAGGATTTCCAATGACCACTTGGCCACCATGAAAATATGTCATTGTGTGATCTAACTAGGTTGATGCAGTCGCTAAGCATAAAGATTCGCTAGCACTATATATTGGAGCCGAGCGTAATACAAAAAAATAAATAATTCAATAATGATTAGTAAATTTTAAAATTCCATAAGAAGGAAAACTTACAAAATGCGCGCGCCTTTTGTTTCAATGGAAGTCCCATAGCGCCAATGATTTTTGGTCATAACTTTTTTGTTTCTGCTAATTTCAAAATTCGGACCGTCACGATCTAGTCCTAAACCTGCTGGTTCGATTTATTACATAAAACACGAAAATCGGCTAAGAACTCATAGAGTTATTGCGACATATACATTGAAGCTGATACATGGGAGCTTCGCTCGCTCCGCTCCAGTAAATATATAACATAATATGATAGAGCTTCGAAATTCCTTCCCGATGATGCAACCTGAACTCTTAAATAAATTTCCAAGACAGTATTTATATATTTTATTAAATGAAGGATTAGTATAATTGTGTTTATGTAATTCTCTTGCAGACAAGCAATTAATGAATGGTTGCCTGAATTCTCAATCCCGAAGACGGCACAGGGGCCCGTTATAAAACCACAACCGGCAGTTACTGGTAAGAAATTTTAGACTGCTTAAAATTTCTTAATCAATAAATGGCATATCGGTAAATTTGTTTTTTTATTATATGCCTAATAATCTTAGTTTCTTTGATGAAACAAATGTTCATCATAAAGTCTAAAACCAATTAGTGCTAGAAACGTATACAGTGACATCTGCATTTTATGTTATGTTGGTAATCAATATCCGAGACAATTGTGCATTTACTGGTTGCCTAAATATTTGTATAAATTCTTCAGTGTTAATCTTCTTCTAATGTTGACCTACATTTTTTAATCTAGCAACACAATTTTATTTATTGTGTTGCTAGGTTAAAAAGCAGTCTGTTTTAATTTATTATTATACAATGTTAACAATAGGCTAAAGCGTTATTAAATTTTCAACCATTGCAAGTATGTAGGATAGCACTTAAGATTTATAGCTGTCCTGTTTAAACGCGCTACAGCAAAACTATTTTGTCTGACAGCGTTGTAAAAACGCGTAACTATGAAACCAGCCTTAAAATTGACGTCTTTCATCTAGTAAACCACACTTGGCTTAGACTTGCGAATGTTACACTAAAATGAACAGATAGATGCGTATCTTTTCAGTATGACGAAGTACATCTGTCATCTTGTTTATTAGCCAATCTAGTTCAATTAGCTTAACGTCGCCTAAATTGAAATGGCCCAAATTTAAGATTTACTTTATCAAGTTATTTTTAGTCATTATAGTAATAAAAATATACATAATTGATGAGGGTATGTTGAAATAGTTTAATTTGGTCGATATTATTGCTTAATCTCATATTTCTGCAAAATAATAATATACCTTTACATTTTTACAATGAATGTGAGATATAAAAAAGTATAAGAAATTGATTTTTCTACATTATTGTAATTATGATTAAAATGTAAAATTTTACATTTGTAACTTGTAGCAGGAAGACGAGAGACATTCGTTTTATATCGCTTAGGATATGCTATCCATGAGCTGCGAACTAATTTAAATTAGAAATACCTACAGCCTGTACGAAATTGAACGAAAGATCGCGTTGCTGCATTTATATTTATTTTGTTGTTAAAGCATTATATATTATATAATCTAAGAACACAAATTTGTTGTGTGTGTGTTTGTCTGTCCGCTCTTTTTCCATTGTATGAGCGTTACCATAGCAACGCGTTACCGGGTCAGCTAGTTATTACAAAAAATCAACTTAAGTGTCAGTTGGGACCCTTACTTTTGAGCTGCCTTGAAATACCCATAGAATTTTTCCAAGTATTTCTTAAGCTGGAACGTAGAGAACGGTGTACGGGTTTGTATTCCGCCTGAGAATTTACTTGTGGGCTAAATCGATTTTTTCTAATATTCTTCTATTAAAATCATTTATAATATAAGATAGCATTATAAAATGAAAAAAAATTCTCTAATATATATAAAAGAAGGACTTTGTGGGTTTGTTTTAATAGTTACCATAAGCCTAAGAATAACAGTTTTTATAATCAATTAATGTTACCATAGCAACGCGTGGCCGGGTTATATCAGCAACGTGTGGCCGGGTTATATCAGCAACGCGTGGCCGGGTTAACTAGTATATATAAAAATCATATTAATTTTTTCGTTTGAGAACTAGTCAATTCTATTCACTACCCGGCTTGTTTTCTCAACGAAAAATGTACTGGGATAATTGATATTTCGGTCCTTAACTTTTCCAGTGCCACCAGTGCCCATAATCCCGATCCTGCCGTCCGTGAACACGTGCATGTCTTTGGTGACCGCCACCAGTAACACTTCCACCACGTCCACCTGCGACATCTCCGCCATTCCCACCGTCAACACTAGCCAATTGCAAGCTCTGGCTGACGTCTGCTCGGCTACTGACCGACCCATATTACATACCGGGGTAAGAATTATTTTTATTTAAAAAACAAGTTATTGCAAAATAACACCTTTCTTTCAAAAGTCTTTCTAATCTAATTTCATAAAATACTTTAAAACAAAGAAACTATTTTTTATGCAACTTTTTACGCTATTAAAGATATATAGGACCTAAAAGTTAAAAGAAAAAAAAATCGACATATTTGATATAAACATTTTCTGTTCCTATGAAATCTTAAAATTGATCAAATTATGAATATAATATATCAATATTTTCTAGTTTCCTTAATTTGAAAGTTTGTATGAAACGTGTAATAGCATTAACACTCTTAATATACGACTGAATTTGATGCTTTAGTATCTTAGTTCTTTAGCATTAAAAAATCAAAATAATATTAATATAAAAATATATACAACACTGGCTCAAATAAGTTTTCTATAGCTAAACAGCTACTAACAAGGTCGTTAGGTTGATGTACTAGAAAAGCATTAAAGAAGCCTCTGTGTGCCATCCAAAAGTACAAAAACTCTTCCACATTGTTTTGTTACACACTATATTGTTTTAAAGATAATTTTATACCTTACTGCGATATCTGAGGGGCGGCGAATCTAAAAATATTAAATCTTTACTAACCCAGCTTGTAATTATTTATAAAATAAGTTTTATATTACTAGTTGAGTTATTTACCAGTGAATATTATTAAATGATTTACCAGATGACTTACTGACAATACTTATAGTGACCAATACCAATGGTCATGCAAAATGCGTGGCGTTTTCATTTATCACGCTTTGAGACCTGGTAGACATACTATCTGATTGTAGCCGATTTGCATTCATGATGTATAAGGATAATAATTTTGCTCTGTTATTGTTTTTCCAACAAGAATAGTTTTCCCTGACAACTCTTTGTTATTTTAAGTAATATTTTATAACGGAATTACAGTATGATAAGATCAAGTGAAACTGATATGAATCTATAATTTCAGGTATCTTCAATAGAAACATTTAACCCCGTATCGAATCCAGTTATGAATTCCTTAGTTTCACCAACAAAAGTGATACTTAACGAATCAATACCAAATCCGATAATACCAATCGCGAGTTCTAACATAGCACTACCATCAGAAATACCAGTATCAACATTACCAGTACCGATCCTTGGTATTAAAGCTTTAGAAAATAATGGAGATAAATGTGATCAATCTATGGTGGATAAAATCGATGAAACCATCAATAATGATAGTGTTTTGGAAAGTGCTAGTTTTATTGAGGACATGAAAAAGAAGGATGATGAAGCAGAGAATATCATAGTGGATGATTTGGAGTCTACTGTTGATGAGCAGCAGAGGAACGGGGATATGAGCCTTGGAGGTATGTGTTAATCTATAATCTAAGATCACAAATTTGTTGTTTGTCTGTCCGCTCTTTTTCCCGCTCCTTTTCCATTGTATCAATAACGTTACCATAGCAACGCGTTAACCGCAAGTAGTTCGTCTACCGGACGTTAGATGGCGCTAACAGAAAAATATTTAATAATAGATAAAAATTTAAAGAATTTTGTCCACACGTGCGAAGCCGGGACGGGACGCTAGTCTATAATCTAAGATCACAAATTTGTTGTTTGTCTGTCCGCTCTTTTCCATTGTATATGCGTTACCATAGCAACGCGTCAACCGCAAGTAGTTCGTCTACCGGACGCTAGATGGCGCTAATGGAAAAATATTTAATAATAGGAAAAATTTAAAGAATTTTGTCCACCCGTGCGAAGCCGGGACGGGCCGCTAGTATCCTAATTAATATTAGGGGTTAAAGTATGAAATTGCCGATTTGTACTGAAAATCTATATTGTTTATTTTTTAAATTTTTAACAAATTTATTTAATCAAAATAGTTGCCATTATTATCTATACATTGCTGCCATCTAATGGGAAGGTCATTAATGCCTTTGCGATAGAATTCCGACGATCTAGACTGCACAAACTGTGTGAAAGCATTTTGTACTGCCTCCTGGGAAGAAAACTTCTTGTCACGTAGATAATTGTCCAAATCACGAAAAAAATGGTAGTCCGTTGGAGCAAGGTCTGGTGAATACGGAGGATGACGAATGGTTTCTAACTGCAGTTCCTGAAGGGTCAAAATGGTTTCTCGTGCTGTGTGAGGTCTCGCGTTGTCGTGGAGCAATAATGGTGAAGATCGATTCATGAGTCGGGGCTGTTTTACTGCTAGTTTTGTCAACATGGTTCGGAGTTCGGCACAATAGACATCTGCCGTTATTGCTTGACCAGATCGGAGAAAACTATAGTGAATAACACCATGCTGAGACCACCAAACAGTTACCATTACCTTTTTATTGGTAAGTTTTGCTTTAGGACACTGTTGTGGCATTTGACCTGGGGTCAGCCATTGCATTTTTCTTTTCCGGTTATCATAAAGAATCCACTTTTCATCACATGTTACAATTCGATCCAATATTCCTTCATTTCTGTACCGGTTCAACAAGGCAACACAAGTTTCAACACGCGTTTCTTTCTGCAGATCAGTCAAATCATGAGGCACCCATTTTTCGTATTTTTTTATTTTATTGATTTGACGCAAGTGAGTCAATATTGTGGGTAAGGTAACGTTAAACCATGCCGCTAATTCCTGGGTACTTTGACTAGGATCGGCTTCCACTATCTCTCTTAATTCATCGTTATTTACCTGTGTGGGCGGTCTTCCTCGTGGCTCGTTCTTTAAGTCGAAATTTCCATCACGAAAGCGTTTAAACCAAAATCGCACGGTGCGTTCATTAGTAGACCCCTCTCCAAACGCAGCATTGATATTGCGGGCTGTTTCTGCCGCGTTAGTTCCGCGTCGGAACTCGTATTCAAAAATAACTCGAATTTTCGCAGTATCCATCTTTCTTGTCTAAATTGAATAACAAAAACAATTGAAAGTCGATATTCAAATGTTTTACATTTTTTAAAAAAAGAACATCATAGAAACCATTTAAAAAAAGTTTCATTCGAAAACCTCAAACCATGAAGATTCTATGTCAATTCAAAGAACCTATTGCAATAAAACGGCAATTTCATACTTTAACCCCTATTATTATTACCACAGAAGTGAGTTTGTTTGGTACACTTTTACGTCTTAACTACTCAACCGATCATCATGAAAATTTACACACACTTTGGCAGGGATGCCGAAAAGTACCATATCAAGAAATAAATACTTTTCCCGGGGGATAGAAATATAATTTTTGGTCGGTAGTCTTCATTAACGCGAGCGAAGCCGCGGATAAAACCTAGTTTAATATATTTGTCAGTACTATATATGATATTAAAATCATAATATTTTGTTTTTAATGCTATTTGACCGTAATCTTTGATTTTTAGTATACTGTAAGAGAATGCCTTTAGGCATTTTTGCTGGCCTTACATAAACCTTCTTTGGGATGCGTACTGTAATTTACCAAAGTTTATTTGTAGTCCATTGATTAATTTTCGATTTTTTGCGAGACTAACATTCTCACAAGAAATTTTATGTAAACAAAACTGCAGTGTCTTCCGAAATATTTACAAGTGGTTAATTTTACATTAAAACGATTTATGTTCATTGTTTTTTTCAGATACACCTCAAACACTGAGTCCTAGTAGAGCGGGTATGGAGCCTTTGGATGTGGATCCGCCTTCGACTGCCGCCACTGACACCGATATTGTCATGAACGATGGTCTCAGCGAGGTATATTTATTTTTCCTTCTATAAAAGCGCTTACACATGCGTTACCTTTGCGAAGCAGTAGCGATAGAATAGGAATATAAACTCGATACGGTTTTTGAACATCCATTACGGTTCGCTAATGTAAAAAAATCGCCTTTTGTTATTATTTTAACCAGGCAAAATCAACGAAATAATAATTTAAAGGTCAAAACAAACTTTTTTACATGGAAGTAATGCTATGATAATGATTGAGCTATCAACTTTCTTCTGTATTAAATAATAAATAATAATTATATTTCTAACGTTCGCACCAATTAGCATAGCCCAAAGTAAGCACTGAAGGCTTGTGTTATGGGTACTAGGGTAACAGATAGACATACATATTTAGATATTAAATATTTATAGAAATATATATACATATAAATACCTATGACTCGAGTTACAAATGCTCGTATACATCATACAGAATGCCTCTTCCGGGATTAGAACCCTGGACCATCGGTGCGAAAGGCACGATCACTACCGTTGCACCATACAGTTGTCAATAATAATGAAAACAATAACGGTTTTATTTAGGTACATACACGATTCCAGAAGATAGTGAGAGCAATATCGATCAGTTCTACAGTAAAGTACGAGGGTGGGTCAAAAAGTTCGCGGAATGGAGGGTAAAAGTAAGAAATGAAACACAAAATTATTTTTCCTTCTCAATGTATTCTCTCAATTAATTTATTAATACCTCCGAAAAAAAAAATGATTTCTCTTTGTCGTCAAAATAGGCCGAAATTGCGCTCTTCACTTCTTCATCGCTGGAAAATTTCTTCCCTCGAAGCTCTTTTTTCATTTTTGGAAATAAATAATAATCACTTGGGGCTAAATCTGGGCTATAAGGAGGATGTTCCAAGATTTCGAAGCCCACTCTTTGAACAGCAGCCATGACTGCGCGAAACTCAATTTTCTCCATTTTGCAAATTTTCTCCCGGATTGACTTGTTGATTGATGTGTAGTTCAGGTAATTATGACCAATTTTTTTGAAACTTAGTATTTATACTCTTAATGAGTGTCACAACTAGTGCAGTTAGTAAAAAGTCACCTTTCCCCCCTCCATGCCCCTCATTCCGCGAACTTTTTGACCCGCCCTCGTACTACTTGTACTAATAATAAAACGAAGTATACGTAATAAATAATTATATTCACTTGAACTAATTGACGCACAAAACATTTTAATATGTATTTGAAAGCGGTGGGATTTGTAATTATAATTTTTTTTAATAGTTTAAGATATACTTTTTTGTCAGTTCTCACACCTTTAGTGCTTTCAGTCATTGGTTTAGTTGGTTAAGTATCTGTAACAGACCCAATATCAACTAAATTACTTGATATTAAATTATTTTACATAGTTTGATACTAAGACATATAATAAGAGCAGTGGCGAGCGTCTTCGTATCACACTAGTGTGCCCAGGGTCCGATTTGGGGGTGGGCAGGATGAGGTTCTGCCCTGGGGCCTCCATAAGAGAGGGGGCTACAATAGAGATAAAAAAACGACGGGTCAACAGCTATCACGTTTTTTTAAACAGATTTATTTACAAGATCTTTTAGCCTTGTTATAACTTATGATCCATATTAGCAACAAACGATTTTGATTTTTTATACAAAAATAAATAGTCAGGAGCCTAAGTTATCCTAGGGCCCTCCAGACCTCGCAATTCGGCTCTGATCATCATGACATGTTTAACACATCACTGTGACATAAATAAACAAGTAAAACTGTAGGTTTTGGTACGAGTTTTGTATATTTTTGTAGAATGGTTCGATGCAAGTGGAACCAAGCAACAGCCCGCTGAGCACGGACATGATGGTGGAGCCTGCGGATCCCATTGACCCTGTCGACACGCCTGACGAGTCAGTTATACTTTATTTATTAATCATATTTCATAGGTATTTTTTATTTTGAAAAGAGATAGTTTCTGCGAATACGATTTGCGCTTTTATTTGTTACTTTCTTAGTGATTTTATCAATTTAAATGTTTCATTTTAGCAATCTATAATACGAGTATAAATGTATCATTTTTGGCGCCAAGTGTTACATTTAATTTGATTTTTAAATTAGAATTATTTCCGAGCATTGACAGAATTTTTTTTTTGTTTACAATTATGCATATTTACAAGAAATTTTGATATTATAAACAATTCATCTTAATTTTATATTTTTTAATATTCTGCTTTTAATCCTTACTAATATTATAAATCGGAAAGTGAGTTTGTTTGTTTGTTTGTTCCGCTTTCACGCCGTAACTACTGAACCGATTGCTTTGAAATTTTGCAGACGTAAAGATAAAAGTCCGGATTAAATAATAGGGTACTTTTTATCCTGGAAAAATTGATATTCCCGGAGAAAAACAAAAATATTGTTTTCTTGATGGATGGATTGTAGATGGCGCTGTGTGTCGTTTAAAACAACGTAAAATATTGCAAACGAATATAAACATGTAAATTTAGAAGCTAAATGATACGATAATGAATCCCCGAAAATGAGGAATTCCCGAGGGATAACGTACAATTTGTTTTATCGTCTAAACTGTTTTTTTTACTACTACTTATATGTTGCAAACGAATATGAACATGTAAATTTTGAAGCTAAATGATACGAAAAAGAATCCTCGAAAATGAGGAATTCTCGAGGGATGACGTACAATTTGTTTTATCGTCTAAATTGTTTTTCTTACATCTACTTATCCTGAAATCACTAAAGTCAACGAATTACTAATTGGTATAAGTATTAGTTACGTTATTTAGTTCTTGAGGTATGCGATAGATGGCGCTGGGTGTTTTTTAAAACATGGTAACGATGTGTTTTTTAAAATACGTAAGAAGTGGAATGATAGCTTACGCTATTTAGTTCTAGAGGTATGCGAAAGATGGCGCTGGGTATTTTTAAAACGTTGTAACGAAGTGTTTTTTTAAGTTACGTAAGAAGTATCCAGCGTTACATCGCGCTTCTTAGATTTTTCCGTGGGAATAAGTAGTTTTCTTATAGTTGTGCTTTATACCGCAATATAACCGAATTCCACGCGGGCGAAGCCGCGGGCAGAAAGCTAGTATTTAATAGATTACCAAATGTCACTGTACCTATGCTTTCATCTATTCGTTCTTCTATTGGATATATAGATGCAGTTTGGGCTACCCCCCTTTTTTGGTTGCTATTCCTAACTGTCGCATCAAGCGATACGTAACAAATTTTAAATGCGTTCAGCAAAGGAGTGGAACTGTCTACTTGCATCTGTATTTCTTAGTACTTATAACCCGTACGCTTTTAAAGCCAGATTGAATCGGCACCATCTAGGTTAGCTCGCTCCGTCGTAGATACTGTCTTGGACCCTGGGCTCTTATGGGATCAAGAGCGAACCCATTTAAAATGATAATCCCACTTATTGTGCAGGCCGGTAGAAGAAGCGACACTAGACACGAACGCCCTTGTAGCAGACGACTTACTGCTTCTGTGCGACTTGTTCTACCTGCCCTTTGAACATGGATCTCGGGGATTGAGGCTCCTACATGACTTCCACTGGCTCACCACACATGCAGCCAGTATGCTGCCTCGCGGTGCCAAACCGGAGGTGAGCGTTACATTCCTTGTCATCATGTAATATATAGGCATAGCATTGCAAAAAGAAGAAAATTCACATTTTTTTTAAATTCCTTTGTTTTTCGATGTTTCTTTTAAATGTTTATTAATGTTTATTAAAAAAGGTAAATTTTGATGTTTAGTAAAAAATATTTAAAAAGAATCAGAAATTACGAAAGTGATTTCTTCGTCACTAAGTGTAAACCGATTTGACGCGCTGGTTTGATATCTAATATATGATGTCTGTTAGAAATTTGAAAACTTGAAATCTTGATTAGGTTAATTTTTAAAAATGTTCAACAAAACTCATTAATATTATCTATATTCGTGTAGAAATCTATAGTTGACATTTTTTAATTTTTATTGGTATTTAAAACGAAAAAAGTACAATTTTGCTTTTCTTTGTATTGGATCAGGGTCCCCTTGTCCCTGTGGTCTTTTTATTAAATCCAAAGTCCTGTGTCCCAGCAGGATATCATGGGTGTACCCACATTTACACGCTTTTTTCCCACATTTTTCCGTCACTCCATCATATTCTGTTATACAAAAACGTCGTAATTTAGAGCTAGGCAGGTTGCAACGACCCTACCGTGTTATTCCCGGCAAAATGGGACAGATACCCTTCACACTTAAGGGTACACTTAAGGGTACCGTGAAAGACGACTAAGGATTCTAAGGGTTAAAAAAATATTCAAGATTTATTAGTGTACGCGTGTTCTTTTTCATCTTCGAAAAATCTTTTTGGATAAAGTAATATTTATATAGTATAAGTGCTGTTCGTTTCTGTAAATAAATAAATAGAAAACTTCCGTAGACCACAAAATGGGTAGCGGCGTTTTCAGCGTAGTTTTTTACTGCTAACTCCAACCGGCAAAACATCCCATTTATGGGGGGGGGGGGGGGGGGCTTCAGTCCAGAGTTTTTATGTAACAGAAAAGGATGGAAAGACGAGTGAAAATATGGGGACTCACTAACGTGCTGATGAAAATGCAATGGCAAAATGTTGGTAGACCAGCGAGTGGCGGCGCAGGCGCAGCCGATTCGCGTGGTGGGTGGCTCGCACGAGACGACTGGCTCGTCGTTTGGGCGCCGTTGCCAACAAGGAACTGCATGCCGAACTGTACCCCTACGTGTGGGAGCTGTGTGCAGTACTGGCTTTACTCGACGGTTTCGTGCGATGGCTCGGTGACTTGTTTGTTTATCTCACCAGGGCCGGATTTGGTAACCTGGTGGCCCTGAAATAAAAATCGTTTTATTTGCGAATATGGGTTATAATGTTAAAACAATGTTAAAAGCATTTTTTATATTCTGCCATCTGAAAATTCTAAACGAATCCTAACATTTAATTTTTTTTATCTATATTGTGCGACCCCGTCTTGGCATCAGAACAGTAGCCCTGCCTGCCTTACCCAAATCCGGCCCTGAATCTCACCAATATTAAAATCGTGAAAGTTTGTTAGTTTGTTAATCAATCACACAGAAATGTCTAAACGAATTTGTTTGAAATCGGGCACACAGATAGTTTATAATCTGGATTAAAATATAGTATATTTTTTATCTCGATAAACAGTAACCCAAGGACAATTTAGAAACTTAAATAATTGCCAAATGTTGATGTCATTTTGTTCGCTTAGTATTTAGAATTGCACCCAGAGAGATATGAAAAGTGAGTGCTATTGTATATATAACAAGAATAATTATATTAAACATTAAATTTTGTCATCGACAATATTATGAAAAGACCGGCTTAGCGATTGTTTTTAATAGCAAACCTCTAACGATTTTGCTATAATCATAGAAATAATAAATTCGAAAGGTAAAATAAATGTAGGGGTTAGCGCAGCTTCGCGGTAAGCGAAAGGCATGGATTGGATGCAGCCACTTTTGAAATATATTCAAACAAATAGATTTTCATTTAATCATAAATGTAAATAAACAGATTATTGATTCAGATGTTGTTAACATCATTCGTAGATGAACTACAAGCGTCATTAACGAATCAATAAAATCACTGGATTTAACCAATATCAATCAACTTTTTTGTAATCTGTAAGTTATTTTTAATTATGTATGGCTCTATGTCCATTACTGTTTTAAGGTTGAAGAAGTGTAAAGAGCAGATGTTTTTTTCTTTTGCAGAACTTGGAAAGTTTCCTCCTAACATAGCAACAAATATACAAGGAAATTATACATGTAAGTAAGATGGAATTCCACTATTCTAATCATACAATTTATCTCAGCGGTTAAAAATTTAACTTCACGGCGTTAACGGTTAATTTCGACTAAAACAACAACATTAGCAAAGGGGGGCCTTTAGTATCACTATAAATTGTCTTAATCCAGCTCGTAGGACCATCATGATTGATTTATTTGTTTATTTAAAAGACAAGAACGAAAGGCCTTGGTTATTTATGTTATAATAGTACTGTATAAAATCCGTTTAAAATAAAATTGTTTGTACGTCTCAATAGAACAAGAAAATGTTTCCTGAATCTAAAAACATAATTGAAGGGAGAAATAGTCCATGTCAATTTTCTTGCGGCTTCTTCTCGGTAAAAGAAGAGCGACGTAAAACTCGTGAGTTCATATGGATTAAAAAAGTTTTCTGTCTACGGTTGCAGGGGCAATTTATATAACGGAATGATTAATTAAGATCATCGAATAGGAGCTTCGGACGGCAAGTTAGGCCGTCGGTTCCGTCTGCATCTGCAATTGTTAGCACCCGCCAATCCGTGGATTGCGTCTTATTCTCCTTTCGCTGTTGTTTGTACATGGGACAGGCATGTGGCCCCCTCGGGATCGGACATAAAATGGGCTGAGAATGACGACATTGATTGATTGATTATTGATTTCCGTGCTTGAGTGGTTTACATATTGGTATTCAATGTTAACGCCACTATACTGACACAGTACTGACTAAACTAAAAGATTTTGTTATATAATGTTTTAAAAGAGGTTGTGTGTGCAATTTACACACGGCAGAAGTGAAACTTCTTTTCTGAAGTTTCACTTCTGAAAAGAAGTTTCACTGCATTGCATTTAAAAAAGATTCGGCTCGAAGGACCAAGCATTTTCATCCCCCCCTAGGGTTCTCGAAAGGGTGGCGTGAAGCTTTCGAGAGTGGAGCTCAGGAGCCGTGGGTTTTCCGTGGTGGGTTGTCTGCTGACCTTCGCCGGCTGCTGGCCGTGGACTGCGCGGCTGAGGCGCTTCGCCCGGCTGCGCCTGCGCCATGTCGGGCTCCCCTGGCGCCCCGCCCCTGTACGCCCGCCGACGAGGCCGCGGTTAGTATTTCATTTATTTTATTTAATAATTTATAGCTTATTTCACCGCTTTTCAAAACCATAAATGCAAACTTCCAAGTACAAACAAAAATAGTCAATTACCAAGTTTGTCATATTACATTCCTTATACTTAAATCAATCACTCGATATTCTAATATAAAACTAGTTAAATCAAGATAAACTTAAAAACTTTACTTGTCAATTAATAAAAGTTACTGGATTAGGCAAAACTGTTTAAATGTCGGTGTTTATATGTGTGATCTGTGTGGGTGTGTGTGATACAAATGCAACCTGCTCTGCGCTGCCTACATCAATCAGTCCTACGTCCTATTGCAAAATTGGAAAAGGGACTTTAATACTACGTTACAGAAGTGCTTACGGCTCAAGAAAGGATATAATTTCATTGTGATACTTTGACCACCGTTCGGTGCAATGGTAGCGATCCAGGCTTTCGCACTGGCGGTCTAGGGTTCGAGTCCCGGAATGAACATTTGTACCTGAATTACGGGTATTTTTATATATTTCTATGAATATTACATATATGTGTATCATATATGTTTGTCTAACGGTTACCCTAGTATCTATCACATAAGCCTTACAGTGCTTACTTTGAGCTAGGCTAATTGGTGTGTATGTAAGAAATATCATTATTATACTTATATTACTTACAGGTGTGCACGATATGCCACAAGACTTGCCGCGACGGCTCCGATTGCAGCGATCTCTTCCCGAGTGACTTGCAAACTCTGCCCGCCGATAGGTGAGTAAGCTATGAAACTTCTAAGCTTAAAGCTTGCAAAATTATGAAATTCAACAGTGGTTCCAGAACATCCCAAAATGAAATTTCGAGCAGAAAATCAAACAATACACTCTTAAAGTGAAATAATGTCTACAACGGCATAAGATTGGTCTCACCTTCTCAAAGCGTGCTTGGTGTACATATTGTGTCAAATCAATAATAGATTCAACTTCATAACCACACACTAAGCTCAATAATAAATGCCTATATGGCATACGCTAGATATGTTTTAAGCGCCAACGTTTCTGAGTTCCCAAGTTTGGTCCCCGGCCACTGTTCTGATGTTATAAGATATGAATTAAAAAAATAAATGTCTATTTTACGCTTACACCTATAGATTTATTTTACATGATTAATAACAGATATTTATACTAGACATAATTAATATAATTTTATTAGATATAATTAATATGATTATATTACAGGTAATATTATAATTATATTACACAATAATTTACATTATAATATATTTCAATACAGGTAATAAATTATAAGATAAATTTTTATAATAGAAAAATACTAGAAAAAATCGACTTGGGTCACAAGTGAATTCTCAGGCGGGAGAATTGAATTCTCAGTTTATAAAAATTTATCTTATAAGATCGCATTAAAAATGCATAAAATTTATAAAAATTATAAAGGTAATAAATTTTTACATAAAAATGTTCATCAAAAATATATAAGTCCTAATTATTCTATTCTGTTATGGACGTGCACATTTCTCAAAGCTAGCGACAAAATACAGGCGAATTTATATATATTTCGGGGGGGAACGTCAGGATTTTGGTCCGAATTTTCCGATATCATATGGGCAGAGTTAGAAAACGTACACTGAGAAGATGTTGTAATTTTTGAACATAGTATTAAGAACCACGGTGCACGTAACAAACTTGTTATAATAAGGCACTTAGCGAAACGTAGGACAGTTCCGTGACGACGTCTACACTTGATGGCGACCCGATCGAAAGTGAATCGGAGCTCGCATGTTGACAGCACCACGACTCTGTCGAAGCGCGGGAAATCGTAGTTTCTTATGTTCACCGGCTAGAGGGCGCGCTTGCGTTTCGCTTAGTATCCGTACTCATGACCGGATACGACATCATAGTTTCTTATGTTCGCCGGCAAGAGGGCGCGCTTGCGTTTCGTTTAGTGTCCGTACTCATGACCGGATACGACATATATACATATATATATATATATATATATATAACCGAATAACTATTATTTTTTGCATATAGGTTAGTGGCTCCCTTTTTAACTCTGAGTCCAGAACTGTGCATGGTGATCGAAGAAGATTTGGAAGACGTGATGCGCGATGACTGCTCTGATGAAAACTCCGCTGGAGAGAAACTCGGGAATGTTGTTAACGGTAAGACAGAAATTGGTACGTGCACTTATGTACAAACAGCAACACTCTTAACTGCCCCTTCAAGACCCAACAGACAGAAAGGTAGAAAGAGATGAAATTATTTTTCTCATGACAACTTCATTACAAAAACTAAAGTTTTTATGACATAATATCTTTGTGTGTGTGGTGTGTGTCTCTTGGCGCCAGAGAACTGTCACTGCTTGACGCAGAGAATTGACATGCCTGATGACGTGCTTTCAGTTGTTGCCGCTCTTCCAAAACAAAGAGCAACGGCAACGTCGCATGCTTTTGGATGAAATAATGATAAAATTTAATTGTACTTATCCTGCATCCATAGACTTAGAAAGGTATAGATGCAGCAAGCAAATAATAATTAAGATTTCTTACACTTGCGTTATAAAAAATTATTATTAATATTATATTATTCAAATAAAACATATACTAACTTAACAAATAAACAAATCGAAATAGCGCATAATTATTGTGATTTTTTATTACACAAACATTTGTCCTTACCGGGACTCTAACTCAAAATCTTTTCTGATTATAATTAGTAGGATCATTGCCAAACTCGACCTCATGTAGTTTGTCCTTAGCTCTGATTCCACCACGCACATGGTTTCCTCCGTTCCCAAAACTTTATCATTTCTGTTATTTAAAATGTGAAGTAATAATTTTTCGGACATGCGGTAATTTATTCACTTCTACTCGAATTTTATATCTGTGACAGCGTGTCTTTTTCTGTTCATAAACCTCGGTGTTCGAAATGCAAAGATTAGAATGGTTTTAAGGTTCAAATGTGTCTTGCTTTTAAATTTCAGGTTAACAAAAGTGAAGAAAGTAAAAATTGCAATTTTTGTAGTGCAATATGAAATAATATTTTATTAAATATACCTATTCTTTTGCTATAATGTTAGAGCGCAAAGCGCGTAAATAATTTGTTCGCCAGTCTGACTAAAAGTAAAATAAAAAACCAACACTTTTTTGTAGCAATATATAATTATAAACTTTAAAAACCTTACTTACACAAAAGCACAAAGAAGATAGAATCGCCTTTTGTCTTCAATATTATAATATTGATTGGACGGATAATATCGTAGTCCTGGTAATTTTAAAATCCAATACGCTTTTCAGTAAAAATATATTATTACCACTTCATAACAATGTTCAAACATTATTATGAAGAACCAACCGTTTGTGCGTTCTGCCTTTTAAAAATTGCTATCATACGAAGATAACTGGCACCAACAGTAATAAAAAACTGATGTTGTGTAAGTGACAATTTTCGGGCTGGTACGAGGGCGGCACTGAAAATTTTGGGAATCAAAGAAGTGACACAACTTTACTATTTAAAAATTTATTTATTGCTTTTCGAAGTATTCTCCGCGAAATTTGACACATTTTTCCATACGATGGAACCAATCATTGAAGCAACCATTCCATTCGGAATTTGGAGTCTCCAAAATGGCCGTTTTGTAGGCGTCCACAGCTTCTTCAGGTGATGAAAATCTCTGACCACGCAATTTATTCTTTATTTTAGGGTAAGTATAGTAATCATTAGGGCTTAGGTCGGGGCTGTACGACAGATGGTCTAATAATTCTATGTTTTCTTGCTCCAAAAACTCTATTGTTCTGTGCGCGGTGTGAGAACTCGCATTGTCGTGATGAAAAAGAAAGAGAAAGAAAGAAGATGTCAGAAAATATCTGTGGCAAACAAATGCTAGCATACCATTCTGCATTAACCGTTCTTTGTCCCTCAAGAGGAATAGTCACAACATGGCCGGTTTTGGAGACAAACGTGATCACCATTTTTTTGGAACACTCCGTGAACGAACAATTTTTGTTGGCTTTAACTCATTTCCGAACACCTAAACTCGTGACTGGTTTTTTGTTTCGGGTTCTTACGCCTATATCCAGGATTCGTCACCTGATACGATGTTGTATACAGCATTTGAGGATCCTTCGTGGAATCTTTCGAGTGTACTGACGCACCAAGTAACGCGAGCCGCTTTTTGCTCTTCACAGAGCGAATGCGGTATCCATCGGGAAAACAACTTTTTTACACCTAAATGTTCATGCAAGATTATTTGTATTTGACTCATGCCAATGTCTAAAGTTGCCTGAATTTCGCGGTATGTCACATGTCGATCTTCCTCAATCAGCTTACGCACAGCATCAAGGTTTTCTTGGGTGACTGCAGTTTTTGGACGACCTTGACTGGGAACATCACTGAGCTTGACACGTCCAAGTTAAAATTCAGCAAACCAGCGATAAATTGTGGTTTTGGATGGGGCTTCATCACCAAATGCAGAAAGTATCCGATCAACACACTGTTTTTGTGTTAAACCACGTCGAAAGTCATAATAAATCATCGCTATTGATTTTTCTCGAGTCAATTCCATTTTCTCAACGACCAAGTTTGACAAGACCTTGTGACAAAACCGAGAATCTTTTTTTTAAATAAATAAATGGTATTTGATTTTTGAAACCAATGAGTTTTCAATCAAAAAGATTTTAATATGACAGGAACAGTGGAAATATTCCATTTCCGATACTTTTAGTGCAGCCCTCGTATGTGATGGTGTGGGCCACCTTCATTTAGCCTACGCCGCACTGTCTGCATTGATATCTAGCGACCGGAAAAATTTGACAATGATTGTTCTGACATTACTCTTATTATTGAATTGAAACAATTACACCTTTTTGATGCAAAACTCATTAGGGTGTTAGAAAAAAGTATTAGTTTCAGTTATTATGGTTCATTTCAAAACTTTGTAACGTTACACACACATCTACAATAAAAATGAAATTTATGAAGACGTCATACATCCATTCTCACTTTCTTTCAAAAAGTTGGTAGTCACGTGACAGGGGCAGTTAAGGTTGTTGCTGTTGGTACACGCGTTAGAAGTTATACTTCTTTGGCGTAGCTAAGGGAAAAAATTTCATTCAGCAAAAATTGATCAATGAAAAAAAAATAAAGGTTATGAGTAAAGGACATTAAATATAAAATTAACAACGTGTTTTGTTGTATACTTTGGGTCTAGACTATATGGACGCTGTTAAGCATTCGTGTGTTAACCCACAGAAAATCGGGTATTGAGTTATGAATGCAGTCTTAATCTTTAAATCATAAGGTTTACGATAGTGCAATCCATTTTATTGAAAAAAAATCGCAGAATATTCTAGAGTACAAAAATCGTTATTGCTTATTTTCTAAATTAAGATTTGTATTTAGCGTTTATGTCATAAGTGCCTTACATTATTAATGCCAAAATGTAATGAGACCACAACAAAAAGCAATAATATGTTATACTGCAGTTAACATAAAAATGCGTATATCGGATTGTGGGTTAGAACATAAATGCAAAATTGGGCGAGCGCGGGTAGCTGAGGGCGGTAAGGATTGCGCGGACTTGTTGACCACACCAACACATAAGTTTTTTATTAATTTTTGACTTAAATCTAGTTAGATGTGATTAGAAATTCATTAAATTCTTATTATAATGTCGAAACGATGTAATGGAAAGAAAAGGTTTGATCAGTTCAGCTCTAAATTCAACGAAAACCAGTTTCTGCTAATCTCACCTCAACACACGTTAATTTCTAAAAGTGTTTTTTTAAAGTAGGCAATTTCAATTCGTAAGTGCTTGAATACTTCATTTAAAACCATTTTATCCAGCTACGGCAAAGATAAAAAGGAGGGTTATAATTTTAGAAGTGTATGTACGTTTGTACATTTGTTTTTACTTGGTGGACTGTCGGAAAGTCGGAGGTAATGGTTTCGACTCCCGCACGACAAACATGAATTATATGAACGTCGATATTTGTTCTAGGTATGTATTTACAAAAAAATGGGAGGGTAAAAGACCCAGTTCTCAATTCTGTCAATTTCGAATACTTCGATGACCAAGTTAAAAATATGTACTTAAGTTTAGTTTATGATATCTTAAAATAGCAGTGTATTAAAAATGTAAAAATTCATATTTTTACATGTTGTAAATCGTTCGTAAAACTAATTGAATGCATTAAGTACGAAATGGACCATTAATAAAATAATAATCATCATCATATCAGCCGTACGACGCCCACTGCTGTACATAGGCCTCCCCCAAGGATCTCCACAACGATCGATCGATCTGCTGCCCGCATCCAGCGTTTTCCCGCGACCTTAACCAGATCGTCGGTCCACCTCGTAGCGGGCCTGCCCACTGAGCGTCGTCCGGCAGGCGGTCGCCATTCGAGAACCTTTCCGCCCCAACGGCCATCAGTTCTTCTTGCTATGTGTCCTGCCCATTGCCATTTCAGCTTCGCAATTCTTTGAGCTATGTCGGCGGTTTTTGTTCTCCTACGGATCTCCTCATTTCTGATTGGATCGCGTAGGGAAACACCAAGCATAGCTCTCTCCATTGCCCGCTGGGCGACCTTGAGCCTTCTTACAAGACCCATAGTGAACGACCACGTTTCACTGGCAACACACACTGGTTAAAGACTTTCGTATTAAGGCACTGAGGTATTTTGGACGCGAAAATGTATCGCAGCTTCCCGAACGCTGCCCACCCGAGTTGGATTCGACGAGAGATCTCTTTCTCGAAGTTGGACTTACATAACTGTATTGTTTGTCCTAGGTAAACATAGTGGTCAACAACTTCGAGTGTAACGTTCCCAACATTTACTGGAGCGGGTGTAACATGGGCGTTGGACATAATTTTCGTCTTGTCCATGTTCATCTTAAGACCCACTCGTTGGGATGCGTTACTGAGATCTTCGAGCATGGTGCTCAGGTCTTCCAAAGTCTCAGCCATTAGGACCACATCATCGGCAAACCGAAGATGCGTCAGGTACTCGCCGTTGATGTTGATGCCAAGTCCATTCCAGTCCAGAAGCTTAAAAATATCCTCCAACGCAGCAGTGAACAGTTTCGGAGAGATAACGTCTCCCTGTCTCACTCCTCGCTGTAGTTGGATAGGATTAGAGCTCTGACTCTGTACTCGGACCGACATAGTGGCGTTTTGGTACAGGCACCTTAACACTTCGATATACCTGTAATCCACTTGGCACCTCTGGAGAGACTGCAACACCGCCCACGTCTCGATCGAATCAAAGGCCTTCTCATAGTCCACAAACGCCAAGCAAAGTGGCCGATTATACTCTTCGGTCTTCTGTATAACCTGCCGCAGCGTATGAATGTGGTCTATGGTGCTAAAGCCTTTTCGGAAACCGACTTGTTCGGGAGGTTGGAAATCGTCAAACCTGCAAGCAAGACGATTCGTAATGACCCTCGACTTTAGCTTGTAGACATGGCTCAGAAGCGAGATGGGTCTGTAGTTCTACAGTAGGGTTTTATCGCCCTTTTTGAAGAACAAAATTACCTCGCTTCTGCTCCATGCCTTCGGCGTTTTGCCCTGGACGATGACAGAATTGAAGAGCTTCTGGAGGACTTTAAGTAACGGCGTGCCGCCCGCTCTCAGAAGCTCTGTTGTAAAATAACCCTCAGATTTCTTCAAACGGGTCATAGATTTCTGTAAAAAGATTCTGAGTTTGGTGACGTAGTGTCGCCTAAAAACGAATTTCTGGCTGTATAATGATCTGGACTACATTAAAGTCATGGTAAAGTGTCGGAGAAACAACAAATTAACGGTTAAAAAATGTACAAATGTCAATTCAAGTCTGTGGAACCTTTGCTAAAAGCTATCACTAATTGGAAAATTGATTTAGATAAGAATAAAATTGCTTGGCTTTCAACTTTTCAAATTGAACTTTATAAAGATACTCCTTCCATGATGTATATACTCGTAAAATCTGCTTTAAATGAAGCCTAAATAGCTTCTTGGAAACTGTGAGGTCTGAGCTGAGTTTAAAGATGATATCGAAGCAATTGGGAGGACGTTAGATTATGCAATAGAAGAAAACGAAGTAGACTGATTGTTACTCGTATTAATTACCAAAGATCTCTCAATAAGTACTAAATATTTAACCTATTCAATATTTAAAATTTCTCCATTTCTTTTCTTCATATACCTATATAATGAAGAAAAGAAATGGAGAAGCTTTATTTTGTTGTTTTTTTTATTTAAGTAGAACGTAATGTTCTTAGAAGAACTTTTAAGTTATAAAAGTAAGCAAGAGCAAGAGAATAAGACACAGTTACTAATTATAATAGATTTGTACCATCTGATGAATACAAAAAACTATAATTATATTGATTTTATTTAATATAATTAAAATAATAATAATAAATAAGTTTAAAGTATTTGTTTTAAATACTTGAAATATTATAAGTGTTTACTTGTTGGATTTCTCATTTTGAGCAAAACTTGTAAATGTAAATCAAAGCATATTATAGCAATAAAACTTTAAATAAATAAGTCCATTAAAGTTTGAATAAGAGTTTATTTTATTACATTTTCTAAAAGCGAATACACATATTAATTTTAAAACAACAAATCAGAATTTTGCATTAATGTGTTAAGGCACATAACACATGAATGCTAAATATAATAAACCCTTAAGCAATTTAAACATCAACCATTTTTAAGCTTTGTTTTATGTAATAATGAATTTATTATAATATATACATTTATTTTATTAATCTATGCATTTCAACAAAAAAATGATACCGCATAACAATATTTTTTTGCTTAACATAAGAAGAAAAAGAAGATTGTTCTCAAAAAAATTTAACAGCTGATTACTCAAAACTAGCTCGGTGTGGGTTAACACACGAATGCTTAACAGCGTCTATATATGAGTTGACTTAGTCAGTAAAATGAATATACACTTTGAATTATATTTGATGGCCAACTTAATACTACCGGAATGCCGTAACGGTGTGTGCGCGCAGTTCATTTGATGGCCAACTCCACTCTGTCGGATTACATCTAGTATCATTATTTCTGACGGCCTCCATGGTCGAGTGGCTCGCATATAGGTTTTCATGGTCCGTTTCCGGCCGGATCAAAGTAGAAAACTAACTTCTCCAATAGTCAACTCTGGGTGTTAAGGTACCATCGTCGTTTCTGAATCCCGTAACCCAAGTTTAGTCAGGGTTCAGAACAATGTATGTGCGATGTGTAGATTCTGCCGCTATATAATTATAAATAATGTAAATATGTCAACTTTAACTTGAGTACATTTAAAATTTTCGGATAAATTAATAAACTACTGCATTACCACTTATCACACAGGTATGAAACCAGAAATCATTGGTTACGCGTGCGCGACTCTGAACAGTAAAGAGTTTTACAAAAAGCAGGAAATCGCTTGGATACCGGAAATGAAGGCCAAATATCCTGAATCACTCGTCGAGAGGGACGACTTAAGTCAGGCAGCTAAGGTATTTTTAATTTTAATAATCTGTCAAATATCTGATTAATATTTCAGTCAACATATGGTAAATGCTTATGCGTTTACGTCTGTAGTTAGTACATCGGTTATTATATCTAAATAACTTATTAGTAAAAAAATAACTTATGTCAGGAGTCAAAGAAGACGGCTCTGTCAATTTGATTCAAACTTTAAATTAGATGTTTCAATGGGTGTTATGTATATTTTAAAATAATTAGGTTTTGTTCGTGTTAATGAGTATTCATTCCTTTGAAATATAAAAAGAGGATAGGACTTGAAAGAATGTTCATAGATTTCGACTACCATAAATGTATCAAAATGCATGTTGTAATAAATAGTTTTTCGATTTAAAAACTTATTCATAGTAGTCCACGAATATAAATAAATAATTTAAAATGCATTAAGTACTGATTAAACTAAATAGACAATCTTTCTTTAATTGTAGTATTCACTCACCGTTTATGAAAGGGCAATTTCGTTAAAAAACAGCATTTCGTCCCTTAGCTAACAACACCACATAAATCATTTTTACCAACTTTACAGGTGACGAAGAAAACTGTCTATATTTAAAAAAAAATCGGTGGAACTTTAACTAAAGCATATATAATAAGCATATTATAATAATACGTATATTATAACAAGTATATTATATATACTTTAGTTAAAATTCCACCGATTTTTTCTTCTCCTGTAAAGTTGGTAAAAATGACTTATGCAGTGTTGTTAGCTAAGAAACGATTTGGCAATATAAATATTAAGTACCTACCTAAAACTATTGTGATATTAGGTAACAACTTAAATAAGTATTAAAGTTATTATTTAACGCATTTTAAAGGTATGTGATTAAATGAAAAAAAAAAAATTGACCGATTATAATAATGTTTTCTTTATTGTTCCCTCAAAACATGATCCTTCTAAAGAAGTTGCCATTGCCGAAATTCGGTTTCGGTCATAAAACCAGTTTCGGTCGGACACTACAAATTGATTTTGTTCGACTAGGACTGCGTACGACACTTCCACCAGTTTGAGAATCAAGAGAGAGCGCCGGAGAGCGTTTGGCGTTCCCACCCAGCGTTGCTCACATGCTGCGTGTTGCCGCAAGCGAGCGACCCGCTCGCCGCTGCCAGGTTGCTCGCTTGTTTGCTCGCCGCGCTCAGATCGCTCGGTAAGTCATTGGGTGCATATCTTCGAGCTCGTAATAATATTGTCACGAACTGCAGGTATGGGATAGTCAAATAAAATAATTATATTACTTCAATAACAGTATAAAACCTTTCAAGCAAATTTCCAAAACAAGCCTGCTAATTAACTCCAATTGTACAGTAAGCTCGCCGAAGTTGTCAGTAATGAACTATTCAATACCATCGCAAAATATCCCACGTTCACAATAGGCCAGTTACTATGCTTATTATATCACTCTTCGGTTCGGTCCAAAAATTACTTCCAAGTCGCTTCAAAGGTCTTCAAAATCAAAACTATTCTCATTACGTGGCCACTCTCCGCTTTAAATATGCGCAGGAGCTAAGACAACACAGCCGTGAACGATCTAGAATCACTGCGTCGAGTCGACATAATTCGCGAACCATCTCTCTCACTCGCGCAACCGTGCGCGCTCACTATCTCTTTCATCTATACTTACTTTTATTATACCTACGCATTCCGTTCAATAATCGTGGCTCCTTTTTAGTAAGTTTTTATTACCAAATGACAGTGTCAGCCCTCCGACGCGACGTAACAATATACACTCGCGAGCCAAAGTATGAAGTCAAGCCCTTGTGATGTTCCGAGCTATCTTAAGAACTATATGAGTAATGAAGATTTATAGAATATGAGGTTCCATTTAAAGATTCTAATTTTCATAAGTTTCTAAGTTTATAAAATTGATCGGAACAAATCACAAGGGGTTGATTCCATACTTTTAATCGCGAGTGTAGATAAATACAGAGGCAAATATGAAGGCGAAAATTCATAAAATGCTTTTTTTATCAATACGAGGTACTGGTTTTTTCCTTAATCTATTACACAGTGCGGTTATTTAGTTTCTGGCTTATTTTTACTTTTGTAAGATCCTAATTCACGACTGTGGCGTTTCCCAGTTATTTCTTTCTTTCAAGTTTATAATAAATATCTAATGATCGTAATGTACACAAATGTTAGTAAACCTAATTGGAGCGGAGCGAGCGAAGCTCCCATGGATCAGCTTCAATGGCGCAATTTCTGTTACGCCATAACTTCCCGAGTTCTTAACCCACTTTAATATTTTTTATGTGGAATCGAATCAACAGATTTAGGACCAGATTGTGACGCAGGCCGAATTTTGAAATTCCCAAAAATTCCCATCGAAACAATTTTTTTTTTCTTTTTTTAGGTATTACGCTCCGCTCCAATATATGGTGCTAGCGTAGCTTTATGCTTAGCGACTTCATCGCCTAGTAAATAAATAAAATACATATCATTTTAACGTTAGCAGTCATTCCTAGATGACAGACGTCTAAGTTTATTGTAACCTAACTCATAACAAGCTTAGTTATTATTTTTTTCCCTCGCAGGTGTAAACGGCGTCCACGCATGCATAAATGCGACAGACCACTACCTCCACCAGTTCTACAGCAAGCTCGGTTTCGTAGAGGTCCACCGAGAGGAGAACGGGCGAGTGTACCTTGCTCGCGCCTTCTAGCGCCGCCTGATAGTGCTAAGGCCCCGTAGGTCCCGCCGTCAAAGGGGGCGAACATCCACCACTTTGACCCCCTGCCGTACTGCCCGTACGCCCCGCTCGCGTCTCTAATCTCCTTACCTTGGAACGATCCCAACCATAGACACATTCTTATTCCCGACTATATAAATACTAATCGTTGGTTTAGATGAACAGGGATTATCTTAACAGATTATCATGAAAAAACATTTTTCAGGAAAGCAATTTTAAATTTCATCTAGAAATTATTTAACCACTATTATTATTTGGGTGACATCTCATAGTATTTTTGAATACTTACTATCCTAATTATATTATGACAATACTTTATGTGTGTGTGTGTTTGTTACAATATTGTCAGTAAAAGTCTAAGAATAACATTCAAGAAGGCTAAGAACGGTTAGCTATATGTGTAGTCGTAGAACCGAAACGTTAACCCGATTCATTTCGGTACAGCGACATCTAGTTTATATTCAATTTCGTAGTTGATGAGAGAATCGTGAAATTAAACACTGACTTTTGACTGAAAAGTTGAAAGTTTTGTATTGATATCCTGTTCATTCAAAGCATCGAAATATCATTATTATATGAGATATAATAAAGATATTAATACTAGACAGTATCATCATAAACCACATTAGGGCAATTCAATTTTTATATTTAAAATAAGCACATTTAATTAATAAAAAAATTGTATAATATACTAAAATATAGGTAGATTTTTTTATCATTTACAAGACTTGAAAACTCAAATCGCACGATTTTGTCCCAGAATGACCGATTTTGCATATCCTTATTTGAAGGTTATTCCGCTTCGCCACGTTTGTCTTTATTGGGAAACGTGGTTTTTTTACAATTCTTTCTTGATTATGATTCAGATTATTTACCTCGAGTAATATAATACAGAAAATAAACATGTCATTTATAAATTACTAGCTTTCCGCCCGCGGCTTCGCCCGCGTGGAATTCGGTTATATTGCGGTATAAAGCACCACTATAAGAAAACTTCTCATTCCCACGGAAAAATCTAAGAAGCGCGATGTATCGCTGGATACAAAATTCATATAATTCATTCCACTTCTTACGTATCTTAAAATAACACTTCGTTACCACGTTTTAAAAAACACCCAGCGCCATCTTTCGCATACCTCTAGAACTAAATAGCGTAAGCTATCATACCACTTCTTACGTATTTTAAAAAACACATCGTTACTATGTTTTAAAAAACACCCAGCGCCATCTATCGCATACCTCAAGAACTAAATAACGTAACTAATACTTATACCAATTAGTAATTCGTTGACTTTAGTGATTTCAGGATAAGTAAATGTAAAAAAAAACAATTTAGACGATAAAACAAATTGTACGTCATCCCTCGAGAATTCCTCATTTTCGAGGATTCATTTTCGTATCATTTAGCTTCAAAATTTACATGTTCATATTCGTTTGCAACATATAAGTAGATGTAAAAAAAACAGTTTAGACGATAAAACAAATTGTACGTCATCCCTCGGGAATTCCTCATTTTCGGGGATTCATTATCGTATCATTTAGCTTCTAAATTTACATGTTTATACTCGTTTGCAATATTTTACGTTGTTTTAAACGACACACAGCGCCATCTACAATCTATCCATCAAGCAAACAATATTTTTGTTTTTCCTCGGGAATATCAATTTTTTCCAGGATAAAAACCCTATTATTTAATCCGGACTTTCATCTATACGTCTGCAAAATTTCAAAGCAATCGGTTCAGTAGTTACGGCGTGAAAGCGGAACAAACAAACAAACAAACTCACTTTCCGATTTATAATATTAGTAAGGATATCGTTTACAGAGCAATATTTGTATATCAAAGTCTCAAAAAAAAGTGATAATAATCCCGTTTTAATTAATACTTATGGCATTTATAATTTGGAATTAATACATTCTCAATCAGTGCTTTTAGTGTTATAATGATTCCAGAGTAGACTTCATTTCTTAATTACTGTAAATAGTCGTTATAGTAAATTGAAAAAATGAGTAAAATCTAAATTCCGTAATCCTCCTCATCTGACAAAGACGAATACACGTTTCCAACCATACAAGAACACGTACTATCGAGGTCTCTCGTGCCTTACCATTTTGTAGAAATATTCGTTTGAACTGATCGCATCGGACACGACCACACGACCCCTAATTGGCTTCGTATTTTACTACGATTTATACTACGGCCAATCATAAACAACTAGTTTTAAAATCGCCCTTATTGTCAGTGCTGTCAACTGTCAATCTGCTTTACGCGTTCGTGAATTGCTTGTTTGCGCACGCGCGCCATTGTTGAATGAATGGAGCGGGGCGTGGCCTGAAGCGATAGGCATCGTGCAGTGTGCAAGCGACTTTCGACTTAGGACTGATAAGGCGCCAGAGGCTTCGATAGTACACAACTTTATTTCAACTTCAAAGGTGGTAACTTAACGAAATATACTTTTCTCCATTCATGTAAAGCTTGTAAGCGATAGCACTGGATCGGCATCTACTAGCATGTTCCTTTGAAATATCTTTAGTACTTCATGATAAGGGTTACCAGGTCTTAAAATCGGAAAGCCGGAAAGATCAACTAGTTACGCCGGACATTTGTATAAAAAGACCGGACACCGAACATGACAAACGTAAAAAAAAACAGTCTTACAAAAGCCGGACACCGTTTAATTTGACCGGACACGTATACAAAAGCCTAACTGAGTCCGGCTTTATTTGGACGCGTGGCAATCCTCTTCATGATCATATTAATATTGTTACTACCTGTTAAATGACACCGCGTACAAAATGGCGAGCGTGCGCTTTGTAGCAGTTCGCTAATAGTATCGAGTAAAGGGGCGGATGAATCCGTCGTGTAATCCGTACGACGCCCTCTCACCACTCTATGCCCAAGTCCGTACGCACAAATTTGCGTATACGTTTTTACCAGATACACGCAGTAGATGTTTCCACAGTGTAACATAAAATCATCGCTCCAACTAAAACTTTCATGTTAAATATGTCTAAATAATATTTTGGTATCAAATACACGCAACAGCGTCTCATCATAATTCAAAAGAAGTTAAATTGTATATAATACCTGTTTTATAAAATTTCTTTTTAATAAAAATGAATGCTGTTTGACGATTTCGCGTGTTTAGTATTCCTAAAGATTAAGTATTGACGACGCTCAATCATTGTTGAATAGGTTATGGTAAAATTAATATACATGTTGGTGTATCGTGTTTCATAATGATATCGTATCGGGCGTTATCATAGAGGTATTTTAACCAAAATTATATTAACAGCAAACTAAACTAGTTTGTAGTAAACGAAACTTCATCTTTGCGATCCATCATGTTTCACCTACATAAGAAATGTGAAAATTTAGAAGCCAGTTATTAACCCCTTTAACCCGAGAGCAATATATCATGCGCGCGACAACGATACCTAAAATCCGCGAGCAATATATAATGCTCTATAGAGCGCAGTCTGATTTAATCCTTATTACGGCTTTGGTAATGGTTCTTATTGATTGAATGAGATTTTTTCCCCGATAGAGAGAGAAATAACGCATTTAACAGAAAGCTGGGCTTCAAGGGGTTAAGTGAACAATTTAAAATATTTTTTAAAATCATACTGAAGTGTTGTTACTATTTTAAACAGAGGTTAGCAAGTAACAGATTGTTTTAACACACCTTACTTACTGAACCTAATAAAATCATGTTATTTTAGTGGAGCAAAACTTCGGACACCTTAACTAATTTTTATTGAGTTATTTCGGGAGATATTTCTATTTTTTTACAATTAACGATGTACTCACGTTGAGTGCTTATAGAATATTATATCAAGAAAAAATAACAAAACCAAAACTTTTTCGGTTACTTTATGCAGATTTCGCGTCCTATATTTGGACAGACTTCGAACCAAAATCGTTCCGTTAGTGAACATTCTACAATCTCAAAAGGTCGTATTTTCTATATTAGATATAACATTATTGACCAATACTAAAAAAATATTCTCAGTAAAAGACAATACTTACTTTTTATTTAAAACGATTACAATTTTTATATTGAAATTCAACAGCCACGCTAGCTAGCTATCAAGCTACGACTGATATGATCTTAATTGATCTTAATACAGTTATAACGATAAAATATAAACAAAAATAGGGACCGTGGACGTATGCGATGAGTTTCTTTTAATAATCGTTGCCATAGAGTGATGAAATTTTAAGGTGCCTCTTTAAGTGTTGTACCCGGTTTGTATAGACCGTTAATAGTACACCGTTTTATATTTAACCAGTCTATGAATGTTCACACGGCTGGGGTACGGAACTTTCCTACCGACGAAAACACCTTAGGGAAAGCGTCTGTATTACTTGGCCCTTAAGTTATAAAATATTGATGGATAGAAAACCACCCGGAGCATTGGTACACACTATTGTATGGAAAAAGACCACAAATGTTGCCATTAGTAAAAAAGGTCGTGGTGACACCCGTTTTGCTGATGTGCGCTTACTATGCAACTCTTTTTGCTTACCATATACTAAAAGTAGTTTCAGTGACTCCTTATAATATTAGCTATATTTCAGTGAAACTACTGTCAAAATCGGTCCAGAAGTTTTGGAGATAAGCCGGAACAAACAGACAGAAATGCAAAAATACCCAAAATATTTTTTTTATTAGTACCGTTTATGTATTTGGTGGAAAGTTGTTATTATGACATTACAAACAGACTTCAACTTTTATTTATTTGTATATTTATATAGAACCCTTGTATATTATTATTTATTATGAGAAATATAAATTTTTAAACATGCAACACGAAAAGTATATTTTCCAATTTTACAATAAGTAGTTGCTTCGTATTTAAGTGTAAAGATAAATCGTTTGACGTGTATATTAAGTCAAGAAATAAATAATGGATAACGAGATACAAAAATAATAAAGTAAGAAAATGTAAAAAAAAAAAATATTTTTATAAATAATTCAGGCTTTGGGTAAAAGTAAAAAAAAAATCTAGTGATTATAATTTTTATGCTTTGCGGTGAGCAATTTAAGTTCTCGATAGCACTCACTTACGCTAAATATATTTTTTATGTACACTCACCATGTTATATTAAAAATATGTATAGATGTAAGCAAATTCAAGTAATGACAAATTGTAAACATTTGGATTAGAATTATAGGCTTTTACTGACCAGGAATTAGGAAATAATTTAGTCAAACAATAAATATGGTGTGATGGTACGGATAACATCTCATCAACCTACCAAAAGCTTAATTAATATCGGTCCTTTTGTGTTGGTTTTAAAGTTAAAAATCGATTAATTAATTTTGACAATTTTGGTTGCGTTGTCGAACGTACAATGCCTAGTCAAGCTATTGTGTAAAGACTGAGTATGCGAACGATTGGGAAAGTCGGTATTGTGATATGATTAATGTAAGATTTACCTTGGATTATTGAAATAAAATTCAATTTAAAGTTGACAGTGGTATTGCCTATGCACCTTAAGCAGATCTGTCACGTTACGGTCACACTGTAAAGTTTACAAAATACATAAATACTTTCATAAGTGTAGAAAACCTTTTTTTAAGAAACTGCTAATTATATTTGGATAATCGTGTTTCTAACTGAATATTGTAATACTTTATCTTGAAAATGGAAAGAAATCTAATTGCAAATAGTATGATATGGTTGTAGCGAGTCGTAGTTTTTGAGGCCTGCATAAGTTATGCACTTATGCATGCACTACATACCGTTAACAATCGAAAATCGGTGGCGAGGGTGCCTGTCGTAATTCGAATATCCTGCGATTTAATTTTTTAATTAAAAACCCTTGTTTTAAAAGATTACTATCTATAAATCTGATGGCAAACCTGGCAATGGATGCTGGTAGACTTGACTGTCCCTACATCCGGCATTGCTGTGAAAGACATATCCCGCAACGCCGGATGGAGAGACTATTGTAACAATTTTATTTTATTTATCAGTATGTTTATTTTAATGTATCTTTCTTTAATTTATTATATATTTATTTATGTTTTATATGGTTTATTGTCGCCTGAAATAAATGTTTTTTTTTAATTTTAATAAATATTGTGTAATTATGTTTTGATCTTTTTTAAATTCGATAATTTAAAACAAGTAGTAAACAGATACTACACAAACAGAAAGTGGGTCACATTTTACACCAAATTTATTTATTCACACAGTAAGGATTATTATTTATAAGCATTTTAAATAACGATACTGCGCCTTTGACTCAGCCATCGTCAGTGGCGACTCACATAGTGGTTTTATGTTTATAATTTCTATGAATTTATAGAAAAATATATCTATATTCCTTAGTACGTAATAATGTATGTTGTCAATGTAAATAGTAATAAGAATAAAAAATATTAAGAACTTTTGTAAATATCCATTTGTTTTTTTTATTATATACTTCTTATATCACATAACCATTAAATTGTGGACCTGTTCGATGAAGAACTGAAAGGAAGGAAGAAAACAAGGAAAGTTTGTAAATCAAGCCTACTGTGAAACATTTTTGTCAGTTGGAATTATAAATTAATTATAAAAACAAATTATTTGTATCTTTAATAATTTTTTTAAACAACATTGTCTGTCTGCAGGTGGATTGCTGAATTCGCTGTTTTACAATACCGCTAGTTATTTTACAAAACTGCTCCGTTTTGTAAAACAGCTGAACAACGTTCAGCTGTATGGCCATTTTGCTATGTTTGATAAATCTTCTACCCCTGTTTAGAAGTCTTGCAGAATGGTTTATCTGCAGTCACAATAAGCGTTTGGTGATTACGTAAGTAAACGTAAGTTATCGTTACAAAATTACAGTGAAAATAAATGATTTAGCGGATTATAAACCATCGTTTTAAAAATTAATATAGTTAACCTGTTATAACTAAACGTTATAGACCAACAAAACACAATAACTAAACACAAAATAGTCTTTTTTCCAACTCAATTAAAAATTAATATCAGTAATTATTTTCAGTGTGCACTTTTAGAAAGTTACGAACTGACACGACAATAAAAAGCAGCATTTTAGGTTAGTAAAGCATAAATGTTTAGAATTTAAATCATTATTAACGCCATTATTTTTGTAATGACCTTAAAAATCTTGAGCGACAACATTAAGAATAAAACTCTACAATGTAACGTTTCTTCCCACGCTGTTTTACAAAATCTTTAATCGTTAACGCGCTGCATTGATAATTATGAAAAACCGCCATCCAATTTATTTTACAAAACGGAGCCGTTAATGATACCTACTAGTGGTTATGTAAAACACTTACACACATAATTATGCAATCCATTTGCGACATATATAATTATTTGATAACTAAAATGTTTGTTTTGGGAAGCACATTTATTCGTGTTTTCTACATTATCAAATGAGTATGTTATTTGGGAATGCTTTAGATTTGCCAGTTAGAGGAAACAAGTCCAGTGTAACTGAAATTATTTTAACGGATTTAAATATTAAGTAGGTATTATTATATAAGTCTTAAATGACCCATTTACGAAATCATGATTCAATTTGAGTGTTAATCCGTTTTAGTGTTCGAATAGATCTTGTAAAAATGCGTTCCTATTAAGTTGCACAATTTAGCATTTATTAGATTTTACGACAACAAAGTGCATTATTTTAATTATGAAATTCAGTATTAAGTTTTATTTCCCTTGGTTGTTTCAGAGATACTGTTATGTTAAAATAAATTAAAAAAAAAACTAATTTATCCTTGCATACATTTTTATAATAAAACATGGAAGGCTTTTTTGTCTTAGGCTCTTGTCTTGTTTTTACTATGTGACTGTAATCTATATCATATTTTATAAATCATTATTTAAAAATATAACTCGTGTAATAAAAAAACGTGTTTTTGGAATAAATATTACCTTTTTAATCCTTCAAATGGGGTAATCTAGGATATCCACGGAGATAAATGACCTATTCACAAAAAACTTTTACAATAAATTCGAAATAAGGCAAGTGGCTAAAAATTTATTTAAAAAATGTCAAATTGATTACGAAAAGGACAGTACATGTAAAGAGAAAAGTTTAAAATTATCTCTATTAAATTCTTTGAGGCGCTTCTGGCAACAATACGCACAAATAGCGGCACCACGCTTTTGCGGTTGCCTAACTTTTTTAATACTGTTTCACGGTTTTAACTTCAGCTTGAGGTGTACGGTCAATAAATAATGCATTGTCTCTTAGAAACGGCTTTATTGCACCAGACATTATTTTATTATAAAACTACGTGGAGACTTCATCAATAAATTCGTAATGATATGTTAATCTAACTTTGTCCAAAAATATAATTGTATATTATGGTCTCAGATGTTCGCGTCGAAAACTATTCTTAGATGATGATGATGACGACAAATGTTTTCACTGCAGATGCACAAGGCTTCTTCTTACTCAACACTGTATCTAACTAACTGCAAATTGTTTGATACCAATATCTCCAGACGCAGTCGGGACCAATGGCTTATTGCCTTTCGAAACGTGAAGGAGCTCTGGACAGTAATTTTTGATCACCCATTCCATAATCGGCCCTTTTGAAAGTTAATTCGCCTTCCTAATTACACTAAACACAGACCAAAAGCCCCAACTGCAACGCTAATGGTGAGACCATAGACTTTGGCATGATCCCGCTATTGCTAAGTTCATTACCACAGTTGAGGGTAGATCGCTATCTACGAGTACAACTAGGAGTTCAGCAGCCTCAGAATTGTCCTGTACAATTACTGTATACTGGGTTATTTCATTTTCGAAATTGGAATCATATTTCATAGTATGTAGTTAAGATTTTAAAATGAGACCTTAGTACTTTAGTATCAAGGTCTATGATATTTTTTTTTAAATCAAACGGAATAGTAACGTATGCACATTTAAAAGTTTACACTAAGGTCTCTAAGCCTGATTGAACAGTGAAACTTTTATACGTGCCATCTATAGCTCCTGAAATATTTTCACCAGAAGTTATAGATATACTAACCTCTTTTGTATGGTTAAATATGAGTAACCTTATCATATAGGACTTAATGATAGTTATAAGGCAAATATATAATAATTTTACTTTTGCTATCGCTGGTGCTTTAGTTTCTAAAAATTTTTTTATATTTCATAAATATGTTTCCCGCCATCTGACAATGATACAACAATAAAGTCATAAAATAATCCGTGGATTTTTATTTATTCTCGAGTATTTATATAAAATAAGTTTAAGTACATTAAAATATATATAAATTATGCCCATATAAATTAATCTAAAGCGACCGATCTTCCATTGGTCAAAGAGAGCTCGCAGAGCTTCTGCTTAATTTCTGAAATCTGTAAATGAAAACAAAATATATATCTACTATAAGGAAGAAGATCGCTGGATAGTTCTTTTTATATAAATTATATTTTAATATAAAAATATGTGTTCTGTAAGCTTGTAACTTATGCCAGTAGTCAGTGATGTGACTTATCTTAGATAAAAGTATCTGAAATACAGATACAAGATACAAAATACGTATTTGCATCTTGTATTTGAAATACTTTCTAAATAATTTATTTTGTATCTTATATTTAGATACATTTTCTTGGTATCTTTGTATTTTGAAGATACTTTGTTCCCTAAGATACTTTTACTAAAATAAATGAATGTCGCAGGTTTTCTCTCCGAACGCAACTGAACGCAACGCGTCGTTTCTTTAGGGGGCGTTCAAGTATTACGTAACGCAATTTGGGGGGAGGGGGGGTCTCGTAAAACGTTACGATGCGTTACAGGGGCGGGAGGGGGTCTTTCTTACAAAACGTTACGTAACATTTAAAAATTAGGGAATTAAAACTCCCAATTGGACAACCCTTTTCGTTCACATTTTACGGGGAATCTCTTGATTGAATTCGTCTTGTCATTTTTATTTTGTTCTCGCAAGTTGGCAACCCTTTTCGTATATGTTTTACGGGGAATCCCTCGATTGTATTGTACGTCATTTAATGTTGTTTTCGTTGTCAGTATTCGTTAGGCGGTTCACACACTAGAGATGCGTCCCGCCGCGGTGCGCGTAGCGACAGAAAAACGCGCCCCCGCGCGGAGGCGCAGATCTGCCTAACTTAGCGGTTAATGTGCTTCCCCGCGCAGATTTTCAATACAAGTTAACCCTACTTCTTCACGCCCCGCGCTCCCGCGCAGAATCTGCGCGGGAGCGCGTTCCCGCGTCGGCAGTGTGTTGTCATAGGCGTGTTTTCTATATTAATTGAGATACTTGCATACAACAATAAAATCTGCGGCCACGCGCTACGCGACGGGGCGCGGTGCAGTGTGTTAACCGCCTTAGTGCCGATTTCACCATTTGCAATAGAAACCGAGTTTAAGAAAACGCGTTTAAGATTAATCGAGATTAGAAGATAATTTAAATCTTAGTTTACGTCGCACCGATTTCACCGGCCATAATTAATCTCGTTTCCATAATCGCAGTTTAAACTCAGTGTTTCCAACTCTGAAAAATATTTAACTTTGACATAGAATGAATGAATGAATGACATATCGAATTGTGTTTGAAGTGTTGCAATTTAAGAAATTGCTCCTCATGATGTTGGAAAATAAAATATGAGCAATACATTGCTACTACTAGTCGAAGGCGCCCCGAATCAACACGGGAAAGGGATGCCCGTTCCCTGACAAGGGAAAGAATTAATACTCTTTTAAAATGCAATACACAAGCCGAAGAAGAGCATAAAATAAACATGAGTATTCTAAAAATTAAAGAAGCCAGGGAACGGGAGATTTTAGAGCGAGAGAAACTAATAATGCTCCAGGAAAAAGTCAAATTAGAAATGCTGGAGATACAATTAAAGAAATTAAAAGAATAATTAATTTTCACAACATTGTTTTATTATTTTTCCTTATTGTACACAAAAATCCATTCATCTAAATTTCATTTCACAGATATATACAAATATTTTAGTTTTGTAAGTAGAAATTATATTGAACTAGCTGACCCGGCAAACATTTTTTGCCATAAAAAATTATAGTGGACCCGGTGAACTTCATTTTTTTTAAATTTCTTTTATACAAACCTTGTCCTGATAATAACAAACAACAAAAAAATAATTCTTTAATTTGGTGCAGTCATTCTAAAATTATGCACTTACATACATTTCGGTGACTAATTTTTATTTATATAGATTTATTTTGAAAATGTATCAATTTCAATATCATTTTTGAACATTACATGAATATAATTATTAGATTGTCAGGTTATATTTCCATTTCGAATTTGATTCAATGAACTATTATTTATCTTGGTAATCTGAAAGTATAAAAAAAGCAATATTGTAATACACATTTTAAAAGTAGTTGGTTTTAATATCTATATGCTACATGCTTTAAAGCGTCTTTTAGTCTTGTTGGTCTATTAATTTCAATGTATTGAATGTACTGCACTGAAACCATGAGTTAACAAACAAATCAGAAAATATCTCCAGATAAGTAGTTGTGTTAGTTTCCATTTGCAGATTTACATAAAACAATAAAATTTGTCGTCAACTTACTGAGCAAAATAGTTATTTATAAATTCATAGCGCCTTCTATGACTGGGGTTGGTTCTTTGTGCTCTTCCTGTGTCCATGTTTCCATTATTAATATTGCCTTGTGCTAATATAGTATCCCAAGAAGCTGGATTGATCACTTGGTTATCATTAGGTGGCATAGATTCACCTCCTCTTCTAGCAATATTATGTAATACAGCTGTGGCAATGATTATTGGAAATGAATTTTGTACTGAAACCCCTAAACCAATAGCCATGGCAGGGAAACGTCTTTTCCAGACTCCAAACAATCTTTCTACACAATTTCTTGTCCGTATTTGAGATTCATTGTACAAGTTTTCAGCCACAGTATTGCATTGATCTAATGGAGTCATCATATAACTGTTACATGCATAGCCTGCATCTCCAACAAGAACAGCACTTCCATAATGACCTTGTTCAAACATTGCTCTTCTATAACAGTTATTAAAAATATATGAGTCATGTGTCCCCCCTGGCCAACGAGCAACAATATCAGTAAATTCCAATTTTGCATTACAGATGGCTTGAACATTGAGTGAAAAGTAATTTTTTCTGTTACGAAAAATCTCTGGATTTTCTCCACCTAAAAATATTTTAATAACATATTTTTAATTAATGTATTTTGGCACACTTTATTGAAATATAGGTTTAAATTAAATGAACCTGGTGATTTTATAAACTTAACATGAGTGCAGTCTATGGCACCTATGACATATGGAAATCTAGCTCTCTTATAAAAGTCTAGTTGGGTTTGGTGGATCTCATCCTGTAACTCGGGAAAATATATGTGCCGTGGTCTGAGTGAAGCAATAGCAGCACTAACTTTGTGCACAATTCTATGCGCAGTAGAAGTGCTAAAACCACACAAATCTGCAGCAGTAATTTGATAGCACCCAGTAGCATAGAAACGAAGAGCACATAACAACTGGTTAATGGGAGACACCCTGTTATTTCTAAAACAAAATAATCATTGATTAGGTAAATCATATGAGTAGGTATTAGGTAATACAAATAATGTTAATGTACAGATGAATCATGGCAAATCAAACTTTACAACAATTCTCCGACCGAATTGTTTACTTTACAAACCTTAGAATAACTCAAGCTTAATGCAATCTGATTGAAAAAAAAGTAAAAAAACATCTAGTTATCAAAAGTCGGAAGAACAGTTCACAGGTTACTTGTATAAACTAGGGGTTATAATAAGATTTACCACAAGAAACATCAGCTACGAAAATCACCACACAACAACACAACAAAGTAGTTACGTATTGCTACTTACATATTAGTAGGAAATTCCAATTTATCTTCAATTGATTCCAATACCGAAAAAACAGTTGGTTTTGTAAGGCGAAATCTAGTTACAAAATCTTTATCATCAAGAGTTTCAAAATGTTCCTCTCTCTCGCGTATCCACCTGGAGCGACGAACAACAAACTCATCCTCATCGAAGGTTTCGTCAAAAGCGAGCTCCAATGCTCTTTTCATCTTCGATAAAACAAGAACGAAAAAAACAAACACTGCACAATTATGATCAGCTGGATCTGACAATTTGATTTGACAGCGCTCTTAAACGCGTTTAGATACCTTAAACGTCGAAAATTGGCCGTTCAGGAATTGAACCAAGTTTAGCTTAAACGCCGTTTAGTTTATGTCCGTGAAACCCAAAGTTGAGAACGGAACGCCGTTTAACGCCTAAACTGAGTTTAGCTCGAATTGATCGCGTTTAATTTCAACGGTGAAATCGGCCCTTAGTGTTTATCCAGAAGCACATTGCTGTAGTCGGTGTTATTAAAGTGAGTTCATAGTGTTCATACTGTAATGTCCTCAAAAGAAGGAGATTTGTATCATCAGCTGTTCTTGGCCTATAAAGGCTCTCATGTCGACTTACCAGCGCAACTGTGTCAAAAAATGCCGCCGAAATTTGGAAAACGCCTTAAGAAAAATTAAAGAAAAGTTAATAGAACATATAAATGATGTTATTCGAGAGTTGAAGGCGTAGGCCACGAAGAAGAAAGCAATAATGCTTAGTTATTTTACACAGGTAAGTTTACTGCTAAAATATAATAATGACATAGCTTCAATGGCGCAATGTCTGTTATGCCATAACTTCCAGAGTTCCTAACCGTTTTTTAATATTTTTTGTGTGAAATTGAAGCAAGAGGTTTAGGACAAGATTGTGACGGTGCCCGAATTTTTAAATTCACGAAAATTCTCATCGATACATTTTATTTTTTATTTTTTTGGGTATTACGCTCCGCTCCAATATATGGTGCCAGCGTAGCTTTATGCTTAGCGACTGCATCGCCTAGTAATATGTAATTATAAAACCTAGATTTTTCATAACAGAACTGGTCATAAGTATAGCTCCCAATGAAAACATCAAGTACGCCAGCAATACTGAGGCCCAATGCCCCCTCGATTTCACGTGCTCTTCAACAAAACCAGGTGCATCTGCTTGTATATGTGTATATTATGTTCTTTTTCATCGCATGTCTCAATAATACCTATTCTTAATTTATTTTCACTTGGTTTATAGGATTCGGATGTTGTAGCTTCATCCAATTATTCATCTCTTATGGAATCGATTGTCGGATTTGCTGGACGAGAAAGCACTGCCGTCAAATGAAAGATGAGCGATACCCACGATGAACGAAGTGAGAATACTGATGAGGAAACTGCGGAGACCCCGTCTACGGAACTAAACACGACTTTGATTGTTTCGGACATCACTAAAAATGTTCCAAGTAAACCGACTCAAGAAAATCTTATGAAGAAATTTGGCCTACTGCAACAGAGAATAAATGTTCTTACTGAAGCCAGTGATGAAAGAATCTGAGTGACTAGCAAACCCGTGGATAGAGCAGCAGTAATTTCAACCGAATAGGTTTCTTGCATGATTTTTTTACTGTATAAATCCTTAAATCAAGTCATTTTTAATAGAAAAATACTTTAAACAATTTGTTGTAGAATTGTTTTTTGTTAAAATTTTCTTGAGTCAGTGCATTAATCGTAATTTAAACAGCTGCCATTTTCTCGCTTTTTGAATGACGTCACATGACATGTCACGCCATACATTGTAATGATATATGTTATGTCATCGGACGTCACAACAAATGGGAAGGCGCTCAGTTTGTTTTGAAATTTACTTACGTGTATGCATAATTTTTTACCGAAAAAAAAATATTTCTAAAAAAATAATAGAAATTATCGATTTTAACGAATGCCGTTAGTTTATTACATATTTGAAAAATATTTAAATAAATATCAGATTTTTTAAAAAGACATTCAAGAAACCTATTTTTTTTCTATAGACCTACTTACTTGGATAATAGTTGCTTTTTTTGTTTTGTTAAGAAAACGATTTTAATTTTGTTAATAATACGATTTTTTTTAATTTTGTTAAGAATACGATTTTATTTTGACTAAAATGTTTAATTTCAGTCCGGTTTCTGTTTATAATTGCATTGCGAAAGGCTAGAATAAATGTTTTTTTTTTTAAAGAGTTTATTAGTAAAAAAAGCTATCCTATTGTAGCTTTTTCAAGAATGAAGGAGAAAAACAATTGTGTATAAAGTCAAAAATTTCTAAAAAAATAAACAAAATACCTACGCATGTATTGCGGGTTATATTTTTTTGTTTTATGTAGTATTACTACCGCAAAGTCGATTTAAACTATAACAAGGATATTTTAGCGACTTTTTTGTACTTTTGGGTAAAAATGGTCACTTGAGTGTTACGTAACATTTAAAGAGGGGGGGGGGGGGGGGGGGGGGGGTACAGTGAAACGTTACGGCGCTATGCTTTTGAGTCATTTTTAATAGAAAAATACTTTAAATATTTTTTTTGTAAAATTGATTATTGTTAAAGCAACATATTTTCTTGGGTCAGTACATTAATTGTATTTTAAACAGCCGCCATTGCCACGCGCCTTGAATGACGTCACATGACATGACTCGCCAAGTTACTATAGGTGAATCTATATACATTGTAATAATATATGTTGCCGGCAAACGCATGGCTTCATGTTTTGTGACGTCACAACCAATGGGAAGGCGCTCAGTTTGTTTTGAAATTTACTTCCGTTTATGCATAATTTTACCCAAAAAAAAAATTCTTAAAATTTAAAGAGATTGTCTGTCTGTATAAAGCCAAAAATTTCTAAAAAAAAAAACTAAATTCGTATGTATTGCGGGTTAAAAAGCTCTTGTTTAGTTTAGAATTATTACCGCAAAGTTGATTAAAACTATAACAAGGATATTTCAGTGACTTTCCTGTACTTTGCACCACATAACTTTTGCGATTTTGGGTAAAAATGGTCATTTGAGTGTTACGTAACATTTAGAGAGGGGGAGGGGGGGTACAATAAAACGTTACGGCGCGTTACAAGGGGGGAGGGAGGGTCAAAAATCTTCAAAAATTGCGTTACGTAATACTTGAACGCTCCCTTATACAACAAATGAAGACACTAAATTCTACTGTATTCTTGGGCAAACTGATTAAAAACACCAAATTGTAATCAATTTGGTGATAACCCTTAGGTGTTAAGTCCTATTAAGTAATGGAAAATATACTATGAAGAAAAGTAGCAGCGGCCTGAAGAGCCCCTGCTGTTCCATAAACATGGCCAAATTTTCGTGACTCAATGCAAGAATGGCTGAATTTCAAGTTTGTACAGTTAATTAACCAATAGCTATAAACACGTGCATTTAATAAGCGGTAGGTATGTCTGTCCTTTCTTCTATGTATATAATTTGATAGATTTCGGTTTGAAATAACGTGTATAGTTATAGATATAAACAAAATCTTTACCTTCTGTATTTCGCTGAGCAACATCCTCTGCTCACTCCGCGGTGTCAACCCCTGCTTATTCAATTCTATAGCTTCCAAATTCTGAAACAGCTGTTTAATTTTCATAGCCAAATGGACATCATTATTGTTCTTCCTTGGTATTGTCGGTTTGGAGCGACGATGCAACTTCTTCTTATATTTATCAGGAAGATCTTTTTCTATATCTTCTCTGGTAAGTAATGTCATGTACTCCGGTGAAGTGTCGAATGGGAAATTCTTACTTTGCATCTTGTAAGTGGGATCGGCGAACTGCTTTTTGTAACAGTATGTTTTGCGCCAGTTTTTAAGCATTTCTAGGTTTCTGCAATAAAAAAATGGTCTGTGGGTAAATTTCTACACCTATTTTAAAATGTGAAACCTCAATTTGACGAAACCATAATCTGTAAAGGCATATTACTCAGGTAAGCGAAGCATATTGCTCATATTACCTTGATAACTAAACGTTGTCTATTTCAATGTTATTGGTAAATAGAATAAGCGGCATTTTATAACCTTTACTTATAAGTACGTCATAATTGTTTAACGAGAATAGTCAGAATTCATTTTAAATGTCGGTAAAAGAAAAAATGATAATGGCATAACGATACATGTATTTTTTCATTGAAGCAGGGTGCGTACAGTTATATTCGATGACAATAATATACTGGGTTAGCTCAAAATACCGAAACACCTAAATAACTCTTAATTGAACCGTAAACATTTTCAAAAAAAAAATCCAACTCAAAAACGGTGCGCTTTATAAAAAAAATATTTAGACAAAAAATATTTAAAATTAATCTAAAAATCGAAAAATGTAATAATATAAAGGATGTTGTATTTAAAAATGATTGGTTACCCTGTTGCTATAATAAAATGAGCACCCTGAATTTTCAAAATATTTTTAAATGATATCTTGTTTACATCTAAGAAACTTTTGTTTGAAATTTTTTTTGAAAATGTTTACGGTTCAAGAGTTATTTAAGTGTTCCGAATTGTTTGGCTAACCCTGTATACGCAGAACTTTACTACGGTTCATAAAATTCAGAGATTAAAATTGATAAAAGTAAAATGATAAAAAAAGCAAAAAAACCGGAACAAAAATCAAAAGCCTTAAAAAAGTACGTAGTACAAAGCGACCGTGACAGGACTCGAACCTGCAATCTTCGGATCCGAAGTCCGACGCCTTATCCATTAGGCCACACGGTCCACGTATATTACGACAATCTTTAGAATAACTAAGTAGTCGAAAGATAACACCTCCAGGCAGAAGTTAAGCATTTTTGCGGGCGCTGCTCTTAGAATGGGTGAGCAAAAATTTATTTAAATATCCCGCACTTTTTCGTGCTAGGGAAACACGTGCATATTTTTGTAATTTCGACTGCATTTGCATTTATGCAGTCGTTAGTATCCAATAAACCTATTGGTTGGTGAGTGGGGTTGATTGTCTTATTTCTTCTTAAAAGGTTCATGATGACGACGGAATATTAATTTTATAAGTAAAAAGTAAGATCAAACAGTACCGAACTACGAAGCACTTAACTTACAACGTCCAGTTCCAGTATATCTTGAAAAAAATGTATGTGAAATGTAGGTATACTTACTTTCTCGCTTGTAAAATCTTGTCGCTCGTCGCTAAAAACTCCTTGTGTTTTCTAATTGCCATATCTCTAATGTAATTTTGCTTAATCTTGTTATTAAACACATCTTTGCTTTGAGCATTCGGCGGTGATGAATACTTGGAGCTTTGAAAATAAGTAGGTATTTGATGCCTGCTCTTATCCAGTTTCGGACACTTTCCTTTCATCTTCCCATAGTACTCGTCATCTGGTTCTTCAACGTCTTTTTCGCTCAATTGTATTGACAAAGCTTTGGACTTCTTTGCTTTGTCTCCGTGTATAACCGAGTTGTAACTGACGGCTTCCTGACTCAAATCAGGATAGTGGCTGTTCGCGCTCGCTGCATCTTCAGAAACATCTGACTGTGACTGGGAGAGCATGAAGTCGACGTACTTACCGTGAAGAAAGTCTAAGATATTTTTAATACCCCTATTCAATATATCTTTTGAAGGGTATGTTATAGGGTTTTCTTTTAACTGCAATACTTTCAAGTTAACCGTCCCAAGCTCGTTGGGCAAGACAGATAAACGATTATTTTGCAATAGTAGATGAGTAAGACAGGCATGATTCAGTATGGTATTAGGGATGTCTGTCAAATCGTTATCTCGAAGATCTAGGTAAGTTAGATTAGGCAGGGATTGAAAGAAATCTGATGGTAGACTTTTTATTTTATTACTTTGAAGGTACAGTACCTGGAAAAGAAGGGCATTTAAAATTATTCCTAAGACATTTACTCAAGTGGGTAACAAATAATTTAGAAGTATAACGAATCGAAAGCTGTCCCGTGATCATTCATTTTGTTTAATTAGAACTAGAGATAATGTAAAACTTACGCATAATAATTTATTATTCAATTCAGGTACACATTCCAAATTTTTATACGATAGGTCACAAATAGTATCTTTTGATAACTCTCCTTCGTAAATATTAAGCCCTTCGCAAGTATCAGAAATAACAGACATAGTAATTTAAAAATACACATGTACAATTTCAAGTCTTGGTTACACGCTGTGAGATCAATAACAACACAGGCCTGATTCAAATAACAACATTTTAAATATGGCGCGTAAAAAAATTACGAATGTGTTTTTTTTTAAGTTTTCCTATAAGGGAAGGCAATGACTACATAAAGCATACAGCCTAGTTTTCAAAAAATATTTTCTTTTCTCAATTTGATTAATGATGGTGAGCGTTGGTTTATCAATGAAACGATGAATGAATAATGAAATAATCGCTTTCTAAAAGTATCAGTAAAAGTGTATTGTTTTACATGCAATACAGCATAGTCTTCGGTAATTTCTTTTCATAATTAGATGATAGTGAGAGCTGACTTAAAAATAATAGATGATGAATTAATACCTGAAAGAAGTTTTACTAATTTGTAAGAAGACATACTGAAATTATATTTGTGCCTATTCAGGAACACTAAATGATTCATAATCCTCTATTATTACACACTAATATCCGTCAGAATACAAATCTTAAATAGAAAATCGAAAATGTAAAGCTGATGCTTCCCGCTCGCTGCCAAAAAACTTTTGACGTGACAACGTCTTATAAATTGGTTTGCCGGGTGACACTTCAAGAAACTGCGTTACGCTCCGCTCACGTTATGCGCTTACAATGAGAGCGAGTGAGAGGCACGCGTCCCTTCCACTCGGGCATGGTTAGCCCGCCTAAGAGCGAGAGAGACAGACATAAAAAGTGGAAGGGACGCGTGCCTATAAATTAATGTTTTAAATATAATTCTTTGTATAAATAAATGTTTTAAATTGTTACTATTATTTCATCCTTCTTCCTACTATACGAATGAATATTCACATTAAAATTATTTTACCACTCAAAGTCGTTGTCACGTAATGTCCGTTTCAACCGCGCGGCCACCTCATAATATTTGATGAAACTTTGCCAGGAATTAGTGCTAATTTGTTACTTTACACACCTCTTTTCGTGAATTTGTTACAAAAAAAACTAAGACGCTATGACAAAAAATAGTTGGCCGCTAGAACCGCCACTTGCCGTAGTCATCGTCCGTGATTACACAGAAACTATATAATGCAGATAGACGAATGATGCATCAAAAGAAAGGTCTTAATTTGTTCAATTTGTTACAAAAATAAAAAACGTGAAAACGTAAATAAACAAAAAGTTATGCAATATTTAGTTTTCAGGTTATGAGGAGGTAGGTATGTCACCATAAATATCAAATTAATAGAGGCTAATGTGTATGGATAATTAGTTACTAATTTGTTACAGCGAATAAACGTAAAAAAATACTAGAAAGTGGGTTCAATAATTTGTTAGAGTCGATTTTAGTTGGCCGCTCGGACGGCAATATGCCTAAAATACAATGGCATTTATCTCGTTATTAAAAGTAGGTTTAAGCTTAGTTAGAGTACTAGTCGTCGGGTAACGTAACCTAGTTTAGATAAATATGGCGAATATAACTGCAGCATTCATATTTTAGAAAATATTTGCAAAAAACCGTAATATGAAACCGTATGAGAGTAGGGTGACTATGAATACATGAGTACAAAGGCATGTTTTTAATGTTGTACTCTGTTTGAAGGAATATGCAGTTCGTTTTGCAGCCATATTGATGTCTATTGTTCTTAATTCTTTAAAGTATTTACTGATAAGATTTTCGTTTCATTGACATTCCACAGGTGTTTTATGATGGGCACGATTCCCGAAAAAGGATCTCTTTTGTTTCCAAATTATTGTTAAAAATATTTGTCGGAAGGGGTTTAAAAAGCGATTATTGTCCGTTGTGAATATTGTCATTATTGTGCTGGATTTTGAAGTTTGGCTCGTACGTATTTAATTCCCGTGATTTTCATACTACTAAGTTACTGAGACAATTATCAGTAAATCCAGAAGTGTCTAAAAGTGATTAGCTATGAGTTGTGCCCACTTATATGATTTGTTAATATAGAAGTCACTACCAAAAAGTGTATTGCAGAGGGATCCAAATTGACTGCGGTAAGTTTAATTTTTACAATTTTATGATGACTTGAATAAAGTTATTACTTTATTGCTACAGCTGTTTTAGTGACGTGAAAGTATATGACATTAAGGCCATTTTGATATACTTACGTCAATTTAAGTGAAGTTGTGGGTTGGATCTTTATCATGTAAATACGTCCAATTATATGTTCTTGTCAACATATTGGTGCCTTAATAAAAGAGAATTTTAAATTTAAAATAATTCGACTAAACACTTTTGTTATTACATTCTTAAATATACGTATATATTTATTGAGCTTGCATTTGCGTGCTTTCCCTGGAGTTTTTAAAAACATAAATATCTGTTACTATATTCATGATTGTAAGAAACTTTAATATTTACTATCAAAATGTGAGGGGCCTTCGAACTAAGTCGCAAAAATTTTTTTCTCAAGTAGCATTGTCCAATTACGACCTTATTTGCTTAACTAAGACTTGGCTAAATGATAATTTTTATGACCGTGAGTATTTCGACGTAAGTAGCCGTGCGATCCAAGCTGTGATTGTGTGTGGATTTCTATTCCTTTGGATGCAACTAATCGTATTTCTACTTTAACACCAGCCGGCCGTAAACGCCGGCGTTATTTAAATGATGCTTGCATATACATATTTGTTTTTCTTTCATTATTTTTTTATATTTTTTATTCCATGACAATTGAAACATGATGGCTGTGTAACTGTTGTCTACATGTCTAGCTATCAAATGACACCTTTTTAATGTTGATAGGACATTTACATGGGTAGTGGTGGTCGAATTATTCTGAGAGCCAAGGTCTTGGTTATCAAGAAAACAAAATGGCGGCCGTAAGAGCCAAAAATGCCATATTTCACACCATTAAAGGCTCCGACACTGGTGACGAGATACATTGTATACATAGGATAGATAGATAATAGCTTAATTTCTTACTCCACTCACACTAACATTATTAACAGAAATACTATAAGCATATTTTAAAGCAAATATAAAAAATGGTAATATAAAGTATGCCTTAACTTAAAATGTATTTATATAAGCACTCTCCCTAAAAAAAATAAGATATGAATATCGAACATTCCAATTATCATAGTCACCCTACTCTCATACGGTTTCATATTACGGTTTTTTGCAAATATTTTCTAAAATATGAATGCTGCAGTTATATTCGCCATATTTATCTAAACTAGGTTACGTTACCCGACGACTAGTACTCTAACTAAGCTTAAACCTACTTTTAATAACGAGATAAATGCCATTGTATTTTAGGCATATTGCCGTCCGAGCGGCCAACTAAAATCGACTCTAACAAATTATTGAACCCACTTTCTAGTATTTTTTTACGTTTATTCGCTGTAACAAATTAGTAACTAATTATCCATACACATTAGCCTCTATTAATTTGATATTTATGGTGACATACCTACCTCCTCATAACCTGAAAACTAAATATTGCATAACTTTTTGTTTATTTACGTTTTCACGTTTTTTATTTTTGTAACAAATTGAACAAATTAAGACCTTTCTTTTGATGCATCATTCGTCTATCTGCATTATATAGTTTCTGTGTAATCACGGACGATGACTACGGCAAGTGGCGGTTCTAGCGGCCAACTATTTTTTGTCATAGCGTCTTAGTTTTTTTTGTAACAAATTTACGAAAAGAGGTGTGTAAAGTAACAAATTAGCACTAATTCCTGGCAAAGTTTCATCAAATATTATGAGGTGGCCGCGCGGTTGAAACGGACATGTCACGTAAAACTTTCGCCCGTATACCGACTTTACAGGCAACCAACCAGTTTTTTCGTAGAGGAAATAGATTCATGGTGTGTTGCTATACCGTACTATGTTTGCTTCTATACTTATAACTAGTGGTGTAGCTGGTAGCTTTTGCTTAAAAGTGGGTTTGGGATACTCTCATAAACTATTTCCAGTGAAAAACTACTCATCACGTTCTCATTTAGCGGTTTCGCAGTGTCAAGTTCCATATTTTTTGGTATGTAAAATGTTTGATGAATAATTTTTTTTTTACAAACAAAGATTCTACAGTATTTAATTGTACGGCAATAACCAGAGAGAGATGCAGTATTTAAACTCTCACGGCAAAAGGGAGTTCCTTCCACCTCACTCCTACTTCCCGAAGTGCATCTATACCTGTGACCGACAGCCTCGAGTTTATTGGCATGGAATTATTTTCAGATCTCAACTTCGGCGCCAACATCGAGTCCAAGGCTCAAACTGCAGCTAAAAAGCTAGGAGTCTTAAATAAGGTCAAGCGATATTTCACGCAGGGACAGCTTTTAACACTCTTTAAAGCTGAAGTCTGATCTTGCATGGAAATTGCAGCCACCTCCGGGACGGCTCAGCAAAATACTAACTTGCTGCACTGGACACGATTCAGCGCAGAGCTGAGAGGCTCGTTACCTCATTCGTGACAGCAAACTGGTGAAGAGCAAGCTTCACACCTTAGCTCATCGCCGCAAAGTTGCCTGACTGTCGGTCTTCTACAGACTGTACTTTGGAGTGTGCTCAAGAGTAGCGATGTGCCGAGTACGGCTTGACTCGACTCAGACTCGATTCCTGCTTTGGACTCGCCTATTCGAATACAAATCTATTTTGATTCATGTACGCCGGACTCGATTCCGGTACTCGAATCAGGAACAATCGATCTTGTACTCACTGTCTTGTAACTATTGTGCGAGTCCAACTGACTCGAGTCTAGTATTCGAGTTAGCTTGACTCGTTCGTACTCGATTTCTGTTTACTTAATGAAGTGACACCTAAAATAAAAGTACATACTAACTACCTAATAGAACAAATACCTGAAGTTCTTATATACCTAAATAAATAATAAATAAATAAAATATATACTATATAATACCTATATAATAATAAAATACCTAGCTTCTAAAATGATCTCTTGTTAATAAAACAAATAGAACTTGATCTCATTAACTCAGTATTCTGTTTATTTGTTAAGTTTTATGTTTAAAAATATTTTTCATTAAAATATTCGTAGTGTTATTATGCTAAACCTAGTTGCTGTTTGAAGTTTACTCCTTTCCAATTTTGCCTTTTGTAATTAAATCGGTAACAGACTCGAGTTCTGGACTCGAATTTCCAGACTAAGGTTTTAGACTCGAGTCCAGGACTCGAGTCAACATTCGAATACCAAACATCGAACTCGAGTACTGGGCTCGAATCGCGGAATCGAGTCATGATTCGAATACCGTACAAACTGACTCGAGTCGACTCAATCCTAAAAATCAACGACTCGGCTCATCACTATTGAAGAGCTGCATTTGCTCATACCGCCATCTCCTTTTTTCCGTCGGACATCCAGACGCACTGCGGGTTACCACCTTTTCTTGGTTGCTATTTCTACCTATCGCACCAAGCGCTTCGTAATATCCTTCATAATGCGCACAGCACAGGCGTGGAACTCCCTCCCTGCGTCTGCATTTCCGAGAACTTATAACCCGTCCATTTACAGAGCCAGGGTGAATAGGTACCTTCTGGGTTAGCTTATTCCATCGTCGATCCTGTCTTGGCCCCTGGGCTTGATTGGGATCAAGAGCGAACCCATTCTAAATAATAATAAAAAACTTAAGCTATATAGCTTCTTGAAAATGTTAATAAAAAAGCTTATAATCAAAACTTATTTTTAAAAACCAGTTGGGTGTTTTACATAATTAGATTAATAGAGACCCGTCCTTTCCTCGTTTACAATTTTTCCCCTATACTAATAGTGAAATGAATAGGGAAAATTTTAATTTTTATGACTTTGTACTACATTTTTGATAGATAATTGACTTGTTGTCCGAACTTAATACAAAACACACTGGACAAACCGGGTGGGTTAACCGTCAACCTTAACTTATTTAAAAAAATAATGCCAATAATTGTTTTTCGATGGTTTAAATCGGAATGTGAAAATATTCAATATTTTTTCAATTGAAAAGAAATTAGGCACATGGTTGAGCGGGTACATCACTATCTCTCAGTTACAAGATGGCGAACGTTCGGGATAGTGACACATCTTTGTGGCTCCACAATAAACTCGGTACTTCGAACGATTCGTGGACAACCGGGTCAATTTGTACACAATTAAACGCCGAAGTATTGAAGAATATCAAGGATTGTTTTCCAGATTTACAGACACAAGTGAAACTGAAATTATTGTTAAGTTTCTTTCATATCCCGCGCAGAAATGTTGAAGAGGTAACTTTTCTCTTTGATGTTCTATGGTTTTGCGTAACTGTTTTGTTTGTGTTGTCTTTTTCTTTCATACGGGTTAAGTCTTTTGGACGAAAGAGAGGTAACATTGTGATGTATGTAATAGTTTTATTTGTTGTCATGTAGTATATTAGTATTTTGCACGAAAAATAAATCTGGTAATAGTTTGTTCAATTTAAATAACTGATTAATTTCCACTGGTTTTGTGGAATCAAATATTACTTAAGTTTTATTTGTTTGACTAATGTTAACCTGAATTTCGTATTGATGGAATGCATATTAATGCATTCTTTTTATTTTTATTATTTATCATTAAAATAAAGGCTTACAAGCTGTTGTTAACAAAATAATCCATTACTTTTCTCATTTCCTAATATAACATAAATCAGTAGTATAACAAAAACAAGCTAGCATAACATGGAGATAACCTCTTTTTGCATTAATTGTAGAGAATGTTTTGGGTAATCTAAATGGTTTATTTTATAATTTTTTATCAGATAAATTATTAAGTCAGAAATAACTATTAACAATACAAAAGTAATGAAATGTCATGCCAATTACTATTATAAGTAATATTGTAATGATGTTTTTCAAAAGCACAAGAAAATCTAGGTATGTTAAGCAAATTTTGCATGATATATCCATTTTCAGTGCTAAATTGCACATATTGTATGTTAACCTTTTTTAAGTTATAAAAGTTGAAATTCTTATAACTTGTTGATTCAGTTTTTGTTTCCTTTTTTTTGAAAATTATGGTCTAGTATGATAAAATCCATAATAAAAGTTCTTCTTTGCTCTTGTTGTCTTTAAAAATATTTTTTTCTACATCAATATTTAAAATTGTTGATTTGTAAGCGATAAATTAATTTCCACAGTGGAGAAATGAACTCGAAGAAATTATTGAGGTGGCGGCAGTGGATTCAGATTTATGGGTTGCCATGCTTGCCGAGGTGCTCAAAACATTCCCGTCACAAGGCACCCTTAACACTGAGATAGCAGAGTTTGATGAGACGAGGCCTATCTTCAGTGACATGATTGGAGAACTAAGAAGAGCCCTAGCTAAACATTCTGACCTTGGACTGTTACCGCTTGAGTGCCTATATTTAAATAAGAATGCTTTAGTATCAGTGGTAAGTTCATTAAAATTTACAAGTTTCAATATATGTATAGCAAAATCTTGTCTTTAAATTCACACCAATATATGAAATAGAAAAAAACAAGGGTATATATAATTTTTTCAAAATTCTTTTAAGGTTCCCAGTTGCCAGTGTAAAATAAATCAACTGCTACCGTTTATTAGTTGCAATTATAAAAAAAATAATTATATTTTTGAAAATATAGGCTAGATTATGTCGGCCTTGATATTGTTTGATAGGAATTCAATTCTACCTTAATAATTTTGTGTTTTATGTGTTGTAAAGAAATGTATAATATCACTATCAGTTACTTATTGACACCATTTTGTTTTAATCTGTGTTTTTATTGAAATAATTGGAATATGAAAAACTGATTATGCATTAACTTACACTCTTAAACTGAATAATTAAGAATATTATATAATTAATTGACTGATTAATTTCCTATACAGTGTAAACTCTCTATAACGAAACTCAAGGGACTGAGCAAATTTTATTGTTATAGAGAGTTATTGTTATATGGAATGAAATAAAAAAACAACCAAATTCACAATAAATTTTAATACCTATGCATTTGATAAAATTAACACATAGTCAGTTAACTTTGCCTGACGTTTTTTGCTTTGCCAGTACTTGTTTTGTATTTTCTTATGAATTCTATCCATCTCTTGATATGTGATGGAATCGTCTTGATTAAACAATAAAAAAAATTCAATTAACTTAGCGGCATCAAGCGCTTGTTGAATAGTCGGTGGTGGTTCAGAATTATCTACTTGATCATGTTCTCTATCTTCATTCAGTTTTTCCTTACTTTTCGACACTTAGTCAAAATAAAACCTCAATAATAAAAACTCAATTTATTTTGACAATAATGTATAAAAATTTACTATACTTAATATTGTACAGGAACTTTACAACTATAAACTAGAGATGTAATTATTGCAAACTAAATAGTAATTTAGTGAATAAAGTGAAAAAAACAAGTTCAATATGTTAACATGCCTCACTACTGCATGTTATAGTTAACCCACCATCATAAGACGAAAGATATGTTATTAGCTCTTCCTACCATTAAATATACCAGTAGTATCTTAATTACACGTAAGATGTAAGGTTTAGTATATATTTAAGTGTATTAGATGTTCTTACACACATGATGCGTAGCACTACTAAATCATGAATCATGGAGCTTTTATGATTTTTTTAAAACTAAATTCACTTTTAATATGTATGTGGTGTTCGCCTTAAGAGGTTATTACCTGACATTTAGTTATGTAAGTAAGTAATTTATAAGTTTACTCAATATAAAGTTAATGTAAACAACCACTGGTGAACCTAAATAAATAAATAAAATAAAATAAATTAACTGATACTTTGCTTAAGCGGCACTAACCTATTTTTTGTTCTTTTTTTAGGTGGGCCAACAACCCAATGCTGTTAAACATTTTACATTGAAACGGAAACCCAAGTCAGTGGCGTTACGGAGTGAGTTACTTGCAAAAGCTACTGAGGCCCAGGCAAATCAAAAGAAGGCGCAGGCGCCGACAGTGCCTGTCCGCAGCCGTGGCATGCCTAGGAAAATGACTGACACCAGTAAGTAGAACATTCTTTAATACTTTGCCTTTGGATTAAAACACTGTAGTGAGTATTGACAATTATTTAATCCCGAACTGAGCAGAGCTTATGCTCAGGTTAAAAAATAAAATAAACTATTTTAAAAAATATCAATATTTCAAGAAGCCGTTACACTGTTTGGTGCAACGGTAGCGATTCTGTCTTTCGCACCGACGGTCTTGGGTTCGAGTCCCGGTAGGGGCAGCAGCTTGTGTGATGAATATGAGCATTTGTACCTGAGTCATGGGTTTTTATATATATTTCTATTAATATTATTATGTAATAAATATTTATTTATTTATTTGTCCTTATTACAACTTGATCACTGAAAAATACTTTCGTCCTCTTCGACACATTCGAAATGATTTATTATTAAATTTTATTATTTAAAAAAATCCCATTCTAACAAATAGTAGTAAAGATGCTTAAACATGACCACTCCTTTCAACTCGGGCTATTCAAGCCCACTTGAATACCTACTAGAATGTTAAATTATACATGTTGAAATGTCTCCAAAAAGTTCTAGAATATTTGGTCGTTGCAAAAAGCTGCTGTTTTTCTGCTGCCAGTTTCAGCCTCATAATCGTTATCTCGATTGATCGACTCGGCTATAGTACATAACGTCATATCAATATACAAGCAGTTCCCAAATATTACTACATTTTGGTGAAACTTTGTAAAGCTTTAGTATGTCCATAAATAAATTAGATTAAGAGCCATAAACTGTCAAAAATGTATGGCAAATATTAATGAACACAACCAATGAGTTGAGTAGAAACCAGTTGCCAGTTGACACTTGTAGTTAAAACTCGTATAAAATGGTTAACATTGATCTTGCTATGATGTTACTTATATCGGAAGTTGAAGAAGAAGATCAACGCTGACACAGGCAAGTTCCGATTCCAACTGAGGAGTGACGACGCGTTGATTCCCCTAGTAAGCACTTGAAAGACGAGTAACATGAAACATGATAGAAAACTACTCTAAATCTTTTTTATTAATTCTTACTAGTTGTGTACGACTCGTGTAACATGGGGGTTACTCGTTAAGGTCAAAACGAACGTAAAATATTACAAAAGTAACTTAAAATATTACACAAGAACATTCTGGCAATGTTGCTGTACTCCGTTCAGCCGACCGTCACGTCATAGACTCCGTTGAGCGCCAACAGGTGGCGCTGGTGTCCGAGTTGACAAATCTACCCACTTTATATTATCTGTGATCTGGTCAACCGGTAACCGCTATTATTCACGACATAGAATTCGTCGAGCGCCGCTAGGTGTCAGTAGTTTTCTGTGATCTGGTCAACCAGTAACCGCTGTTCTTCCGCAGCCCCCTTGAAGGGCCTCCCTTCGCGATTCGCTGGACGGGCGGGTGGCGCTCCAAGGCCAGCGGCAGCACTGGCCCGTCCTCCACCACGCGCTGGCATCAAATTGCTCGACATCACTGAGCAGCCAGCGACGCACGCGCAGATCAAGAAGAGGAGGAAACTGGGTATGATTTTTAAATATTTACAATGCGTTAAACACATTATTGATATTCCCTTATTATGTTAAACATCCTCTAGAATGAGTAACTAGAATAAAACTTTAAATAGAAAAAACTTTAAGTAAAAGTAAAAAAAAAGTATCTTATGTCATTTTAGAAGGAGCGGGGCCCTCTAGCACAGCTTTTATACTTAAAAGGGGGCCCCAGCCATTCGTTATGTTTATGTTTTTAAATGATATTTAATAAGTATTTTTTTATCTGCAATATAATTATTACAAGTGTATATATGTATGTTAAATATCAAAATTAAATTCATATGGGCCCATAGCCTTTTAGTTGAGCGGTCTAATATTTCGTGTTCACACTTCTGCTGGATTAGTTAGAAATTAGGATGTTTCCTGATCTCAATGACCTCGCGTAGCATTCTAGAAATTCTAAATTAAAAAAAATTGAATGGGCAACTATTCCTTTCATTTAAATGAGCAGTCTAATGTTGGTTGCGGAATATAACGTAGTTTAAAACTTGTTATTGTTCAGTAGATAATACTTAGTCATTAATTTTGTGTTTGGGCCTATCTTATGCCATTGCAATAAAGATCATGATTGTTAACTGCCTCAAATCACTGACTGATATATATTAGGAAAATTATTAATTAATTTAATAAGGGATTGAGTAAAAATTACTCAATCCCTTATTAAATTATTGTGTGATTGATCAACTAGCAATAAAAGCTGTAATCGTGAATATTTCAATTATATTTGAGATATAATTTTATTTTATACTTATTTTAAAAAGGTATATTTAAAATTTACATCTGAATTACTGCTTTGATATACACACAAACAACTACAAATAAATATTACAGTTAGATAATACCAGTTTCTACAGGTTGTTTGATAATAGCTGTATAAACTCAAATATGGCAGATCTCTATTTACCGTATTTCATGATTGTACACATGGTCATGTTATGTTGATTAATAATAATTTATAATGTTTATTTATTTATATTTATATATTGCAGAAATGGAAGAAGGCGCTAAGAAAGCCCCGCCAGCGGCTCCGTCGTCGCCTCCTCCGCCAGACTACACCAAAGGCCTTCCCAACTTCCCTACAAAAACCGAAGACGCTGCTACTCGTAAGAATACCATCAGTGTTTCTGATAAATTTACATACATAAATATATTAAAGCTACTAAAAAATGGTAACCGATACAAATTTAAAAACCATAAATAAACACTTTTTACACACACTTTGCACGCGTAGTGTTTAGGTTTTGTCGTTTCCCATTTTTCCCGTGTCTACTTGCAGATACACTTGTAATTTAACTCTTGTGTTGAATGCGATATATGGGCTAGGTATATAAAAAGTTCAAATAATTTTGTTAGCGCGTTTTAGAAAACTGTATGCACCTTACAGTGTCATCTGTTCATTTCATTATAACTATTTTGTAGTTCAATTTTCAAAACATCTGATGAATAGTCTTGGAGATGATCTCCTACATTTACACCTACAGTTTATGATTTTTTTTCTCAAAAAGTATTAGAGTTAGGATTCTGGGAATTGAAATTATGCCTTTTTTTAGGGTATAAATAATCTACTTATGTAAAAACCTGAAGGTGTAATTTTTTTTGGTTCCATTAAACACTGTGACGCTATCACGTAAAATTATCGTCCGTTAACTGACTTTACAGACGACCAATTTTATTTGTTCTAATTTGAGTATAAAAACTAATTGTGGGTATATTATAATAATAAGTTTAAATATATTGAATAGCTTATTATAATACACTAATTAAACATTTAAATCTGAGCTACAGCACCGCGTGACCGTCTCAGCTAGTAAATTAATAAAAATAAACGCAATCGCAAAAAGCGAATCATTTTAATTTATATCAACTCAGAATAGTATTATATTTTTTAACTAGCGACCCGCCCCGGCTTCGCACGTGTGCAATGCTCTACTATATTATGCATGTATTATACATATCACTCCATCTATTAAAAAAAACGGCATCAAAATCCGTTGCGTAGTTTTAAAGATCTAAGCATACATAGGGACAGACAGCAGGAAACAACTTTGTTTTATACTATGTAGTGAAAATAATTGTTGTGTTTACTAGCGACTACTACAGAGGTACAACCGGCGAGTACCCCCGCAGGGGGCGTGGAGGCAGCAAGCACGCCACCCGCGGTTGTGCCCGAACCTTCCCCGCGCCCAACACCCCCTCCCGCCGACCGCCCCCAACAGCGGCCCCGCCCACTACTGGTGCAGGTAATTTGACCCTTATCTACAGCGGACTATGGAATGTGGCCATATAGCCACGTGTATTACGACCGGACTCCCGCCCCTCCCGCCGACCGGGTACAGCAGCAAACCCGCCTGCTATTAGTGCCAAAATGACTCGAGGGCTCCCGATTACCACTTGTATTGGTGCAGGTAACTTGAACCTTATTTAAAGCGGACCAAGGATATGAATGACGAGCGTTAAATGGCCAAATTTGTTGTGATCGGCCAACCCTGTTCCCTACCCCCCGCCCCCTCCCGCCGACCGTCCCTAACAGCGCACGCTACTGGTACAGGTAGGTAATTTGAACCTTATCTACAGCGTACTACGGAGTTGAGTGACGAACTGTAAATGGCCACGTTTGTTGTGAACAGCCAACATGACTGGGCAGGAGAGCCAAACGCCTGCTACTGGTGTGGGTAACCCTATCTACATCAAACTACGGAAGTGAATGACTAGCCACTAACTTAGTCAACATGCAAATATTTATAATTAATATCTTAAGCATAAAAATCACTATGCTTACACAATCTGGCCGTTGAGAATTGTATGAATATTTTTTCTGTTTTCGTCACTTGTATTTTCTAAATCATACCTTACCTATTTCTTAATTGTGATCATATTAAGTTTTTATCGATATTGATATCGATTTTCACGTATCTGTCAGCAGATTTATAATTATTACGTACTTTATTATTTACTGTTTTTTATATATAAGCTAAGGGTAATAATTTAGTTTCAAGTTGATTACGAAGGTAACAACTCAAAAATTATGTAGAAACATGGTGAAAGTTATTCTTGTTTTTGTAGGGCAGTGGAGCGAAACCTATCGTCCTTGGGCAACAGCCGAAGCTTCTAATAGCTGGCCAAGCAGGAGGCAAGCCCCTGTTGTTGGCTGCACAAAATTTGCTCAATACCTCTGCGGTCATACTGCAACCTGGAGGCAAAGCTGTATTGCTGCAGAATATCAAACAGGTAAGGACTCCATTACCTAAGCCTTTTTCTAAATAAAATTCTGTTATTACAGAAATAGTGGGTAAAGGTGGATGGTACAATATATTTTCCTTGGTTTGGCCTCAAACCACATCTTATGTCCAGACCAGTACCAGTACCCACCTTGGCTAATTTAATGAACAATATCAGTTTAAAGTGCAATGGTTAGCACATTTGTTTAAGATTACGAAAGTTAAGGCAACTTTTCTAATAGCCACTCATTAGATGGGTGCCCACAAATGTTATGTAAGAGATATTAAGCTGTTGATCTTTGTTTTATGTGTAGTCGTTAGCAACCAACATTCCGCATTGGGCCCACGCCATGTCAATATATGCCCACCCCATAAAAGTTGGGTGATTATAATTTATCTGTAATAATAATTGCCCTAATATTAATAGGTCATAAGAAAATGTGTCTGGATTATAAAATACAGATTTTATTTAAATGTGATAAATAATTTCATAGTGAACATTTATATCTCTGTATTATCAGAACCAAGTCTTATTTACATTTTAAAATTAAATATCACAGAACTAAAAAGTTTTCGTCTAATGCCACTGCTAGGGCACAAGCCTATTAGAGCGAGGCCACACTATACGTAAACGGTGCGGTGCCGCACCGCATCGTAATAAATTCGAGGTATAGGGTGCCACACGGGTGGTGCGGCGCCGCACCGCACCGCGGTGAACAGCGTTGAGATGCGGGCGCATTACCCCTCTTCGCTTCGTCTCTTAGGTCGCAAGTCCGGCACGCTTGCGGTGCGACGCCGCACGGCGACCTAACGCGTCGTCGTACATGGTAGTGATTTGTATGTAGGATGACGCAGCGGCACCGCTCAGGCACAGCACCGCACCGCACCCTTAACGCATCGTGTGGCCTCGCTCTTAGTCTACCAATGGCTCTACTGGGCTAATAATAATTTGATAATGATGATTTGTTAAAAGTTTTAGTAAAAATAACCTTTTGGTGAGTTGTTAAAGTGTATAATTGTAATACAGGTGGGGCCAGGGGTTGTTCAATCTGGAGTTCCAGTACCAGCACTGCAACCTCAGCAAATGCCTCACTCGGTAAGGATATGTCTTTGTGAAAACAATCAGTATTGCTTTTTGTTAATATCTTTGCTCATCTAAGAATAAGTCTTCTTGCTATCTGGGCGACTGCCGACCGAGGTCTTGACAGATCCGTTGAATTTTTCCAAATGTTTCTTAGCTGAATAAGTCTATAATGGATATCTCTAGGTAATTACATACCTGTAACATCGAATGTAGTACTTTTACAAGTATCAAAATATATTTTTTTTATGAAGAATCTAAAGTTTTTTTTTTTTAAAAATCAACTTGTTCAGGACTTACATGGGACGCTATTTGTTACACAGTCGCAGACTAATTATTATTATTATTATATATTGTTGATTATGACCACTGGTTGGTCTACAACTGCCTTAAAATTATGTAACTTATGCGATTATTTTAATAACTCGCGTTTTTTATTAATATTTATTATACGTCAAAACCATTCTGCACATAATTAACCATTGACTCTTTTAAAAAGTTGAGCCAAAAATGTTTTTCTTGCCAACACTCATACATATTAATGATGAATGATGATGAATAAAAAACATTTATTTCCTCTACAATTGGGTACATGAAAACTTAAGCTAAGTACAATTAAATGGACACTACTAAAACCCAAAGATTGTGAGGAACTGGAGCCTGAAATAGGTTTCCAAAGAGAAACCTGCAACTACAGGTCACCAGGCCCCCACCCGCAGATGGATTTATCTGTTTCACGGGCAGTAAGTTGTTACTAACGCCATTTAATTTTAAGTAATCATTATATTTAAAGGAATAATACAAGTAATAAAACAAACGACAATAAGCAATAATAAAACTAATTTACTGAATTACAGAGCATGTTGGGTAATGATTTGTGGGAATGTGTGAGTGATTGTGTGAATGTGTGTATGTATGTGTGTGTGAATTAGTGGTGTATCTATGCGTGATTAAGAATTTAAGGAACATTATGTGTGCTTTACTTAATAGGGAGGAGCAGCTTTTCTGTTGCGTCATAATCTAGAGACTTCAAAAACTTCGCGACTGTTAGCTTGCAGCTAGATTTTGGAAGAGGATAGATATCAAGCATGGTGTTAATTTTTTTGTATAAGAAGGGAGCAAGAAATGGGAAGAAACCTTGAGCGAAGGCTGTTCTTACACTGGGTATGGTACAGACCGAATTTTTCCGGCGCTTATTCTTGAGTCATATGGTAACTGGGAGTGTTTCATAAGGATGACTTTTAAAATGAATGTTTGTCTTACCGTGAGTATATCCCAGTTGCTATATAATTCAGTTGTTGGAAAGCGAAAAGGCAGTCCAGCGGCTGTCTTCAGGAGCATACGTTGAGCCCTTTCCACAAGTAGGATATACGATTTAGCCGCACCGCCCCAAACCGATATACAGTACTCTAGTAGCGAATGGCATAGTGCGAAGTATACGATCTTAATAATTGATCGGCTTGCTACCTGCTTAAGTGTTCTAAAGATGTACACCAACTTACGTAATCTCGAAGCAAGTAAATTTAGATGGGGTCTGAATGTTAGAGATTGGTCAATTAAGATTCCAAGATATTTTATGGAGTCAGGTCTCTCTAGCGCAGGACAAATGCAAGAGGTTACCGAAGATAAAGAGGACTGGACGCAGCATCCGTGAGCGGTAATATTATATGATGGTGGCGGAGTTTGGCTGGATCTTAATGCGAAAGGGATGTATTTGGTTTTAGAAACGTTCAGAGTAAGAACGTTGCACTTCAACCATTTGTTCACTCTATTAAACCCAGACTGCGCACATTCGAAGACATTATCCCAGGATTCCCCTTGGAAAAGTAGGGCAGTGTCATCGGCAAAAGTAAAGATCTTGCCCCCATGGAGTTGTAGTTGGCAAAGGTCGTTAATGTAGACCAGAAACAGGGTGGGAGCGACGATACTGCCCTGTGGCACACCATATGCAATGCTAGCCTCATCGCTGACCCAGGAATCGATTTTTACCCTTTGAGTTCTATTGGTAAGATAGTCCTCAAAGAGTTTGTGAGGAAGGCCTCTTATTCCCAACCATTCCAGTTTTTTCAATAGACGAGGAATCGAGACCGTGTCAAATGCCTTTGCAAGGTCAAGAAATAGTGCCACACACTTCCTCCCCCCGTCCAGGGAAGTAACGATTGAATGAACAAGATCGCAGACAGCGTCATTGGTGGATCTTCCACTACGAAAGCCATACTGAGAAGTTGATAGGAGGTTGTTACCCTCGAGGAAACTTACAAGACTCCTGTTCATTAGACGCTCCAGGATTTTAGAGAGAGTTGGAAGGATGGATATCGGCCTATAGTTGTCGACACGGTCCTTTTCCCTACCCTTATGGATGGGTTTGATTTGACCAATTTTAAAAGCAGAGGGGAATACCCCGTTAGATATTGCCAAGTTACAGATATGCGCAATCGAGGGAACCAACAGCTGTGCGTATCTTTTAACGATTTTGCTAGATATAAGGTCAGTTCCTACTGCACATTTTTCTCTTAGGCTGGTTATAACTTCCATTATCTCGCGGTCGTTAGTAGGGGCCATCACAAATGAACCAGATGGAGGCGGAGAGATATATGTGTTACAAGAGCACGAGGAACTATCACAGGGTGGGATAGTTTCAGCAAGTTTTTTACCGATATTTGAAAAAAAGTTATTTATGTCATTAAGACTCTGCTGAGGGTTATGCAGGGAGACCAAGGAAGAAGAGTGATCACTAACACATTTCGAGCCACTTAAGTTTTTAACAACCCCCCACAGCTGCTTCCTGTTATTTTGTGCCTTATTAATCTCTTGACGATCATACATCCGCTTCGTTTTTTTTAAGATAGAAGTGCAATAATTTCTGTAGCGCTTATATGTAGTTTTCAGAACTTCATTGTCTGGATCACTTTTTGACTTTTTCGATAGGTTGTCTCTATTTCGCATACAACGCAAAAGTCCTTCAGTTACCCATGGCTTCCTTACTGCCTTTCTTTTTGGAATTTTAAGCGTTTTAGTACTATCACGAATATCCTTAGATAGATATGTGACGAATAAGTTTGTAGCAAGGTTTGTATCCGAACAGTCAAGAACTGGCTGGAAGTTAAGGCTCAGGATAGCTTTGTCTTACTGGTCAAAGTCGACTTTATAAACTAAGTTGTTCTTAGTTAATAGTTTAAATTTTAGGGTAAGACTAAGAGCCACACAGTCATGATCAGTAATAGAAGAGTCAAATATGAAACAAGTAGACTCGAGCCCTGTTTTAAGGTTCATATGGTCCAGACAGGTTTGCCCATGAGTGGGTTCAGTGTGACCGGGGAGCATGCCATGACTGGCCAGAAGATTAAGATAATCAAAAGAACGTTTATCAGTACCATTTGGGCGGATATCAATGTTAATGTCACCACAAAGAATTATATTTTTAAAGTTGCACAATTTAGATAGAATTGAGTCAACAGAATTAATAAAATTGTTTGTATCTCTACAGCTAGGAGGACGATAAATACATATGATACAGATATAATTATTCAGTTTGATTATAAGGCAATTTGCATCTTCTACCAATGGCTCCTCGATAATAGGGTTAAATAATTTATTAAAATATACGACCACACCTTCGTTTTTGTTTTGTGCCTTGTTGTAGTTCTATAGGCGTAGTTTTCTATGTCCGGTATGTTCTTAGCTGAGGTGAGCCAGCACTCCGACAGGACAATAACATCCCAAGCTATACCAGATCTTTGGAGGAGTGTGGTAAAATTATTCATATTACAATTAAGGCTTCGTATATTCTGTGTTATTACGTTAAAAGTGCGATTGTTCGTGGTAATGTGCCTATTCACCTCGTCCACGTCACAGCTAATCACCCGCGCTATAGACCAGGAGTCCAGATCATGATTAACCATTTCAATATGTTGCATGCTAACTATCACAGTAGATATGAGATATTAAAGATATCACGCGGACCGCGTGACGAGTGATCATTATGATATTTGTATGAAACAGAGAAACCATGATCCGAATCCCTCTAGTCGTTTGTGCGTTATAACAATATGTTGTGTGTGATGTGTAGTGGTGAGTGTGTGCGTGTGAGTTAATATTTAAAGTAGTTATAAAAGAGTAATTGTGTAAGGTTAATAATATTGTGTTAGTCGTGCGATAATTTAGACTTTGTGTAGATTTATTTAATATGGGTATATAAATGTTAATTATGTCTCTGTAACTCAGGTTGTAAAATATAACATGAAAGGAAAAGTAAACCTTATTTTTATCATGCATTTTAAAGTTCACATAAAAAATAAAACAATATAAGAAAAAAGATAAAATCGCAAGCAGAGGTAAGAATGGCACCACAACTAGTCACATTTCGAATTTTCGAAGTTCATTCTCGTCGTTTATACGAACAGGGGCTGTTCCCTCTTCTTTCTTCACGTACACTTTACCATACGACGTCCACGCAGCGATAAGTTTTTTGTTCCTGACGCTTTCTCTTGCTAGGTAAAATAAGCGCCTGGCTTTGATTGTCAGAAACTCCGAGATATATATTGGTCGGGGTGGGCCCTCTAGCTTTAGTGTAAGTGCTTAGAATTTAATAAGGGTGCGTTGATGTCTCGCTTGTTCTTATTGAAAGATTTGTAGTGGCGTATTACGTTTTCCTTAAGAAAAGTGGTTGTAAAGTCCACCACAACCGTCTCTGGTTTGGTACGAAAAACATCACGGATCTCCGTTTCCATAATAGGCTTCGCAAGGCCTAGGGTCGAGCTTAAGTTTTTCATAATGGCGGCCAAATCCTCTTTGTTTTCATCCTTTTGTTTTGGAAGATTCCTTATTTCGAGAGTGGTGCAGCGAGTATGTTTTTCTAGCAAATCTAATTTATTTTCCAAATTTGAAACCCGTAGTTTGAATTCACAATTCTCTTGTTCCAATTCATTGATTTTTAATAGTAATTGCTCGTGTTTTAGCGACATTGTATCGACTGTTTTCTGGATGGTCTGGTTTTGTGCCACTATAGTAAGCAGGGCAACGTTAAGTTTATCAAATTTATTATCGAACAAAAATGTTAAATCCGAGATACTTGTCACTGGTTGATCCGTTATTTGTTCAAAAGGACGTTTTTGGCGCTTTGTACTGTTGAAGTAAGATTCCTCCAATGCATTATTTGTTGATGTATTTAGTGCAGAATCAGAATTATAATGCATAATATTCGATTTCGATGGATTTAAATGGCTCAGAGTGCCGGGAGGCGAGCGTTGAACAGACATCGAGAAGTGTTAGGCCTAAATGTTCCGACGGCAAGCGGTTGATTCCAGAGGGTGGAGCTTGCGCGGGCGCGGTCAGGTGGTACAAGGTGGGGCAAGTGAGCAGTACTATTGTCCGCGCCCCTCGTGCGTATTGGTTAGTAATTAGGATGTTTGCATGCGTTGAACTCACGCGCATCAGTTGTCAATGTCTCGCTAATAGGGTCTCCGTCACTCCTTAACGCGATCTCCTCAGACGTTATGCGCTCCCAGTATGTGTATCAATTTAGATGCTCAAATATTTTACACTATTTTAAATAAAATTTTAATAAGGAGCGCTCGCAAGACGTCTGCACTGCACAGAATCCGCGGGGGAAGGGCCATATTCACAAGCAGTTAGTGGTTTAATCCACAATTATAACGCACTAATATCTACCGCAACACAGATTCTAACAAAAAAACCTAAAGAACTGAATTAACGCTACTCCTATCCCGTCAAAAAATGTGATCAACATGTTTTCAACATGTCCAGGTGCAGATGACGCAGCCCGTGCAACAGCCTCAGCCGGTGCAGCCTTCGGCTACGGTCCAACAACCGGTGGCACAACCTGTTCAGCAACCGGTCCAGCAACCGACACAGACTCCAGTGCAACAGAACACGAACGTTCAACAACAAACGCCTTTATTACCACGCAGGGGACTCTCGCTTACGGTAACTGTATTTTAATTATTTACAAAACTTTCAATAAAATATAATTCTGTTTGTCACTGATCATGTGACTAGTATGAAACTGGATTTTTTTTGGATAGTGGTTCAAGACTTAATGGAGTAAGAACTTTTGCAACATGTGGCCATGTGTGAACAAGAAATTTTTAAGTACCTGAGAATGTTGATTGTCCAGTATATTTAAATATAAAATTTTATATTAGAAATATGAGTTGCGATGTATTTTAGTTGTTGTTTGTAATATCTACTTTCAACCTTTAAATGGATATGGTTTAATAAAACTGATCTTTATTTTGGGTTGCAAGTTTGTCAGAGAGTAATTGTGTTTATTTTGTGAAAATAATAGCCAAATTGAATGAACAACTATTTAAATATTTTTTTGTGAGGTACAATAATATCAATTAAATCCATATTGGATAACGACTGACTCTAATATGTGCCGATTGATTTAATAGTTATTACAGGGCAAATATTTTTAATAATAATAATATTAGTACAATGTATTTTCCGTCATTGTTACAGCGCGAGCAAATGTTAGAAGCACAAGATATGTTCAGGAACGCGAATCGCGTCACCAGGCCAGAGAAAGCTCTCATTCTCGGATTCATGGCCGGCTCAAGGGGTAAGTTTAAATTATTTCTCATTAAGTTTATACTGTTTCCTTAAATATGGAAATTAATTGTAAAATGTGCAACTTGAGAAATTATATCTTCTATTTCTATTTACAGATAATCCTTGTCCAAACTTAGGCAACATTGTTACAATAAAACTATCGGAAAACATAGAGAATGTACTACAATCAGACGACACATACCTCACGATGCTGTCAGAAATGCACTTCCAAATGAATTACAACAATGGACAGTGGACGAGGCTGAAGAAGTACAGACATATAGACGGAATGGTGCCTCAGAAGATACCCCCCGGATCCACAGTTATATCGGCCAACAATCAGCAACCTGTTGTTTCAATAGCGAACCAAAGTGTCAGTTAAACCATGACAGTGTAATATTGTGGTTATTTGTACTGTGTAAGTGGAATGTGTAATGAAGAGAAAAGTTCGGATCGAGTTCGGTAAGGTTCAAGGAATTGATGATTAACACTTGATGTCAATCAGTTTTTTAACGTCGAAAATATAGTTTATTATATTAACTAGTATCAACATAAAATGTTTTTAACAAGGCTATGTTGTAACTTATGCATTTGGATATCTTATATCACTTCATTACCCAGTAAGATCTGGTCATTATAGTGTCTTAAGGAAAAATACATAGTTTGTAACAACCATCATTTATGATTTTATGAGAAATTTGTTTTTGTGTAATATAAAAAAAGTTTCGTTCTTGTAAAGCTTCCGTATCCTGGACTGAATTTGCAAGGGACCAAAAATGTTTTGCATTATGTGATAACATTCAAATGAGTTTGGTAAAGGCTAATAAACTAAGAGTAATAATTCTACAGTTTATTGGCATTTATTTGGTATTTTATTTTACTGTACTGTCAAGTTGCAAACGAAGCTGTTGATTACTACAATGTTCACATAATATGATGAGATAAGGATTACATTTTCATTTGTCAAAACTTATTGTTAACACCTTACTAATCTATAATCTAAGAACACAAATTTGTTGTTTGTGTGTTTGTCTGTCCGCTCTTTTTCCATTGTATCAACTAGCTGACCGGGTAACGCGTTGCTATGGTAACGTTAATTGATACAATGGAAAAAAAGCGGACAGACAAACACACAAACAACAAATTTGTGTTTTTAGAGTATATACTAGTTCACCCGGTAACGCGTTGCTATGGTAACGTTAATTGATACAATGGAAAAAGAGCGGACAGACAAACACAAACAACATATTTGTGTTTTTAGAGTATATAATAGCTCACCCGGTAACGCGTTGCTATGGTAACGTTAATTGATACAATGGATACAGAGCGGACAGACAAACACACAAACAACAAATTTGTGTTTTTAGAGTATATACTGGCTGACCCGGTAACGCGTTGCTATGGTAAAGTTAATTGATACAATGGAAAAAGAGCGGACAGACAAACACAAACAACAAATTTGTGTTCTTAGAGTAAATAATTAAGTTACCATAGCAACGCGTTACCGTGTCAGCTAGTTTAATATAAATAAGAGAATTTATAAATGTCGCTGTCATCAGATAGAGTTGGGGCTGGCTGTAACCATTAACTGTCCATGTATTGTTGCACTAAAGGAATATCTCCATTTATTTATTATTAATTAATTGCTTATTTATTCAGCTATTACACAAATGACACTCAGGTCTGTGTGTGACAGGAGTAATTGACTGAACACAAGCGTTGAACTATTGCCAGCATTAAGCTTTGGGTTTGCTCTGAATTTATCTGCTGACGGTTTGCAACTTGTGGCTATGTTCAGAATAATCGTAAAGTTTGGTGCCACTTTATATATACATGTATATGGACAAAACCTCTTATAGAGAAAGCTTTGATTAGCCTGATTTATGTAATCAATTATAAAATCACTATAAAAATGGCACTTCAAAAATCACAGTACGAAACTGTATTATTTATTACCCAACAGTTGTTTAATAATTAATAAATATATTTATTTCATAGTTTTTGACATGGACCTCTTTGTTATTACTAATTCATTGTACATGTGTGTTATATTAAGATGTTACTTCTTTTACTGTGGTTTTTAAGTACAAACATCTGAAAAATGTTTACAAAGTGTTTTTTTCTTTAGTTGCCAGCAGTTTTAAGTGTTCCAACAAAGACATGAAGTGTTTGGATGCATTATTTTTGCAAAATAACAACTTGATTGAATAAGTAACAAGCAAACTTCGAATAAAGAATTGTAATTCTTTAAGTTGACTTTAGGTACTATCGAGGTCTCCCGTGCCTTACCACTTTGTAAAAATATTCGTTTGAACTGATCGCATCGGACACGCCCACACGACCCCTAATTGGCTTCGTATTTTACTACGATTTATACTACGGCTAATCATAAACAACTAGTTTTAAAATCGCCCTTGATGTCAGTACTGTCAATCTGCTTTACGCGTTAGTGAATTGAAACTTCTAAATGCTCTTACTTGCTTCTTTGCGCACGCGCGCCATTGTTGAATGAATGGAGCGGGGCGTGGCCTGAAGCGATAGGTATCGTGCAGTGTGCTAGCAACTTTCGACTTAGGACTGATAAGGCGCCAAAGGCTTAGATAGTACATAATAGAGCAAAGTATTTTTTTTCAATAATTACTTCTTATAATCTCCTTCTTTTAAATAACTTATCACACTTAGAAAAGCTTCTGTACAATTGGCAGTTCTTTAGAAAAAAAAAAAAAATAAACAATCATTGTTTAAGCAGGATTAAATGTATTATTTTAATTTATTCTTCCATCAACAAGTATACATATGTGGTACACTTAACACTGGTGCCTTAAATTTCTGTTTTATTTCCATTCACATCAATTAATATAAGAACCATCAAACAAACTCCACTGTATCCTCACTTAATTATGGGTTGCATAATAAAATAGATGTTAGATTAATATTCAATCGCAATGAATCATATTTTAAATTAATATTACTTATTGTATACACTCGTAACAAATCAGTGGTATATGTGGCCTTAGTTCTCACTTTAGTATACCAATGAATGAATAATGGAACTGAAGATTAATTAACAGATGGTTTCTGTTGTTTATGCCTGTTTTATTTTTATATGATTAACTATGCTCTGAGCGTCTACAATGACTTGATGAGCAAAATGTTAGCGCTCCTTACCATATAAAAAATGGAGAGTAGTGCATTCATGCAGGGATCTACATATGATACCATTTCAGCAGTTGCATTAACACCAAGTTATTGCTAATTCAATAATCTTTTTTTAGATTGTCCAGTCTTCACATTTCTTGTGGCGCAAAAATCAGATATTAATTAATTTGAGAGTTAAATATTGAAACATTGATGAGTAAAATGTTATTGTACATTTTTGATAGCATATAGTCAAACTAGTAATTAACTAGGTAACGCGTTGCTATGGTAACGTTAATTGATACAATGGAAAAAGAGCGGGAAAAAGAGCGGACAGACAAACACAAGCAACAAATTTGTGTTCTTAGATTATAGATTTAATTTTCTTGATATTTCAAATGAAGATGTGTAGTTTGTATGTCTGAAATATTTTTATAAATAATTACACTTTCAGTAGAAAGTATAATCTGTACATAAAAGTAATAAATATAGTCAGACACATGAGCCTTAAACATTGCTTGGACACTTTTGGAATTTTCTTTTAAATGATTCACATCATTTCTTCATAAATAACTTCTGCTACAAAATTTGAAAACGAAAATCTTCAATATCATTTATCAACGTAACTGAGTGATTCATAATGATCATCATCACGGGTCTAATAATGTTCCACGATTGATGGACAGGCCTTCTCTGCATGAAAACAACGTAGGGAAAATATGAGCCATAATATCATAACACAAGGGCCCACTATATTGGTGGGTGGGGTCTAGAGTTGCCACTTGCCACTGCGTGATTTAAGGGTTACCAACATTAAAAAAACGGGTTTCAGTTTATTACGAGAAACTACTAAAATAGCATTGTTTTATATCAAAAATCTTATTTTTTAATTTAAATTATTGTTAGTTGAAACATTAAAAAAAAACAACTCCGTTTGCTCAGCCAGTTGATAGTAAATATGGGAACTTTGGTTACCCCTTATTCAATTTAGCTCATTAAGGGTTACTATAAAATTGTAACCTAAAAGACGGGGTAAAATACGGGGCATCTGGCAATCTTAGTGGGTTCGCAAAAAGTGGTTACTAAAACATATTGTACTTCAGTTAAAAATCTATGCACTTGTTTTCGATTACATTTGCATGCGTTAAAAAATATCAAGAGAAAATGTCACCTAAGAACCTATGTTAATAAATTAGGATTGTTACCAATTCCTGTCCCATTATATAAGACGAAAATGATCTTATTTGGTTATGTGCAACTTGATGTGAAAATCGACCAAACCAATTGAGTCACAATAACTTCTTGAATAATGTACGCTCAAAAGATTTTTAAACATTATTATGTAACGGAAAAGTATGCATTGTTTTATATTAATTTATAATATGCTTGTCCAAATGTAGGGACTTGAGATTCGGTTGGACCGAAATTGGTATGTATATTGACGAATAATTATAGTTTACTTAGGTTGTTGTCAATATTAGTTTTTCGTTAAGTTTTTCTTTAGAAATTAATATTATTTTTAGTATGATCTCACTGGAGCAGTCAAGAGATATAATAATTTTCAGTATGTTTTCTAGTGCCAAAACTATTTCATAAATTGGAAATATGTTTGTGTTAAGATATACTTCCCTATTCGTAATATAAAGATATTTTTACATGTCAACATTTTGTTTCGCATCAATAAAACATGTTGCAAACATGCCTAATAATCTAATATTAAGTAACATTGTCTAAAAAATTTTGCTTATTAATAGTATGTCTCTCGTTTTACGGTCAAGTTTTGCGCCAAATTAATTCGGTATTAACGTTTTAAACTACATATCGTCGTTGCGACTTCAAGACCTCCTATGTGTAAAATTCATGTTTACGAGATAATCGCTAAAAAAAATCTACTGAAAAAAATGTGAAGAAACTAACTCCAACATATTTGTTGGAGTTAGTTTGAAAAAATGTGAAGATTTTTTTTCAGTAGATTTTTTTTTGCGATTATCTCGTAAACATGAATTTTACACATAGGAGGTCTTAAAGTAACATAGTGGGAGTTAGTTTCTTCACATTTTTTTCAGTAGACACTTTTTATCGATTATCTCGTAAACATGAATTTTACACATGGGAGGTCTTAAAGTCGCAACGACGATATTAAGTATAATCCTTCTTTCCAAATCGGATTAGGGTAGGACGTGGAATTATTCTAACACCTTATTGAATTTAAGAGTTTACCGCCTTATATTTGAGCGTTAGAATGAGTATTTTCAAATTTTCACACTCGTTTTCTAGATGATTTTCTTACTAAATTTAATATTTTTGTAGATTTTGTTTGTGTAAGAAGTGGCGAATAAAAAAAGAATAATCTGTAGCTGCTTGGATCTCCATTAGATAAGCCATTTGTCTTAGAACCCACTACAGTTGCTTGTTAATCTCGGCTTGAGGGCTATTTAAGGATTTCGCAGCGTTCACGATCAATAGTTAATTTACTTAAGTAATGCGCACGGATTCGTACGCGCGTATACGCAGCGCACTAATAATCGTAACGTATTTGCTTCATACATTCTCAAGCGTGTAAAAAACGTGATTTTAGTCAGTGCAATCAGAATTATTAGATGAATTTATACTGAATGGCGGTTGTAGCGATGTTGGAATAGGTAAAATCAGGCCAGTATCGCGTCAAAGACTAAGATAAAGCTAAGACTAAGCGTTCTATGTGATAGTTTAAAAAAAGATTATCGTACATACCAAAAACAAATTAATTGCTTTTATATTAGAAATATTAAAGATTAAAATCGTTTGAGGAAATTTGATATTTTGATTAGCTTGATCTAACTGTAATTGTATATAGTTTGTCAATAATTATTCGCAATACAGTAGAAACATCGTTTACAGAACAGCTTCGAATTATGTGTAACTGTCTCTTCGTGGTTTATTTATGCAAAAATACTGAAATAGCCAATTATAAACTTGTATCCCATTTACATATTGACAATGTTTTGAATACTTGAAAAGTGCCCAAAAATGTCGTTAAATATGTAGGCAGAAGTCAAAACACTGGCGGTACTAACCATAACATAAAAAGTTGTACCTACGACTACGAACCAATAATGGCAGAAAAAAATATGGTTACTTAATGATAGCCATAATAGAAAATAGCACAAGGAAACCTTGTTTTGACAGTATACTGTTAGGCACAATTTTAAAAGGAATAATATGTAATATCTTGTTGGTTGGTAGCTGGGAAAAAATCTAACCTAACCTTACCTAGAATGTATATAAATTAATGCATTTTGATTTTAAAGTTAGTAAATTTGGAATAATAACATTATGCGAAAGAAATTCCTTTTAAAACATATACTAATTTTAAGGCATACTTTTAATATAGCTTGCTGGTTGGTAATGGAAAATAATCTAACTTAACAGGTAATGTATATAAAATTATGCCTTTTTTTAATATGCATTTTTAAATTATGCTTTGTTTAATTAAACTGTTTAACAAATAACTATACTTTTTCTGTCTGTATTGATTCGTAAAAAATAACATCTATTATAAATAATATTTAAAGAGGCTATTTGACATTGTGAAAATATTGTTCTTTCAAATAAAACAACTTTGGTCGGTTCACTAATCGCTAAGTGAATCGTTTAACATAGTAATAAACGCGCTAAATGATCCGAAATGTGTGAGAGTTAGAACTAAATAATAATTCTGCTGTTAGTAAAAAATGAATGAATTTCAAAATCGATTCGCTAAAAATTAAAATATAATTTTATTATTTGAACAAAGTTATTACGACGCCATGTTTTAGGAATTTCTAGTATGTCACACGAGAGAATTGAAATCACCAAACATAAGACAACATTTTCCTGACGTGGCGTATCTTCATAATGGGGGTATGACGGGTTTTTATGTTCAGTTTTATTTGGTATTATAGAAAAAAGTACTCAAATTATATTTAAACGCCACTATATTATTTAAAATGACTCAAAAACTAGTCAAAAAGCCCCACATATTTTAAACAAGTAACATTGTAATTTTTGTAATCTTTGCTTAAAAAGTATGTAAGGGGTAGGATAATTTGTTTCTCATTGAATGGTTAAATTGTAAATGGATGACTTGAAGCCTAAATAAGCCTTATTACGAATAAGTAAAGGGAAAGTTATAAAACATTTCTGAAATACTTTTCTTCTACAGTCATCAGGTCTTTAAGCATTGGTAATTCATGTTCATAAGTATTTAAAGTTTGATTTATGGCAAAAGAATATGGTAATTTTTAAGTCCAATTATGGTCATTATGTCTTACGTCTAGTGTTTGTTTTTAATAAAAGAAACGTATTTCAGAGTTTTATTGTTCTTTCCCGTGTTCTCGCTTAAATGTTCATTGTGAATATTTTGAAAGAATATAATTTACAAAAAAAATCTGAACAGTTATTGTGCAGTAATGAGGTAGCAGAATCGAATTGTTATGACACGGATATCGGTGAAGATTTGTAAACAGTAGTTTGTTATTTTTTTTGGAAGGGTAGTATCGATTTTTGCGGAAATTGTATTAAGAAGTATTGAGGTAGCAGAATCGAATTGTTATGACACGGATATCGGTGAACATTTGTAAACAGTAGTTTGTTATTTTTTTTGGAAGGGTAGTATCGATTTTTGCGGAAATTGTATTAAGAAGTATTGACATTTTTTACGAAAATTACAATCTTCTTCGATTTTATCGGAATCTATTAACGCCAAAACTGTATTTGTATCGTGTATTATTGTATAAATCGTGTGTTTGGTGTCCAAAACTAAATAATTTTATGGAAAAAATGAACCTTAATTTAGGCAATTATAGTTCAAAATGTAGCGATATAAATTCGGCTTATCTTGTCACCCAAATTAAACTCTGCTATAATTTTGCTCGTCACATTTATGTAACCAAATTAAGTTTGGTATTGTAATATATATTTAGTATTATCATTAAAAATAAATTGGTAAGCTTAGATTAAACTGTAAACAGTAAATAACATAAAATTGTGGCTAAGTTCAATCTGGGTGACTTACCACCTAAGCCAAGAATTCTATGTGAATTTATTATGAAATCCATTAGCTCCTAAATTTATTTCAAAAGCATAATAGAGTTTTATACACAATTATTGTCATTGACCGATACGAGTTCGGAGAAATAGAACGACTTCCCTTAGATGCGAAACATGTGCCTTTGTAAAATAAGCCCATGATGTTAAAACATTTAATATTAATTACTGCAAGTTCGTTCAATATCTTGTAGCCAAAATAGAACAATTGAAAGTATATTAAACTTGTTTTTAAATTTGTAATAGATACCTACTATTATTTCTAATACGCTTTTCTTTTTTATCGCTTTTTAAACACGCTTAAAGTATAATCTATAATGTTGCTATATTGTTGTCGTACACCTGAGTGTATAGTTATAAATTCGCGTCAAACAAAGTGACTATCAGAGAATAACAGACATTTTTTTTTTATACAAATCTCATTTACTGTTATTTGCCCCATGTCTAGATGGGAAACAAATTCACGATGTTTTCATATAGTCATGAGCGTGACAGCCAAAGAAGACGGTGTAGAAATTGGTCCCTATAAGTGCTTGTATATGTCGCGGTCGTCCAATATCTATGACACATAATGCATATTACAAAAGCGTTCAAAACTTTTTAGAGGCCTTCGGAATGAATTCTTTGTTTACCTGCAACCTGCACTGTTTTTCCATTCTTTAAGGTGGATCTCTTCTGTTTTAAGACGTAGCCATGTTTTAATTTGGGTCGGGGTATGGGCAGTAACGGCTTCGGTCCGTGTACTGTTGTATTTGAGCCTCTCTTGGCTAGTTCATCTGCTGCATCGTTTCCGAGTGAATCGCTGTGTCCCTTTTTCCATTCCAAGGTTAATCTATTATTGGTTGCAATGGATTGAAGTTTATCGTGACATTCGATTATAAGGGCGGAGGTTATGGTTTTCCTTTGTAGGGCTTGAAGTGCGGATACACTGTCTGAGACTATTTTGATATCGAAGTCCCTGAAATTTCTGGCTGCAACCGCCTGCGCCGCTTTGATGATACCAATACATTTTACTTAAAGGTCTGCGTAAAAGTTACTTGATGTTCGGGTCATTGGAAAAGACTCCGGCTCCGGTACCCTTTTCGGTTTTCTAGCAGTCTGTATATTGACTTCATTGATGCCAGAGCAATCTACTGGTTCTGCAGTAAGTCTGATATGATACTTCTTGTCGGATCCGTGTTTGCATGGTGTTTTATCTATGGGTGCCCCTAGAAGTGGTATTTCCTTCATGATTCCTTGCAAAACCGCGGGGTGTGTTGTTATATTTTGTTTCTATAATCCTTTCTCTCTTTTCTCAAGGCAGCCTTTGCTTCCTCCTGAATAACTAGGTCTAGTGGCTTAAGGTTCAGTAGGTACTCGAGTGAGGCTGATGGAGTGGTTCTCATATGACATATTTGCATGCTATTCTTGGTGGCTGAACAGGCAATGAAAAAACTTAGAATTACTCAATATTAAACTGTACCCTATTTTAAAGTAAATAAAGATTATTCCTAGTTAACAGTTATCGTAGATATCTACGGTAATAGCTGTAACTGTTAATAGTAAAAAAACTGCATTTTATTGCAAAATAATACAAACTATTTGTTTAATAGTTAGGAACATGCTCGATTAAAATATTGGAAGGTAGCACATTATGACGACCATTACCTTGGTCATCTTGTGATCACGGCTCCTATAAAGGAGTCGAAACATCAGGATTAATCCGGTAAAAGTAGTTTTATTTAAATATTAAACTTATGAAGTTGTTTGTGATAACCCGTTCGTTTTCAAGGCCAGGCTGAATAGGCACCTTCTGGGTTAGCTCGTTCCATCGTAGATTCTGTCTTATAACTATCTATCTGTGATTGTAAACTGTCACTGTCAAAAGGCAAAGGGAATCGTGTTTCTGCTTTAAAACGTTCAGAAAATCTGATATTGTATTTTAAAATATCTGATTTTCTGAACTGACCACTCTCAAACTAACAGTAACTTTAAGTTCGATCGAGATACACGAAAGTAACAAAAAGTTCACGTAATACCCATGTTAGGGTTTAATTTATATTCCTTAAACCGTCACCAATAACATTTGTCATTTTTATTTGATTCTAAATAACTTTATAGCAATAGTGCACTATTAACGCCTAAGACACCGTGAAAGCAAATATATTGTTTTGTCTCAGTTAATGTTGCCCAAGCCATATATCAAAATCGAATTTGTAATCTCCTTCATCATAATAGTGTGTTTTCCTTTACAGGTTTAATTAGAAAACTATCAAACTAAATTGTGAGATTGTTACTCGTATTTGGCTGCTTATGAAAAGGGAAACGCACTGTACAGTAAGCTATGGGAGAATATGCAATTAGGGAAAATGTTTTATTGTGTTTTGTATCTCTAGAAGATTAAGTTTTTTATCGATAGTTTTACCCATTCTATAAAGCATATAAAACTGCTGAAACGATGTAATTTATACACTCATCGAAGGACATATTTCATATATCTAATTCAATACATATTGCGACGGATTAGAGTTGACTATCATATATTATTGAGGAAAATTTGATTTCATCGTGTGGTGTTTCATAACTCTTCTCAGTGAAATACTTTGTATATAAAATATTTTTTAGGCTTATTTTATTATTAGCGATCATTGTACGAAAGTTTTGGCGTAAATTTTTTTTTTCAAAGGCTTTCCTTCATACAAATCGTATGTCGAGTTGAACGCGTCTGTATCGAAATGTGAAATTATTTCTAATTTCGCTTTTATTAGAATAATGTTTCTGGTAATCCCTGGGTAGGTGTGTAACCACACATTCGATATTCGTGCACGGTCAGATTGGTACGACCAATGTGATCAAAAATATCGAAAGAACTAGGGTTTTGAGACTAGACTGATGTGTATGTTCTGGCATACTATATAATGTGTAATAATAAACTTATTTCGACCAGGACACCTATGGTAACAGACGGAAAATGAGAGGATACAGGCTCAGGAGTGATGATTTTCTCACAGTGCACTGATAGCTGCAATGTGTCTGCCACAGTGAGACCAAATAAGCAAGTAATCGGCTAGCACGTCACGTAATATTTGATGCTAAATATACTACTGTAAAGTTTAAAATCAATCTTCTGAACTACGGCCGCCTTGTTAGGGAAGTTGTTTTAAAGTCACTTGTTAAAATACAATCGCGGCTAATAAAATAGATTGTACTTTAGAAATGGCTTCCAATATGTATTGAAAGTTACATAATTAAGTGTTTTGCTGATGACGACGAGTGTTGACTAGTTTATTTTATCGCATTAGTTTTTATGTTTGTTGTACGATGTGTTTTTCTATAGATATTTACTATTCACCATGTATATAGTAGATAGTACAAAAATATTAAATGAAAATTATTTAAAAGTATTCTGCAGTTTCTTTGAACATTTATTTGTTTTTTTTTGTTCATGCTTATAGATACTATTTTTAATTTTTCAAATATAAACCGTTTTAAACAGTTAATATTTGAAAACGACCTTATTCGCGCCATTACTATTACCACTAAAACACTGGATAACAGGCTAATTTGATGATGTTGTTATCACTAGTTTCTCAAAGTAAAATTATCAGCCGATTATTTTCCACACTGCATGGCCTTTCCTATGCGTGAGAACAATGTGAAGGAAAGACCTTAAAGAATCACCAATATCGATAGTACATCAACTTGCAAATCGCGAAACTCTAGACAATAAATCTTTGGTCACCCATCCAATGATCCATCCAGTCCTTGCAAATGCTGCTTAACGTCCGCATTCAAAGCCCGAATGCGCTAACCGCTACTCTTTCGAGCTTCTCTAAAATAGGTTTTTAAATTAACAGTGGTAAGTTTCAATGTCAACACAATTAAATAGCCCTACGTAAAACACAAGTTTTCTGTTTGTTATATGCGCAATTTGCTCATTTAATCCTGCAGGCGATTAAAGGCCTCGAACTAATGATTTAAAACAATGGTTTATAACTTTTTATACTTAGAAGTTATGTGATCTAAAGCGTCTTACATGAAGGCAGCAGCAGATAGCAACTATTGGCTATCCAAAAATTTTGTTCATATGTAAAGTTTTCTGGATACTTTAAAAGTAGTTAGTTAATATCCCGTGGCATTTAGATTTTTTTAAACAGTTAAAAAATAGTTATCTAGCATTTAAAAAGAAACGACTGTTTGGTCCTGGGTTCGACTGCTGAAAGGGGCAGATGTTTATGTGATGAATAAGAGCATATTTACCTAAGTCATGGGTGTTTAAATACTTATATATTTCAGTGAATACTAGCTGAGCCGGTAACGCGTTGCTATGGTAACGCGTTGATATGGTAATGTTAATTGATATAAAAAAAGAGCGGAAAAAGAGCGGACAGACAAACACACAAACAACAAATTTGTGTTCTTAGAGTATATATTAGAGTATATACTAGCTGACCCGGTAACGCGTATACAATGGACAAAGAGCGGACAGACAAACACACAAACAACAAATTTGTGTTCTTAGATTATATCACATATCTATATATCACTTGTCTATCTGTACCCTTGTATCCATAACACAAGCATTACAGTGCTTACTTTGGGCTAGGCTAATTGGTGTGAATGTGAGAAATTGTACATATTACCATATTAGCTATAGTTTCAATACAAAAAGTCGTGTAGAGCTCCCAAACGCGTCATTCGGCATCCAGTTCCTTAAGGTTCCTTTGTCGGTCAGCATAATATTATAGTATAAAAAGAATAACACCATTAAGTTCTACAAATCTTCATTTGGACTCTAATACTGATGGCATGTTGGCAGTTAATGTTTACAACTATTTAACTACAGAATAAAATAGTGGTATACCAATAAAAATTAATTTAATCAAATTTAAACTGCCTTAACAGCAGTCATGCTGTAGAGATGGCGCCTGTACAAGTCGACTAACGGCAAGCAGCGGAAGATTACTGAAAATTTAGAATCTTATGTGTATTTTTTTTATTAGCACTAAACAGTACCTTAGCTGGACTTTTTGAGTTCAGCAGTCCAATGATTACCTGTAAATATCTACAACTTCCCATAATTTAGCCTAATTTCAACGTTTGGTACTTATTTGATATTTATTTATATTAAAGTAACGCCAAGGAAAACAATTGCAACGCGTAATTTCGATTGTCATAAAATAACTCAGCATACTAACCAAAAGATATAAAATTATAGGTATACATTGCAGTGCAGTTTGGTTAGATATTATTTTAATTACCAGAGAGCAAGCTATATCAAATTATGCCTGTAAATTATGACATGTAATATTATGTAGGTATACATTCAGGGAACCATGCCAAAACACAGACAGCGAATTCTATATGTGAATTCATTTGTACTCATGGGGGTCGCAGCTCATTGATTGATATGTTAGCTTAAATCCAAGCGAATCGAGCTCGAATCTAACCGATATAAAGTCACGAACAATGAGATGTATACACCGTAGAAGGATGTCACACTTAATCGGCCGAAAACAAAGAGAAAACAGTATATAAATAAATAAAATTTATGTCATGTGATATGGTTCTTCGTTGTAAACACCCTGTTGCTCGTGATTGTACTGTGTAGATTGATCCACTTGTAATACAAGGTTTTTAGCTTAACACAAGGGGTTAACGTGCATATTACATTTTTTATATGAATGAGTTACACGCATAGCTATTTTTTTGACTCTACAAGTATTATAGTTATATTTTAAAAATTAAATTAAGCTATAACCAAAATTAATATGGCATAGATAGTAAAGGATAAACGTTTCTCACCAAAGAAGAATATGACTTCAGGAATAAACGTAAGAAGGCTGCGAGCTCCAACTCTTCTTATCTTCGTCACAAATTCAAACAAAGTCACCACGAACCCCATCACAATGTATCCGAGTGTAAACCACACGTATACGTCAACTAGAAAGGCGTTCTCCTGTTGATAATGAAACGTTAACTTGTAAATTTTTTTTATTAAATACACAAGAAATGACAATAAGTTATTATCTGATAAAATCAATCAGTTATGCAGAAAAGGAGTTAAACGGCGCAGTTGTAAGCGTATTTTCTCACAAGAGCTGGAAGCCTACCATCATCTTTTAGCGCGATGAAAGTTCGATTGTCAAAGTGAGACACCGCTATACGCGGTCTATAGTGACGTCTCTTTTTAACAGCTAAATTTTAATCGCTATAAGACGTGATGGTAGGGCCTCTAGTCATAAGATGGTGTGACCGAATAAAAAATACAAGCACGAGGCAAGTGCCTTCTATACAACGTTAAGCCGATAGTCTCGGCTGTATATACAGATGTTAACACCTAACTATCCGCACTTAACCCTCGATGTGAGTAATGACCCGCTCTCTCTACGGTGTTTCCATTTATCAGGGACCAGCACTGGGGATATAAGTAGGCTAATTATAGATTAACATTAATAATAGTAATAAAACAATAACATTATAAATCACCAACCACTCTTTTAAATAAATATCCCTAAATATTGCAATAATATACAGATAATAAACGACAAAGTAAATCGTGGATTGCTGTTTTTAATTTGAAGTTAATTAATAAGTATATTGACCTAATTTTATGTATCCTGTTATACAGTTATGAGCTGAGATCAATGTATTGAACTTTAGCCCACGTATGGCCACGATATATGACTAACAATTTTCTCCCTTGACTCGAATGTCTCGTGAAATGCGCGAGCGCACTGACGTGTTCGTAATCCGTCTAAAGATTGGTGGCGCACGGTATGTGTGTGTGCCCCGTGCTTTATTATCTTAATAAAAGAAAAATACTAACAAAGATAGATGCAAGCAGCAGCAGCAAATTGGCCATTTGGAATAACGTAACCAGTACCTTTCGTACAGAGTCTATATACTTCCGCCCTTGGCAGTACGTACTCATACACGTGTCGCTCGACATCAAGTCCATAACACATCCAAACTGCAATAAAAAACAAATTTATGTGGTTAACGCTTAACTCTCGAATTCAATATCCTCCTCATTAATTAACCACTTTTGTAATATAATGATTCCTCGTACACCGGTTTTTCGCACAGAGCACGGGTGCATATAAGGTGGGTGGACCATGGAAGGCCACGCTCCTTTGAAGGCCAACTATTAACAAGTCGTAGTTATTGACATGTAAAGACATATTCCTTCTACTACACATATAGATCCATCAAACCAAGTACACAGACGCGTTTCGTAGACTTCGGTCGTCGACGTTAAAATTGTTAAAGCGCGCACAGCAAAATGTTAATTTTTAGTTAAATAACCTAGTATTTCCTTATATTGCTTACTGTGAATTGTCGTATATGAATATTTTTATGGTACTAAAGGAAAAAATAATAATTTTGCCTCGATTCAAGGTAAAGTATTGGTAGTGTTCCTAGGAAAGCCGGTGGTTCCTTATAAGGCCAATCAAAAATTTGATGATTGGCCTTGCTAGGGTCCATGAGCCTTACAACGAACATCTACAAACCATGAACATATGAACACTTACTTTTAAGTTATTTACAGTTAAACTTAAGAAGTGACTATTATTTTATTATAATTGCTATAAAAAGTCATAGATATAATTGTTAGTTTGGCCTTCATAGGAAAATTGTGGCCTTACAAAGGACGGACCCATAAGAAGGTCATTTTGGGTAAAAAAAGTTTTTAATTTTATTATAAAACGCGTTGGCAAGTTATATGATATCAAAATAATACTCAATACTACTATTTTTAAATAATTTCCATTAAGTTATTCTTAGTTATACGAAACTGTTCAAGTAATGTTCGTTGAGTTTTTTATAGATGATAAAAATATATTGAGCTTTAAATGTTTCGCTTAAATGAAAGAGCTTATTATGTAGTTTAAGTAAAGCGGGTATATTAATTGTTACAACTCTATGTTTAAGTTGAACGAATGATTTTATAATATTGGCCTTGTTTGGAGCCCTGTTCCTTGCAAGGCCATTTGGAAGAGCTTAATAAAAATTAAGTTTAATAAATAGTGATTAAAGGTAGGTAAAAAAAAGTACACATTAACACAAAGTCTTACTTAATAAATTCTTTACGAATAAAAAGTGTTTACTCGTTAGAGTGGCCTTCCATGGTCCACCCACCACCCACATTCGCTTACGAGAAAACATAATAACAAATTTGAAATAAAACAAAAACTCGTAACAAAAATATTATTTTAGGAAATAATCTTAGCAGGCACGGGCCGGCACGCGCGACTGATAACAAATCTCTAATAACAAAAGCGGCACATTCCCGTACACCCACAACTATTCTCCCAAAAATTGTTTTCTCTTTATAATTACCTCAATACTAGGTATGCCTTCTTTTGTGACGTTTCAAGTGAAATTTAGATTGGTTGGTTTTAAATTGTTTTAAATGATTAGGTTTTGAGTTATATAATTTTGTGCGATCAAAATTGGTTTAGTTTGTAGTAGAGTTTTTTTTTAAGTTCACCTAGCCAGTTCCCACCGTCTTATTTAGAATGTTACATTCCGGCATTCAAAATATAGCTAGTTCCTTTGTATTCGAAAGTTTCGGTTGAACAGTGTTATCATCTTTCTTTGCAATCATGATAGCGCAGTTAAATTCGACGACTTAATACGAAGATTTAATACGACTCAATAGTTTAAAGATCTATTGGACACAATTCCGACTAAAATTCAGCTATAATACATAATATAGTTCAATACGCTTTGACTGATCTTTTTACCGTATCGAATAGATTTTAAAATCGAGAAAAACAATTCTTGCAAACTATAAAGGTGTAAAATTGAGTTCACTACTATTTTACAAGTATTTTATTTATATTGTCAATTAAATGTCCACTGGTTTCACTAAAAAGATAGAATTGAAGTGAAATGACAAATATTATTATAATTAATTAAATGGACTCTACAACTCGGTTACAATATCTGTGGACCTCGCTGGAATGTCAAGCCCCCTCCCCGTTCTCTTGAAAAATAATAAAAAAAATAAAATAATAAAAGAGTAAAAGTATAATATATTTTATTTATAGTTCATAATTATTATTGTTTACAATACTATCCCCATGATGCTTGTTTTGTGCACCGTACCTAAGCGCTGACGTGACGTCATCAGGTCCACAGATATTGTAACCGGGTTGTACGTAAACATGTAGTGATAGAATATGATAGAAATAAGTTAGTCTCAATTGAAGTAGCTACGGTTTTCTGCTACGATTGTTACTGCTACGAATAATTGTAGTTACTAAGTTGAAATGTGTTGCTGCAGTGCCTTTGTAAATTAATATTGAAGAGGAAATATCAACACTGTTTACATTTTTTTATTTATTGGCCAAAATTACGGAGTAAATACATACTATAAGTAAACCTTTGAACGAACAAACAAACTTTACTTTAACTTATAACGGCGAGTGAACTTGTAGTTACATAAAACCTTTGTTTGTTCATGCTACATGTAAGTAATATAATTCATTTAAAAATTCAGAATAAATTAGTATACTCACAAAGTTGATGATGGAGATTATAATGACAGTGCTCCTCCGGGGAATGCAGCAACAAGAATTATCGTCACAGGGCATCAATGCCGCTAACTGCTTTGTCACAGATATGCAACTCAGTGTTTGCTGCTCCATTTTAAATGTAGAGTTCAACTTAAAATAAATTTCTATTGAAATAGCACATATTATTTAAAAAATCTAGGTTATGTTTGAGAATGTGAGCGTAAAGCTGACGTTTTTTCGTTTATTGTACAACATTACTAATATAAGCATAGAGAAGAGAGAAAATTACATAATTCTCCGAGACATATTGACATGAAATATTCAGCGGCATATTCTCTTTGAAATGTAATAACTTCGTGGATAAATACCAAAGATTACTAAATAGCAATAAAGGACAAATACCAAGATATAACCTCTAAGAATTTGAGGAATCTTCTGCTCTGAATACGGGGTCAATTTTATAAATAATAAGACGCAAAAGTAAATAAGAAGTATGAAGACAATTTTTATTTTCATTTTAGCGATAACATGTGCTATTATTTGTATTTCTAAAGAACAAGAAGATGAAAGCAGAGATTTGGGTAGGCAAATCCAGTTTAACTTTAATTATATCCGTAGAAAGTATCTACTTCAGATGCTGTGTAGAATTTTATTTAATTTACAATTAACATGCAAGGATGCTTTATTAAATTATCCGATAGGGAAATAAAAATAAATTAGATAGTATAATTAATATGCAAGTCAATTTAACGGTTATGGCGATATAACAGTAATTGCTGTAAACCCGAGTGGAGCTTTGTTAATAAAAGCTTAATTATTCTTATGGTATCAAAAATAATCATAAATGCTATATCCAACTAGTAATTGTCTCAAAACTATGTTTACAGAACCAGTTCTTACTCCGCAATCCGAGTTAACGGACAACGACGAAATCATCGAAACAGCAATACACACCATCGAAAAAGCTACTCGTAGAAGTGAGTTGTCTCATGATCAGACCTCATTGGAAGAAATAGAATTACTGCATAACGAAGTTATCAATATACTGGAAGACTTGGCTGAAGTTCTTAAAGAACCACACCACGCCCACGAGTTCCTTAATGCTAAAGGAATCGATAGAGTCTTAGTGCCTTATATGGACGTAGACAACGACAAACTGAGAGGCCTAGTTTTGACAATATTAAAATCTCTTTTCTATGAATTTCCCTCTACTGCTGAAGTTATACCAACAACGGCTTTAGATAAACTATTGGAGATTTTTGAATACGATGACAATCTTGCGATGAAAGCTCACGTTTTGGACATTTTATATGAATGGCTTCCAGAAAACCCCAAAATACAAGTTCGCGTTATGAAGCTTAAAGGCCTGGAACCATTTTACGATCAAGTGTCTAAACTGGACACTTCCGTCATTTCAACGCTTCTTGGTCTTTTCAACACGATTTTAAAGGAACATATACAAGCCCGAGATAGAAAGCAGAGTAACATAATGGATTCCGACAAATTGATGCTTTACAAACGAATTGGTTTAGTTGAACGAATGTCTACACCGCCTGTTTGTAATGGTTTGCTTAATATCTTCCAAACCACGTGGTCTTATAGCAATGATCATAATGATATAATAGCTCCTGTATTTGAACTGGTAAAGAATATGAAACCTTATTGCGTCAAAGTTTTGAGGGGTAAAAATAAGGCCATAGAACTGTTTGAAATGTTTCTGAAGTTTGTAGAAGACGATAGTAAAAAGGCGTATTTTAATTCGTTAGATATAAATGTAGCTGATACGAAGGTAGTTCTAGAAGATTTCGTCAGGGAGCTGAAACAGGCGCCTGTGAAAGACGAATTTTAGTAAGCCGCATATTCTATATTTCATCTAATTTAACGATTTATTGTCTGTATTAGAGATGATTATTCAATACTTTTTGTTTTACTTATTCAAAACTATTTGCAAAGGGAAAAGATTTAGGTGTTTACTTTCTATTTTTCAGTATATTTTGAATATTTTAACTGAAAATACATACCAGTGCAGCTACAATTCATTTCAGCATTACGAGAAAAGTATTCCTAAGGCACTACAGCCATTGTTTGTTTGTGACATTACGATAATATAATTTTCCCTTTGGACAAGAAGTAGTCCGTATATTTGGGTAAGAAGTTGATGTACGTAATTTCGTCTGAGACGTAAATGGTGAGGAGAGTATAAAAAAATAATCGGGATCACCCGCACCAAAGTTATTTATAAAAAAAATCAATCGAATTGCGCGCATGGGCGCGAACACCTAAAGTGAACAACAGTTCTTCGTGTCGCTCACTACTGCTAGTGTGACACATTTGTGCCACAGAAAAGGAGAGGTTTTTGATAACTTATCTTTGGCAAAGTATACAAATGTTTGTTTATATATGGAGAGTATCTCTAGAACTAAATGCCGGATAAGTAGTATCAAGAAATGCTTAGCGTACACAAACGTATGCCTCTTTCAGGTTCCAAACCTAGGACATCAAGATCACTACTGTCGCATTAACCAGTCACAGCTTCAATTATTTATTAGCATTAACTACAACAACGTACGTATTAGTTATTATTAAATGTGTGTTTGAGTTGAATGTTGAAATTGAACTGAAAGCTATTAAATAAATTAAAAGCGAATGCAGGGTTGCCATCGTCAACATTTAGTCAATAAATCAATCGGTAACAATTGGTATAGATACATTACAATGGGGTAGCGACCCTTGGTTGTGCAAGTTACAAAGACTGACGGAATTATTTGCGGTCGATGAGACCACACATTGGGGTATTTTATTGTTCGCGGTTATGATATGTAAGAAACCGCGGTGTATCATTAAATTCTAAAGGCAAACATGTGAATTTGCAAAAATATCTTAAGGTTCAATCAATACCAAAATGAATACCAATTTGTTTTTTTTTTAACTAAACTATTATTCCTTTCAATTTATAAAACTAATTTTAACCTTTTGGTTGTATTAAGAATTGAGCATGTAAAACGATTTCTATGTAATTATTAAATTAGGTTCTGTGTTTTATCTTTATATAGGTTCTTGAAACCAAGCTAGGTAAATTGAATAGTTAAAATAAAATTAAAATTCTTTTTGCTTTGGGATATTTTAATGTCTTCCTAGATTATAAAACATGGTGAAACTATAAGAGTTCCTTGTTTATTTCGGAACTAAAAAGACACCCAAGTAATAAATGAAACAACTAAACCGCTAAGGCAATAAAATCGCTGACGTTGTCTGTTTCGGCCGATTTATCAAGTTAATTTTCTCATTATACTTCTGTTCTTATTTGTAGCTGTATTAGGCATTACTCAATCTCAAAAGAATTGACAACATTTTAATTTATTTAAAGCAATAAAAGCTCAATTATCGTAAAGAAATCCCGATTGGAAAAGTTGTCAATGGACGTGAAAGTGATTGTCAATGGATACTAAATATAAATTTCCTTAACATTGTCGGCAATTTTTTCGTCGACGAACTTAAGGGAATATCGAAGAATTTCGATAAGTAATTCTATAAGTTGGGAATCTCAGTTAAAGTCTGGTATTTATAAATGCTTCCACCACAATATGCTTCCACAGCTACGCTAAAGAGATTACGTAATTTTTTCATACTTCCATCGAAAAATCTCTGGATCCCTATACTAGATTACGCCTAAATCTACTTTAATCTTATAGAATAGAGTTGTAAACATGAGCAACTTTAAAACTTTTGTATTCGATTCATATTCGATGACAGTTTGGTGCAACGGGAGCGATCTTGCCTTTTGCACCGACGCCGACGGTCTTGGGTTCGAGTTTCGGAAGAGGCAGATGTTTATGTTACGAGCATTTGTACCTGAGTATTAATATATGTCACCGTGAAATTGTATACACCGTTACATTATAATCTATCTCGCGAGATTGTAAACCATCGAAAGATTGTGAACCGTAACATACCGCCAGCGCATTTTTTTTCGATAGATAATAAAATATCTAACCTAACCTAACCTAACCTTATGGTAAGGTTAGGTTTATCATATATCGCATGTTTTACCTACCGAAAAAATCTTTCTATAATTCACAATCTCGCGATATAGATTATAATCTAACGGTATTTACAAATTTACGGTGACATATATATTAAATATCTATGTAACATATATGTATGTATATCCGTTACTCTAGTATCTATAACACAAGCCTTAGAGTGCTTACTTTGGGCTTGACTAATCGGTGTGAATTTAAGAAATATTATTATTATATTTTGGCACGCAAATATGATGACATCTCAGTAACGTTCTCAGCTAGAGTGGCTTCCTACTTGTATTCGTCGGTATGCTCACATACTTACTCTGAAACATATTGTTTAATCCTTCGACCCCTCGGTATATTAAGGAACGGTTTGAATACATTTATACATCAAACGCATTTTCTTTGGGGTCATCAGAGAATTTTGCCCCTAATATTGCTCTAAAGGAGAACTCTTCCTTTACTATTCAGGTTGTACATTTTTGTTACTCCCTCCCGGCCTCTATTAAGCGTGAAAAATCCATTAGCGTTTTAAGAATTCAGGGAAAGAAACATTATCTATCATCTCAGCAGAGCTGCGTATGGTTGATGTATCCTAATAGCAAGATACTTTTTGTTACTTCTCGTATATTATATGTATGTGTATTATTTTTCTACAAATCAGTAGAGCGTTTATATCTATTGTATATAAATATTCTATATAATTTTTGTTTACACCGTTGCGTTACTTACGCTTAATTCTCAACCTAATCATCCAAAGGTTTTCTGGAAGAGACGGCTTTATGCGATGAGACCGCCTTTTGTAACACGCTATTAAGTTTTTTGTTTAGTTATTTCCTTAATATGGTATTATTAATAAATTGTTTTGTATTAAATTGTATCGTATAATTAAATAAAAAATCATTTGGAGGTGGTTTAATACAAATTTTATCTATATAAAACAAGTTTTTGTTTATTTTTTGGCGTAAAATATGCAAACTTTAATACAGTACAATATGTAAGGTATGCATTATGTCTTGATATGTTACTACACGTAATTATAAAGTCTCTGTTACAAATATATAGATTAAAAGCACATTTTCTTTATATTTACGAAAACCGCCATATGTAACCGACTTTAAAGAAGAGGATTCTCAATTCCATTGTTGGTTTTTGCAATTACTTTTATGCAGAGTTATTCTGACAACAGTTCTCGTGTCTTTGAACATGAAAATATTTTATATATACCTTTTAACTATAATAAATTGACTGTCAATTTATTTTATCTTTTAGTCAAAATACTAAACGAAACGGTGAGTAGTATTATCATATATCCGCATTGACAAATTGCGCGCCATGGGTGGTCGCCATTTTGTTCTTGTCATTCGCGGTTGCTTCCGATCGGAAGCTCGATTATCAATTGGTTTGTCTTTTTTGTCCATTATTTTTTGTGTAGGATTTCATTATTCAGTTTTAATATCTAGATAGGTATAGTTGTATTAGAGATTAATTTGAATTGCTGAATTTTCTACTAAATATGTATGTACTAAATGACAATAAAGAATATAAAACTGATTTTTATCAAGTTAGATTTCGGCACTGCAATGAAAAGTGTTGAATTGAAATACCACACATCCTAGTAATTAATGATATTATTTACATTCATACCAATTTGCCTAGCTCAAAGAAATCACTATAAGGCTTGTGTTATGGAAACTAAGGTAGCGGATAAATTAAAGAATCATATATAAACACCTATGACTGAGGTACAAAGATTCGTATTCATCACGCAAATATCTGCCCCTTTCGGGACTGAACCCAGGACTGTCGATCCCAAATGGTCGTCAATCGACTACATTATTAAATAAACAATCGCCCTCATCATTAAAAAGATCATGATGAACTAGAAAAACCATTCAACAAATCAACAAATAAACAACAACACGACAAATAAACAAACAAATCAACAAATAAACAACAACAAACAATATTGATTGTTTGTTGTTGTTTATTTGTTGATGGCTTGTACGAGTTAATTTGTGACTGGCGTTTAATCACTTATCATGTAATTTAAATTTTATTTTCAAGAACTATATACTATTGTTTCTCACAAACAAAATAAATTTTCAATAATGAGTCAACGTGAAATTTTGTGCATAATTTCACGTTTACTCGTTTTTCAGCTTACCACCTTAACCAAGCTTTAAGCTTACCACGAATATTAATCAGTTTGATCAGTTGTTCGAAGTTACTAAAGCTTTTTAAGTTACGATTTTTTTTATTAAATCAATTAATGTATTGACGATAATACACTACTTAATGAAAGAGTACTTATTTAAACATTTGACATAAAAAAGTATCTAAAAAAGATAATCCCACGGTACTATATAGCCGATTCAAGAGTACAAAATACAATGCGTGGGAGCGACACCGAATTGTGCAGTGCCAAAAGTCAAAAAAGGACCACTAACCAAACACAAAAATCGAATCAAATCGATCATGTTTTACCGATTGTCAAAAAAGGATAACATTACAGAAATGTCAAAGGCATAAAGGAAATGTAATGTCAGCCGGCCGCGTCAACCTGCCGCAACGAATTTGCGCTTGGAGTACCTACGCAGCGGTTTAAAAAGAACTTTTTTTTTGTTAAATTTATTTTGCAGACATGAATGAACATTGTTGCGTAATGACCGCGGTAAATATCGTATTTGCATTGTTAACTCAATTTTGCCTAAAGTTGTACGTCTGTAGGGTGGTTATGATGTTATTTTTTTAAAAACAAACTAATAAAAAAAATATATAAAATATAAATAAACATTTTTAACATTTTTATTTTTAAATCGATTAATTAAATATTAAAATTACCCTAAATATAGAAGTCGTTATGACTAATGGAAAGGCTCGACCACGAGCAAGACTACAAATTTGCTGGAGCCCTTATATTCTGTCCGTTTAGTCATCACGACGAGCGTTTGGTGTAACTGTAGCCTTTCACACCAACGGTCCTGAGTTCAAGTCCTAGCAGAGGCTGATGTTTGTGTGATGAATACGAGTAGGTGTACCTGAGTCATGGGTATTTATATATATTTCTAATAATATTATTTATTATATATATGTATGTCTAACCGTTACCGTAGTATCCTTACAGAGCTTACTTTAGGCTAGGCTGATTGTAAGAAATATTATAATTATTATTCCGATAGATGGAGAGTGATCTTGATAAATTACAATATGATCAAAAGACTGAATTCTTAAATTATTACGTTTACAGTTGTAACATTTAAAAATAGGATTATCCCAGATAATTTAAACGCCAAAATAACAAAAATATATTATATTGTTTTAAACTTTCATGGTCACTAACATTATAGTAATATAAGTTATTTACGGGATTGTTACCATGTACCTTGTTTTTAGCGATTTTCCGATATTTCGGCACTTTTGCAAGCGCCATGATCACGGAGCAACTAAACGGACGGAGCTAAAAATATGGTAGGTACATAGGTACATGGTAACAATCCCGTAAATAACTTATATTACTAAAAATATATTTTTCTGTTCGTCACAGTCAAATTAACTATGAAGCCATTGCATCTATATTGCGATATAGAAAGCGTGGTCACTGTACAAAAAGCTTTTTGCTTCAGGTAGCTATAACTCAGCGGGGCGTGATACACCTGAACTAAGTTCCCACACCGACTATCGCATTCAATGAACAGTACGCTACAATAGCTTAATTTATTGCTCCGTTTATTACTTCACTGATGATATAGTTAATTGAAATTTACGTCACTTACAAATATTCAATTGGGACGCCAAAATAGTTACCTTATTTCACACTATGATTGACAATAAACTGAATATTGGTAGTATGATTTTATCTAGCTCGGTAATAAGTTTGTCGTACTTCCAGTTTAAGCTCACCTCTTATATACATACTCTATTATCCGACTTTCTGGCGGGAGGGCGAAGCGTCACTTTAATGGTTTTGGTTTTCTTGTTAAATTTTGTGTTGTGGTTGATAACGTGTGTAATTATGGTGGATTATTAACCACTGAGTGTTTCTGAATATGCATGAGTGTTGACAAGTGAAACTTACTTGACATTGGCTAAATACACAAATTGTACAAGCCATAAATAAAGAAAATAAAATAAAAAACTCTATTATTCAAAAAAATCCTCACTTGTGGCGTCAAAAGTTAGAGCTAATTATTTTTCTATATTGCGAGTCATAATTTTCTTAACAAAAGTTAGACCAATGCTCACATTATTAAGGTACTCGGTGGCGCAGTGGTTAGAACGTCGGCCTAGGATTTTTTGTTATATACTTTGTTCTTAACCCAAGGTACCACAATACCCAGACCCGAAACATCGTAGAAAAATTCGTTTTCTACATTGATCCGTCTGGGTTCGAACCCGGGACTTCGGAGTAGGTTTACCATGAAAACTGGTATATGAGCCTCTCTACTACAGATTCCTCAACAGGAGCAGAGATGACGCAAGTCTATTATCAGTACATTATATAAAAATAATACTTTGTGTGTTTGTTACCATATATAGTTAACATAAGCCTAAGAATAACAGTTTTTATAATCAATTAACGTTACCATAGCAACGCGTGGCCGGGTCATCAATTAAAGTTAGCATAGCAACGCGGGGCCGGGTCAGCTAGTCACAATAATTGCAGAATTATCCTTTTATTACATAGTTAATTAGAGCAAAGTCGACAAGTACTTTTTTATGTTTATTGTGAAATAAATATACTCAAACTTTGCTGTGACAAGCAAAGAATAAAAATAAACATTAACCGTATTACTAATAAAAAGCTCAAAGCCAATAAACCTATTTTTGTTTTAATTTTTGTCAATTTCATTCAAATTATAATTTGAGTTTGAAAGAATTAGACAAAACACTATCAATACCTATTTTTTATTATTTTTAGGAAAAGATAATTACATTTTTTTTAAACAATAGTAATCCCTTTTTCTAAAGTCTGTTCATTCTAATTTGTCATATTTTGTAAACGATCTTGGCAAAACTTTTTTAACAAAATCACTCATTTAAAAATATAATAACAACAAAGTCAATAATCTATTACAATAAATCGTTATTATAGACTGAAACCTATTGAATCTTGTTATCAGTTGATTTTTAATGCTGCATTTTCAATAAATAGGAGTGCCAAGATTGTTTACCAAATAGGACAAGTTAGGATGAATAGACTGTAAAGTAAGAGGTTTTAAGACACATGTTATGTGTAATTAGGTTCGGGATGAAGTTTTAAGTTTAAAACGTGTGTTAATAGTGTTAATGATTTTAATTCTCCGGAGAACTAATTCTCCGGTTTCTTGGCACATCGAATAATTGTAGATAGATTTTCTATTTCTAGAATTTTTCAAAATATTATAGAAATTTTGATAGGTATTTCTAGAACCCAGAAGGAATGAGAAATAATATCTTAGATTATGTGCGAGCGGCCATTATTTTGCGCAAAGATAACAGCTCTATTTCAAATAATTGCATACAATGTATGGGACTCTCACATGATGCTACTACAAACCGCTTGCTTATTTGTCTATGAAGGTCGCGACCCTCACTAAACATTAGTGAAATCCACATAGTGCGTCTGAAATAAAAAATAAATAAAACAGCTGCTAATTTGAAGTCAGCCCATTCACATTTAGCTCAAAACACAATAAAACTCATGAATGAACTATTCGCATTCCAAACAACAAATGTTTACACTGACCAAAGTCATTAATTACGTCATTTTTTCCAACCCATTCACGAACGAACCACCTGTAGGGCACAAAACATTCTTTACATAAAAACCTTTATTGTTAATGTTTTAAAGTCCGATATGCTCAATAAATTATCTATTCATCGAATTTGTTCGTCCCGTAGGCGGGTTGGGGGTGTTCATAAAATGGATCCATGTTTGTCTAACAGATAATGCTTGGATTAGTAGACACGATAGTGGTCAGGGCCGTCTTTACGCAAGGGGACCAAGGGCCCCAAACATTATTTCAAACTTATATTTAGGTTCAACAATTTTCTAGTCTTAGCTACTTATTCGTACAACAACAATATTGCTTAAATATGGAACTACAAGAATTATACTTCAGGTGAATATAATTCTTTTCATAAAATATAAAAAGGTTCTGTCTGTGTGGGGAAAACCTGTGACCGCTGGGCCACTGGTGATTCGGGACATTAATAGGCTGATGATTGATGTTAAAAAAATAATAATACGTAGATTAATAATTATCGACAAAACTTATTTGTTGTTCAGCTTAATTTCTGTTATATTAATAGGGCCCCAAGGCCCTTCAGTGTTCAGGGCCCCATAGTCAGTTAGAAGACGGCTCTGCACAATTCTCAGCTATAAACACAAAACTCAGCTAAGTTTTGTGTTTATGGTCGTGGGAAATCAAGGAGTTCGCAACTTTTGACATGAATTCCTATTGAACACTTGTTGAAAAATGTAGTCTACAATATACTTATTATTAATCGGCTTTATGAGACTTTGGTTACTTACATAGAACATAAGTTCTTTGAATGTATGTAATATAACATTCAAAGAATTTATGTACTGTAATACTTACTAATATCAAGTATTACATTTAAAGTTTTTTTATGGATGCTACTAATAAATAGATTTTTTATTAAGTCAAATTCAAAGTGGTACCTTAAGTTGGTCTCTATAATATGTTATATATTTATCCCAACAAAGTATTTTTAAATGGATAATGGCGACAATGATTAATAATTCATTGAACTAGATATGATAAAAAATCTTTTTTTGTGTATCTAAACTAAAACATAAAACAAATGTGTTTTTTTTTTGCGACAAGCCTAAATTCAATTTATTTCTATTAATAACAATGCAATGTAATGTTTGTTTATTCACACAAGGAACAGTGACTCAATTTTTGTTAATAAAACTTATAAACTATGTTAGTAAGTACCATTAAATTAAGAAAATAACAAAAAAAATTAGATGATAGTTATAGCGGCCAGTTCTGCTCCACTCCCCCGAAATGGGACAAGAACTGAGGCCCTACCATCACGTCTTATAGCGATTCAAGTTTAGCTGTTAAAAAGAGACGCCACAATAGACCACGTATAGCGGTGTCTCACTTTGACAATCGAACTTGAATCGCGCTAAAAGATGATGGTAGGCCCTCTGCTCACATAAATGCAGTAATATTTCAAGACAGTTTTGCCGCAATTGGGATTTCACTATTCTTAACGTTTATTATATGTTAAATTTAAATAAGTATGAAATATATCAATAAGTTAATTGTGACGTCGGTAAGATATCTGAGATGATTAGTTGTAATACTTAAATGCAGTATTCTTTAGGAAATAAGTAGGAAATACTCGTAAATAGTATTTAATATGTGTGTATAAACATTACCTTATTTTTTCTACACTAAGAAAGGCATTTGGTGAAAAAAAAACAATTCAAATTGTCCTAATCAGTCCGTTGACCTATAAATCACAGATAATGCCCAACAATGTCATCACAATATCTGCCTCCATACAAATTAGCAACTTTCTCACGCAGGGTACGTATTCTATTGCTCTATATTCTCATACAAATTGACGGTACAAGATACTATTAAGAAATTCGGAAGTCCGTTTACAAGCACAGCAGGATACCAATTCGAAGGAAAAAAAGCCATTAAGATATCAACAAAACTGTAAGCATCTGACTAACCTTGTGATTACATAAATTAAAGTCTAGTTTTCTTTAATTTTATTAAAGAATTGCGTGTCCAAGGATTATAAATAAAATCGTTAAACTTTTAAAATGGGCGTTATAATTTCAGAATATATTTTGTTATAGCATATATTGTTTTGACGAGAGTTTGGTCCTGCTTTTTGCACAGACGATATTGGGTTCTGTTATACGGGATCCTTCGGATGTCTTTTTAAAAAAAGATTTTATTTTCACACACGATTTATATGATTAGAAAAATATAACCGCTCGCGAGTAGGGCTGTGATGCGACTGACTAACCAAGGTGGCTTAGACGCGGACGTGGGACCATATTGCCTAGTTAGCTGTCTAGCAACCCTATCTGCAATATTACATACATATCTAATATATAACAGTTCGAATCCCGAAAGGAGAAGATGATTGTGTGATAAATACGAGCATTTATGAGTCATGTTTAACTTTTTTTTATTTACAAGGAGGAAGTGCTAGGCTTTATCTCACCTTGTGTAATGTGATGATAATGCTGAAAAAATGCACCTGAAGAAACTGACTATGCCATCTCTCTGCCGGAACACATAAATGTTTCAAATCTTTGTTTTGGTTTCATGGTGGTAATTAGCTAGGAGTAATGGACTCGAAACAAGCCCGACCACCAACTCAACCGAAAACAAATATGCAGCCCCTTGAGGAAGCGACTCTGGAATCGCTCAGCGTATATGCGTTGGCCAAAGACGATTATTGTTTCAATAATTATTAAGATTTTGCGCACTTTGTATGAGAATTATATAGCATATTTTTTCAACCTAAGAGGGACTTATATTCTAAAAATATAATGTTTCTATATAAATTTTAATATGTTCTCGCAATTCCATACAAAACACAAGTGTTGCTTTGTGAAAAAGGCAGAAGTCAAAATATTTTGCGAGCGCTAAATAGCCCATTTCCGCCTCCTTTGTGAACAGTGATCAACGGAAGTTAAGATCGTTTTGTATTGCGCAAGATATTTTTCTCCGTTTTCTAAATGAATTTTGAATGATGAATCGTTATCGAGTAGCTTTATTCGAGAAGGCATTTTGTATTGAACATTTATTTATAGTGTTATTGAAAAGTACTTGAACCTCGAAAAAAATTGTAAAGCAACGAATGACCGTTGATTTGTATCATAAGAAAATGTATTGTAATGTTTCGCATCGAATTGTCAAAAAACTTTAGCTGTATCCCAACTTCTGAGAAAAAAATACTTTGATTATAAGATAGATAGATAGATAGATAATTAGTTTATTTGCATCATAAGACACACACACGTTTACAACAATTAATCTTAACATATACATATATAATTTTAAAATTAAGCGTGCGTGCCGCAACGACGCAAAGGGAAAAAGCTCAGCGATACCTTTGCTCTGAGAGCAAATCACTGATTTTCAGCTCCTACCCCAGAGAACGCACGGGTCTGCATGTAATAAGATACAAATTTGTATAATTTTGTTTTTAAAACTATGCAACGGAAGATTTTTAATATTTTTCGCAATTGAAGAATCGAAGTTTCAAAGAACATAATGCTGCAGCTACACCGAGATGAGACGTAATAAATTAACATAACATATTTATAATTTTACAAAGCACGGATTATATAGTCCCTTTAAATAATTAATAGAAAAAAAAACCAATGTTTTTATATACTGTATGTACAATCACACCCTTCTCCCGTATTTCTGTCCACACATAACAGATTTTTTCTTTCAAAGATCTTGATATAAATCTTTCGTTTCTGCAACTCTTATCGAGCCATTCGCGATATTTTTCAATGTAAAAAGACCGTTGAGGTTCAATTCTAACCCAATTCTAATTGCAATCCAACTTTGGACGAAATCGGTATCGCGCTAATTTTTACACGACAGTTGAAACACAAACGAAATTGGATCGTACAAAGAAAAAAAGAGATATCACCTAGTATTGTAGGTATTCCGTAATACTTTAGTTCGGAAACACCAGAGAGATTATAATGACTGCCCATAGCGTTCCAACTTCAATCGGGTTGCGTCTCAACCGTCTGTCAAATCATTACCGCGATACGAAATGTCGTAAAAGTTGAAGTTCAGCAGTAGTTCAATTCCAATTCAACTGCATATTTTTATGGCGATTGCGCCCCTGACCTCTCATACAAGATCGTCGATTAAATGTGTTTTTCTGACCGGAAAAACAAAATTTTGTTTATATGATTTTACCCATTTTTCTTTATCTTATTCTAAAATAGAATTTCAATAAACAGTATCCAATTTTCCAATACCATTAAGACATCTGGCTTTAGATGATAAGATGAGATCTCTTCTCTGTTCCTATTACGTCATATGTGTATTAGTGTCAGGTCAGCGTACGTTTCAATTGAATCATCTGGCCCCGTAGTTTTATTTTGCATTCCTAAGTCACAGTTAAACCTAACCTAACCCAAATTTTTTTTCACCTCACACGCTTGGAAAAGTTTGATTTGTCATTCAATTTCTGCGTGGAAAATTGCGGTTTACCCGCTAGCGTGGAAAAGTGTTTTAAAATTAGAACCTTTCTTTTCAAAGGAATACACACATAGTACAACATACATTATACGTTCCGAATCGTCATTATAGTCTTTATAAGCTACATTTAATTCTTATTTAAATTAATACTATAATACTCCATTTTCATATAATAAAATTATTTTAATTTCTTAAATCATAAAAACAAAAATAATAAATCATATTTAGAATATACTATTTGTTAAGTATAAGAATTTTAAATATATGGTAGGTGAACTCTGGTAGGATTTCAGAGCGCACCCGAAAAAGAACTGTCAAAGTGATCGTTAGTCAATTCACAAAACAAAACGTAGTGAATCCTTGCTCAGTGAATTCTCATTTATAAAAAAATCAATTATAAAAAGTTACTTTCAAGTAGCAATTTATTACATTTCATTATTAAAATAAACCAAATTGCTATTTTATTTAAGCTGTTTTTGTGAAAAATTGTGTGTTTCGCTCGGCAGCAAAGTTTTTAGCGTCTCGTACCTACCCTCGCTACGCTTAGGATTTTTTCTTTGAATCACGAGCGTAGCAAAGAGCGAGTAGTGAGAATCCTAGAATCCGTCGCTTGCTCAGGTTTCAATAGAGGTAACTCGCGGCCAAATATCAACTTTCCAGCCTTGCATAACAAAAATCTATTTCTCATAACAGAAACAAAATACTATAAATATAAATTTATTGCTAACGTTATGTTACAACGTGATTATTTAATTATTAACAAGCATGTTGTCTTTTCTTTAAACTAATAAGCCAAATAACATTGTGTACCTAGACTAGTTAAAATTAATTAATGTTATTTACTATTTTTAATTAATATAATTGGGCAATTTATTGAATTCAACTTAAAAAAAAATGCATGCTTGATGTAGCGAAATGTATCTCATCCATCTATGATTAAAACCGTATTTCGAGCAAATAAAACATCTCATCTTAACGAAATCTATTAAAATATTATACATAAAACAACAGATAGCATAATTTTCTGGAATTGCTTTCTTTCGCTTAATGTTTTAATCCCCTAATTTACTTTTACATAACGTCAAATGGCATAAATTGATTTACATTACACGTTAGATTAGGTAAGATATTTTTTTATCCATTACCAGCCAGCAAGTTATATCAAACTCTGCCTTTTAATATTTAGCCAAAAAATGAAAGAGGAAATATATTATCGTCTCGTTTCTGTTTATACCACTCCAATTGTTCTAATTGGTTGCCAGTCTACCGTGACTTCTTTAAGGATTATTTCCATAAAAGATTTTCTCATACGCGCTTATTCTCGCGATGTAGGTATAACGCGTCAAAAGCAGTACTAATATCGTAGTATATAATTACTAGCGGCCCGTCCCGGCTTCGCACGGGTGGACAAAATTCTTTAAATTTTTCTGGAATTAAATATAACCTATGTTACTCAGCGTGAATGTAGCTTTCCAATGGTGAAAGCATTTTTAAAATCGGCTTAGTAGTTTTTGAGTTTATTTCAAACATACAAAAATACAAATCTTTCCTCCTTATAATATTAGTGTAGATAACAATGAGATCCCGGCACTTTTGCATGCGTCTTGTCTTGCTTGCATCAAGCGCGCGTGGATTTCCTTAGCAGAGTTATTTTAGAAATGTATTTATTATACTCTTCAAAGATCTTATACTTACAATCATCAACAAATTTATTTCGAAAAAGATTATTACAGGATTTTATGTTGATAAAAAACTCTATGGCCCATAACTCATTAATAGGTACCAACTCTTAACATCTTACACACGTGATAACTTTTAAACGAAATATCCGATTGAGATGAAACAAAAAGTATTTTACTTCTACATAAATACTCTTGATAACATAATTTCAATAAAGATTAATATTACGATACATATTTAACGTAGCTTTTTTTTATTTAATTATTTTTAACACAAAATCGGTTATTGTGATTAAACCATGATAGCTAGATATATGTTCTCCCGGACTTTTTTGTAGGTCTTAATAGGATCTACAAACCCGTAGTACATCATTTTGTTCTATTGTCAATAGTTTTTGCAGCGCACGCAAAAATAGGTTTTCGATTTTACACCTTGTGTTACAAAATAGCAATTTTATTACGGATCTCAAATTTTGAAAAAAAAATAGCCTATTGCCTTCCTCGATAAATGGACTACCCAACACTGAAAGAATCATTCAAATCGGACCAGTAGTTCCAGAGATTAGCGCGTTTAAATAAACAAACAAACAAACTCTGCAGCTTTATAATATTAGTATAGATTTATAATGTATATTGTTAAATATACTCTAACTGATAAGAAGATACACACTGACGAAACAGTTAACTAACTTCAACAAAAAATATAAATTGTATGAATTGAAGTACGGTGGCTTTGTGGTTAACGCATTAGGCCTTTGATTGCGGAGGTTTTGCAAGTTACGTTAGCGCTGGTCATCGGATGGGTGAGTAAAAAATCTTATATATCTATAATCTAAGATCACAGTGGTTTGTGTGTTTGCCTGTCCGCTCTTTTCCCATTGTATATGCGTTACCACAACAACACGTTAACCGCAAGTAGTTCGTCTACCGGACTCTAGATGGCGCTAACGGAAAAAAATTAATAATAGAAAATATTTAAAGAATTTTGTCCACCCGTGCGAAGCCGGGACGGGCCGCTAGTAATACTAAAAAATAAAAGACAACATCAGTTAAACTAAAACACATGTTAACACATGTCGTTGTTTCTGAGTTACAGTTATGTAACTCAGAAACAACGACGATAACCCAACACCTAGAGGCGAGGCAGTATAGCAAAATTCATTTTCTACATTGAACCGCCCGGCGATCAAATCCTGGACATCGCAGTGGCTTTTTGAAATCAAACCGGTATGCAAACCTCTCAATCACGAAACTTATCATTAATAAGACTAACGATCATAACAAGATCACAAATAAAAGATATTTAAGTTTCTGCTAAACACATAGGTTTTCGTATCTTCCATATGACATTTCTTACATTCACACCAATTAGGTCTAGTCCAAAGTAAGCACTGTAAAGCTTCTGTCAAGCACCTCTGTGATTTGAACGACCCGAGATGGGTTGAGTTTTTTATTATAATCATTTCTTTAAACTAATAACATCTTTATAGAGCAGTCTGTGTGCTAATAACGTTAATCAGTCCCTAAGTCAATTCATACTTTTGAAATAAATTTAAAAATAACATTTGCGATCAGTCATAGTTTAAATATTTTGGTTATTTTGCTTCTTCCTATTTTAGTTTTAGACACATAAAATGTTATAAAACTCTGTAACTGACTTAAGAGTTAAAATATCATAAGTAACATAAAATTCTATAAAAGCTGTAAAGTTTCTGAATAAACAGATAATTAAATGAACTAACGTGTCATAGCTGCAACGGACATGCTGTTATGTAACACACTGAAAAATAACCAGCTTGAAAGCATCAATTAGCTATTTGACAAGGACTATACAATGTTGGTCAGTCGGTCAATCATTACACCGTAACTAGTAAAGTAAATAGGTAGTATTTTTTTATGTGTGATGTATATCGCCGATGTCCTCAACAACGATACCGGGTTTTGGAACTGCGAGATCCTTAGATGAAACTCAAGCCGAGAGTAGCGAGCTACCATAGTGGTTTTCTAGACGGACAGCATCTCCCGTGAAGGAGTCTCCGAACCAGCATATATTCACTACGGCGCTCTAGCCGGAAAGGAAGAACGGGGTGCCATAGGACGCCATAAAGCCTCGGACTTTAGATATGGTAAGCCGTGTAGTGGGAGGAGAGCGCCCAGGAAGCGTACCTGCACCTGGTAATTTTTTTATTATTATAGATTAAAATGAAATCTATTATATGTCCTAAGTATGAACAAATTCAGCAAAATGAAAAAGTCATCAAAATCAGTTGAGTAATTTCGGAGTTCATCGCGTCAAACAGTGTGACAGGGAATTTTTATGTATATAGGTAAATATAGATAAACTTTACTTTTCACTATGAGCTAGTATCGTTTCACTAATGTTAACTACCTTCAACTTCGAAAATATTAAACTTTCGATTAAGATGGAACCAGCTCTATAATATCAAGACAATATAAGTAGAAAATGTTTAAATCCACGAAGGTGGATAAGAGATCGATAGACTGGTTATAAACTCTAATTATCAAGATATAATATAAAAATTAATCATAAGTACAGACATCCAATAAAGCAATGAATAAATTTAAAGGAATGGGATTTGTGTTGATAACGTTTGAATATCTTTCAAATAAATGTACATGCTAATATTTATTTAGACTGTGCTAATTAAAACGTAAATGAGGTTACTTTATGAGAGAGCACTAAAAACGACTTTCATCGGTCGATTGGAACATTTTTACATAAAATAACAAAAAATACACACAGTACGTTTCATATTTTTATTTTGTTTTAATGGACCAATACGTCATAGTAAAATACATATTCCATTTTCACACAACCAAGCTTCCTTAAAATATTTATCAATATACAAACAGTAAATTTCTACAGATTTAACAAGGAATAATTATTTATTTTTAATTACTTTTCATTTACTATAATTTTTATTTAAATAAATATTATTTATTTCACTAGATTAACTGTAGTAATTATTTTTCAACCCAAAGTAAAGCTTATATCCTTCCGCGAAATGATTAGCCCAACAATTGAAAACGTGTCTCACATTTCAAAAAGAGACATGTAATTACAATGTGTTTAATTTGTTGGTATATACGATATAGCTTTTTTAAGGGATCGAAAAACAGCTCTCAACGCATAGAAGAGTAAAGATAATAATTTGGGTCAGTAGCCATATAAGTAAGGGAATGCATGAGGTACAGCAGAAAGAGGTACGAAAACCGGCATCATTCTCTCTGCGTGCATATAATGCGTCCTTGTATGTTTCTTTAAATGGTCTCTTCTTCCAAATTTCTTCCCACAAGTCGGGCAAGGGAAGGGCCGAACACCAGAATGTATCCGCTTATGCCTCGTCAATTCTTCGTTCCTCGTGAATGTTTTGCCACAATTCTTTTCATCACATTTATAAGGTCGTTCTCCAGTGTGAATTCTTATGTGCCCTTTCAGCTGACCATTGTTCGAAAACCCTACTTGACAATGAGGGCATTTGTATTTCTTAGGCCGCTGCTTCCTTGCGTTAAGTAACTTCGTTTCGTTTTCTTGCTGTAGTATCCTAGCATACTCTAACTCCATTGCGTATCCTTGTGCTAAAGATTCTAAGAGCAACGGGTCTGTAGGTGGAACTCCTAACGCTTGTGCAATGTCTGATGTGGGAAGGTAATCCGGGATAAAAGCTGGATTGTACATTGTCTGAGGCATCACAGTTTGGGGTGTATTTAATGGGAACTTGCAAGTGTCGATTTCTTTCGCTTTGCATTTATCTGGTTTTGGTTCCTGAAGCAGTCTATCGCAGCATAAACTTAAACTCGCAACAGGGGATTCAAAACTTTCGCTTTTATGAACACTAAAGTGGCTTTTCTTATCTTCCTCTGAATCAACGGTTGTTGTAGATACAGTGTCATCCTGGTGGATATTGACTTCTGGTTTCTTGAAAGTGCCACGGATTTTCCGAAGTCGATTCTCCCGTTTTTCATCTATTTTTGTTTTCTTAGCTTTAATGTCATTTAAATCAGTTTTACCGCATTCTAAGTTCGTTTGTTCTACAGTTTTGCTATCACTTACGTCCCAAGGCCTAAAAAGCCTTGAGTAGTTTTGCTCAACAGACAACATTTCACTGTGTGTAGTCACTCGCGTCACACGTCACTGACTGAGACCCTTTTTCATTTCAACAACTTTTATATACATTTCTTTAACAATAAATTTAATAAAGGCACGCTAGGAGTAGAGGGATTGCTCTTGCCATTCAATGAATGAAAGAGACAAAATATTTTTCAATTGTTGCTCACTTTGAGGGTCGAGTAGTCGTTTGTTTATCTGATAAAATCTGTGCATTATGTTTTATACTCTATTGCTACAAGTTAGGGTTCACTTTTTTGGAAATTTGGGATGGTTGTTGTTGTGTTTTTCGCGTAGGGTTGTCATAGTGTTTGAGATAGGGGTGTGTATTGTTATTTATGTTGATTTTTGTGCGAGCCCGAGAGGCGGGGTTAGGGCCGTGGTTTCCACTTGAGTGGTTACTTGCAGCTGGTTTGTTCTAATGGCTTGCGATTGTTGCGGTTGCTTATTTATGGTATATGCTTACGTACATGATGGTTCTGATAACGGTTTATGGGAGAATAGACAATATTATTCCCCGCCACGGGACAAAATTAATTTCTAGAGTTGTCGTTTTTTGTGGTCGTAAATCCTTTGCATTGCAAATTAAAAAGTTAAATTTATTAAAATTAACTAGTACCTATATACAAAAAGCTAAAAAACTTTTGATATATTTAGTTAAGAAGGTTTAAATCTAGTCACTAAATATCTTTTAATAAAACAAATAATAATAACAAAAAACAGTAGGCTGAATTGAAAACTGAATTTTGATTGTCTTCGCAATATATTATATGGTTCTTCTTCTTTCTTTCGACATATTCCGTATCAAGTCTTGGCTGAATAAGAAACTGAAGTTGTTAGTTAGGTACTTATCGACGGCGAAGTGCCAATACCTCCTGACTGAAATTCGCGTACAATTCACTTTTTTATCATCTCGAATTAAAATTCGTTATTTGCATGTTTAAATAAAATTCCCTAAACTTATGTTCAGTTGCAAGCGCATTATGTTAAAATATAAATAAACAACTTTTAAACTTATCATTAAGTTGTAAAGAAAATACTTAAACGTTTTTTTTCAGCTTGTGTATTATTTTGAAATAAGCAGTTAGGTGTTATTGGCACTTCGCCGTCGGTATGTTACTTTTATTATTTTTTATGAATTTAAGAGTATTTTTTTCATTTAGGTAAGCATTTAACTGCTAGATATTTCTATCTTTAAAATGTGTACTAGAGTTTTCTAGAATAAATTCTTTAAATATTAATCATAGCAAATTTTTTACTTTTGTTCGAGTTCCGCCTAACTCCTGAGACAAGTTGATATTAATAAGTTAAATGTTATCAAGTACATAAAAGTTATTTTAGATATATTATTTTTTCTTTACTTTACAAACACCAAGTATTTTAAGTTATCGAAAGAAAAATATTCTAAAATTGCACAAATCAATCACAAAATCATATTACAATAATTCATCCATTTCCTGGATTACTATAAAAAGATGTCTGTCGCCGCGACCACAGAATGGATGACGGCGATCTAAACGGATCATCTCGATTCGGACAATGGGCTTGATTGCGTTTTTGAACGATTCGATTGATTTCGTAAAGAATGTAATTCGGAATCGGCGGGAACTGTCCAAATTCGCGCGGAAAGTGATCGATCTGTGTGCTGATTGTGTATTTACGTGGATTTTTTTTTCTTTGATTTTACTTTTTTAATCTGTTGGCTTGTATCTCTGGCACCAAATTATTTTTTGTGTGTTCATGAAACTTAAAAAAATAGTAAGTGGTAAATTGAAAATTAATTTTTGTTTGATTTTTTATATAAGTTTTGTCTTTATACATGGATACAACGGCGTATCCGGATTCTACTGCAATATGATGTATACAGGTTATATTATCCAGAACTAGGTTGATGCAGTCGCTAAGCATAAAGCTTCGCTAGCACCATATATTGGAGCGGAGCGTTATACTAAAAAAAATCAAAATCTTTCTTTCAAAATGTTAAGTAAATTTTAAAATTCCATAAGAATGAAAACTTTCAATAAGCGCACTTTTTGTTTCAATGGGAAATCCCATAGAGCCAATGTTTTTTGGTCATAACTTTTTTATTTTTGTAAATTTAAAAATTCGTCACAATCTGGTCCTAAATGTGTTGATTCGATTCCACACAAAAAATATTAAAATCGGTTAAAAACTCGGGAAGTTATGGCGTAACAGACATAGCGCCATTGAAGCTGATCCATGGGAGCTTTGCTCGCTTCGCTTGCTACGCTCGCTCGGCTACATTAATTCAAATAATTACTTAAAAATACAAACTCAATGGGTTTGGACGAATCATCGGTGCTTATAAAGTTTAAATATGTTCACATGACCGCTTTGGTAGCTAGATAAGAAATCACAGACTATTGGAGTTTCATTACAGTTGATCTTAGATAGGAAAATTGTGTTTAATAATTTGCCTCAGATAATTTTCGAATAACCGTCTGTCACACTAATCGGGCTAGACTCCGTAGCTGAGCTAGGCTTCTAAAACTCTTACCCACCTTGACAAATTTCAACAACACTATTACTTTTTCTTATTTTGTCAAAATTCCTTAAATGCCGCTTATAAATTTACGTTATATATTTGCCAATGTTGAACATATTTAAGGGTATTCCGAAAAGGGAAAAATATCTTTTGCTTGATATATAGTAATATGGTGTACGGTAAAACTCGCATGAGTTTATGATTGCACCTAACCTGTGTATTCCTATTGTATTTTTGTATATAAAATAAATAAAATGAAAGATATATCTAATAAAATACTTGCTTTTAATTTCAAAATTTATTTCACGGAAAACTTTTCATGATTATTATATATTGATTATTATTATATATTTCATGATTAACCTAATAATTAACGAATAAATATTCATGAAAAAAGCTTTAATTGCTGTAATAACGTTCGATCGATTTCATATTTCACATGACTATTAATTTATCAATGAAACTTGAATAAATATTTTTTTTAGATAGTAAATCACCTAACGAAAACTCCTACATAATTTTGTGTTTTTATGTTTTGCTCACAGCTCCATTTCAAAGATATCAATTTATTTCTAGTAATAATGGTAATAGATTACTACAAAACTTTACGCTCGACGGCTGCGGCCTTCGCCTTGTTGCGTGTTAATGTTAACAGGCATCACTCCAAATGGGGCGATGCTAATCTTCTCCACTAAAAGGAGTCTTTTCAAATTGACTCCCACATTCTGAGGTGTATCCGTGCCGATTACTGACCATCTTGAGCTTCTCGGTACGTCTTTGTCACCAAATCTCAATTTTGGCTCTTTCATTGAGAGTCTTTGCTCTTAAGTAGCTTCAAAAAAACTTGGACGGTTCCGCCCGATGCCAACTCCATACTTGAGTCTCTTGAGAGGAGGGCCAAGAGGCTCATCGGCAATGACGATATTTTTTATAAAAAGCTCAAAAGCCTTGAGCATAGACGAAAGGTAGCAAGCCTACCCATTTTTATAGGATACATTCCCGAGAGTATGCAGCAGTATTGCACAACATTGTTCCGCAGTCCCTATTTTTTCATCGGACAACCAGACTTACCAATAGACACCATTATGTGGTAGATATACCAAAGAGTCGCACTGAGCGTTTTAGTTCCAATTTTGTGATACGTATCGCTAAGGAGTGGAACTCTTTGCCTGAATCTGTGTTTCCTGACAAATACAATTTAGGAGTCTTCAAGTCACGAGTGAATAGGTATCTTATAGGCAAGCGCGTTACATCCGAGATCGCATTGTCGCTTACCATCAGGCGAGATAGTGGTCAAGCGCCTGCTTATTTTCAATAAAAAACTCTAAGCTTACTTATCCAAATAATTCACTAATATATCATACAAGATTTTATTAGTAAATTATTAATGTGATTCTATATATAAAAACAATTATTTAAGAATCATCTACTGTTTAAATATAACCACTTTTTGCGGATTTATGACCATATTATTTTGTTTTTTTATATTTAATCCTGTCGTTTCGACTCCTTTACAGGAGCTATGATCACAGCAAGTAATCCGGTAAGAGTGGTTTTATAACTAAATCATCCGTATGTTTCTAAAGATATGTAATATTTTACCGATTTAATGAAAAGTGATCTCTTCACTTTAAACTCGCATACTGGTATTTCTGTTGGTGGTAGGACTTATTTAAAGCCCTTATGGCTGGATACCACCAGCTTATTCACGTTAGCCGCCATAAAAATGATTTAAATATGATATGTGTTGGCAGTTCGAGGAGAGAAAGCCAGTTTTTCTGTGGTTTTAGAATCTGGACGAAGCACGTTGCTATCTACAGCCCTTGTCATTACTTAACATTAAGTGAGATAAAAATCGAGGACATTCTCGTTGTGAATATGAAAAAAAGAAAATAGGCATTTTTACTATATTATTTTTTTCCTCAAAACGTCTGAGTTGACCGATCGCTCCTTTCGTTGCCTCACAATAACGGGGCTCAATTCGTCAAGTTTTGTCGTAAAGTCTTAAACTCAAGAGATTGACGTTTTATTTGGTCGTTTTGTGATGTCGCGCCTTAGCCGTACCGGAGGAGTTGATCGATATGTTTTTTATTTAGTTCATGTCAAATATAAAGGTTTGACGAAATCTATATTGATTTTTGTTCGACAGAAATATCGTGACACAAATAACGACTGGATAACAAAACTTGAAACACAAAGTATAATACAAAATTCGCTCTCTGTTCAAATTATTTTACGACGTAACATAACCTATACAAATTAAATTAAATTTAAGGCTCTGTAAACTGTTGCACCGGTTTAATACCGAATGTTTTAATAGTATAAATATGGTTTTAATGCATAGGTCGTCCAAAACTAGGCTCGGAATATTGTAATCTTTGGGAAAACTGAGTGCTTTTTGTTATTTGGGTGAGAAATTTGTCAAGTTAACTAGTAAAAAAAACAGCTGTTAATATTACCAACGGTCACTGTAAAATTAATAAGTTGTGGTAACATTACAAGTGCTGCGATACCGGTATCGTAATATTAATAAAGATAGCCGCTAAATTATTTTTTAACTCGAACATTTTTTTCTAATTTGATGATTATGATTATGGGAGCTGAGCATGATGGATGGTTAATAGATGATGGATAATGAGATAGGTGCAGAGATGTAATAACTAAATATAAAGAAAATCACTAAAGGTGTGTAATGAAGTACAATTTACTATAATATATAATCTCTAAGTATATCTTGAAGCAACACGAATCTTCCGCTGTTTTGTTTCACTTTATAACACTTATTACGAATGCTTTATGGTTGATCTTCCAATATTCTATTAAATAGACGCTACACGCTCCCGCCAAAAAAATTATAAGACTGTTCGTCTATTCAAAATATACTTTTTTTTTAATTGTGTGTCTCTCTTTGTTTTATTATAGGAATTTGGCCTGTCTCGTAGTAGTACAGGCTGGTTATGTTGGAATGATTATGTATTTATTTACATAAATTCATATATATTTTATATTGCTTTTTAGGAGTAGATAAGAGAGTTCCGTTAGATCCAAAATGTCAAAAAAAGGAATACTTACTATTGTTGATATTTAACATAAAAATAAGTATTTCGTCTATATTATGATAGTTTCTTAAACTCTTATCTAGCGGGTGGACAAAATTCTTTAATTTTTTTCTATTATTAAATATTTTTCCGTTAGCGCCACCTAGCATCCGGTAGACGAACTACTTGCGGTTAACGCGTTGCTATGGTAACGCATATACAATGAAAAAAAGCGGGAAAAAGAGCGGACAGACAAACACACAAACCACTGTGACCTTAGATTATAGATTTGACACTAGTTTGATTACCAACCAGGTAATCCATCTAGTTTTTATCCATTACTTATGAAATAAATAAATATAGGACAACATAACGGAGTTTTTGGCGGAAGCGGGAAGCTTCACTTAAATGGTTTTGGTTTTCTTGTTTAAATTTGTGTTGTGGTTGATATTAGTGTGTAATAATGGTGGGTTATTAACCACTGAGTGCTTCTGAATATGCATGAGTGTTAGCAAGTGAAACAAAACAGTGGAAGGTGTCTTTTCGCGCCCTCTCAAGAAGGCCACAAGGAGGTTTCAGTAAAAACCCACATGTTTCCTAGGAAATTACTCAAGAACTAGCAATTGACATTGGCTAAATGCACAAATCGTTCAAGCCACAAACAGAGAAAAAAAATAGTAAAAAAACACATACATTGTTCGGACTCCAAGTTTAGTAGCTAAAACACCTGTTATAGAATTCAGTAACAACTTTGGTGCCACATCATCCAGACCCAGTATAGAAAAGTTCTTTTTTTTATATTGACGCGACTAGGGATCGAACCTGGGATCTCGGAGTGGCGTTACCATAAAAACCGGTACGCGAGCCACTCGACCACGGAGGCTTTCAAGGTATAGACGGACTGCCTTTTCTAATAGTCTGTTTTAAATTGTTACTAAACTATTAAACCCAAAGGAAATAGTTTATAGATGCAGCCCACCGCTAATTGGCTTTGAGGATATGTAGGACTCCCTTTTCCACTAAACATGTAGCATAGACATACTCGTAGATATTATTTTTTACGACATTTTTAATTCTAGTAGCCTTTCATTCAAGAGATCATTACAGACGGGCGTCTCGCCAAAGTCAGCCTTGTAAAAAGCTAAAAAAATATATAAACTTTATATTTGTAAATTTTCAAATTTTAAATTGTGTATTTTTGAACATGTAGGTGTATAGTTGTTGTCGTTTCTATATAATGTTGTGCACATTTGTAATTGGGTACAGGCATGCATTTAGATTTTTAAAGTTTTTCTTTAATATACATTACTTTGTCTGATATCTGTAATTGTGCCGTTTTAAATAAATAAATAAATATATCTATAAAGTCTCTGGGGTATACCCTCTAATTCACCGATTTCATCGTGAGCACGTTGTGACACTCATCAAGTGGTAAGGGCTACAATACAACGTGCCACCCTCGGTGTGGCTGCCCTAGGGTCTTTTCTTGACTGAGGAAATAATCTGTATATCCTGGGCATCTACCACATAATTGCTACTAACCTTATTAAGAGAGACTAATAGCACAGAAAATTATGTATGTTGCTGTACATTATAATCTTTCTCTTCTTTTAATTTTCCTTGAAAAAATTGCTAAGCTAGCTTCTTTTCAGTGCTTTTTTTATAATTAACTTTGTAACTTTTATTATTTAATTAATTCCTTATCAATAGGATAAGACAATTTGTTTTGTATTTTTTAGTGTCTTCTGCTCCCAACTTTTTTATATTTTTTTATTATGCGTTCCGTGGCAGCCTTTCAGTATGGCATTGATTGATGCTACCGTAAAAATGTAACATTAGCTTGTAAGGTGTATGTCTTGTTGGCTGTCCTAATAAAAACAAAAATCTTTGATGCCCAATATGGTATATCAATTTGACGTTAATTGAAATATTTACACTTTTTTTAGGAAATTTAGATTGAAATAAGCAGTGGCCTTGTGCGATTCTTCTCTTTTGCATAAATATTTTATGTTTCATTGTTTGTGTAAAACTTGTAAATAAATAAATAATTATTATTTTTAAGTTACATATTCGGTGAATTTAGTAATTAATTAGTAAAGAACTATATTTTTTTAGAATTGAGCAAATTTATAGTCTTTAACCCACAAGTACTACTTTTTTTGATTTTAATAATTTCTTTTAAAATGTAGAATTCGTTCGTTTATTTTTTTTAATAGGATAGACAATACAACGTTACTAAAGGACTGGCAGAATAAAATTAACACCATAATACGTAACGTATCTCGCATTCTCAAAATTAGACCACAATTAAAAATGTGACTTGGATATTGTGACCGTAACCACACAAAGCGAAGCTTATTCATAAATCTTTGGCTCAAAATAATAATACACTCTGAGATCTTTAGTAATGCCTTAATTTCTATATAAAATTCATATAAATCTCTACCAACAAAGGTCTGAGAGATTCTCAATGCTTTTGGTAGAAATTTTTTGAAGAGCGTGACAACTTTATAGTAATATTTTTTATCTGTGGACCAGTTTTTTTGAGTGGTCAATTACAACGGTTGTCAATGAACGGTTGTGAATGAATGGTAGTTCAGAATTAGTAGGAGTACGTAGCAAGGATGTTGTCATTTTTCACATTTCGATATGAAATTTCGATGTTGAAATCTTTGTGCAATATTTCTTCACTTTATTCTAATGTTCTCAAATTAAGTACACACGTTGTTTAGGAGCTCACAAAGGATATCGCTATTGCCATAAAGTGAATCATATCTTCAGAGTTACTATTACTAATAATATATGAATATCATTATTAATAATTATAAACAAATAAATATAATAAATCGTCCCATATATTCGCTCCGATCATAATGAAGATACTGCGTTGTTTGTCTTGTTTCTGAATAAAGCCAGAATTCTTATTTCTTTTATTTTTATCGTAATGTATATTTCATAGCTAAATATAATTATATTTATCGCTTTCGCGTTACATTGATTAAAAATCAATGAAAGCTAAACGAATTTTACTCATTTTAAATGTTAAAGATATTAAAATGGCAAAAGTTAACGATGATGTATCGTAAATTTTAAAATAAGTTAGAACTCGTTTCGTTGTCATTTAATAAATAAACCTATTTAGAGTTTAATCGTTTTAAAAGTTCTTCGAAAAGTTTATATGTTAAAATTGAAAAAACAATTAAAGATTTAGTCATAGTTTTATGCTCAATAAAATACATGCTGGAAGTTATCCACACCCTGTATATCCGTTTCGCGGCGTCTGTGTGGTCTCAGATCGTTTCGCGAACCTCATAACTAGCCCGAAGAACAATATAAGCTATAAATCTGACGTACCCGCGGTGCCATTGTGCCATTCCATTCACGAAATGCCAGACTGGACGTCGCCTATCAACTAGCACCAAACTGAATAAGTGAATTGCCAGAGTGATAACTACTCTTTCTAAATAGTAGAATATGTTGATACTCGCAAGAAGCTAAAAACCTATAGGACTACATTATTACATTATTTTTGCACTACAATGGTGAAATTTGGCAAAAATCAAAATGTAACCGCAACAGTGGACTTTGTGCACTTTTCTGCTCATTTATGCCGTAAAGCCTTCATGTTTTTTTAGTTGTAAATGAATTCACAATTTAGTAAAGGTTATATTGTTAATAAAAATATAATTGATTGGAGAGGATGTTTCTCTCACTGATGAAACAACGCTGGCCTACAGCATAAAATCAGAAAGGTACTGGAAAATTTCGACGAGGGTTCACAAGGCTTGGTAGCTCAATTGGGAGAACATAAGACCGGATTTCCAAAGATCTGTTCCCCGCCTGAGAATTCACTTGTGATCCGAGTCGATTTTTTCTAGTATTTTTCTATTATAACAATTTATCTTATATATATTTATTCATTATTTTTTTCATTTTACTAATAAAGAATGGAATCTGACAATTGAGAATTTATAGTTGTATCGCATAAAATTGCTTTGGTTAACAACCTTACACTAATAATTTGGATAGTTATAACATCTGAGGTTATAACCATGACATTACATATTTTCAACACCAAAGTTTGTCTTTTATTTGACACAAATTTTGGTTAGAGCAGTTTTTAGTGCAATTTATGATATTAGGAATGTTGATTACCAATAAGTACTTCAAATGTTAAATCACGCTTGCCTTAAATATATCAGTGTTATATTCATACGTTTTAAAAAAAAACAGGAATTATTCTACAATGGATATGTGGTCTGAAACTCAATATTGTCTCAGATAATTTTCAATTAAAACATTATTGGAAATGTAAACATTTTTTTATTTACGACAAATTTTGTTCATGAGAAGCCCATGCCAAAGTATCTATAATCGTTTTTAGAAAAAATAATAACTAATAAAATTTAAGAAATAAAATATAATTATGGGAAGAATTTTATATTAGGTTTAGTTAATATTTTTTCTTCACTTTGTATTTTCTTATAGGCTTGATGAATGATGACTTAATAATAATAATTACTTTTATAGATTCCACCGTAATTTTGTAAATACCGTTAGATTATAATCTATCTCGCGAGTTTATAAACTATCGAAAGATTGTGAACCGTAACATACTGCTTACAGTTTAATCTTTATATTATATTACATTATAAAATATCTAACCTAACCTAACCATAAGGTTAGGTTAGGTTTTATCTACCGAAAATATGCGTTAACCTGTAAGCAGTATGTTACGGTTCACAATCTTTCGATAGTTTACAATCTCGCGAGATAGATTATAATATAACGGTGTATACAATTTTACGGTGACATATACATTATTTACGATCTCCGTGGTCAAGTGGCTCGTATACCATTTTTCATCTTAGTGTTGTGGTGCTGTCGTTATTTCTTGTTGTTTCTGTATTCAATAGCACAAGTGCTTGAGGTACCTAACTTGGGTTCAGATCAGTGCATGATGTTGTCAAATATTTAAATACTTTATATTTACTAGCTGACCCGGCCACGCGTTGCTATGGTAACGTTAATTGATTATAAAAACTGTTATTCTTAGGCTTATGGTAACTATGGTAACTATATATGGTAACAAACACACAAAGTATTATTACTATTTAATGTACTGATATACTAATTTCAATATTTTAAAACATATTATATAACGCTAGCTAACCGTTCATCCGTGTCAAACTGGATGTCACAGCTAACCGCTAATCTGCCGCGGGAATCGAACCCCGACGCCAGGGGAGGAGTTTCGTTTCGACCAAAGAGGGGACGCCAATTTAGGGTCAGGGCGCACTTTTACTATTATTATTGGATATCTAAATTAAATTACGACGTCATATATTTCTCGTGGTATGTGGGACCTATAAATTCGTACAATTAAAACTGCTGTTCAACTAAGAAATAAAAATTAAAAATAATTAAATGATAAAATATGCAGCTACAGTAAATGCCTTTATTAAGTTTAAAGAGTTCTGTATTTTATGAAAGTCAATATAAAGAAGATAAGAGGTTTTTGGTATATACTCTTTAATAATTTATTTTCATAAAAGTACACTCACTACACTCTTTATGAAAAAAAAAATATGAAGAGTAAAATTTAGTGATCGAAAGACATCGTTACGATTTTTGTGCGAAACCTATTGTGCGCACCTTTCACTTTTATTAGGAAGTTTTGTTTTATTATTTCCTGTATAAAGACAATCGTTCTTAAGGAGTAAACTCCAGACGTGCTTGGGATCTGACACACACACTTTTTTTAATTATTGTGGTTCTTAGTAAATTAAATCTATTGTACAAGTTATGCACGAATTTGTAGTTGAGGTCACTCTACATCCAAATTATATCCACAGCCTTTATGGGCAACTTCTCTGAAACTGTATTAAAATACTCGAAGTTTAGTGAATATTTGCGAAACATTGACATATGGAACTGTGCGTCGAGCATATTTAGCTTGCATATGTAGCTTTGTTTTTTTTATATTCTTTTTATTTAGGATGGGTTCGCTCTTGATCCCAATCAAGCCAGGGGGCCAAGACAGAATCCACGATGGAACGAACTAACCCAGAAGGTGCCTATTCACCCTGGCTTTGAAAATGGACGGGTTATAAGTTCTCGGAAATACAGACGCAGGGAGGGAGTTCCACTCCTTTGCTGTGCGTATTATGAAGGATGTTGAGAATCGCTTGGTGCGACAGGTAGGAATAGCAACCAAGAAAGGGTGGTAGCCCGCAGTGCGTCTGGAAAAAAAAATGGCGAAATGAGCAAATGCAGCTCTTGAGCACACTCTCCAAAGAACAGTTTGTAGAATACCGATAGACAGGCAACTTTGCGGCGTTGAGCTTAGGTGTGAAGCTTGCTCTTTACCAATTTCCTGTCACCGATGAGTCTCACAGGTCTGCGCTGAGTCGTGGCCAATGCAGCATGTTGGTATTTTGCTGAGCCGTCCCAATTGTGGCTGCAATATTCCATCCAAGATCGGACTTGAGCTTTATAGAGAGTTAAAAGCTGGCCCGAAATATCGCTTGACTTTAATTAGGTCGCCCAGCTTTTTAGCTGCAATTTGAGCTTTGGATTCGAAGTTGGCGCAGAAGTTGAGGTCTGAAGACAACTCCATACTAAGAAGCTCGAGTCTGTCGGTCACAATGCGTCGTTTGCTAAAGAACTAAACTGTGTGTATGATAGAGAGTTTTGAAGCGTATAATTTTGATAACAGTGCCACTTTGAACTGTAGAAATCGAGAATATCTTTTTTTTACATTTATTTAAGGACAAACGACAAGAAAACACTTAAACAGGAGTAAAATACACTTTTAATTAAATCTAGGAATAGTGTCGCCTCAATTATAGGCTGCCACGGCATGCTCTTATTTCAGTATAGTTTGAAGAAAGATAACAAACGTAACTGCAATACTTTATGAACGATTAATTGACAAATTGTATTTAATTAATATGATAAACATTTATTTTTTATACTTTTATCCACAACAAGTATTGTTTTTAAAGAATTATATGGTTCTAAATATTCTAAGTTCATATTATGTCCTGTAAAAGTTAAAAATATTTATATTTTTATCTTTGCTAATGTGTATCTCAGTTCTGTGATTAGCATTAGTGAACATTGTAGTTCCAAAAGCCACTTTATGTTAAAAGAGTATTATTTAACAGTGTTATAGATTAAAAAGTACACATACATACGTTGACCGAAATGAAATTTGCTTTATTTTATAGTTGTTGGCAACCCCGATTGCGTATAATAATAATAAATAATAAAATTTATTTGAATTCAATTTACAACACAGCACATAAATAAGTGTACACTGTGTGCAATGTTTCAATCAAAGATTCGTTGAGTATGATCGTAACAGTAATATTTAATTGCTAACAGTGTCACTGGACTTCACACTAGGATTCCCTGTGTATTCGGAACGCGATTAGATAACAAACAATTTTTAAATAAAAAATTAATACGAAGTGTGTTTTTCTATTTCTTATATTGTCAATTCTATCAAAATGAGTTGCATAGCATTCACATCGAAGTCGCTTTTCCTTAATCTCTAATTTAAAGAATCGGTTCCCATTTATCCTGCAATTATGGTGTCGATTTTATCTGTTTTACTATTTTTGACAACGACTTATTCTGTAGTAGTTGTAACTAAACACATTACGTGTCTAGGGATCAAATATGTGTTTGCTGGTTAGAAAAACCCTGATATTAATTATATTTTTCTAACTCCTATGGATAGATAACAAAAATATTCAAAAGAATTATTATTAATTATTTTTATTAATTAGAATTATTAGAAAGAAATTCATTTACACTTTTGATGTTCGTAGCGTCATATGAAGTGTTCGCTCTGAAATCGTATGGATAGGTACAAGACATCATCATATATTAGGAGACGGTCAAAACGCATATTTTTTCGAACATTAATTGTGAAAAAAATATCGGTACATCCAACGTATTCAAATTAATAAACACAGTGTTTAGTATATCTAATACTTAATCCATTTCAAATATTATCAAAAATTCAAAAAACCAGTTGTTCCAAAATTTATGTTCACTAGATTTGTCAAACTATTTGGACATCTTGAATTTGACTGGATTTTGATTTTGAATATGCACTGCTCAATTTTGATGGCTTATTTCTCTTTGATCCTGATTTTCACACTGTAAGACTCTTGCTACAGAAGAAACGATTTATTTACGATTTCTTTCCCGAAAAATCTATTTAAACAAAGTTGTAGATAGCAATCGTCGTAAAAGCTATATGAATTAACCATTTATCTCGTTCCCCTTTTACATGTACTACGTGTCTTCTGTTCACGTTATATTCGTTCAAATTTATATTTATTATATTCAAAACATTTCGGCAAACTTATCAACTATTTATTAAATTGAAAACAAATAATAGGTAGTAGTACCCAGGACATAAAGAGATAGCGCTGACGTTAGCTTAATACATAAAAACAATTGGATAAGTCTACCAAGGTCTCGGTAGCTCAATGGGAAGAGTACTCGCCCAGAGAATATGAGAAGACGTGGATTCAAATTCTGACAGAAACCTGAATAATTTCTAGTAATAATTTCTTTAGATATAAAAATCGAACAGTTAACAAAAAATCTAATTAACGGCTGCACTTCCGAATAAGGCCCACACGTAATTAATGGATGAACGTCATTTTTGAATAAATGTTGATGGGCATTGTAAGATATCAGTATATACTTGTGGCGCGAATCGCCCCCTGGCGGGAAAATGATGTATCTTTAAAATTTTCCAAATTTGATTTTTATTAATTTTTAGTAATTTTGAATTATAACGTAATGTTGTGGGGGGCTTCTAAACCTAACATATTATACCAAACTCAACCAAACCTAACCTAAACTAACCTAACCTGCCCCAAACTGGATTTGAACTCGAGCTCCCTGCTCCACACCCAGCTACTCTAACCACTCGACCACCTAGGCTGGGTGTAATATTAACTTGATCAACATATATTAAAATTATTTTTTTCATTTTGAATTGCGCCATATATGAATGTCATCATGTTACTGCGCATGACCTGCCCTATTCGGAAGAGCTCCATAAATATTTCCTACATTCACACGAATTAGCCTAGCCCAAAGGAAGCACTGTAAGCACGGGCGTAGCCAGGGGGAGGGTTTTGGGGGTTCAAACCCCCCCCGAAATGTTAAGATATCAACATCAATAATATCAAAATAAGGAGAGGCCGTGGCATAACTTCTTTTATTACTAATTATTACACTAATAATGCATTTTGAATTTGCCCTCTACCACCCGCCGCCGTCCGTCGTCATTTAGGGCGTACGCTAAATCTTGCGCGGGCACACGCCGCAGGCGTCAGCTTCGCTGGCCTGGGACATTATCTGGTGTGTTTAAATTATGCGGTCAGTTCTGAAATTGAAGATGCAATTTTTATGTATTCGGCAGTGCTACCCGAAAGAAGTACATTCAGTCAAAAAGTATCGGGAATGGATGATTTGTTTTTGGTTCCAAATACAAATTTTTGTTTTTTTGTTGTTGTTAGATTGGCACAACTGTTTTAATTTTGGAGCGGAGTTTGAGTTGCATCAGTTATTAATATAAAATACAGTGCTGTTTTCAGTTATATCCTGTTAAATCACATCTAGTGTGCATTGCGAATTTCACAATGGACAAAAATATCGAACAAAGAGTTTATTTTAAATTTTGCATCGCCAATGGAATTTCGTGTTCGGAGTCACTGAAAATATTGAAGGCTTACGGTAAATCGACTTTATCAAAAACACGTGCTTATCAGTGGTACAAAGCGTTCAAAAGCGGTCGAGATGTGATGGATTTGCCTCGCTCTGGTAGGCTATCATAGTCTGCAACTGCAGTTAACATCGCAAAAGTGAAGGAAATATTGACTGAAAATCCTCATTTAACTTTAAGGGAGATAGCCGCCGAACTTTCTGTATCTCACGAGTCGATCCGTACCATTTTAACTAATCATTTGGGTATGAAACATGTTACCGCTCGGCTAGTCCCAAAGACCTGAATTTTCTCCAAAAACTCAATCACATGAGAGTCGCTGAGGACATGCTAGAACGAGTCAATTCCAACCCAACATTCATGAAACGCATTGTAACTGGTGACGAGACGTTTACGAGTTTGACATGCAAATTAGTCAACAAACTTCGGAGTGCCGCCTTCCAACTGAACCGAAACCGAAAAAACCACGCCAAAGTCGATCAAAAGTCAAAGATTTGTTGACTGTTTCCTTTGACTATAGCGGCTTTTGCACTCGGAATTCTTGCTGGATGGTCAAACGGTAAATAAAGAATATTATTTGAGCGTTATGCGGCATTTAATAGAGCAAATTCGACGAAAAGGTCAGATTTGTGAAAAGAGAATTCTTGGATTTTGCACCATGATAATTGCGCCTTCACACAAGGCCATCATTGTGAACGAATTTTTGACCAAACACTCAACAAATACCATCGAGCAACTACCATATTCACCAGATATGGCTCCAGCCGACTTCTTTCTTTTTCCTTAACTCAAATTGCCACTTCGTGGCATCCGTTTTTAATCGGTAGAAGACATAAAGGAGAATTCGCGGCGAGAACTGAACTCAATTCCGGAAACAGCGTTTAAAAAATGTTTTGATGATTGGATTATTCGTTGGCGTTAGTGTATCGTTACTGAAGGAGCATACTTGGAAGGTGATAAAACAAACATTTTGTATATTATTGATCTTTTTCCGGTACTTTCTTGACAGAGTAGTACAGCTGTCGTCAAAACAGAACTTGAAGTGTGGAAAGCAGCTATGACTATCACCTCTCCTACTCCAAAATTTGCTTTGGAATGCTTAGATAAGTGCGATCAAAAATTATATCCAAATACGAGTATTAACACGTTGTTACAAATATTGGCTACCATACCTGTTTCCACTGCTACACCCGAAAGGAGTTTTTCAAGCCTATGAAGACTTAAAAACTATTTGCGGAACACAACGAGTGAAAACAGACTGAACGGCTTGGCTCTCATGAATATTCACTATGGTATAGAAATTGATGCGAATGAAGTAGTGGATATATTTAAAAATATAAATAGAAGATTAATTCTGTAGTACATATGTAATCAAATGAACCTTCTGTTTCTTTTTTTTACATATTTTATACTTTTCATATAATATAAAGGTTATTGCATGCACTTTCAGTAGTTTTATTTTCTTGAACTGTGACTGTAAGGCTTGTGTTATGCATACTAGGGTAACGGATAGACATACGTATATGATACATAGATATGTAACATTAATTCAAATATACATAAACACCCATGACTCGGGTACCAATGCTCGTATTCATCATACAAACATCTACCGGGATTTGAACCATGACCGTCGGTGCGAAAGGCAGGATCTTTACCGTTGCACCAAACGGTCATCGAATATTTATTTACAGTGAACCATTTCTCAAATTATTGGAGATGGATCAGCTTCAATGACGCAATGTCAGTTACGCCATAATGTGTGGAATTGGGATGATGACTGAATTTTAATTTTCACGTCTCGTCATAATATATTAAAAAACCGTAGAAAAAGATACAATCCTGTGAAATCAGAATTAAAATCGGCTTAGAAATACATTAGATACAAGCATTTTAAGTTGTTCATTTGGAAGCGATTAGACAGAGAGATCGGACATCAACAGTGACGTCACTGTTTAGTACGGCCATATAAACTCCATGTAAATTTCCGTTTTGCTAGAGAGAGATGGATCAAAATATTCAATACCTCATAGTTTGCTTGTTTTTTAAGTTATTCGAAAACCGATTTTTTCTGTCTGCTTATTATAGAAATGAGCTGCTATTAAAGCAAAATTTTTTTTTGTCATCTAGCCTATTGAATCAACGGGTTTAGAACCAGATTGTGACGGAGCCCGAATTTTGAAATTTGCAAAAACCCATCGATTTTTTCTTTTTTTCGCTCCGCTCCAATATAGGGTGCTAGCGTAGCTTTAAGCTTAGCGATGCGATCTTAGCATCGCCTAGTTAAAATTTTCCAATTGTATGCTCAGTAGGTGTTGCTAAAATAATATTAAACATATGAACCTCCTTAGAAAAAAATGTATTCCATTTTTTTTTCTTAACAATCATACTTATGTCAAATTAATTCACTTCAATATTTACGTGATATTTTTAATCAAGAGAAATATAACGATTGTTGTAACGTGAAATGCAATAATAGGTATGACGTAGAATTCCGCTTGATTATTTCGGCTAACCAATATTGAGCAATAACATTATTCTAAGGGTCCGTCACACCAAACCTTTACCTGTCAGCAGTCAACACGTTCAGCACGCCATCTGCGGAAAGGTGCGAAACTAACACGATCGACAAACAAACAGATCATCAAAGGCGCCGCGCCCCGCCCCTTACGACTCTTGAAAGCAAATTGTCATTTGAAAAGGTCGATTTATTATACTTGATACTTGAGTTCGTACACGAAAAAGGTTGAGTATTTATTTGCACTGATCATATACGAGGCGAAGCAGTCGCTAAGCATAAAGCTACGCTAGCACGATATATTGGAGCGGAGCGTAATACCTAAAATAATAAAAAAAAATTTTTTGTTTCGATGGGAATTTTTGCGAATTTCAAAATTCGGGCTCTGTCACCATCTGGTCCTAAACCTTTTGATTCGATTCCACACAAAAATATTAAAATCGGTTAAGAACTCGGAAAGTTATGGCGTAACAGTCATTGCTCCATTGAAGCTGATCCATGGGAGCTTCGCTCGCTTCGCTCCAAAAATATGCTTTTATCATTATACTTTTTGGATTAAATACATAACCGTCCAGACGTCTTGCAGTAAATGTTAGTTTAGTGTCAATTTTATTGGTAATTGGCAGTCGCTTGCTGGATTATTGGAATAAGTTATAAAAGAATTGAGTTTATTCTTCACAACGATTGAATTAATCGTAATAAGTTTTTGCTCCAATAAACACGTCGTCTTACTCATTAATTAAAGAAATCAATACAGTGATCAAATTAGATAGATTTCCTTCGAATCGTAATTAAGTGACCATAATTGTATTGCAAATCATAGGCGCGGATGCTGGCCACCACTTGTAATTAAGATAATAAATATGATAGAACAAGGCTTATTTTACTTTATGAATATAAAAAGTCTTCAACCAAACTGCAATGGGCCTGTGGGTGGTGTGTTATCGTCCACTTTCTCCACAATGTTTTCAATTATAATGAATATAAATTAATTAGACTGATGATCATGATATATAAAAGATATTATACTTTCTGCTAAACAAATATCTTTTTATATCTTTCATACTTATTCAAGTATCAATACGCATTCGTCGTCGCTCGCTAAAGTTAAGTGAACATGAGATTGATTTTGCAATAAACTAAATAACAAATAGAGGCGGCCGCCACAAAGCCTACACAATGGCCTCTTGACTTTGTCGGCTGAGTATAAACCATAGACACGGCGTCTACTGACACCGGCAAAATAGTGTCAGAAAGATCATGTCATAATCTCCTTTGCTCAACCGAGCGTAACGTGACAAAGACCGCTTTTTTCCGATAAATTATTTGAGATCTTTTGCGACAATCTGATCTGGTAAGCATTATTACTGATTGGTTATGTATATAAGCTTCTGCTTATCGATTCTGTATATTACGATAGAGATTAGATACTTAGAATTGTAAAATATGCATTGTAAGTAACGGAGATTAAATTACTGTCAAAAATTTGAATTCGAGGTTCGACAGTGAGGTTGAAATTTAAAAATCGAAGGGTTGTTTCTTAACTATTTCATTAAACATTTACTTTTAGGGGACTTATTAAAATATAACCACCACACTTAAGTTTAAAAGCCAGTGATAAAATAAAGTTACTAATATTGAAAAATTAATCAACCATTTTCTACCCACAGGCCTACTCACAGGCTAAACGAAATAGTAACGTCCTTTACATAGGATAGGTTGACTTTATCATACTTGAAAATCGAGTATTTTCGTCACAATATTTTTAATCAGGAAAAACCACAAGCAATACGGCTACTGCATTTTTGTTAAATACCTAATGTTCGCATTAAAAGTTGAATTACAAATCATTCGTTTCATATTTCATGACAGCTTATTTATATCGAAATATTATGCCCAAATAACAATTTAAACTATCCAAATATATATCGATGACAAGCCTAAATTAAACGGTCGTATCCAAGTAGTTAAACATGTCGGTACATACCTGGGAACAAACCAAACAAAAATTCGCCACATCAAGAGAAAGCCGCGTCTTTTAACCTAATTTACAATGTCACTACCATTCATGTTCAACAATCGTCAATGTTATGTGACGATAGGCAGGCATTGTAAAGATTCGTGGGCGGAGCAGCGGCACGTCTTAAGTCAGCGGTTCGCAAAGACTTGGGTTCGACGTCAGGTGTAATTGTTGCGAAGAGTGAAGTATTATAGCCTTTATAATTTTTATATTTTATGCATTTTCATTGCGATCTTATAAGATAAATTATTATAATAGAAAAATACTAGAAAAAATCGACTCGGGTCACAAGTGAATTCTCAGGCGGGAATCGAACCCGCAACCTTTGGAAATCCGGTCCAATGACCGGATTATACCGGATAATAATTTATATTATAGCCTTGCTTTTATTTGTTCAATACTGATTGTGGCGTGTAAGTTGGTTTAAGCGCATACTTTTTTAATAATTACTAGAACTGGCCACGCCTTGCTGTGTTATAAATTAAAACTAAACTTACCCAATTCCTAAGTCGGAACAAATCCAGGAAAATGATCGAAATCGGTTAAGTAGTTTGGGAGTTCATCGCGCTCAAATACTGTGACAGAGAATTCATATATCTATTGATTAACATTTTAATAACAAAATAGGAATATAATACTTTTCTTTCATTGAACATGCTAGTTTATTACTTCATCAAATGAAACCGTTATAATTTGTAAGATTTACAAATAAATAATAAATGTAGGTACTACTCTTAATAATGATCTGTGAATTATGTTTTAAATTAATAAATGGTGACTTATAACACAAAATTGTTGTTACATATTCATTGTTAGATATATTTATAAAAGAAAATAAACTACTTTAACAAAATTACAATTTACTTATTACGTAACATTCGACTTCAAGATAGTACCCAATATTAAAACGCGATTGAAATAAAACACATTAAAAAACCCAACGATTTTCTTTAGGTGATGCTGATCAATTACCTACCTTAGACATTCTGTAAATCCCGTAACGGAAAGTTAGTCGAAACGTCAAAATTAAACGCATAAAATTAAAAACATAACAATCGTAGTAAAGAAACTGGTTAGTTAGTTGCAAAAATCACTTCAAAGAAGAAGCTTTTTTAGAGTGTTGTAAAAATCCTACTTTAAAATTGATTTATATTGAACAATATATTAACATCGCTTGTTATTGGTTTCAATGAATTAATAAAATAATATTTAATATTTTTATACACACTTTTTCTCTCCCTTTGTTATACGTGCCTAGATAATACGAATGATCACATAATAAGACACTAAAATAAATATTATAAAGAAATCAAAATTAACCACAAGAATTAAAACTGCACTCAACGGCTTCCTTGCTAAAAACGTTTATTATGACATTAGAACATTTTTTAATTGATAAAATAAATATATTATAAGGAAATGATAGTTATTTATTATACTGACATTTTAATTTACTTTATTAACTTCACATTTAATAGTGTTGACAATGATAACTTAATAATTATAAAACACTAGCTGACCCGTCCACGCGTTGCTATGGTAACGTTAATTGATGACCCGGCCACTCGTTGCTATGGTAACGTTAGTTGATTATAAAAACTGTTATTCTTAGGCTTATGGTAACTATGTATGGTAACAAACACACAAAGTATTGTCTTTATATAGTAGAGATTACCCATAATCAATTTAGCATGATGAGATTATGCATGTTCATATGCCTGCAAGGTCATTCATGATTGTACTTTACCATACTCTGTACCTAAAATTTTGTAATACCCACATTTATAAACTAATAAATAATTCAGATAGATTGAAATCTTTTCACAAAATATTCGTACACCTGGGTAATTTAAGAGCTACCCAACAAACAAGCTACTTAACTTTGAACCATTTACTTAATTTTGTTAATCGAAATAAACATTTTTATTGATTTTACTTCATATTCAATTAATCTTCAACATAGAAAATGAATTTGGAAAAAAATATTTGTCTAGCGACCGTTTCGAATTAATACAGCACAGTCGGAGGAAACCGCCTCTATCGTACATAACAGTGAACAAATGGTTTATACCCCTCAAGCGCAGTGATGCGTGAATTTGCAAAAGGGAATGATAGAAGGGGAATTGACTCCCACTGATTTTGGTGGGGGTTTTAATAAGTTTAACTAAAATTATTTTCGCAATAGCATTGCGAATTTTTAGTACTTCTATCTACAATATAATTTACCAGTAACCTACTGAAACTTTTCGCACCTACGGTCCTGGGTTCGAATCCCGGAAGGGGCAGATGTTTGTATGATGAATACGAGCATTTGCACCTGAGTCATGGATGTTTGTATATATTTATATGAATATTACTTATTTATGTATGATATATGTATGTCTATCGTTACCCTAGTATCTATAACATATTAAAGCCTCAAAAGTACCTACTTTAGGCTAGGCTGATTGGTGTGAATGTAGTAAATATTTATTATTATTTACTTCCCAACAGCAGCTTTAATCCACAGATAAATCTTACAGTGATATGTTACTTTATTGGGATATATTATCCCAATAGCAGAATTTTCTAGTACTTGTTCTTCTTCTATGAAATCTTTGGCGATCACCTGAAACAAAGCTTTTAAATTTATTTGAAAACATTCAAATATCCTTGGCAATATTCTTTAGTAAAACAGTTATAAATGCATTCTGTCTAAAATAAAAACGGCCTCGTAGGATAATCCTGATACTACCTTAAAATAATCATTTTCATTTATTACATTTAAAAACACCGCTTTATAAGGTTTTCATTTAATTGTTCTGGTTTAATTCAATTCACTAACAGTATGTTTTAAAGTTCGCTTTGACAAGGGAAAGACAGTAAATAGACTTGATAACAAGGCGAATAAAAACTTCGGTCAAAAAGACGCGAATTTATCGATTCTTGCTTTAATCTTACAATGATATTTACACGTTCTGCTATAACTTTAAAGATTATTGCAGTATTTAATGCAACCAAAATAACAAACACAGTCTTTGGGACTCCTCGCTAAAGTGGTTTAATAGTATAGATAATAAGGAAATTGATTTGGTATTACGCGAAAACATTCCGTAGAGAAGTACCTTTATAAGATTTACCAGTTTCAAGTTAGGTGTTGCGTCTGCTTATTTTTAATTAATAAAAGAAATAATTATATAGTTTTAGTCCTTACACTTCCGCCGCACATTACACGTTAAAATAAAACAATTTGTTAAGGGCTTTTTACAATATTTTAAACGGGCACGTTCCTAACTGTTAAAATTTATATGAATCAAAAATGGTTTTAATTTGCATTTTTTGAAGGTAGCAGAAAATGTATGACGACCATTGCCTTAGTCATCCTCTGATCACAGCTTCTGTTAAGGAGTCGAAACGTCACGATTAAATATTAATCACGCGCAAAAAAATATTAAATGTTATTTATTGAAATATATAGTTTCACTTAGACAAGCCTACAGCTGGTCTCGCTCTGGATTCCGCTAGAGATATTGCCTTTGACTATGAATAATTGAAATCATTTACGTTGACGCCTCAATAAACCTCAATAAAATAACCCAAGTTCTCATAAGCATTTTTCTAAAATAATCAAATAAGTTTAGTTTCGACTTTTTTGCGTCCCTGGCAACTTGGGAACCCTCCGGATGCGGGGGAGGGAGGTGGTGAATCCTGCATGGATACTGCGGCCCGGCTCCGAAGTTATGTCAGACTCGTACTGACTAAACACCACCTGAGGTTGGCTTGTACCCGGGAAAGGTCAGAAGCCTTCATCTGAGGCGACCGCCCCTCTAGAGAAGGGCAGCGCAAATAGTTTCGACCCTTTCCTATGCCTTATCAACACCATAAAGGAAACTTCTATGCAAAAAAATCAGCTTTCTAACTTTGATTTTCAGCTGAGCATTGATGAGTCCATAAGTGATGTGTTTATTTCTCGTCCTTATTATTTTGATAAATATGTAGTATATACCTACTTTAGACAGCTATTCTACCTTCAGAGCCATCCCAACAGCTCTGCCTTTATTTAAGTGTTGAAAAAACAGTTCGTTGCCATTTAAATAAATATAAATGACACGATCAAAGAATGGCACATGTGGTCACGTAACAATACGACGGCGTCCCCACGAACATCTGCCGCGTTTTTGATACCACGACACGGGCCAAATATGACACGTTTATTGGATTTTCGAGATGTTCCAAAAAAGGTTTTTACACCTCTACAATTTTGAAAGGCTCTAAGGCGTTGTTAAATATAAAAAAAGAAGAGAGAAAATTAATATTCCTCCTTTTATCGGCATTTTGTCATCAGTATCTGTCGAATAAAGTACGTAGAGTAATCAGTTTCCTTAGTATATCCTCTAGATGACCATTGCTAGTCAATTGTGTGTTTTCTTATATTTACTAAAGTAATAATAATATTTCTTGCATTCAAACTAATTAGTCCAATCCAAAGTAAGCACTATAAGGCTTGTATTATGGAAGCTAGAGTATCGGATATACAAACATGCATATATAATTCATAGATATTTTCCATTTTGTAGATATATATATAAATACACCTCAGGAACAAGTGCTTGTAGTCGATATATAAATATCTGCCCCTTCCGGGATTCGAACCCAGGACCGTGGATGCGAAAGGCAGAATCGCTACTGTTGCACCAAACGGTAGTTTTTATTAATTAGTTATAAAATTAGGAAATACAAACTATTTTATAATTTACGAGTACATATTTTGTAAAATTATAACTACTCCGCGTTTCTTTTTACATAAATTTAATTTTAGTTATGGTATAATATAAATTTTAAGCTTTGACATAAAAAGTACTTCATAAAACAATCTCATAAAATTATTATGCAAAATGTTATGGCATTATATAACTGGATTTAATTAATTGTATGAATTACAGGCACAATTATTTATTTTGTTCAGTGACCTTTTAGATTTTATGCAAATAAAAACGCGCTAAATATGAAATATGCTAAGTTATTAAACAAGTAACTTTCTTCACAATTTATCACAGACAAAAGTGAAAACAGTTATATCCACCTATTCAAAAAACACTGCACACCTGTCCACTCTTCCTCGAACAAACAACTCGAAGTGTCAATCTTAATACGACATACAAAACAATAACAAATAAATCTAATCGGCTTACAAACAAAACCCGTAAACATCGCTCTCTAACCGAAATGTCAAATACTTAAGCCGACATAATGCTTTTAAAATCCTAACCCAATTTAGGAAGCGCAATAGAAAAAAATGGCCTATACAACTTATTGTCGACGCTCGCAAAGTTTTTGTAGCACCCTTGTCATGTTTATTACAAGCCCTTAAGGTTAATTTTGCCCTAAATAAGGAGTTTTTAATAGAAAGTCTACCCTTATAGCCCTGTTGACGTCTATCATTGGAGATATCTTTTGTACTTGATCGCACAAAAGCTAATGTACTCATGGTCTTTTCAACATTGTCATCTATACTAAGTACTCTCACTGACATATTTGCCAATACAGATGAGCTTATATCACCAACCTTGTTAGGGAGAGTTAAGGTTCAGTCTAGGACAAATGCTTGGAATTACTGGATGCAATAAAATTGTTAGTGGTACGTAATTGAAATTTTGACTTGGGCAAATCGTGTGACGGGGCGAGACAGCGCGTCGAATCGGCGTACGTTTTAATTGAAAACTCTGCTTGACTTTCGAAGATAAAGAATTTGCAAAATACTATAGAACCTTACGTTAGTGGGTTAAAATTAAACAATTAACAAGAAGAGAAAAGTTGAAAGTTTGGTTTTGGCGCTATGATCAATTTAGCGCTGCGTCAAAAGTCAAATTATTCCTCATAGTCTTCGTAAATTTTTATTTTCGTTGTGTTTGCAGTTCGTCTGTACTAGATAGTAATGTATTTATTTATTTCTATATTAAACAATCAACTTGCTGGCTTTCAGTTTGCCCAAAACGCCAGCAAGTTAATATTATTAATACTATTACATAGTATTTACATATAATTATAAAATTAAAAGGATTAACAGCGAGGATTTTCAAAAATACTACCAATGAGGAAATTGTATCCAAAGGAAATATTTCCATAAATATTATAATACAGTATACATATAAACTTTATATAATATATTATCATAATATCATGAGAACATTATTTGGCTTGTAATAATCTAAACTACACGACATTAATTATCTTTCCTATAGTCCGATTATTTCGTTGGTAAATGAAATGTAAAGTTGTCCTATTTTGAAAAGTATATATAATTTTCTTTGATTTGCATTAGGTCACAAGAATTTAAAGGCGTCATGTTTTATATTTTTGTACTCAGCAGACCGATTGAGTGGTAGAGAATGCCGAATGGCATTAAGCCAAAAATAAATAAAATTTTCAAGATTTTTAGCAAAAGGAGTTACAAATCTTTATATATTTATTAACTGGGGTTCTTACGAAAATCCATTCTCTTCTTACACAGACAGAATGATAAAAATCATGAAATTGCGGCAAAAAATATTAACAAATTTTAAATATACTTATGTTTGATTCTATTACTTGAATTTGATTTATAGATCCCTTAACGGTGATTTTTTATTTTTCAGTATTAAATTAATACTATAATCTTTTCATAAATACCAGAAATCTGTTGGTACTCGTGAGAAGAAGGGCTATCTCCGCCATTAGCCATTACATTTGAAATTAACAAAACCAACGCTTCACACGCCACGTTACAACACAATGGACACAAAACGCAACGCACAATTAAACTTAGGTGGAGTGCCGCATCTGTCTCGCCACTCCCATACGTTTAGTTCAAACATACACAAGTCAAAAGTATACTTATATAAATACATTTTAGTTTGATATTAGTGGCGATCTTTTATTATATCATCATATTGTCTTTAAAGATATTAACAATGCGTGAAAAGCATTATCAAGCTAACCTAATTACTGACAATTTTCCTTTTGATGTTTGTAAGTTATAATATTTATTAAAGTATTTATTTGAAATCATTAAATTTCTGTTATTTATTCCATTAAACAATATTATATTACATTAGATATTTTTATTATTATATTGTATACATATGTATGTGTATGTATATATAATACCTGTACGCGGCATGCTTTTCAATGTTCTTTTTTGCTGATATTTTATTACTGTCTATACATATAAGTATTCCTTGACATGAACTCAACAATTTGAGAAAGTTTCATCACAACCGGATCAATGATATCGAACCACATAGGGAACAAACACATTTGGTTGCTCACAACAATAATAAAATAAGTGTGCAATTTTACTGTGTCCGTACTTGCCGGTTTACTGGATGAGATATAAATTCTTGTATTATCACCATTTTGCTATTTGTACAACATTATGTGCTATTAAGTATAAATAAATAAATAACATGTTTGTGTTACGAGTGGGGGCCCACGTCCGTAATACATCGGCGCAGTTCAAACTCGGTCCGCCTGAGTTAATGCTGACATTTCAATCAATGGCCTACTGCCACCAATCAAATCTATCTTTACTATAAGTACTAGGACGAAGCAGTCGCTAAGCATAAGGCTTATCTAGCACCGAATATTGAAGCGTAATACAAAAACAAAAAGTTTAATAATGTTTAGTAAATTTTCCATAAGAATGAAAACTTTCAAAAAGCGCACACTTTTTGTTTCAATGCGAAATCCCATTGAGCAAATTTGGTGATAACTTTTTTATTTTTATGAATTTCAAAATTCGTGCTCTATTACATCCTAAATGTGTCAAATTATTTAAATGGGTTAAAAACTCGGGAAATTATGGCGTAACAGACATTGTGTCATTGAAGCTGATCCATGGGAGCTCCGCTTCAATAAAGGAATTTTTTATTAATTACTTACCTACTCCGATATTGTAAAATCAGCCTCTCTTCTACTTTGCTATGCCCAAAAGTGTCCAAAATATGTCTATTTTATAAGTCTATTGTAATGCAATAATTATGTACCTGCCAACTTTTTAACATTTTAAAATGCAAATAAAGTGAAATTAAAAAAGCTCCTTTGTACCTCGAAAGGCAATTTAAACTGTTGATCTTGGCTTTATCACCATTATCCACCACAGGGTTTTATCTTGTTGTCTTGTATCCCAGTAGTGAGGACATTGATTGGCTGATGATATTTTACCACGTTCTCCAACCTACCTTCCAAGCTCGTAGATTATGCCAAAATCCGAATAAAAATAAATCTAACCAAGTCTAAATATTTTAAAATGAGCATACTGACTCTTATAAAATTTAAATGAAATTTAAAAATAAAAAAAAATTAAAATTCAAAAATTAGTAAAAAATTCGAAATACTTAATATACAAAATTCTGTTATTATAAAAATATTAAAATTGCTCTAATTTCAATCCAAAATATTTTCTACCAATTTTTAGTTTTCTTTTTTTGAAGTTCAACTTGAAAGTTCACTCAACGTGTTGCGGGGTTAACGCACTTAAAGGCTTAGAACGAAGAAAGATTTGTCGCCCATCCCGCTGACCCAGTCAGTGAGTATTAGTGGGTAGCAATAGTTTAAGGTACCTTTTGAAGCACAAATAAGATCGAGATATGTTGGTTTGGACTTCAATCCAATAATCGAATTTTGCGAAAGTTGTTTATTTAGTGATTCCTTAGCTTTTCCATCTGCGTTGACCACCTACGCTATCGTACTCAAGCCACATACTTGTTTAAAAACATTTAAGAATAGCGTAATTCCTTAATCGAAATCATTATAATTCATAAATATTGCAACTGTAATAATTTAGTTGCAATATTTTTAACTTATGACAACTCTTACTTTCATGAATATCCGAAGTAAAATAACGATGGAGAGAAATAATCGTCTTGGTAATACAATAAAAGTTTTCTTAAACGTTGTATAACTATGTAATGTAACACATAATAAAAGGGACAAATAACAGCTATTGCTGATTTTCTTGCAGCTTCTTTTCAGTACAAGGTGGACATAAATACATGCGGCGTAAATGCTCATATTGAGCAAAAATCATTTTATCTTCATATTTATCTTTCAAATGGCACTATGCCTTGATTTATAGTTACCGTTGCCCAATGCGAATAGAGTGACATCTATTAACCGCAAACTCAAACTTGCATACTCGCTCTGCTTTCGATAGAAACATCCCTACGACAGATGGCGTTTATAAATAGCACCACTGTTATTCTGCTAATAAGACAAACTTTATATTGGATAATCTATACGATTTGAAAAACGAAACACAACATAAAAATATTAATAATATTTTTTTTTTGTTTCTTTTTATTACTACTTATAATAATGTTACATACATCCAAAGTATTCTTTAAATTCGCAAAGACTGCGTTTACAATTTTATTTGATCAGAACTAATTTAATTATCTGTTTACAAAAAATCTAATAGGACCTGGATAAAGTAATAAAACATAATTGTATTAGAATTCCTTGTTTTGATGTAGAGGTTTGTGTTAAGTAAATCTATAATCTAAGATCACAGTGGTTTGTGTGTCTGTCCGCTCTTTTTCCATTGTATCAATAACGTTACCATAGCAACGCGTTAACCGCAAGTAGTTCGTCTACCAGACACTAGATGGCGCTAGATGACGCTAATAGAAAAAAATAAAGAATTTTGTCCACCCGTGTGAAGCCGGGACGGGCCGCTAGTTGGATATAAAATCATAACATCAGGTATTATTTTTTCAAAATGCTAAAAGCCTTTCAAAATAATAAATAATATTTAATCATGTCACTTATCCATTTAGATTAGCAAGCATTTTTCCGCTTGGGCATTTTACGTAGCCATTCTCTTTAGGCAAACTGCTTCTTATTCAATTTCGTACTCCAGTCATCCTGCTTTATCGTAATTTTTGGTTTATTGCAAACAGATACCTAGGCAAACTTAATTTTGTTTTTTTAACTATTTTTTTTATTTTAATTAGTAATTTTTGAAGTTTACTCCTTAAAAATTTATTTTTATATAAAGCGCCCAGTATGAAAAAATATGAAGAATAAAATTTAGTGAAATGACAGCGTAACGTTTTTTACTATGCTAATAAATGTTTTCTTCACCTCATATGCTCCGTTGCGTTTTATCCGCTAGTGTGGAAAAGTGTTTTAAAATTAGTACCTTTCTATTCAAAGTAAAACACACATAGTAAGTTCATTAAATTATTTTCGTCCCATGAATCATAAGAAAACTAGAATAAATAACATTTCGAATATACTACGACCGTTTGGTGCAACGGTAGCGATCCTGCCTTTCGCACCGACGGTCCTGGCTTCAAATCCCGGAAGGGGCAGATGTTTGTGTGATGAATACGAGCATTTGTACCTGAGTCATGGGTGTTTATATATATTTCTATAAATATTTAATATTTATGTATCATATATGTATGTCTATCCGTTACCCTAGTATCCATAACACAAGCCCTACAGTGCTTACTTTGGGCTAGGCTAATTGGTGTGAATGTAAGATATATTTATTATTTATTGACGTGATAACGTCTTATAAATTGGTTGCGGCTGGGAGTCACTTATGAAAAAGTGTAACGCTCGGTAACGTTACGATGAGTCACCGAACGAGAGAGAGGCCCGCCGAATGCCTTGCGTCTCTCTCCCACTCAACTATGATCGGTCTGCCGCGCGCATTGTGCAATTTAATTATATTAATATCAATAAATATTCTACCGAGAAAAAGACGTTGTCACGTAAAATCTTCGCCCGTAAAACCGACTTTTTTTCGTTTAAATTTGCAACTTATGAAAATCATTGTAATGTATCAATGAAATACGGGAGGGCGGGGCGGGGGTCGTGTAATCATCTGCTACAACACCGTGCGTAGCGTGACTGTGACAGCAATCGGTAGTTTTTTATTATACTATTTGTTAAGTATAAGAATTTTTAATGTATCGTGGATGAGATTGGATTTCAGACTTCACTTGAAAAAGTACTGTTGGTGTTGGAACCTCCTTTGTGTTTATTTTATTTGACTTGTTTCCGATGTTTTTTGTTTTCTAATGTCAAATAAATTGTGAAAAGGAAAAGTCGTTTAATATTTTTTGAGTACAGTTTTTTAGATATTTTTCAGAATATTTACAAATAATTAGTAGCGTTTTGTTTAGTTGGTACTTATGGTACTTATAGACAATTCACATAAAATAGGCACCAATTTAAGCTTTTTACAGATACATTCTAAATTTTGTTAAATCCGAAAGAATTCATATAAAAAATTTCCAGCAGCAACGAAGATACCAATTTAACATTTTATTTAAGCTATTTTTCTTGCACCTAAAAATTTCCCTCGTTGTAGTGAGGTGAAAAATTGTGTGTTTCGCTCGGTAGAGATTAATAGAGGTTATTGCAGCCAAATCTCAACTTTCCAGCATTGCATAACAAATAGCTATTTCTCGCTTAAGTAGGTATAATGCATTCATTGGCATCCGGCATTTAAAGCAACTAGATCAATAGGATTCAGTCTTTTCGAATAAGACTATTAAAACATTATTCTAAGTTAGATCTAAGGCGGCCGTAACCCTTCTGTTGAGATGTCAGGTTTAAAGCTAAATGCTAACATAAGCATTGATGCAGTCGCTAAGCATAAAGCTTCGCAAGCACCGTACATTGCGGAGTGGAGCGGAGTGTAATCTATATATATAAAAATGAAACCCGTTTTCCGTTGTCACGACATAACATGAAAACGGCTTGACCGATTTGGCTGATTTTTTTTTTTGTAGTTTTCTAATACTCTGTACAAGGTTCTTACGGAAAAAAATATAAAGAAAATCTCTCAGAAAGATTGAAAAATATAACGTAACGAATGTCAACGTCATTCAATTGAAAACAAAAATCTGTGGTAATCTGTGACACCACATCGATAAACGCGCTGACAAATGTCAACGTCATTCAATTGAAAGCTACGCTAAGGCGGTACGAAGTTCGCTGGGTCAGCTAGAACTTAAAAAAAATTAAATAATGATTAGTAAATTTTAAAATTGCATAAGAATAAAAACTTTTCAAAAGCGCGCGCTTTTTGTTTTTATGGGAAATCCCATAGAGCCAATGTTTTTTAGTCATAACTTTTTTATTTCTGCGAATTCCAAAATTCTGTTACGATCTAGTCCTAAATGTGTTGATTCTATTCCACACAAAAATTATTAAAATTGTGTGTTTATTTCATTTTTTGCATTCACAATGCAATATTTCTGTAAGATATAAAATACGCGTGTAAAAAAACAACTACGCCTCCGAGCACTATTCCATTGTGAATGCAAAAAAATAATAAAAACATAATTATAGCTGGTTCCATCTTTATCGATTGTTTAATATTTGTTAAAATATAACTTTCGATGTTGAAGGTAGTTAGCGTTCAACAGTGGTGGAACAATACTAGCTCATATTAGAAGTTGAAATACGTTTGTAAATTTCGATACGTTTGCCAGCGTTTCGATTAGCTCAGCAGTCAGAGCTCGTGGGTTCGTATCCTACCTGAGGGCTTGGAGGCATAGTTGTTTTTTTACACACGTATTTTATATCTTATCACATATATTGTTTTAAACAGTGTTGCTAGTAGTCGATTGTCAATAGTAACATGAAAAGCTGGAAAAATAACAATTTTACGAGATAAGTATCATTATCTTATTTTATTTAGCAAATGACACTAATAATGTAAAACCTCGCTAAATTTAGCGAATAGAACTAAAAACAAAACCAACCTGACCGATATTTTTCTTTTATATTAACCTTTACTAATGGAGGTAACGTGAAAACTTCAAAAAATAACGAAAAATGTTATAAAGGTAACGTTCTAGTAACCCAAGTTAACTAACTAAAAAAATTGTGTTATGGAATTTCGATTTGACGGCAGTACGTCAAAACCCTGACCTGAGGCCGTACCATCACGTCTTATAGCGATTCAAGTTCAGCTGTTGAAAAGAGACGCCACTATAGACCGCGTATAGCGGTGTCTCACTTTGACAATCGAACTTGCATCGCGCTAAGAGATCATGGTGGGCCTTCTGAGCTTATTTTTTACATGGATACAGCCAGGGATCGAAGCCGGGACCTCAGAGTGGCAAGATTTATAACAGTGTTATGACACTTTTCCTTTCGATTTTAAATATACGCGCTTATTTCAATTTCGGTTTAAATATTTGTACTGCAGTAAATCTAGTATACTATTTGGCTAATACAAAGTTTAATAATAAATTTAACTAGCTGACCCAGCCACGCATTACTGTATTATAAAAGAATTAAAAAAACTGTTATTCTTAGGCTTATGGTAAATATGGTAACTATATATGGTAACAAACACACACGAAATTATTGCCATAATATAATTCGGATATTAGACTAGAGGTTGCCCATTAGCCGATATTCGACCGTAATTCATTTAAATTATAAGTTTTAACGTTATTAAGGCTCTTGTCTGCGTGAGTATATGTGAGTGGATATACGTATTACACGATATACACACACAGACGACCGTTTGGTGCAACGGTAGCGATCCTGCCTTGCACCGATGGTCCTGACTTCGGATCCCTGAAGGGGCAGATGTCTGTATGATGAATACGAGCATTTGTACCTGAGTCATTGGTGTTTGTATATATTTCTATGAATATTACATATCTATGTATCATATATGTCCGTTACCCTAGTACGTAGTCGCACGGGTGGACAAAATTCTTAAAGTTTTTTCTATTATTAAATATTTTTCCGTTAGCGCCATCTAGCGTCCGGTAGACGAACTACTCGTGGTTAACGCGTTGCTATGGTAACGTTATTGATACAATGGAAAAAGAGTGGGAAAAGGAGCGGACAGACAAACACACAAACCACTGTGATCTTAGATTATACATTACAGCATACTGCAGTTTTTCTTTCTTTTAGCTGACATACTTCTCCATATAAACTTTAACTGTACCATAATTTCACACACCCCTGTTCGCGTTTTCTTAAAAGAGGGTACAAAATTTTTGCTTTCCGTATTAATATATAAATATCAGATTTTTGCTATAATTTCTAATTCATATAAGATACAATCTAATAAGACTATATTTCTCTAACACTACCGTTTCAACTTTTTTTTCTTTATTTATCATTATAAATGCTTATACAATGAAACTTTTTGACTATAGCTAACACAAATTAAACCACTAGGGTTTGTATATGTGTCAAGATTTTACAACGAGATTCCCAACATTTTACAATCGTATTATTTACAACAATCAGTGCTTGTGTGATAGTTATTTTCTACAAACTATGTATCTATATATAGGAATATGTTCACTAATATTCTATTAATCTCAAAGTATACACCGAAATACCTTACAACCTACTTCACAACTAAAATGGCCTAATCATAATTTACTAGCTTTTCCAACACATAAAATATCCTTTAAAAGCAAATTGTTAAAATTAATGACTAACTTAATTACATAAGTTTATCCTGAATTTTTGAACCATTAAATAAAAATGCTGAAGCAACTATAAAGTTCTAGAAGACTGGAAAAATACATTTAATTTACTTTTAATCAACATAATTACAGTTCATCCTTCATTTCTAACAAATGACTGTTAGTCGGGTTATTTTAATATTTAGGGTGCGATAGGTACATTAAAAGCATTATTAAATAAAATTTACTTTTATAATAAATGGTTATTATTGTAAAAGATAATCATTTATTATAAAAGTGATAACTCAGATACGAATGAAGTAAAAGGTATAATAGTTACTTAAGAAACTTAAAAGTCATTTAGGGAAATTAAAATTAAAAATTCACATTAAAAATACTCAAAAAGAAAACAAGCAAATACTCTTTGTCTAAAGATTGATGGAAACCTCTACAAGTTTTCTACGGCTACGCTACGACTACGAACATCCTGCTACGAGGCATCTACAGCGTAGCTCACGAATGTGTCCTAAATTTTCTCTACGAAAAAATATTTTGTGATAAATCGTATTAACAAGTTGTTTTAAGATGTAACTATAAATTTAGTAGATTTTAGTAACATAATTTCATCACATCATTAGCCATATTATTATACATCAAGTTGTATGCCTTTAATTTAACCTTTGACTTTTCCATCTACCTTTCCCTCTTACGCCCACATTCTTTAAGACAACCTTAAGTATAACTAGTTTATTTAATACTCCGTCAAAAAGACGTCAATTAATTCAACAAAGAAACCGTACATTAAATTAACAATAAACATGTTACAAACGAATGAAAATAGACGCCATCATGTCTGCTCTTCCGATGCTGAAACCTCTGAAACAATGTTTGAATCTTACAAACTTTTTGTTTCTATCCTGCCTATCAAATTTAATCTTTATTATATTGTAGTTATGAGTTTTTCAAAAGCAAAGTCGTTGGCGCTACAGTAACGATGTGACGTAAATTGTGCAATGAAATTTCGACTGTTTTTTCTATGACGTAAATATCATAATAAGAAGGAAAATGATCAGCGTTTATCTGTGTGAGTGGAACGCCGCGCAGTCGCCCCATGATTCCGCCAGTGAGTTCGGCGGCGCCACTGAGCACGGTTGTGTCGGTTAGCGCGATACGCCGGGTCCTACTCTGGATTGCAGTCAATTGTGTACTAAAAAACCCCTTCCCAAATTCGTCAATTCCCGCCTTCCAATTAGATTTAAATTTCGAATAACCATTTTGGATTCATGAGTTCTTTACAGTAGGCACTCATTCACTAACAGTATTATTTTTCACAATAATTGTTATTACTGTTTTAAAAAAAAGTATTTTTTTTATTAATAAATGTATATAAATATTAGTAAGATGCGCGGTTAAGTCAGAGGTGCCAAACTTTTTCCGTGCCGTGTCGGTCGTGTAAGTTACGTAACTGTTCCGGGCAAAATCGATATCCTGGGCGTATAAATAGCGGGCTTACGATTGAGAACAGCTGGCCGGTCGCCAGCCACTATGCAGACCACGGTGAGAGCCTTATGTTATAACTTTTTTAATATCGTCCATATTGCTATAACTTTAGTTAGACAAAACGACAATTTTTTATTTTCATTTTAATTTCGTGTTTTTTTTTATCTATACAACACACAGGTATAATTTAAAATACATTGTGCAAGACCTAATATTTATTATACATATTAGGTCTTATCCAATGTATTGTAACATATTATAATTTATGTTTTACTTACTTACATTTTTTTAAATTAAAAAAACAAACAATCGGAAATTATCTACGTTTCATGCATTTTACAGGCTTAAGGTTTAGTTTATTTGTTGAATTAGTGTGAAACCAACAGTCACTAATTGTAATTATTAATCACCCCAAAACAGAAGACAGTCAGTTCTATGTTTAGCACTAAACACATTTAAAATAGCCTTACATTTCTGTCAATTGCTTAAAGTTAAAAAAGACACAGCGATGTTAATATAATCTGGTAATATTATTTCGTAACTGTTAGTGAAAAACACTCCAAAATTATTATTTTACATTTAAACATAAACCGTATCAAATATCACTAATTCGTCAAAGGGAAAGACTTCCAATCACTCCAGTTATGTTCTTTCACGTCGCTCTACAAAAGATCAGCAAAAAATTAAATTGGATCTCGACAAATTCAATTTAGTATTACGACTTTTACGAGCCATCTCGTCAAGTGGCGGGATTTGGTTTGAATAGCACTCTAAATTGCTTTCAGTGATATTGAATAACATAAATTTATGACTCCTAGGTGAACTTATCGCTTGATAAAAACGAATTTGCTAGGATTTGTGGTCCATCGTCGATGCCCTTATAATGTCCCCACTACTTACTGGGCATAGAAATGGTATTTTCATCCATAAGGACACCAATGACTTATCGTGCTGACGATCTCGAAATAGTAAATTTCAGATCACCCATCCAATGACCAACCCTTGAGTTGCTTAACCTGCCCAATCTTACGCCTCTTTCCTACGGATATTTTTTCTACATAAACTTAAATTTAAGTTTCATATCTATAAATTTCTTACTTGAGATCCGCCCCAATTATAAAGTGATTTGTTTGTATTTTTTATTATTTTGTAGTTAGAAGTAGAAATAGAAGACGAATGGAATGGAAGAAATAAAAATTAGATAGTAGTAGAAATGGTAGACGGTAGTAATATAAAGAATTTTTGTTTGTTATCACACTGAAAACTACTATGCTACTAATTATATGCCATAAGTATATTGAGAATTGTATATAGAATGTGATACAATTTTAAATAAATATACAAAATAAACCTCAGTTACTGTTGAATAGTTCTAACTTAACTACAAGTGATTAAGTTTAATTTCATGTTATTTCCAATTTTAATTACTAAATTATATTAGAAACGTATTATTTAAAAATCAGCTAAAATAAAAACAGTAACAAAAAGACATTATTCAAATCGATCGGACCTTATTACTTAAACGCTCCTAAGTTTCATTAATAATATATGTTCTGGAAACTAAGTTCATAAAAGAATAAGAAGGGTAAGTTACAGGGAGAAGACTTTTTTCGATATATCTACTCTTATATAGTCACTTAGTAATATTCTCATTCGTAAATACTAAAAACGTTCCAATCTATTCGTCTGTAGATATAAATTGACATTGCTTGATAACCTTATTGATAGATTACAGTTTCTGTGTGCATTTTTTAGCTCCGGAATGACGTGACGGTATAAAATATTAAAAAATCCATACTAATATTGAACCATCAATCCTTCAAGTTTTCCGCCCACCGCGATACTATCGAAATTTCTGTGACAGATAACGAACAAAATACCATAATTAAATAGAAGACAATATAAGCAACAATATAAGGACATTGAAAAACATTTTTCCCTTATCTACTTTTCAATCATTCCATAACCTTATTATGTCACTTTCATAATGTTTGGACAAGAAACTGGAATTGAATTCTTGAATAATAATAATAATAATATTTCCCACAATCAAACCAATTAGCCTAGTCCAAAGTAAGCACATTTCAGGCTTGTGTTATGGATACTAGAGTAACGGATAAACATACTTATACGATACATAGATATGTAATATTCATAGAAATATATGAAAATGTCCATGACTCAGGTACAAATGCTCGTATTCATAATACAAACATCTGCCCCTTCCGGGATTCGAACCCAGGACCGTCGGCGCGAGAGGCAGGGTAGCTACCGTTGCACCAAACGGTCGCCAAAATGAAAGTCTATTTTAGCGTTTATCACAATTTACCTTATAATTTTATAGGATTATATTCAGCACCTAAATAGTACGCAACTACAGGTGCTATGGTAATAAATGACAAAGTGTCTTTCTGCAATTGCTGCTCTACTTTAATTAGGTGTTATGGGGCGCGAACATCCTCCCCTCCGTTGAAGAATTGTAGATCTTTAACCCAAATGCCTATTACTAATTGTCAGGCAGCATAATCGAAACAAAGAACGTCGTATGGAAGCTTTTATTGTGTGAAGGTCTACAACTCTGGCCATACCATCCGTTTCTAAATACAATCGCTCGACTCTTTCTAAGCACCAATTCAGGGGTGGGCTCATATCTTTATTGATAACTACCAGGTCTCAAACATTTAGAATGGGGAATATGCACGTGACTTAAATATGGACAAAATATTTTTTTTTGTAACATTTATTGCTACTGAAAACACACTATACAATTATTTTTAGAATTTATTTTAATTTAATAATGAAATTTAATCATCAAAAAGTGGCTGTTTTGAAATTACCGCGCAAATTTTCGAAACGCAACACTATTGGTGGAACAAAACGTGACGTCAGTTTTACACGAGACGTCTGCTGTCAACAAGCTATTTGTATGGTTTCTTTTTTGAGGAATAATTGTTATTGTATTGTGTCGCTGTTTTTTATCTTAAGTTAATAGTTTTATGTGTTCAAAGTATTAATTAATTGTGAAGAAGGACTTAGAGAATGACTAAAACCGGTTTCGTAAAAGCGCAGTCGGATAATCTTACTTGTAAACTAGGTTATGTTTTTGTAGAGGTTTGTAAACAAAACAAGTAGGTTGGTAAAAGTAAGAATGATTTGTATATGTATTTCACTTTTTTAATATCCTTACTTACATTGAAATGATCTTCACAACAGTATAAACAGCTCAAACACGATACATTGTCTCTTCTCATCGCCTTGCACCACTTTTTCCTTAGATTTTCACCTTTCGGCATAAGGAAATACACTTTGTCAGGTGCAGTGTTGATGTTATTTGGACACATAGGAACGACACAATATTTATAATATGGTTTTTTGTACTTTTCCATGGTAATTAAGTCGATATTCACTCACTTTATTTATTTTTTGGTAATTTTGTAAACCAAACACTTTGCTTTTGACATCGAACTCGTGTAATGGTGACGTCACGAACAAGCGCGCCAAAATGGCCGCGTTTAAATTGATCGCGATTTTAATATTTAATTTTTTGCATAATAGTTTATATTTTGGACGTGATATTTGTATGTTTGGTAATGTAATAACTAGTAGAAACATATAAAAAATAAAAATAAAATCATGCATATTCCCCATTACTTCTATATGTCTTCCATTTTGTATTTTGTTTCAATTACGATATTATATTCTGTTTGTCATCATCGCCAAAAGTATTGGCGTATTTGTTCCAAACGCGCGTAACCATTCAGAGATGTTTGCTTCAAATCTTCAAAAATAAAAGTGTGCCCGGAAGTTAAGAAAAAGAGATCAGTTGGTAAGGACGACATAAGGCAAAGCGGAGGAAAAATCGCCTCTACTTGCGTTAATATACTAAATTCTTAAAAGATATATATTTATCATCTCCCTTTTAATAAGATATTTTGAGGATTTTAGCCCAGCCTCACATTTTGTCTAAAATGTGGCGCGTTAGGAATAAAACAAAGTTTAATTCCTTTCTGAGCCGCAGACTCAGATAGTTACTCATTGTTTTTACAATGAAAGTCAGACAATATTTTCGCGGCTGACACAATATTTCTGCCATTATCTGAATTATCCTCGCTGACTTGCCAGGATGCGCAACCATCTGCAAAATGTCATTATATAAGCTTCCTTGAATAAATCCGAAACTGCCTAGATATACTCACATTTAAAACGCAAGTCAACGAATATGCACAAATAATATTTTACAATTCTGACAACGCCGCCTTTTATATTTAAAATTAAAGGTAAGCGGCATAATCAAGACTGCCAGATGTAAATGGAGTATCAATTTAATACTCAATAAGTTGGTAAATTACTCCATTTAAGGCAAGTGTCTGATCGCGAACATAAGTGCTACCTGCACTTCTATTATCGTACAATTTCTGCAACACTTCTAGAATTCTTTTCTGTTAATTGGCCATACCATTATTCGGAGTATTGACAGTGGCAGTTCGGGACCATCGAGGAGATTTTTAACGTGTTTACGTTCAAACAATAATTTAGTTAAATAATGTGATGAATCCAGTAATAACGAGTGCTTCTTTTCGTAAGGGTAGTTTAATATATTAATTCACCCTCACTTAATTTTCATCTAAAATGGTGATTAAATTATTTTAGATTTACTATTTAAAAGCATACCATATAATAGTCTCTTATATTTGAAATTATTATGTTAATTCTGAATAATATCCAAAAGTAAGATGAATGAGTTAGCATTCTCTTGTCTTCAAAATACCTGAGAGATGTATTAGGTTTATTTTGATAATAAACATTTATGTATATAACAATATACGTCGGCTAAATTCTTCATGTTTTAGATAAACTTTAGAATTTGTTGAATCAACTAATGGCTGATCTTCAGTAAGAATAGATAATTAACTCGAGGAGGTTTTTACCATTACATTGTGGCTCAGCATAGGCCACAATGTAAGCTATCAGATTCATTTTCAGATCAAAAGAAGGTTCATACCACCATAATTCCATATTGGATAGTTGTTATACCTTAATACCAAGAGAAATAAGATCGGCATGATTCTGTGTAGTTGGAACATAGCGCTGAGAAGGGAAATTTGTAACTTCTAGATTTTCACCTTCTCTATTTGCAACAAACTATTTTAACTTAGTGGGATTAAAATTAATCCATGTTAATGAATTATACGCGCGGAAACAAATAAATTAATCAAGAACACTTTAACAAAACCTAGTAGCAACCAGTACTGCACAAAGATGCAATCTTTGATTTGGTGGCAATTTCAAAGTGATTAGATTCTCGTTATTTTTTATCTAACGTAGGAGAATAACCGTAAGAGCTCTGAGAAGCATCACTAAACGTGTGTAATTTTATTAATAATGGGCTATCTCAAATAATTCCCTGTGGCATCTGTAGATGTGAAAGCAAATGTAAATATTTGCAGATTTCATTGTCTCTACTCTTTTTTTTCTACTAAGACTAGTTCGTCCCATATTTGCATCCATAGTTTCTGATGAAGCATTTTAGCTTAAATTATAGAAGGGCTTAACCGATCTAAAGGAGCATAAATTCGAAATGACTCTCTCTTTTTGTTGATATTTACCTGAGGTGGAATTTTAATAGGAAAGTCAGTGCAGTCTTTGGGAGGATGCCAACCGGATCGATATTACTCTTTGACTTAATTCGGGTCAAATTGTCTTGAAAACTTAAATCTGGATTTTCAAATAATGATATGGAATAGATTTTAAATTTACGTGATGGAATAAAAATAACTGAGCTCTTCCTTAATTGAAATTAGATTGTTTTTAGTCAACTCAAGTTTCAATATCGATTTTTAAAGTCATCAATATAAAAATCGTTTTATATTATGTGCTTAATATACTCAGCACTGCATTCTTCGCTATTTGCTTAAGAAACCTGATACTAAGTAATTAGCACAGGCAACTCCGTAAGTAACAGTTTTAAGTTCAGCCGATTTGGTCGGGTGATGCTTATCCTTTCTCCGGATCAAGATCAACTGTTAATATCTGAAGAAATTTATATTGTCGTATCAAAATATAATTCAAAGAGTATCCAGATGTAGTGGGTGTTGAATCATCGAAAACTACCCGCAGTTTACTTGACTCATGTGGGAGTGATTCGGGTCGGTTCATTAAATACATTAAATAAATTAAAAGATTTAAATAAATTTAGGAACCCACCCGAGACATGTGTTGAATTAAGAATATTTATATTGAAATCTCCACATACAATCACTTTTTTATTTTTGTTGCTAGTTATTCTTAGTACTTCCTCCATAGCGACCTCAAATTGTGAGTATGAACTCTTGGGAGGTCTATATACACATACGATAACTATTTTGTCTAGTTCCACACATGATAACTCAATAATACATTCTATTGATTTGCATACTATATCTTTGCGTTCTTTACATTGTATTGAATCTTGCAAAATTATCATAGAGCCACCTCTTTCGGCTGATTTTCTATTAAACGTGCTTACAATTTTATAATTATCTATGTTAGTCATCAATTAGTAGTAGGGATTTGTGGGTTCTGGCGCTTCAGGATACTAGCGCATAAAACAAGCTCCGGGTGAGCTTGTTTTATGCGCTCCACTAACCTAACCCAACCAGTTTCTTGAATGATTGTCATAGGCAACCTAACCTCGCATGCTTTTCATAGGAAACCTAATCTAACCTATCCTAACCTCTACCTTGAATTATGCTTTTCATAACAAGCTAACCTAACCTAACCCGTACCCTGTATGCTTGTTACAGAAAGCCTAACCTAACCTAACCCGTACCTTGTATGCTTGTTTGTTGAATAAAACCATTTTCTACCAGCCTTTAAAACTTCATAAATTAAACAACCAAGTCATGTTGCTAAACACATTTATTCAAAAATCATATTAAACATCTTACTTATAATTAAATCATTACTTATTCTATTGACAGTAGAGAATTCATTTACAAAATCGTTCATCAATACACCATACATTTTTGCATAAAGAAATACTAGACAATATTTTCCACATACTGACGTAAAGTAACTTTGCAGTTGCTTATGATTGTATACCCACTTCTTTGTATTTTTTTCCAAGAACAATTTATGAAACCCCACCGGTTTTCGTCCGAAAGAATCAAAGTACTCGCCAACTCCATTACTATCAATGTGAATACCCACCCAGTGAGAACCAGGCTTGGAATCCGGATCCAAATTGGCTACAATGAAAGCAGGTAATTGAACAATCATAGGCAATCTGTTCGCTGCAAATACATTAGATGTTAATCTGTTATCAATTTTACTCATAAAGTATTTTATTTCTTGACTATCCATCATAGCTCATGTTAGCGGTACGATAGAATTCGTATTTCCAATTGAATGGAATTGTATGCTCCACCCGTATTTAACTATTGTAATCGACACTCACATCGCGGTTTTTGTTAATTTCCACAACATTATCGAACTCTGCATAAATAATACAATTGAGTGTTGTTGTCAAAGCTGTATCAAAGCGAACCTCTAGTCTTACACTTCCATGTCTAACTAAGTTCCAATGTGAGCTCGAACTGGCCGAAAGATCTGGAGTTAAGTCAAAAGCTAATAAACAGTATCCTCCTCCATAGTCTTCTCTTGCTATTGAATTGCCTTCGTTCAAAAAGTGAATGCCGGTGCCAGAAAACAATGTTTGATAGGTCGATGTAATCAATCCATCTTTGAAGGATGGTTGTAATGTTTTTGAATGGACCTGTTGGCCATCCACATATAAACTAAATAAATTTATACCATGGTTATCAAAATTAAATGGATTCTGTGTTATACAGCCATTAAATGCTGAATTTTTAATAAAGCCTATAATACATCTTTTAGGTACTTGTCCGAGGAATATGTTATCCAAAGTTTTGCCTTGAACTCCCGATGGAATAGTTAGAACTTTAACTTCAGCTCGAGTAATCGGATATTTAGCTGTTGTCGTTGCTAAGACTTTTTGATGTGCTATTAGGACAGATGGATTTATTCGAGCCTTACGAACAATGAGACTGGCGTCAGTGATTTTAACCTTAATTTTGGCATCAGATGTATTACAAATTAAATTGAATGTTTCTTTGCTACGAACTAATTTGACACGCATCTCTACACCATTTAGTAAGAATTTTTCTTGGTTAAAAATATCTCCATGTAAATGACCGACCATATCAATATCTTCGTTTAATTTTACTAACTCCTGTCTCTTGGTAAATCCTTTATTTGTGTCATCTGTAGCGTCCATTTTGTAAGGAGTGTCACCATACCACAAACCACAGGTCAGATGAGAGTTTTTTGCTGCAGGGCCGTAGTTAAGTAAAGTTTCCAAATATGCACGATATGCATATGTATTATTTGGGGGAGACACAAGTTTTTGATTTAAGTACACATCTAATTGACTGAATAGAGAATGTAACCAATTATTAACTGGCGCAATTCGAGTAGTTCCTTGGACATCATTTGAAGCAGAATATTCAATCTTTGCTTTTATATGAAGCATGGTATGCGACAAGTCTATATAATCATCACCAGTACCAGGCACTTGAAATTCTAATGGACCATCATCACTTAATGATGAAATTGGTTTATAATGGATCCATTGTCCACTTTCAATACTTGTTTGAGTTGATGGTAAAGCGAATAAATCCAACTCTGACTTGGCACATTCACATGAATGATTATGTAAAAAAGACATAGTTATTCACTATTTTAGTTTGAAAAAATATCTTCAAATTTTGTTTTCTTGGATGATTTAGACCGACTTCCTCGCAGTGTTTTACGTGAAATGAGTGACAAGCTCGACTTTCTGCTTCTTTTATACCCAGACCCGCGCATAAGTGTGTCTATTTTATCATCGGCCTTTCTTTTCAAGTTGGTTGTAGCATTTTTGAAACGCGACTTTATTGACTCTTCAACGGGATGCGAGTTCACCATATCTGATAATAATCCAACCCCAGCACTAAGAGCTTCTTTTCCTACAGTTCGAAGTCCATTGGATAACAAAGGAAGAACGGTCCTAAACAAACCTCCTAAGAAACTTCCAATACCGTGTCCACGTTGATGAGCAGCGCCCTTATATATAATCCCAACTCCAGATCCTGCCTGATGAGAATAATAATTCTGATACGGACAAGGGCTATTAACTATTGCTCTATTCATCTTATGCGCCGAAAATGTAGTTTAACACACGATGTACCGAACTGAAATGGAACTCTACCACCCACGCTTGTTCTTATATCTATTTTTCTATCAAATTCTCTGCGCATAACTGGTAAATAGTGTGCGGGTGAAAATGTGTGCACTTTGTATGCTCCATAGATGTACTTTGTTGGATCCAAAGGTATGATTCGTACCAACGATGCCATCACATCACCTATTATTTGCGGTTGAATAATATCCGAATAAATGAAGAGTTGGGATGGTAACCCTAAATATAAATTAATCGGATATTTTCCATTCGGTTTTGCTACTAAGTCGACATGAGGTGCAAAACCTAGTTGAAGACTCAATTGAGGTGATAACATTACAGATATCAAGTCTGTGTTATGACGAGTTGCTGTAACCAGCTTCGATATTTCATCATACCTTAGTCTAAAATGATTTTTCAACAATGAGTGTTCATTAAAGGCACTTAAAAAATTATTAATACTGTCATACGTCGTTGCTGGAATATGAGACTTGAATTCTGCAATTATATTTAGCTCCTTTTTTGAATCCTGGGCATCTTGTACGAGTGTTCTTTTCTTTATGTATATAATGTTTTCATGTTCTTGTACATTAAACATTGTACATGGATAATGAAACTCCACCAAACCAACGTCCCATTCACCTTCTAACTTTATAGTTTTTGGTAGTTTTGTTAAGAAATTGGCGGTTGTATTTTCTGGATAGTATGAAGTTGAACTATTGCTCAAAAGAGTTAAATAAAAACTGTCCTCGCTCATGTCTCTTCTAAATCTGATACCGGGATCCAACTATTAAACTTGTTAGGATAACCTTTCCATTTGACTAACACTTCTCTTCTACCTTGAATGCGTCGTGATCGTATAATTTTATCTATTTTATATTTAGTGGAGGGATCATAGACAACTTTTTGTAGCTCTTTTGTGTAAAACGTTCCTGTGATTGGTTCACCTTCCAAGTCTTTTAATGTGTATACAACCCAAGGAGCCCGTTCAATAATGGAATTGATCATAAATATTTCATCACTCCAATTGGTTTCATACCCTTTTTGAAATATATGTTTATATTTAGTTATTCTAACATGATCACCTATTCGAAGTGATGGATATTCATTTATCTGTATTTTCTTTTTCTTAGCTCCGTATAAATTTTCCCAAACGGTCATAATATTGTCATTGTTCACTTCGCATGGACACATCTTTATGCTGGAGTGAAAGCTATGGTTGTATGAATTTATTAAATCTTGTAAGATGTCGATGTATTTGTACGTATTTTTATAAGTAAAGTAACGCCACATCTTAGTTTTGAGAGTTCGTTGAAACCTTTCAATAACACTTGCTTTTATGTCAGGATTGTTTGTTGTGTAGTAATTAATATTTTTACTTTTGAAATAGTCCCTAACAACTTTTGATACAAACTCTGTACCTTTGTCAGATTGAATGTGACGAGGAGTGGCATTAACTTCGGCAAATATACTCTCAAAACAGCTTTTGACAACTTCAGAGGTCTTACTTCTCATTGCTCGTGCAAAGGCATATTTACTAAATACATCAATAACACACAAAATATATTTATAACCATCATTATATTTACTATATGTACGCATGTCGCTCAAATCAGCTTGCCATAGTTCATTATAATTAGATAAAATATACTTATTTCTTGGGAATCGTTTTTGAATAGGTTTATGGAGTGTGTAAGTTTCTTGCGACTGTAACCAAGTTTTTACGTCATCGCGGTTCAATTTGCCTTTCATTGCTTTGGCTAAATTATTTATGCTACTAAATCCAGCGGGATGTGAAACATCATAGTAAATGTTTGCTAAATCTAGTAGGGGCTCCATTTTTCCCAAGCAATCGTTCTTTTTGACCTTTTATTAGTAGTAGTTGTCACAGGAGTTGAGTATTGAGTGTCCGAATCAGTGTCCTTATCACTTTGTATCAGCTCTTTCGTCTGCAACTGTGTCATATATTCTAGAGATGTAGGATTACCAATGCAGGAAAAAGGTACTCGTATGTCCACTAACGCCGAAGCAAATTTTTCCCAGCCCACCGGTTTTGGGCGTTTAAGTGGTCTCACAAAATCACTTACTAAATCGAATATATTGCTTCCAGGTACAACTGTATTATTTAAAACTACTTCTCCATTCTCTTTCCACCAGATTTTCGGATGACTTTGTAAGATATAATGCAACAATACTCCACCTCTTTTTTTGTAAGTTTTAGGGATCAATTCAAGTATTTTCGACGGACTGTTTTGATATTTAATAGCGATCGTTCCTTTATTTTGACGGGTCACATCTTCATTGATCGGAGTAGGTTTTACAACTGGAATGGTACCCTCTTGTTTTTCTTCTTTAATTGTATCTTTAGTATCATCAGACCTCACTGTTTCATCATCGGTATCGGTCAATAATGAAATTTTAAGTGGTTTTCTACCTTCTTCAACAACGTGTAAATATCGTTGCAAAACTTGAGAATACAAAGCCCATTTTTCGTGATCATTAAGTGAACTCTTTAAGATTTTTTGCATTTCATCATCGAGTCGTGATAATGAATTGTCAGGTTCGTGAATATTATGAGCCTTTAGTTTGTTCATAAGTTCCGGCTCTACAAGTAACATTTTTTTCGCGTGCTGCATGTTTAATTTATTATCGAAGACAGTAAACCGTTTATCACAGCACCTAGTATTATGGGTAGAAAGGCTCCCCCTTTCTGCACGATGATGTTTTTTCTTGCTATATTTTTACCTTTGGATATAATTTTCCGTAAAATGTGTTTATATTTCTTTAAATGTTTCTTTTCCTTTTCTTTAAGTGGAATTTTACCTTTTAAAATGTTGTAGATGCACTCGCAGATAACGTTTACTTCTTCTTCATCACATGCTTTCAATATCAGTTTTTGATATTTTGGTTTCAGAGTATGTAATGCTTTCAATAGATGTTGGTGCGTTTTTACTCTCCTATGCATGGTTTCACAATGATTAGCATTGTATGTGATGCGACTATTTATAGCTTTTCTTGGGAATATAGACTGTGCAATATTTTGTTGAAGAAAGTACATTCGTTTTGATTCGATAGCTGTCATCAGTATTTTGCTTCAGATCAATCATTAAGTATCCATGAGCAACTTTGGTGGCATCTTTATAAGCTTCTTCAATAAATTTTGTATTTTCTGGACATACTTGACGAGCTAAATATCTGACTTGCGTCTTGTCTCTTGGGTTTTTAAAGTAAATTATATAATTAGCATTTAATGATATGTCACGTTGACCTCTCCCTTGATGAAATAAATTCTGGGTTATGTAAAATACACTAAGATTTCTGTGATGACTGCCTTTTGTAAAAATATCGACTATCCTGCCGTCAGATTCTCTCATTAGGTCATCTATGATAAGCAGTTGAGGTAGTTTACCATCAAACATGCTTAAATCGGGTATTCCTTGGACATATTCCACATTACTTAAATTGTACAGTGGCTGCATTTCATCATAACACCATAATGTTTTATGAAATGTTTGATCACAAACATCATTCACACAATTTAAGAAAGTAGTAACAAAATTAGATTTACCACATCCACTTGGACCAGCCACAATAGCTGTGAATGGATGAATAAAATGTTTCATGTTGAACAAAATCTATGTCTTGCTTGTTTAAAATCTATGTTAGGAATGAATGGATAAGGAAATGTGGATTGATTTAAAAATACTCAAATTTTTCAGATAGTAAATTATTTATTATACTAAATATCTTAAATCTAAATCACAAAATATTAAGAAGTGTGTCTAAGTACAAAGTGTTATATTTCTGAAGTCTACAAAATAGCGGTAAGTTTTAAAATGATTATTGAACAAAAAATCTTAATTATATAATACATTACCATAAAAATGAAGAAAGTCACAGAAAACAACTTACAAAATATTTCTTAATTTATAATGCCCCCATGCTGGTGTGTCTGTGGAGTTGGGTAAAATGCATCTTTTTGTGTCGTTATACGATAGACTAGTTTTGTTAATTTTTTGAGTAAATATTACATGTTTTATTGTCCGGAATCTATACATTTTTGAAAATTTGATTTGTTTATCGAAGAGACATTGCTTGTAGTTATTCATATTCATTTTCTTTGTTACACATTTATTCACTCCTTTCGCTCGTGCAATGAATTTATCTTCTACTGTTATTGCATACAATTTAGACCTCAACCCCACAAACTCTTTTAATATTTTTCCATTGTTTTCATCTTTAAAGAAACCTAACCTTTTTTTATTCAACCTAGGGAAACCAAAGATATTATCTTCTGTATAATCAGAAGTGTCAAAAAATTCATTTAGGTCAGGTTTTATATCAAAATATAAATTTTCTGTAAAATATTGATAAATAAGACTATCTGTATCAGTATATAATAACTTAACATTTTCTTTAAATTTTTTCTTCATGTAATTATAATGAAAGTCGTACATAAGGGTTTTAGATATATCTAAAATACAAAACCCTAAATAAATTGGCTTGTTGTAGTACAACTTTGTTTTGCGCAATTGAACTGCAATCAAGTTCTCTGAAAATATACTTAAACTATGAAACTCTGGTTTGGATATTAATGATTGGGCACCTTGCACTTTACCTCTGCTATCCCAGTGAGTAATTAATTTCACATTTACCCGTTTCTCTATATTTTCCATGGTCTTGCCAAAAACAGCGTTATTCATTAATTTATAAAAATCTTTTTCAAAATCTGTTTTTGCTTGTGTTCTTAACTGCGTGTTTAAATCAATATATTTTCTTAGCCATGGACTCTGTTTAAACTTCAACACCCTATGCACTTTAGTTAACTTTAACCCTAAATTAACACATTGTTTGAGGTTTCTGTAATGAATTACATATTTAGTTTTATTGTTTAAATTCGGGACTAACTTTTGTGTTTTACATTCGCCGATAACTATGTTTTCCGCACAAAGTGGTAAATCAGAGTGTAAATCATGCAGATCGTTGGGATATTCAAGATCTACTTCCAGAATATAACCATAATCACAAGTGTCGGATATGTTAAAATCAACTTTAGTATTTTCCCATTCAAAATTTCCGGTAGGTAAATATTGAGACATAGCCCACCCATATAAATTATTAGCATCAAAATAAGCTATGAAAGATGTAGGTTCATTTGGATTGTAATCTTCCAAATACATGTTGTTAGCCTTTCCATATCGATTACTACATTGCGATATTCCTCCTCTGATGCCAGCTTTGATGAAAGCTATTTTATCAAAGTCAGTTAATAACTCTAACTTAGCATCAGTGTATTTAAGCATCGCATCCCAGCTCAACCCAGGTGCAGTGTAATAATGTGATGGATCCAAATCATATGTTGCTAAACAAATATTACGGAAATTTTCAAATATGTCTGTTAGTAGCATTACATCTGTCTTTAAATATAAATTTGAATAGTCAAGCATTGTTTCACATCTAAAATGATTCCAAACATCTTGAGCATGAGCATAGTCTTCATCAGAAACATTACTATCGCTTAAGGAATTGTAAAAATCTTCTTTGGTGGGAAGTGTTGAACTCTCTAAAGAATCAAATGACTTCACGAATTCGTATGGAAATATCCCCTTTCTGATTAAACGTTTAAAGTCCTCATAAAGGGGAAATTGCTTTTTTAGTTCTGTGAATTCATCCAATTTTAGATTTTTGGCCAGACTATCTAAGCTGGAAGACATGAATTTAAAGGAATCAAAAAAACGTATACTTATTTGTTGTCCGTCCACAAAAATTTGTTTAGAAAATGAGATGTATTTCTCTTTATTTTGAGGAATTACATCTACCACACCTTGTTGAAAGTCTAAGGCATGGACAATAAAATGCGCATCGTAATTACTCAAGTTATGTAAAAATACAGGTATGTAACGTGGATATTTAAATTTAGTTTTGCATAGGGAGTGCACCATTCCTTGAAATTTACCAGTAGACCATTCAAAATATTCTACAGAGTCAGAACCTAAATCATTACTGCATATGAAACAAGTTTTGGAATGATCTGTTTTATCGTGTTCAGTTTGAAACGATGCGGAAGAAGGTTTATGAAAAAATATTCTTCTTTGAATATTCGAAATATTACTACTTATGCTTTCCATGAAATGTCTAGCACAGTCGGGGCCGGTATATGAATGATATTTCGACAGTTTATCATCATAGGAACATTTCAAGTAATAACCATAACTATAAACATTATGTTTATGAACATTATTTGTATACGCATTTGTAGGATCTTGATCACAAGTGTGAATCGGATTAAGGAACGATTCAAAATCTGCATAAATAACAAAAGGTAATTTAAGTTTTCGCTCAAACTGATTAAATAAAATTTTGTCAGATGGCTGGTTCTCATTGAACCAATTTTTAAAAGTTTTTTGAGAGCTTGGAACTTCTGTAACAATATGAGCACAGTCATGTTTCTGATGATCATTTAATTTTTTTAGTGTTGCAAAATGTAGAAGGCATCCATCACAAATATGGATTGCTTCATTTCGACCAGTTACTTGTTTGCTAACAAGTCGTGACAGGTTTTTAATGAAGCAGTAATGACCATTGGAACCGTTAGTTAAGTACAACAAATTTACGTGCTGCTCCTTCCTCGTTTTTGTGAAGTGTAGAGGACCAATTACGGTATTTGATTTAGTGTTAGAATTGTACTCTAATCCAAAAACATTTATACTCATATTATTCAAAAGCTCAACCTTTTTAATGTCTTGTAATTTTACTGGAAATCTTATATTACAAAAATTTAATTTGCTCTTATGAGGTAAATACGAAGATATTCTGTTAGCATCTTTTGACACCGGGTACAAAGCAGATAGTAGAGCCCACCTAAGACATTCGAAATCTTTATTTTTGACATTTATGACCGCCTTTTTATTTTGTATATCTTTCGGTACTTCTATATACGATGATCCTTTTAAAGGACTAAATTTATTTATGTTCATATCTAAATATTGTATTTTATTCAAAGTCCATCCACTATCTTTTTTTTCGAAGTCACTCATTTTGACAGAAAAGTATTCGCAGATTTTATGCATAAGAGCTTCAAATTCGTCTCCTAGGGCAAATGTGTAATTCATACTTTGAAAATCAAAAGTGTTTTTTAAATCTTTGGTTTCCTGGGTGAAATCAGCATGAATGATAAAATTCACTTTAATTAAAGTCAATTCATCTAAGCATGATTTGAGCAAGAAGATAATTTTGTCTTTATTATTATTCAAAAACTTTTCGGGGGTTTCTAATGTCTCTTGGCTACCTAAATATATTCTATATGTTCTAACACGAGATCCAAAAGCAGAGTCAATCAAACTTACATTATTCAATTCCTGACATGTTGAAATGACTTTGTTTTTATGAGCTTTACTCTTTAAATGGTTAGCAAAGTATTTTTTTCTCACCCAAACATTACACGCTTCACATAAAGTTCGCTCACTATGACTTTCGTCCGGCAAAGCAGATGAATTGAATGGTCCAGCTTCTAAATGATCTTCTGCTTTTCTTTTGATTCCCCTCCCAGATTGGAGACTATTACTGAAATGAAAAACATGTAACATAAAATAAATGTCAAAATATTATGAGAAAGTCGACGATTAGAAGTTACGAGAGAAAAATCAATAAAATACTAAACGTCTATTCTTAAAAAAGTATTGTTTGGTAGTGAAAATAAGAAATAATATAGGTAAAGCTCACCTAGGTGTATTGTTCTCGTTTCCTTCAAAACAGCACAGCTCCCAAAATCTGTGTGTTGTTTCATGTACGTATTGAATATCTTCAATTTCTTGACATAATTTGAACATTTCTTGTTCAAAGCTGTCCTCGCTTTCAATAGTGTCCATGTTGAACGACATCTCGATTGAAATTAGTGATTCTTATAGAAGGCAAAGTGGTATTTATATGCATAAAAATTCAATACTTATAATGATAAAAGGTATCCTAAATTAGTTGAATAATCATTAGTAAATGAGCTTATTGTGCTCATGAGTTGAAATGGTATTTTTTGCAGCCCGCTTTCTCTGCAATTCCTTTAGTTATGTTGTAAACCACTTCCTTGGTTTTACTAAAGTTGATATTATTTTCATTCGTATAATATTTTACACGAACTTCTGCGTGCCTCCAATGTTCTTGTAAAGGTATTTAAGAAAGTTTTTTCAAATCAAATAATTCGATTTTTATCAAATGTGTCGAAGTTTTCAAATCGTCTTCATTTGATGATATGCATGAAACTCCGCCCCCCTGACAACTACGTCCCACGGTCGAAGAAACTTTCTTCTTCTTAGCCTTCTGGTCAAAGAAGGCATCAAGGTCGGGAGTATTTGCTTTTCTTTTTACTGGCATGGGAGAAGATTCTTGACTATTAGATATTGGGTAATAAAAGTGTTTTAATGTATTGCATTCTTGATCATCGATTATGTCATTTGGAGAGTACTGCAACAATACAAATAACTCAACTTAATACACACAATCTTGCTCATACATTAAAATCAAAGCATTGTAAGAACAAGTAAATAAAAAAGAAAAAAATAAAGGTCACTTACCGACATTTTGTAGACTTCAGAAGCACAACACTTTGCACTACACACAAATATTAAAGTACTGATGTAGCTCTAGTTTGTTCTAAGCGTTTTATAGTGCTTCCGTATCGTTGGAATGCAGTAATATCAGTAGCCCATAGTAGCAAAAACGAAAGTTTAGGTGATTAGTTGGTAATTAGATAAGTAATGAGGTAGCTCACCATTATGATTGCAACAATAACAGGGACAGTCATCAGTAATGGAATATTTTTGCGATTACAAATGAGGTAGTCATAGTTCTTACTAAATGGTGTAGAGTCGATCTATCAAACATTGTTTTCTAGCAATGGAATGAAGTCACTGACGCCAGTCTCATTGTTCGTAAGGCTCGAATAAATCCATCTGTCCTAATAGCACATCAAAAAGTCTTAGCAACGACAACAGCTAAATATCCGATTACTCGAGCTGAAGTTAAAGTTCTAACTATTCCATCGGGAGTTCAAGGCAAAACTTTGGATAACATATTCCTCGGACAAGTACCTAAAAGATGTATTATAGGCTTTATTAAAAATTCAGCATTTAATGGCTGTATAACACAGAATCCATTTAATTTTGATAACCATGGTATAAATTTATTTAGTTTATATGTGGATGGCCAACAGGTCCATTCAAAAACATTACAACCATCCTTCAAAGATGGATTGATTACATCGACCTATCAAACATTGTTTTCTGGCACCGGCATTCACTTTTTGAACGAAGGCAATTCAATAGCAAGAGAAGACTATGGAGGAGGATACTGTTTATTAGCTTTTGACTTAACTCCAGATCTTTCGGCCAGTTCGAGCTCACATTGGAACTTAGTTAGACATGGAAGTGTAAGACTAGAGGTTCGCTTTGATACAGCTTTGACAACAACACTCAATTGTATTATTTATGCAGAGTTCGATAATGTTGTGGAAATTAACAAAAACCGCGATGTGAGTGTCGATTACAATAGTTAAATACGGGTGGAGCATACAATTCCATTCAATTGGAAATACGAATTCTATCGTACCGCTAACATGAGCTATGATGGATAGTCAAGAAATAAAATACTTTATGAGTAAAATTGATAACAGATTAACATCTAATGTATTTGCAGCGAACAGATTGCCTATGATTGTTCAATTACCTGCTTTCATTGTAGCCAATTTGGATCCGGATTCCAAGCCTGGTTCTCACTGGGTGGGTATTCACATTGATAGTAATGGAGTTGGCGAGTACTTTGATTCTTTCGGACGAAAACCGGTGGGGTTTCATAAATTGTTCTTGGAAAAAAATACAAAGAAGTGGGTATACAATCATAAGCAACTGCAAAGTTACTTTACGTCAGTATGTGGAAAATATTGTCTAGTATTTCTTTATGCAAAAATGTATGGTGTATTGATGAACGATTTTGTAAATGAATTCTCTACTGTCAATAGAATAAGTAATGATTTAATTATAAGTAAGATGTTTAATATGATTTTTGAATAAATGTGTTTAGCAACATGACTTGGTTGTTTAATTTATGAAGTTTTAAAGGCTGGTAGAAAATGGTTTTATTCAACAAACAAGCATACAAGGTACGGGTTAGGTTAGGTTAGGCTTTCTGTAACAAGCATACAGGGTACGGGTTAGGTTAGGTTAGCTTGTTATGAAAAGCATAATTCAAGGTAGAGGTTAGGATAGGTTAGATTAGGTTTCCTATGAAAAGCATGCGAGGTTAGGTTGCCTATGACAATCATTCAAGAAACTGGTTGGGTTAGGTTAGTGGAGCGCATAAAACAAGCTCACCCGGAGCTTGTTTGATGCGCTAGTATCCTGAAGCGCCAGAACCCACAAATCCCTACTACTTCAATTTGTGATTCTTGAATGCTCAGCAACACATAACACATCAATTTTTTTCATAATTTAAATAGAGACTTACTTCTATATCCTTGCCAGAGAAGCCTTGTATATTTTGATGAACAATATTCAAATAGGAAGACTTTCTTTTGTCACTACAGGGCCAGAGGACTTTGGAACTAATTCCAAAGTCGAATAATTAGTGTCAATATTACACTGCTCAAAAGAAGCAGCAGTTTTACTAGCCAAGTTATTGGCTAATTGTTTAAAAAAATAAGATAGCGATATAGCTATTTGTCTCTTATAATAAGTAGGCAGATAGTATTTATCCTTTATCATATAAAATTTCTTTACAAATTTATTAATGTCAATTATGTGAAATTGGCTATTATATGCCATATGTGCCATAGTACTGGATGAGCAAACATTCAGCTTTTCTAACAATTTTCGTAGGTCTTTAGCTTTTTTGTTTTCTGAAGAAATTTATTAATTTTAATATATTTTTTCAACTTCTTTCTACTGCATTTAATAGAATCCTTTACACTTTTGCAGTAACAAATCTTATCATTTGATAAGTCTATTGATGTAGGATTGATATTAAATGAAGCAGAAAGCATGTCAGGAGCGCTACCAACCAATTCATCAAATAGATTTTGGTTCCGAGAGGAATGTATTTGTAATTTTTCTAATTCTAATCTTGTTATATATTTATTGGCCTCATAGAGTTGCTGCTCCAATCCAGTGATGAGCCTGAGGGCCTGCTCATATTCATCCCTGCATTTGTTAAACCCGTCTATTATCATTTGGAGTTTATCTCGATTCTCGTTAAGAGTTAAATTTAAATTGTGTAACTCAAACATTTCTCTTTTTAATATATATTTTTTTTCATCACATCCAATTTTTCTTTTCATTGTCATCCTTTTCATTGTCATTTATTTCCCTATGAAATTGTGTGAATAGCTCCTTGGAAATTTTCAATTCTTGTAAGGCCATATAAAGTTTGGAGTCTTCTTGACGAGCTGAAACCTTGCGAGTCAACATTTTAAAAATTGAAGTAATAAGGGATTGTTTAATACAAATATCAGGTAGTTGTCAAACAACAGAGAGGTTATCTTATTGATAACACTACACTCCTTTATTTGCAATAATTACAATTACTAAAGAAAGGTATCTACCAACAATAACTTTAAATACGGTGTTAACTAATCACGACAAAAGCGATGACAATGATTAACATACATTAATTGAAATACTGATAATACACTTACCGGCGCTTGACCGGCGATTTTTACAACACAATAAGTAAAAAAAACCTTCACAATATTTTACACTAATTAGATTTCAACACTTGTTATAGTGATAAAATGGTTTGTGGCCTTTTTAATATACCAAATTAATTAAATTTGCAAATAAATATAGGAGATATTACTAACAGGTGTTTACGATATTGGTTTTTTGTTATGTTTTTTTACTATTTCTATTTCTACTATTTTGACGACCGTTTGGTGCAACGGTAGCGATCCTACCTTTCGCACCGACGGTCCTGGGTTCGAATTCCGGAAGGGGTGGATGTTTGTGTGATGATTACGAACATTTGTACCTGAGTCATATATATTTCTATAATTATTACACAAATATGTATTATATATGTATGTCTATCCGTTACCCTAGTACTTATCCATAACACAAGCCTTATAGTGCTTACTTTGGGCTAGGCTAATTGGTGTGAATGTAAAAATTATTATTATTATTATTTCAGTACTAGGTTTTTATACCAAAAGAAATTTTTACTAGAAAACCACCCGAATCCGCTGGCAAGACCAGTTTCGTCTATGAAAGTTTCTTCAGTTATAATATTAATAATGTCAATAAATTACACTTAAATTTCTAAGATCCTCAGTAGCCTTGTGATAAAGGTGGCTGGCCCAATTTTCCATAAATCGCTGATTCGAGTTTCCCCTGACCGAGATGTATGTTTACAAAATATTATTAAAAGGTTTCTCTTGATACTGGTCATTTCATAAAAAATACACCGCAATTTACCTTTTAATCATTTAAAATTACAAATGGTATAATTTTCCGGAGTCGTATTTAAGCGGAGCCAAGCCAACGGGCCGCTGTTACCATCTGATTACAATGATTGATGACTCGAGGGAGACTTCCGGCAACACGAGACGTTTTGGCAATTAAACTGCAAATTATCATGGGATTCAATGAGTACTTATGAAAATCAAATTACAAGGTAACGATGTAAATGATGAAAAATTGGAAACGACATTGTATTTGGTAACAGGAAAATGATAAATAGGATATAGACGGAGAAAATGTTCAAAATTAATGAATAGAAAATTCAAAATCAGTCACAAAAATAAAATGTTATTATCATAAACCATTTCGTGTGTATATATATATATATATTGCATACCTGTTTCTAATGAAATGAATATAATAGACGAATAAAGGTAATGTAGAGTAAAATAACTTTGCTTGATTTTATTGCAACAGAGGTATTGTCCCCGGCAAACAAGTTGAACATGATTTTGAAATCACGTGACATGCACAGTAGTGAATAATGTACCTAAACTTGCTACTGCGCATGTCATGTGATTTCAAAATCATGTTCATCTTATTTGCCGGAAGGTATATACAATGTTTGTGTGGTGTGTGTGTTAAATTATTCTGGATAAAAATGGTGGTGAGAAAGAACAACAAAAGGTAGTGGTGCCCATCGATATGCCCTTATATACTTAGACAGCGCCCTTAAGGTGTTTAGCTCTGCGTTAATTCACTTAAAATAAGACGATGCTTGTGTGATAATTTAATGGATGTAGTCTCTGCCGCCATAATGTCTCAGCAGACTGCCAGGGTGCCGTTGTTAACAATATTTATGTATCATATATGTTTATGTATGATATATGTCTATCCGTTATCCTTGCACTCATAATACCTAACTTACTTTGGGCTAGGCTAATTGGTGGGAATCTAAAAATATTATATTATTACTAGCTGACCCGGTAACGCGTTGCTATGGTAACGCGTTGCTATAGTAACGCTAATTGATACAATGGTAAAGAAGCGGACCGACAAACACACAAACAACACATATGTGTTCTTAGAGTTAGATTATATATTAATGTGAATATGATAACAGGCCCGGAAACACCACAGAGGGCAAGAGCTATTACCCAATCATGCGAAGAAGGTGAAACTCGAGATTTTTTGTCCCTTATCCATTGAGTTTCTCATGCGAAAGTTGTTTAACCTTCGTAAACATGTGCTCAACGTGTTTACCACTGCACCTCTTTTTACTACGTGTTCTGAATTAAATTCCCATCATACCTAAAGTATTGTAGAGACGTAACATCTCACATTGGTGAGACATTGTTTTTAGCCTTGCGTAGCCATATAATTTGGCAATTCCTGTCATTAGTAATTTACATATTAAATTAAGTTTGAAAGTTTTTTTATGCCTGTTAACAACCTGATCGAAGTATGTCGTTTTAAAATCTTTAACTTCAGTTCAGAATATCTCTTTAAGAAAAAATGCACTTACAAACGCTTTCCTGTGAGTTCTTGGGTATAATGATTTAGATTGATTTGGGTAAAATTTTTGATACCCACTGTTTGATTCTCACTGTGTTACCCGTTTAGGAAGAGACTGATTTATGTGGGATTCTATTGCAAACCTGTCTGTCTTATTTTTGATACCCACTGTTTGATACTCACTGTGTTACCCGTTTAGGGAGAGACTGACTGCCTAAAAACAATTTGTTATAAGCTCTTCAAGTGTGAAGGGGTGTACTCACTAAAAACCTAGGTAAGCACCCACTTGTGCTACAGTTGATGGTCCCTCATGTCATTATGGCATTCGCCGCTTAACACCTAGGCCCCTAAAGCTACTTGCACTAATGGAATTGCTTGGAAAAATTGATTTAAATAAAATTTCTTAAGTTTCTTGGTAAGTCTTGGAATGCTAAATAATTTTCTATCATGTCTGTTATCGACGACTTTCAACTTGCTAAAGGGAAGGTCTTCGAAGACTCTCTGTAGGATGTTACTGGGTCTACTTTGAAGCGAATTAAATAAACATCTTGAAGGAGGTTTCTTTGTCCGACAATTATCTTAGTTATTAATATTCTTTATTATTCACTAATTTTATTTTTTTTACAATTTCAGTTGAAGATGTCAGTATAATTAATATTAGCAATAAGAAGAACATTTGAACATCGGAAACGGAGCATTTTCTGTACATCCAAAAAAAATTAAGTAATGGTTATAATACTCTTTCGCTTCGTGACCAGGAATTCATAAAATATTAAAATTGGTCGGCAAAAAATTATGTTTACAATTTCTTAGTCAGATCTGGGCTTGAGTATTATAATGTTGTATGGTCCCCATTAAATTAATTTTAATAAGCATGAACGGATACAAAAACGGCTATTATGTATCATCTAGTATATTCAGGTAAGCTATCGAGCAATTCATCAAATAGACTCTGTTTCTGAGAAGCTGATATGTTTGATTTCTCTTATTTCTAATCTTATAACATAGTACTTTGTTGCCCCAACCTCATAAAATTGTTGCCCCAACGATGACTCAAGGCCTGCTCATACTCATCGCTGTATTGGTCGAACCCCTCTTTAACGATTGAAAACTATTTCAATCCTCAGTAAGACCCTAATTTTCATTCTTTATTTTACAAGTTTTACTCTGCACATCTAATAATGCTTTTTCATCCTCATCTCTTTTTCCAATTTCTTTAAAACTTCAAATTCTTGTAAGACCCTTTGAAGTTGAAACTCAGAAGAGTATTACAATAACGAGCTAAGGCCTGTAAAAGCATCATCATCCATTATTTTCATCAGAAATTAAACTTATAAGAAAACTTGTGAAGATAAAGTCTAGGGAGCTGTGAAACAACAGTGAGGTTATCTTATATAGAACACCATTTATAGAGGGAGTGTTTGCAAAAATTATAATTATAAACCACATTTAACAAGAAAAACGGTTTTCTCTAATACGGTAATGACACAACACTCACCTGCAGTTGTCCGGCAATATAAAGAACACTCGTAAAAACGTTCTTTGGATTTTATATGTTATAGAAAATATGACATTGAAAATGCTTAAAAATAAAATTAAGTACATTGTATAAATTCTTTTAATATTTGTCATTAATTACCCACATGAAACAGTACATCTAACTGTGATAAAATGATTTATGGCCCTTTTGATGAACTGATTAATTAAATTTGCAAATAAATTTCGTTATATATTTTTAGCAGCTGTTTATGGTGGTGTTGACATAGAGGAAAAAGCGATATCTTCACTGTGATTATATTATTTCATCAGTGTAATTAGTAAGTTAGTAGTAAAATCAGTGTCACTTCGGAAAAAGAATGTTTGCACCTTAGTTCTTACAGTCACTGTTAGAAAACATGAACCTAAATAGTATTCAAGACACGTTCATCTCAAAACTGAAATGCTACTACAAAGTAGGAACGAGCAATTTTGTGTGGTGAGTGCCACACGACGGACTAAGTGGAATAGAGATGTATCTATATCTTATAAGTTTTAGAGGGAGTCCCATATATATTCAACGTCAGGTTGGTTCTATAAAGGTTTTTCCACAAGGTCAAAACAAAGGAGCAAGCCTTTTACAGAATAGGGTAAAGCAGAGAGGAAAAACTGCAAAAATAAAAATCTTTCGTAGTATAAATTAGATGATGTGTAGTTCAGCCAGCTAACAGTGAATCAAACCGTATCCAAGATCATTGCATATTACTTTAATATAGAAGTGAGTAAGCTTTAATAGGATCGGTGTGTAAATATAAATTTATGTGTGTTCTTAAACTATAAAAGCACGAACACTGCTGTAAAGAAAGGATAAGTGGCATCAAAAAATTATTATCCCAAACTCCTATACGTACGATATTTTTTTTTAAATTTCGTAACTTTTTTTATTTCATATAATGTTATATTTGATTTATATAAGAAGATTATTTTTTTTCCTTTTGTGCCGTGACCCGAGAGATTTTAGGGCAACCTAAAATCGTAATCATTTATTTGCATTTAAATAAGGTATACAGAAGGTCATAAATAATTCAATAAATCAGCCCATTCGCCATAATGAAACAGTACGAATTATTAAACAATAGGAATATAAATTAAGAACACTTAAGTCTATTAAATATAAAGATAATAATTTGTATTTAAATGTCAATTCATCGATGTGAGTTTAGACCAGGGGGTCTAAAATAGTAACATTGTATGAAACATCTATAAAATGTTTCATTTGCAGATTTGTAGCAGAAACATTTTTTACACCCTAAAACGGTGAAATTAATATATGAAACATCTGCAATTCATTTGGTATCTGAACTCAGAGTAAACAGGACTGGAGTAGCCATTAGTCAATTTCTCGTACATATTTTTCTGCCATTTTTTGCGGGGGGTGAGGTTACTACTACATTCAATGCCAGCACACAGGAACAATAACTCTTTGCGTGTTTACAAACGCACACATGCATAATACGACAAACATATTTAAAATACACGCACACGTGCTTAAAATAGTGTGTTAACGTTCTATTCAAACACACGAATGTCATTGTGTGAGAAGTGACATGACATAGCACGAGAATATCGATATCGATAAATCAGTTTCGTTTAATGAATGAATGTATTAACTTTGCGTTAGTATTCCTACATTATGTATTAAAAATTAAATTAAATTAATGATGATATTACACGCTACAACAGTCAGTTTCGAAGGCTACATCCATAAAATACAAATTGAAACTTAATAGTTTATTGCATTTAAGATATATTTACAATAGGTGTTATTATATATATAGAATTTACTGTGGACCCTTTCGCGTATAACCATAATGGAAAAGAGGAACTCTGAAACATTATTTTTAACAAAGCGTATATAGTTATAATTCTCAGATTTTTACTTTGACCGATTGATTATTTGTATTTTTTTGCGATTTGCTTACATCACTTTTTGCAGGTATTTCCTTTTCAACTTATTCTTTAACCTAAAATTAATACATTTAAATGTAATAAACTAAAACTGTTAATATCTATTTGAAACATAACTAGTTATATAATAAACTAAGAGGATCATTCAAGAATAACGTTGGCACAGCATGGGCAACTAATCTTCTTCTATTGTTAGATAATTTTTGAAACTGAGACGGCTCAAAATGTATGGAAAATATAGTACTTGTTCTTGAAGATGCCCAAGATGCCCTATTACCTATTACAAGCATGAATCCATTTTTTTCGTATGCTGTATTCTTTAGGAAAACTGGATATGAAAAATTAGATGTTTCCGGGCATGTCAAAGCTTAAAGTATAAATACCAACAATTAGTATACCGCCTAGGGGCAGAGTATATTTGCCTGAACTACACATACCGATCATTTCTAATTTTAATACTGCAATACTATCTTCCAATAGCTTTCATTTATGTACAAATGACTTTTGGCACCACATACCTTACTCCTAGTATCTTGAAGTATTGCAGTTGGACAAGCCGGTTTTTAAAAAGAGCTATAAATGCTACAATATTAATAAAAAAACTTAACTTAAATGTTGACGATGACATTTAGCTATTACCCTACTAAAATGTCATCAAAATCCGTCGAGTAGGCGTCATCAGTTCAAAATCACATATCTTATTCTTATTTGAAATCATCATTAATACCTGGTAATAATTACTGAAACAAACTGTAATTTATCTAAGCTGTTTTTTAGTATCGTTAAGAAAAAGCATTCATTCACTCATTCATTACTCACTCGTAAAATCACAATATCGATGAAGTTGACATCACTATTGTGCAAATTAATATTGTACAAATTAATAAGGGTTGCTGATTACAAAATAAAAACAATTTGTCCTGTGGCTCGAAAAAAATTTTGGTTTCTCGGAAATGATCGGGTATGCTGGTTAGGCGATGGTACCCTTTTAACCGTGCTTTTTTATGAAGTCAGGGACACTGTAGGTATATACAGCATTAGTACTCTTAATGTTTATGAGCGCCGCCCAGCATGAATAAAAGGGCAAATAGTTTGATTATTATTTTAATTAATTATTTTATTTATTATTTTATATTTCCATGTTGTGTAGCAAAGAATAGGCTTCAAGCAGCCGCAAAATTGTAGGTATGTACTTAATACTGAACTAAAAATAAACACGCAACGTACATTGTTAAAACGAAATTATAATTGGTAATTAATTAATACAAAATAACAGTTATTTATTACCAACAAACTATTTCTAATTTTTGTCTTAATTAATTGAAATGCGATAATGGTCAACCCTAGGTAGTCTCGTGGGGAGTGCAGCCATGACGTCATCAAACGAACTTTGAGCGCGAAATTTGAAATTGTAGTCTGCTAAAACATGAAATTATGAATTAAATAATAATCAAAACCTAAAAATTATGCTTACAAATGAAAGGTGACGCCATCTTTTTGCATACCAGATATTTTCGAATTTATTTTTACAGTAGAAAACAGCACAGGCAGGCATTTTTGTGGGAGCTCTGCACGGTAAGACGTTCTGATTATTGTGGTTTTAAAATGGCGGCTCAACTAGTTTTATATAACGCACAGGATTCCGAAGCTTGTGCATTTGGCAGAGGGGTAATGTTAGGCAAAGGCTACTCCAGTCCTGTTTACTCTGAGTATCTGAAACATATTTAACGGCGATATTGCTACACCAAAAAAATACAGTGATGAGCCAAATCGTAATTTTACGGTTTTAGTTGAACTTATATTTTCCATGAATATAGTGAATAAAAAGTTTACTTAAATATTCTTTATTTTTTAAGTAGTGAATATTATTAAATAAAAATATAAAACGATTTATATGGCTTTAAGTGAATATTTTCGTTATATGTCTTGATGTCTGCACTGGCAATATTGCGCGCGTCTGTCATCATGCTTGTGAATTATCAACGAGAACACAACTTACAAAAAAATATTTATTAGTTTTGTTTAAATGTCGGTGGAGATTTTCAAGAATTGAAGAGTTTATTTTCTTTCGTTATTGTGTGTTATAAGTGGTTTAAATAAAAACCAACTTTTCTTCATATGGGAATAACTACAAAATAAACATTTACAAAATGTTTACAACAATGCTTATGTCTACAACAATTCGCTGGTTTGCGAGAATATCGACGGAACTCAAAATTCTGTCAAATTGAACTGAATATGCCAAACGGTCTTAAATCTTTGATATATTATTATGAAGCCACAAGAATATTATCGCTGGTGGAGATGCAACGAGCTACTGCAGATGCCGAATTCACTAGTGCTTTGTAAGTTATCGGCCAGAGTTTGGCGCGGCTAAGAGATATAGCGAAGGCAAATGCAGATATACCTCGTGCCTTCCATGTGATAAGGCAAAATTGGGACGGCTATCAGACATAGCTGAAAGATTCCTGCATCATAACAACAACATTATATTCTAAGAAATTAGTCATTTAAGTATGATTAGATATGAACGTAATAAGAGAAGTATTGTAAAAATTTTAACTGAAATTAAGTATTGTATAATGTTTTGATAAGAATGAATACCATAATATATACATTACTTAACACAAAATAAAAAAAAGGATCTCTCCTAGATAATATTTTGATATATTTATAATAAGCTGCAAATAAATATTTTAAGACAAAAGTTTACATTCTATAATTTATTATATTTCGTTCTTGCCTGTTCTGAGGGAAATGTATAAACTTTCCTCTAAAATGCTCATTATTTAGGGCCAGTGTCACAGAGCGAATACCAACTACTTAATGATATACCTCATATCTTATCATATACTGGAGGGAGACTCTGTACCAGGGTCGTCTGCTTAGGTACCTCCGTCTTACCTATTTCTGCCGCAAAGCAGCAGTGCTTGCATTGCTGTGTTCCGGTTTGAAGGGTAAGATATGGCAGTGAAATTACTGGGTACAGTGACTTTACATCTTGTGTCACAAGTTGGCAACGTACACTGTGGTTCTTGTAGGGGTTGCAGTTTTGCTGCGAATCTAACAAGAGCCACATGTATTATAGGTGACTGTTACCACTTACCATCAGGTGGGCAGTTTGCTTGTTTGCCAACTTTCAGAAATAAATAAAAATAAAATATAAGACCAATACATATAATTTTATACTAATTTGGAAACAATTGATATTCCTTTCCTAACGACGACTGTTTGGTGCAACGGTAGCGACCCTGCCTTTCGCACCGACGGTCCTGGGTTCGAATCCCGGTAGGGGCAGATGTTTATATGTGAATACGAGCATTTGTACATGAGGCATGGGTGTTTATATACATTTCTATGAATATCACATATCAATGTATCATATATGTATGTCTATTCGTTTCTCTAGTATCCATAACACAAGCCTTACAGTGCTTACTTTGGACTAGGCTAATTGGTGTGAATGTAGGAAATATTTATTTATTTATTTATTCTTTATTGGACATAATAAAGGGCTCCTATTCTTTTATTAAATCTAGAGCCAAACACTTATTAAGTCTATAAAGACCAATGAACTCGGAGTCGGGCATTTCAAAAGCCAACTCCAAATTCCTAAGACCAGCGTTACGTCTTCTATATATAAGAGCTTCCTCTTGACGAGCATGTTCTAAAAAATTTTCGTAAAGTCCCAAGTCTGCCATTATTTAAAAACATGCGATTTTTCACTACACAGGCGACAAAAATGATTTAAATAAAAAATTGAGAGCAAAATGTTGGTCAAATAGTAACATCTAACAATTCTTCAATTCTTCAATTTGACATAAATGGCAATTCATATAAGTGTACCATATTACGCATTCCCATACAAAACTGTCACTTTAGATTAATTGCAGTTTATGTTTCATTTTATGATTGGTGAAATAACTTACCATTTTAAGATTTCGCAAATGAAACATATTATGGACGGAATATGAAACATACAATGTTACTATTTTAGACCCCCTGATTGATCAAATTTCATGAATCTAGGTCAAGGGGTTTTTTATACTAATATCATATGAGAAATTATCATTATCATCGTATTAAACACACGTACTCACGCACGCACATACACACACACACACGCGCGCGCTAGGTTAAGCTCGATCTTGTGTTGTTTATTTTTTCTTTTCAAAAATGTTAATTGAAAATTGTCGGTTCGGATGTAAAGGGACTGGTGATCTGTCATACAGGGTCTCCTAGTACTGACGCCAGTTTCTCGCATAGACTAATTAATAAATTATTTTTAGATCGAGTAATAAACTGTAACTCATAATTCAGAGAGAAGAAATAAACAAGTATTAATTATTATTATTATGTATTATCTTAATTAATAAACGTAAAATATATATATGTTTGTTACTCTTTCATACATGTTGTAGGGGTACAAAAAAGGTCCAAGAAAAACATGCTTTTGCATTTTTGCGAGTTAAGTAGCGGGTTAAAGCTTATTAACCTTTAAGTACAGAAGTATTTATAGATGATAACAACACAAAGTACTTGAAACCAACAAAATTGGCCATATTTATAACGCGTATTCAGAATTCACTTAGATTTTAATTTATTTATGACGCAACTTATTTCATGCGCGTCACAGTGCCTACGATTTTATTGTAAGAAAAATCCTAAGTTCGCTTCTGCCATTATAAGTTTGCCTTCTTAAAATATACTTATGCTTTTTTCTATCGACACTCGATAAAATGACAAAACAGCTTTTTAGCTAACGAGAAAACTTTGATATGAATATACGTATGTCCACTTTCGTATTAAGGTCGGTAGCACATCGAGCTCATAAAATAATCTTTATTACAATGGCATAAGGTGGTATACACATGGTAATGTAAAAATTTATTCCCAGTCGAAATATATTATAAACGGCGATGTCCATTTCCTTTAACTATCTTTTATATCGTTTACAAAATGGCGTATGGGTACGTTTAATAGGATTGGGAGACGAAGAAAGGATAAGATTCGATCTAGTCCTTGTGGGAATGATGGGAACTTTATTAGGGAGGGATTTGTGGCCAGGGATGGGCTGCGAGGGCCAGATTTGAAAGATGATGCATATTTAATGATCTTCGTAATTCCATAAAATGGGGAGCATTTGAGTTTGAAGTAGTATTATGAAAAAAGGCGATTATGGCTTCTTTTTTTCTTAGTCATCCCAATAATGATGTTTTACTCTATAATGATATTAAATTCAGAAAAATCGTTGATTTTTTAAGGGTTCAAATTATCTAGAACAATTAAAGTGAAGTATGTATGGGTACTTATTTATTCTTTTCCCTAAGGCAGTAAGCTACAAGTCGATATGATAACATACCTACTTAATTTTATAAACTCTGAATCTATAATCTGAGATCACAAATTTGTTGTTTGTATGTTTGTCTGTTCGCTCTTTTTCCCGCTTTTTTTCATTGTATATGCGTTACCATAGGTACGCGTTAACCGCAAGTAGTTCGTCTACCGGACGCTAGATGGCGCTAACGGAAAAATATTTAATAATAGATTTTTTTTTTTAAGAATTTTGTTCATCCGTGCGAAGCCGGGACGGGCTGCTAGTATATACTCTAAGAACACAAATTTGTTGTTTGTGTGTTTGTCTGTCCGCTCTTTTCCCCGCTCTTTTTCCATTGTATACGCGTTACCATAGCAACTCGTTACCGGGTCAGCTAGTGTATACCAAATATAATTCTAGCGAAAGGTTAACTCAAATTTAAAGACAAACTTAACTTTTTAGGTAAAAAATGTTCTTCCATACACCAAACGTTGACTGGTGGATTATGCTATGTAAGTAAGTCAATCGAGCTTTTTGAGATACATTATTAATTAAATATTGCCCTTAACGCCAGGTTAATGAACGCTTCTGTTATAAGTGAGTCCACTTTCTTAGTACGGTCGTCAGCAAATCTAGTAATACAATCTAAAGATAAGTTGATTTTTATTACAATGACATAAATTAGATCTAAAACGCATAACTTAATATAATAACGACGACTGTTTATCTGCCTTATCATACCTTTCTCACCAATGGTCCTGGACTCAAGTCCCGGAAAGGACAGATGTTTGAGTGATGAATACGAGCATTTCTACCCGATGCATGGGTATTTATACATATTTCTATCAATATTACATATCCATGTATCATGTATATGTATCCAGGGCTTGTGCTAGGCTAACTGGTGTGAATGTAAGAAATATTATTCATATATTATAAATATAAAGGTAAAAACAATACACTGTTTATTGACCTGGGACTTTACCTCAGTGTAAGTTTTGAAATATGCCAATGACGTTGGAGTTAGGGTTTTAAATAAAGACTTTATTCCTATGTCGTTAAGGTTTATTGTTAAAATTTTGACTTAAACGCGATAGTAACGTATACATGTTTAATCATACACGCAGGTCTCAGGATTAAACTAGGTCTTCCCTATATCTAAGGTCTCAACCGATGTAGTGCAGCCTTCATCATTTATTCATTCATTAATTCTATCCGGTATTACATTTATTTCTCATTAATGACGACTACGATATTAAACAAAGAGGTAAGGCTGTATTCAACACTAAGCGGCTTACCCCAGAATGAAAGTGAAAACAATACGACTGGCTATCTTAGATCACGAATTTGTTGTTTGTCTGTCCGCTCTTTTTCCATTGTATCAATAACGTTACCATAGCAACGCGTTAACCGCAAGTAGCTCGTCTACCGAACGCTAGATGGCGCTAACGGAAAAATATCTAATAATAGAAAAAAAATTAAAGAATTTTGTCCACCCGTGCGAAGCCGGGACGGGCCGCTAGTAAACATTGAATAAAATATTTTTGCTGGATTACTTATGCAATAATTTTGCAAGGTTTCCTAAATAAAACAATAAAATATATAATTTCGTGCTGTAAAAGTAAATATGGCCATAGTCGCCCTTTCAATACTCTATTTAAATTAAGTCAATACATAAATATATACATTAAATCACGCCTTCTCCCGCAGGGTTAGGTAGAGATCACAGATTTCTACTTACCACGATTCTGACATACATTTCTCGCTTCTTCAACTCTCATCACCCTTTTCATACAAGCTCATCGGTTAAGGGTACTTTTGACCTGGTTCTTTTTTCAAGATATCCTCTATTTTACCTGAAACTAGGTCTGCCTTTTACCGACTTGTCTATGCACATTTACCTCATATATTTGTCTTGTTATTCTCCTTTCGTTCATTCTCTCTACATGTCCAAACCATCTAAGCATCCTTTTTTCTATCTTTGTCACTATCACTTCTTCCATACCACACAGCTCTATTATCAAATCATTCCTAATTTTATCCACAAAATAACTCCAGCTATACTTCTTTAAAATTTATTAATAACTAGCGGCCCGTCCCGGCTTCACACGGGTGGACAAAATTTTTTAAATTTTTTCTACATTAAATATAGCCTATGTTAATCAGCGTGAATGTAGCTTTTCAATGGTGAAAGAATTTTGGAAATCGGCTTAGTAGTTTTTGAGTTTATTCATTGCAAACATACAAAAATACAAATCTTTCCTCTTTATAATATTAGTGTTAATTGATTATAAAAATTGTTATTCTTAGGCTTATGGTAACTATGGTAACTATATATGGCAACAAACACACCAAGTATTATCATAATATAATGTACTGATAGCCGTGTGGTATATAGAAGAGTAGAACTTACCCTTAACACTTAAGGTAGGGAAAGAAAGAAAGATAAAGGGAAAAAGGAGACTAATGCTACTGGAGATAATCAAATACACCTCCGCAGACCACAAAATGGGCAGCAACGTTTTCAGAATTATGGTCTTTTACTGCGTCTTCGACCTGTGGAGATTATGGTGAATCCCCAATTGTCGGCTGTGGTTTCCATTCAATAGTGGACGTCTTTGGGTTGAGAATAGAGATGATTATGATAAAATGTTTAAACAATTCACCTCAAGCGGCATATAGGCTCGAGCCACCTGGCAAACCGGGCATATTATAATTAATCTAACGACACGTAATCAATTAGTGATATTAACTTTATTTTTCCTGAATTTGAATAATTATGGAATTACTGACCATCTATTCTCTCATTTTTTATGCTGAATTTTATGCATGCAAATGAGGTTTAATATGTCATTAAGGAACATTTCAATGAATAAAATATACAGGCAGTCTATCATTGTGCGTCGTTTTAAAACATAAAATGAAGGTTACCTGGAATTAATTATTTACTTGCTTCCTTTTACACTCAATAACACATTAATCAATACAAAACGGTTAATTGGTTTTATATAAGGTACAATATTAATCTATAATCTTAGAACACAGTGGTTTGTGTGTTTGTCTGACCGCTTTTTTCCATTGTATCAATAACGTTATCATAGCGACGCGTTAACCGCAAGTAGTTTGTCTACCGGACGCTAGATAGCGCTAACGGAAAAATATTTAATAATAGAAAAAATTTAAAGAATTTTGTCCACCCGTGTGAAGCTGGGACGGGCCGCTAGTTAATACAATAAAAGCATTTTGGGTCCCACGATCCGGAATGAGTAGATGTTTGTGTGATGTGAACGAGCATTTGTACTCGATTCATTAGTATTTATATATATATTTCTATGAGTATTGATATTTATTAATATGTATGTCTATCCGTTACCCTAGTATCCATAACATAAGCCGTAGAGTGCTTACTTTTGGCTAGGTTAATTGGTGTGAATGTAAGAAATATTATTTACTGCTAGTGATTTACGTCACACTACGTAAAAATACATTCTTTGTCGCTAGTTACGTATTACGATTGATCGATATAATGAAATGATGGCACTAATATCTTCAAACAACCTCTATTTCAAATATATGCATGTAAATGGTTTAGTAAAAGTACAAAATAAATAAAATGATGTGTCGCCTTAGTATAAATTTAATACTGTAAAGAAAAAAAAATAGATATTTAATTAAGTGTATGTTGTGTGTTTTTTTTTTAATTTGCACAAAATTAAAAAAAAAAAAAAAAAAATTCAAATATATAATTAACTGACGGCATTCGTTAAAATCGTTAATTTCTATAATTTTTAAGAAATATTTTTTTTCGTTTAAAAATTATGCTTAAATAAAAGTAAATTTTAAAACAAAGTAAGATGAATGAAAGTAAATTTTGAAACCAATGGGAAGGCCCATTGGTTGTGACGTAAATGACATGAAGCCATTCGTTTGCCGGCAACATATATCATTACAATGTATCTATAAATTCACCCACAGTAACGTGGCAAGACATGTCATGTGACGTCATTCAAAGCGCGTGAAAATGACTTGATTTAACGATTTATACAATAAAAAATAATCATGCAACAAACCTATTGTTCCATATCAAAAAACATCACGTAAATTACTCCGATCATGAATCCTAAGGAAGTATAAAACTTTGATTGTAGGGATCGGAAATAACCCAGACCAGAAATCGACGGCGTCACCAGAACTTACGCGCTAATCTCTCAACTGTGGATATCCAATTATTAACGTACTTGCCACGCCTTTACGTACAATCTATTATAAGTCTAATATTTTTCTCATTTTCCTGTCAAGCAATTTTTATGTCCGGCTTCAACGTCATTTTTATTTAATTGCAATTACAGTGATGAAAGAGTTTGAAGGGCTTCGTAGCGTCGTGTCTTATTGCTACGGACTACGATACTCGTAGCCTTCACGTAGGTGTGGCGTAGGTGAACTCAATTACGCAGTAGTAAATTGTATTCTTAACACTTTTAAGTCGATTTTATGGGGATTTTGTATTATTGTTTAAGTCAAACATAACCATTAAAAATATTTGAGTGTTATTATTGATAAAATTATGTTTTCGAATTTGTTTCTTAAAACATAATCATGATTTGATGTTGCTGGCATTAGCATTTTGTAACATCCACATTAAGTAACTGCATTCAGAAATATCTGAATCTGAAGCACGGAGCTTGAGATTATAGTTTTGTTACTAGCTCATTCATATCCAAAAACCACTTGCCCTTTTATTAGCCAAAAAATGTTAATGTATATTTGTTACGTTTTGTAGAATATTTTTAAGTGCCATCTGTCGGCATTAGAGCGGTGATTCTACGTAAGCCTCCGAAAGAAGGTCGGGGCACGGACAGGAGTTTACACCAAGCTTATTTATCGTTGAGTATTTAATGGTTTTACTTTTTGGTAAAAATCTCTATTCACGCATAGTGAGTGTTAATTAAATTTTCAACGCAATTTCGCCCACGTGACGCTCGAAACTGGTCCATTAACCGGGATTTAAATTAACTTACGTGTAATCTAAAACTTAAAACACTATTAACTTTTTCTTAGCCATATTGTGTTTTGATTTTGAGGTGTAAACATTATAGGAATGTGCCTATTACTAATTTAAAAAAAAAATCTCATGGCGATCTAATTTCTTACAATTAGACACGGCGTCGCATTAAATGAAAGCAAAAAAAAATCTTATACATTTTACATTATTGGATCGCCCTATTTTTTACCTACCAAGTACGTTTTCATAAGGAGAAACTCATCAGCTTTTCGCAGCAGTATTGACATTTACAAAAAATACCTGTAATTCCTATACAAAATAATGTTATAAATATTTGCCATTTCGTATGATATGTGGCAGAGTTTGACAACTCTAACCCTTTTACTGTGTCCACCAACCCGCCTGCCGAGTGTGGGATTATAATGAAACCCCCTAATTTTTGGAGAGTCTGACAGTGAGATGATAAATGTACATAAATATTGCTGTGACATAGATAAAGTAATAATAAAATTATTACCCATTCTTAAGTGTCATTTACTCACACTAGTCCATACACAAAAATCTCAAAAAAAAAAAAAAATTATATGCTTTATAATTATTCCAAGTCCAAAAATAAGTCCTATGTATGTACCCAGAAAATCTAGTTTCATTTCTCTATTGATTTTTCTTACACTCCGCAGCGTAATCATCTTACACACCTAAGGTTCAAATCCTGCTAGGGGTACATGTTTGTGTGATGAGCAATAAGCATTTGGTTTTAATGGTTTATGTACCTATTTATTTATGTATTCTATACATTTAAGCCACCCCGGAGGTAAAGCCTTAGATTAGAGGACTGGGAGTTGTGAGTTCTCATGAATATAAAAAAAATGTTAATTCTTTAACAGCTTCCAGATGAAGTGAACTTTTCTTATTCACGTATACGCGTTTTATATTAACCTGAAATGAAGTGTAGGCAAGAACAAGGTGCTATACTACACAACGAAAATTAACCTCTGACTTAGTCAAGAATTATGTTGTCACAGCGAACGTAACTGGACACCTGCCCAATACTCAGTGATGAGTTGACACTGCTCACTTGACCTTTCGCGTTTGGTTCGATGTGGGTCTTCACTGATCGGACAGGGCAAATATAACTAAACGGAAACAATAACGTTAGCTTGAGTTATTAAGGATTTATAGTTGGCTCATAGACAAGCAATAATTTGATATATAACTTTGTGTTGGTACCAAGATAGATAATTTTAATTATACAAGTTGTGTAAACGGAAGATCTATGGACTTTTTGGCGGGAGCGCGAAGCGTCACTTTAATGGTTCGCTTTTCTTGTTAAATTTTGTGTTGTGGTTGATATAAGTGTGTAATAATGGTGGGTTATTAATCACTGAGTGTTTCTGAATATGCATGAGTGTTGGCAAGTGAAACAAAACAGTGGAAGGTCTTTTAGCGCTCTCTCAAGAAGGCAACGAGGAGATTTCAGTAAAACTCCACATCTTTACTGAAACCTAGGAAATTACTCAAGAACTGGCAATTTTACTTACTTGATACTGGCTACATGCACAAATCGTGCAAATCGTAAAAAAAAAGGAAAACCTTTGAAGTTCTTTGACCTAAGACAGACAAGGCAAAAGGTCGATAGTTGTGTTTTTAACAATAGTACTAATTTTACATCAATCGCGTTTATGTCAATTGTATCAAAAACACAGATGCTTGCTCACCTTTACAACCCATTGCTGAACCATGAAATCATGTTTTTCTTGATAATGACAAATTTTCGAAATGCACTAAAATCATTAAAATAAAAATTATATTTTATTGTTTCTATTATACCCCATTACGTTTGCTAAATCTCTATTATAGGTGATTTAACTAAGATGTGGTTAAAATGTTGTACTGCACATAACTTTTAGTCAAATAAGGTATAACTAATTAACAAACTGTAGATTTTTGGTTGTTAACCCAAATAAAGAGAAGAAAAAGTTCAGCCATATTTTTTCGGATAGGTTAAGGCGCTGTTCCACTGCGGCTTCACGCTACAACGTGCATCGTTCCTATACAATCAATCGGACATATCATTGATGGCAAATTTTTCCATAATTTTTAAAGCATATATAGTGTATCATTGAATTTTAGCACAACTGTGGGATTCTCTATACCCCAACTCCCACCCAAATTTCTTTGACATATCAGATATACTCTTAGATATACAAGTTTTAAAAGAGAGCGAGTTCGACTTCTTGTATGGGCATAATCTACTGTTAAGAAGATATTACATCATCCTAAATTAAGGATCCGATATTTAGCGTCCGATTTAGGACAAGAAATTAAGTCGCCGAAGCTTTTGATTACTCGTTTCCTGATTCAGAGCTCTTAATCAAACGTTAAAGTCGAGCAGTAAGTAACGGACGTGTCATGTGAAGAAAAACCCAAAAATTAGTATTTCCGTAGTCCTAGCGGTTGGCTCCATACAAATTAAAAAGAGAAATCGAACGAGATGGGTGAAAGATTGTTTATTATTGCGTCAAAAACTAGCATGCATGAACATTATGAGGGTCTTGGAACCAGATGACTTCAGAAATTATGTTCGAATGGATTCAAAAGAATTTGATGTATTATTAAATCTAGTGACGCCGTTAATACAAAAGAAGGACATTTTTTCGAGAAAGTATTAGTGCAAAGAAGAGATTAGTAGTAACTTTGCGTTTTCTTGCAACAGGAAACTCGTATTCTGCTTTAAAATTTACAGATTTAATATCCCAACCCTCACTGTCAAAAATTATACCTGAAACATGCTTGGCTATTCTTGGCACTCTTCCGATTTAGTATCCTAAATAAATTTAGAACGTTGGAAACCAATCTTGTCCTAAATCCGATCCTAAATAGGAGACTACCTTCCTAAATGAGATTTAACTTCACTAAATTCAGAAACGAGTATATTCTATAATTCTATAATACTATAGTATTACATCTAACTGAAGAGGTTATTAAGGATAATATATTATCCTTAATTTAGGATGATGTAATAACCTCTTTAGTATACGTTGACTGAAATTCTATGTGATGTCACTGCAGCCCTTAAATACGCTAAGTGGCTGGTCGTCATTGACACATAAGTAACATACTCGTTTATGTCACCCAGGCTACACACGTGGCCCACATACTAGTCTCAGTACACAGCGTGTCCGTAGATCATTTTACATGTGCGTGTGTGCGTGCGTGAAACGTGTATTAGGGAAATTATTTTTTGTACGAAAATATCAACGAACAGTAGAATAATTCATTACCAGTTGCTGATTCGTGATCCTTCAAAAATAGGTTTTAATACATATATCAAGAAAGCGCAGAATAGTAATGAGTAACTTTCTTTTATTGTGAATCAATAATATTCTAACTTAGCTGCTGTATTGAGTGCTACTAGCAGATTAACGTCAAATCAGTTGGTATATAACTTCAAAACAGTCCTTGATGAGTTTCTTGTGGCTTTTTTCGGTAAGTACAAGGTCTCGACGTTGGGCTTTTAAAGCTCTGGCATAGTTGTGAACTTTTATAATCAACGAATTGTAAAAGCTCATTAAAGGGAAAAAGCATTTTCTCTTATCTTAATTTCAACGTGACACTCACTAGTGGTTTTTTTTTATAAAATGTAGGCAGGCGCTTGACCACTATCTCGCCTGATGGTAAGCGTCGATGCGATCTAGGATGTGACGCGCCTGCCTAGAATATACCAATTCACTCGTGATTTGAAGACCCCTAAATTGTATTTGTCAGGAAACACAGACTCAGGCAAAGAGTTCCACTCCTTAGCGGTACGTATCATAAAATTAAAACCAAAACGCTTAGTGCGACTCTTTGGTATATCCACCATATAACGGTGTCGCCAATTTGTAATGTTCCTAACTCTTAACGCCGTATTTCTTTTAATACAAACTTTCAAATCCAAATACTTTAAAAATAATAGTACTAGATTTAAAAATCTAAAAATCCCACGTTTTTGACGCATGTTACTTATGGAGTTGTAATGAGATGTATGATATGCATAGATGTTGAGAGTATTTGTAAAGATGCGCCCCCACGTTTTGAGTGGCCCCTCGCTTGGCTCCGCCGGGTTATTTTATTCTTTTTTAGTCACTGAAAAACGTGGGATTTTTAGATTTTTAAATCTAGTATTATTATTTTATTCTTTTTAATTATTAACTCAACGAAGTAACCATGTGTTACGCAACAATCGGATAAGCCCCATACAAAAGTGAAAGTTGCCGAAAGTTGACCTGAAAGTTGAAAGTTGTTTAAGCGTGCATTGTCATCGGGTTCTGAGCTACCCTGAAAGTTTCAACGCGCTAGGTGGTCGGGAAGTGCCTCAAAATTGAGATACAAGATTCCAACCGGACAGACAAAACGACAGACAAGCAAACAGACAAGAAAGCGACCTAAGAAAACGTGGGAAAAAATAACGAAACTGACTTACCAACCAGCTTTGTCAATCTTTTTGGAATATTTACATATATATTTATTTTATATTAAAGAGATTAATCACGTTAAAAAGGTCATTATAGCATATTACAACTAATAAAGACACATAGGTAATATATTGCTACGTACCTTAATTTGCGTACCATACATAATACAGTTTCTTAATACATAACCATCTTACATACATATTTAACGAGTTGTTAGATAAAGTACTGGTTGCAAAATAATCTTCACATTTCTTTTTATACCTAACTCCTACGCAGACTTATTTTAGTAAGTCTTAATAAATCTAGGTTAGTAGCTTCACTGGCGCCTCCGAGTCTGTTGTCCATTTTATATGTTTGTACACTTGATATGAGTGCGACAGAACGGATCTGCGACATCTAGACTTGTTATTTACATAAATTTGCAAATCACGTAGACGTTATACGATTTCTTATAAAACATATGATATGATGCTACAACTTGTAATTCGATAATTCTTACTATTTTTACTACTAGGAACTTTATATGCTTGTATACAAAATCGGGTTAATTTTAAATAAATGTTAGAACATGATTATTTAGAATCACTGAACTGTTTTAAAACGTATTTTTGAGGAATTGTTATATTTTATTGATATGACAACAGAAATCATGAGTAAATGGTCGTGAAAAATCGAAAAAATTTAAAGATCAATGAAGAGTACAAATGAAAGACGTAGAGATGACGCGCGCGTCATTTGGAAAATTCCTTGAATAGTTAGACAGCAGCTCAGTATTTACCCCATGAACGTACTTTGCTAAATTCATGGTGAAAGAATTTCTAATGACTTTTTGCGATTAAAATTATTTCTTGTTTTATTTTAGCCTCTGTTTTAATAAACGACAAAAAATTTACGAGGTATGTTATGGCATTTTATTAAAAAGAAACCCTGTCAAGAAAACTTTTGCTCATTATTTAGTCCCAGTCAAACTCCTCACTTAACAGCCCTCCCCTTCTAACCTTTCCTAGTTCCTTTCTTAGTTCCTTTTTAGTTCAGCAATTAAGAAATTTACTATTCATTAAGATTTTTTAAAAGCCAAAGAAGGAATTCTTCACATACTTTCACAAGATAGTGGAATGTTTTATTAAATCTTAAGCGGAATTTTAAACTTCTTTACCCTAAACACGAATACCTACATAATTTGTTATTATAAATAGAAAGATTTTATATGGAAATTTCTACAGCATCCATCAATGGTAGTAATGTTTTTTGACATATGGAATCGGAGAACTCTGATCACCCACGTAGGTATATCGCTCGGATTTCCCAGATGCTTACTCACCACAGAACACATGTTTACTCACTGACGAAATACGTGGTAGGAAATATTTCACATATAGGTACTATTTGTGCTTACTCTTATATTTTGTATCTTCTTTGTTTTACTTAAAAAAAAACATTTAATCAATCCGTGTGTTTGGCAGAAAAAAGCGATTGAGAGCGCTTGTAAGCAAAATGGCGATCGCTAAGCGATAATAAGCAAAATGGCGGAATGTGTCAGCGCAACTGAAGTTAGCAAACGTGTCCTGGCCGAAAACTGTGTAATTTGTTTGTCAGCGCTGGTAAACGCTCTCAAGCGCTTTTTTCTGCCAAACACACGGCTTATTATTTGTTTATTTCATACTTTTTGATTATAAAATGCAAGTGTATGGAACAAAATCCATATTCAGTAGACCAATACGCCATTCTACTTGAACAAATTAATTACTTAGGGGACGAATGGATGAAATGAAAGCGGCACTTTGAATCAGACCTATCATTTTTCCAATTAAGATAACGGTTTCTGAAACATTCGCGATATGGGTGGGCATTAATTATATGAATACGTAAATTGGTGGCCACTTGATGCAACGGTAACGATTCTACCTAGTGCACAGGGTTCGAATTCTGATATGACCACGTTTGTGTAATAAGAATCGTTGTTGTCTTTATACTTACTAGCGGCCCGTCCCGGCTTCGCACGGGTGGACAGAATTCTTTAATTTTTTTTCTATTATTAAATATTTTTCCGTTAGAGCCATCTAGCGTACGGTAGACGAACTACTTGCGGTTAACACGTTGCTATGGTAACGTTGTTGATACAAAGTAAAAAGAGCGGACAGACAAACAACAAATTTGTGAATTTAGATTATAGACTAGCGGCCCGTCCCGGCTCCACAGGTGGACAAAATTCTTTAATTTTTTTCTATTATTAAATATTTTTCCGTTAGCGCCATCTAGCGTCCGGTAGACGAACTACTTGCGGTTAACGCGTTGCTATGGTAACGTTTTTGATACAATGGAAAAAGAGCGGACAGACAAACAACTGTGATCTAAGATTATAGATTTATGTATTCTATACATTTTTAGTAGTAGAAGCTCTGTTTAGTTAGAATCTAAATAGTTGGTGTTGTATGAAAAAAAATGTTTTTTTTTTATTGACGTTATTTAGTATTTGTAATTAAATCTGTGTAATATTTTTAATATTTGCCTGAGGTGACGTTATTTAATTTTAACAATTTCTTCTTTTGCTAATTAATTTTTTATAGAATTAAACTATGAACGAAATATGATTATAAATTAAAAAATAGCTCGTTAAATCTACTTAACAGACTTATGTCTTTCTGCAAATCCGTATGTCAGCATAAGTTATTGCTGAGTTTAGATTATGTATTCAAGTTGTACCGTAAGCTCCTAACGTCAATAGAAACTGGGCGTCTTTAAGACGTAGTACAGTGGTGGTAAGTATAAGAATATGATAAATATATCTTTTTAATGACATATTTATTGTAATGAATCTATAATCTAAGATCACAGTAGTTTGTGTGTTTGTCTGTCCGCCCTTTTTTCATTGTATCAATAACATTATAATACTACCGGACTCTAAATGGCGCTAACGGAAAAATATTTAATAATAGAAATAAATTAAAGAATTTTGTCCACCCGTGCGAAGCCGGGACGGGCCGCTAGTATAATGAATGATTTTAATATTATGACTCTTGTTTTATCAAAAAGTACAACACTACTAGACAACCTTAGTAAAAAGGAGTTTTTACCACCTTTGAAGTATTAAGTATATACCTTTTAGCATGTCCGAATATGCAAATTAATTTGGCTTTGGTGTGTCCCCAGTTCCTTTTGATGCTATGTTTGTAATCCGATTCTTTTTTTTTAGTAGCGTTAGTGTGCACTAACCTCTTAATAAATCCATTTTAACAAACTGAAAAAGATATAGTTTTAAAATTAAACGTGTTTGTTTTTTAATTTGTTATAAAATAATTTTTTTTAAGTTTATACCGTAAAAAGAAAAAACTACGTGCTGAAGCTAACTGGCATATAAATCAAACAGTAAACGGTAGATTTCTTTGTAGGCTCTCAGTCAAGAACAAACTACTTAAAATATATCTTACCATTACAGTAATAAGATTCAGTATGGTCCGGTAAAACCATTACCTTGCGAATCACGTACAACAAGTTGGCTTTATTGCCAGCCTAAAACGACATTTTAAAAGCCCCTAAGATTGCACGGAATGAATTACTTTCATACAAGAATGTATCTCAAAACAAATTTCAGCTGATGTTATTTTTAATTTATTTTTGGGTTTGCGAATGAAAATATTTTACATTTATGCCGATGTCTAGAAAATATATTGACATTTTGAAGAGGGACAAACTCCCATTTCTGTTGATTTTTTCCAGTAATAATTTTCTTTGGATATAAAGAATAACTTTTTATATGCTCCATTTGTAATTGTATCGGTAATTTTAGATTCTACGCTTACCCAAATAATGAATTGTATTTGTGAACGTTTTCAAAATATTTTTTACTTTATTTTATTGATTCACAGGCACATTGATATTCATTTTGATTGAAACCCTTTTGCAGCATACTGTAATGAAGCCCTAATATAGGTATTAAACTGCGATTATAACGTTAAAATCCCACATGTTTGACCACAGACTTTACCGAATTCAACTCAGTTACATATTTTACTATAAGCAAATATTACATACTAGCGGCCCGTCCCGGCTTCGCACGGGTTGACAAAATTCTTTAAATTTTTTCGAGCATTCAATATAGCCTATGACACTCAGCAACAATGTGTTTTTCTATTGGTGAAAGAATTTTTAAAATCGGTTCAGTAGATCCCGAGATTACCCCTTACAATTTAACCAATATACAAACACACAAACTCTACTTCTTTATAATATTAGTATAGATAATATGTGTCATCAGAATGGGTTTTAGGTATAATGTAATTAATTTAATATATTTGTAATGCACCCTTTTGTAAAAATATTAGCCTTTTGTACTCTTTCGCCATATAAATTTTAACCGTGTTTTTTACTGTCTTCCGTCCGCGTGATTTTCTTAAAAAGGGTGACAAAGCTTTTGCTTCACATGGTAATATATAGAAAATTAAACAAAATATTCACAGATAGATAATGACTGCATGGCGTGTAAAAATAAAAGCTTTCACGGAAAATAATAAATATTGTTGTATTAATACAGCACAGACATAATGACAAAGAATTCACAATTATCACGGTAATATCTTTGAAACAAAAACTTAGGTACTTTATAACAGCTCCCTATTTCTTTTTTCTTCCTTCTTATATACAATGTGCCCAAAAAAATTGCCCCTAAAATTTAATTTTTCTCTTACGGTTATAAAATGGCCGCCATTTTGTTTTCTTGGTAACCAAGACCTGGGCTCTCATACTAATTCGACCACCACTACTCATATAAATGTCCTATCAACATTAAAAAGGTGTCATTTGATAGATAGACGGACGAACTACACATGTAGACAACAGTTACACAGCCATCATGTTTCAATTGGAATAAAAAATAGAAAAAAAAAACTGGTTGGTTGCCTGTAAAGTCGGTATACGGGCGAAAGTTTTACGTGACAACGACTTTGAGTGGTAAAATAATTTTAATGTGAATATTCATTCGTATAATAGGAAGAAGGATGAAATAATAGTAACAATTTAAAACATTTATTTATACAAAGAATTATATTTAAAACATTAATTTATAGGCACGCGTCCCTTCCACTTTTTATGTCTGTCTCTCTCGCTCTTAGGCGGGCTAACCATGCCCGAGTGGAAGGGACGCGTGCCTCTCACTCGCTCTCATTGTAAGCGCATAACGTGAGCGGAGCGTAACGCAGTTTCTTGAAGTGTCACCCGGCAAACCAATTTATAAGACGTTGTTTGCATATACATATCTATAAATATTACATATCTATGTATGATATATGTATGTCTATCCGTTAGCCTAGTATCCATAACACAAGCCTTACTGTGCTTACTTTGGGCTAGGTTAATTGTTGTGAATGTAAGTAATATTTATTATTATTATTATTTATAAATAGATTCTTTTTGTGTATTTTTTCATTATTGGCTTTTTGACTAAAAAACAAATTTGAGGGGCAATCTGTCGATAAAAAATGCCATATTTCACACCATTAAAGGCTCCGACACTGGTGACGGGACACATTGTATAAAGTCAGTTGCCTTTCATTAGTTTCGTAGTTAAATTCGAAACATACTCGATACTCAATGAAACATAGGTAAATTTTTGTACGCATGCAAGAGGACGTTTATATATCAACAAAAAAGTCTCTATGCACGCCGCCGGGCACAACTAGTTTGAAATAAAAAGAGCCTCTAATATCCAAACATCACTAAACAAACGGACCCATCGTATCATATCAAAACGAAATGGCATCACCTATCAGACGCTACACGATTCTAAGGGAAATTAATCTCAAAATTTCAAGTATCCCAAGCAAACAGCTATTGGGACCCTTTTGTACCTTTTCAATCTTTATTCAAAGTCAATACAGTTTATATTCCCCCGACCCGATGCTGACAGTCAACTTCGTCCGAACGACGTATTGATCGGAGTGAATATTTGTTTGTGTGTGTGTATGTGTATGTAACGCGACCGCTTTAAGTTGAGCTTTGCAAGGTTGTGTTATTTTCGATATTAGTTTATGTTATGTATAGCTTGTGAAGGATGGGGTAGGTCATTTGTCAGTGGTGTATTAGTACGTTAGGTTAATGCTGTCATGTTCGTTGTAATGGATGAATCTTACCGTGAGCTGGTGCACTTGATGAATAAGGGCCGACTCGAGTAAGCTCAGGCGGTAAAGAGATATTCGTAATTTCAAGAAACCTACACTTCATGGCTATATTAACATTAAGTTTACAATTTCTTTATATTCGACCTAAATCCTTGATTCTGTCTTGGCTTACTTCCATTAACTAATACGCTTTGATGTACATGTAGATACGATAAAAAGAAGTTTAATTTCATCACTATGCTGCCAAATTCTGTTGAAATACTTGTACATTCAGATATGAATACACAAAACCAAACACCAAAACTTCAAATTGTCATATTCCTTTATTAATACGATGTACGTACATAAATATATAAAAATAAGCTGTGCCATACAATTTTTTATTTATATAATATTTTTATAATAAAAATTATGAATAAAAAAATAACTTCTTTATTTAAGAAAAGTCAGTCCATCCATATTTTCTAATATAATAATTACAAATAGACCATACTGCTCAGATTGCAATTAAGGTCGTTAAAGCTTAGTCCGTCTAAGCCATTTTCAAGTGTCAACAATTCTGCTAGTCATCTGCGTATCATTAATGTTAAAAGAAATAAATCTCGTAACTGTGAGTTTATGAAAGCGAAGCGTCCATATAATACCTCTCAAAGAAAAAAAATAGCTAGAAAAATATGTAACAATCTACTGAAAAGAGCGCACTTAGCACTGAAATTTTTTTTATATTATTGGGTATCCAAAAATGTATATTATTTTAAATTATTATAATAGAAAAATACTAAAAAAAATCGACTCGGGTCACAAGTGAATTCTCATTTACTTGTGACCCGAGTTGATTTTTTCTATTAATTTTCTATTATAATAATTTATCTTATAAGATCGCATAGAAAAATGGATAAAATATATAAAAAATATAAAACTAAACGGCTGTTTCATCTTAATCGATTGCCAAACATTTGTACAAAAATATTTCTTTCGAATACGAGAAGATATTCCTCTCATAGTTGAAATAACGCTGGCCTCCAGCGTAAAATAAGAAAGGTACTAGAAAATTTCGATGTGGGTTCGCTAGACTCGGTAGCTCAATTGCGAGAGCATTGGACCGGATTTCCAAAGATTGCGGATTCGATTCCCGCCTGAGAATTCACTTGTGGCCCGAGTCGATTTTTTCTAGTATTTTTCTATTATAATAATTTATCTTATACGATAGCATTGAAAAATGCATAAAATATATAAAAATAATAAAATATATGTTTTTTTATTTAATATTTAAAATCGTATATTAAAAGTCTACGCTTTTTGATAGGTTAGCCTACCATTAATAGATATATTATAAAAACAAACATGTAACTAAGCCCTTGTATACTTAATTAATAAGAGGTATGCAGCATTTTATATCTAATTAACGTTTCCTCGATGTAAATCTATACCGAAATGCTTATTATGTTTCACCAAGTTCTCTTAACTTTATCTATAAGCCCAACCAAAAATACATCATTTAACCCGTTGAATATTTACAGATTTAAGCGAAACCTCGCTGGCTCGCCAATAAATCTGAAAAGGTCATAATTGGAATTTCCTCAACTTTGCCTACTTCACTGCTCGAGAAAGGGAATACCTTGGTAATATCGCAAATATCCACCATTCGCACGTCGTATAAACGCGGGAAAATGGCAAGGGGCGATTGCAATGTATCCTTGTATATGAAGTGCGCTCCGCTCCTGGCAGAATGTAATATTTTCTGAATGCCTTAAAATAAACTATGTTTTTAATAAAAAAATTGTTATATGATATATATATGGATATCTTTATATATATAATTCTTCTGTGAGTGTGTATGTCACTGAACTCCTCCTAAACGGCTGGACCGATTTGAATGATTTTTTTTGTGTGTGTTCAAGGGGATCTGAGAATGGTTTAGATTCACAAATCAGTCCGGCAGATGACGCTGCAGTCGGCACAGCAACGCGTGGCCGGGTCAACTAGTATCTTCATATAACATAAATTGTATTCTATGAATTAATATATATATATATATATATATATATATATATATATATATTATTATATGAATTTCTTTATGTATGTGTATATCTTAATATATATAAATTACGTGTCACGTTGTTTGTCCGCGATGGACTCCTAATCTACTTAACCGATTTTGATCAAACTTCGTAACTATCTGTTATTTGATCTAACTTAAAAGATAGGATAGGTTTTATTTTAATTTATAACACAGCAACGCGTGGCTGGGTCAGCTGGTAGGTGATATGTATATGTAGGTGTGTATATATGTGTCATATTTTATGAAAATACATCTATTTTTCTCTAACCCTGTGAGAATAACAGCGCCTCTATGTCTATTCTGTCCAGCTGTGAATGACACTGTGGCAAAATATTGTGGCAGGGTATTTATTGACCCCACACAACAGTTTTTGAGTATTCATTTTTCTTTCTATTTTTGATACCTCCCTTATTTTCTTCTATTGTATCCTGTATGTGTGTCTAAATAAATGTTTTTTTTATTTCTTTTCTTTCAAAATTTTTTTTTCATTTGTTGTATTAACAACAAATTGTTATAATCTTTATTTGTAATCATGATTTAGCTACGAATTTACGGTCTGTAGCAAAGGTCAGAACTAGGCTACTCCGTAGCAACATCTCCAAAAATTGTCAATCTTAGGAGATTTTCACAATTTCAAATTATCAATAAAAAAAATTGATCTGATCGTCCATTAGGACGATCATTGAGATTGCTTGTTATTAAATATATCTCTGAAAACTATTTTTCTATTCTTCTTTATTGTTTTTTTTTTAAATGTACGTACACGACGTACTATTTTATTTATGCATATTTTTAATTATTATTCTTTTAAATATTATTTTAGTCACCCATTCACGCGATGCCTTAAAAAATTAAACAATGTTTTGGAGACTTCTAATTTTGACGTGACAACGTCTTATAAATTGGTTTGCCGGGTGACACTTCAAGAAACTGCGTTACGCTCCGCTCACGTTATGCGCTTACAATGAGAGCGAGTGAGAGGCACGCGTCACTTCCACTCGGGCATGGTTAGCCCGCCTAAGAGCGAGAGAGACAGACATAAAAAGTGGAAGGGACGCGTGCCTATAAATTAATGTTTTAAATATAATTCTTTGTATAAATAAATGTTTTAAATTGTTACTATTATTTCATCCTTCTTCCTACTATACGAATGAATATTCACATTAAAATTATTTTACCACTCAAAGTCGTTGTCACGTAAAACTTTCGCCCGTATACCGACTTTACAGGCAACCAACCAGTTTTTTTTTCTAACTTTTTTCATTCAAGGGTGGCGTAGAATTTGTGCTACAGTTCTCAATTACTACTAATAATAATGGGGAAAATGTGTATCCACAAATTTAATCTATTTTTTTTTTCATAAGGGCAGGCACAGGGTACAAAACCCATACAGCCTTATCTTTAGTATACAAAAAGACTAATTGCTTATCCTAAAGAAAATATTACTTAATTTTATCTGAACCTAAAACTAAAAATTAATACGCGAAGCCGTCTGTCGGTTTCACACGCTGTACAAAAATGTTTATTCATCCATCATAGTGCTGATGTGTTGCGCTATGATGAATACACAAGTTTGTATCAAGCGGAAAGAGGTCACATCTTTTAGTACCAAAACGAAGCGCAGCGTATCGATCGGACTATAGATGTTCGTCCACTGCATGGCTTTTAATGCAATGCATAAATTGTGTTGTATTCTAGATATTATAAAGATATAAGTATATTAGTAAAAACACAGTTATTCTTTCTTAAATTATGTATAAGTTTTTTACAACGTACAATTTTGTGATATTTTGATATAAAATATACTTTTTATTGAAGCATAAAGGTTCATTTTAGTAATAGTTTTTTTTTTTATTATTACTAGTCCCTGCAGTCGCTAAGCATAAAGCTATGCTAGCACCATTTATATATGTGCGGAACGTAATACCTAAAAAATGATTTTTTTTTTATAATGAAAATTTTTGCGAATTTCAAAATTCGGGCTCCGCCTTAATCTGGTCCTAAACCTGTTGATTCGATTCCACGCAAAAATATTTAAATCGGTTAAAAACTCAGGAAGTTATGGCGTAACAGACATTGCGCCATTGAATCTGATCCATGGGAGATCCATCTCCAATAATACAATAGTATTATATTTAATATTTAAGAACTTATAACAAGCTTTCACAGACAAAATCTAAATAGTAAAAACAATATCTTCAAATATCTATTTTGATAAAAGTTGTTTATTGTACCAGACTGCATTTATGCTATCAGTACTACGAAATGACTACGAACTACGCCGTAGTGTGAATAAATCCAATTCCTGAAAGGGGCGGGCGTGTCGGAATCGTCGAGGCAATACAATTAACTATAAACCTCCTACTACATTAGGGAATACAATTCGTTGTCTTGAATTTAAAATTTTCGCACATATTAAAATGAAATGTGTATATAACTGGGTTTGTAAAATTGTTAGACATGGAAGAAGAGATAGACATCATCATCGGCATTAGTGGTTATGACATTAACAAAAGGTTAAATTTTCTATATACTATTTTTGTATTTTCTTAACTACCTAGTAAGTTGATTGAAAGATGTACAATCAATAACAGAAGGGAATTAAATAATCGGCTTACAATACTGTGAAATGTATAGACACTTAATATATATATCGACGGCGAAGTGCCAAGACCTCCTTACTAAAATTCGTCGAGACTTTTTTGTAATTTCGAATTAAAATTCGTTATTTGCATGTTTTAAGGAAATTTCCTAAGCATTTTTTCATTACCAAGCGCATCAAATTAAAAAATAAATACACACATTTTTTAACCAAATTTTAACTTGTCAAGAAATTAAACGTTTTTTTCAGATTTTGTATTATTTTGAATTTAGTACTTCGGTGTTATTGGAACTTCGCCTTCGATATAACGTATGGACTCGATTACTCTTATAGAATATCTCCGCTGAATTTAAATCTGTGTTAGTAATCTGTTTTACTTTAATATAAAAGATTAAAATGCATTTTATGTAATGTAACATAATTTTTTATTACATAATTTTAGTGCTCACTTAATAATTTGACAATGCCACAAAAGCCACTAAGAAATTCTTATTGTTTATGATTCAAATCTACCAATTCGTGAATTATGCCCATATGATGTTTAGAGATTTATAAAAAAGACGTCTCATCGCAAAGATACACAAACAAAATAATATGACATTACTTTGTGATTTTGCCCGTTTCAGAAAATTGTTTTGGAGACTTACTTTGAAGATGAGCTGCCATCTCTTTCAAGTTACATTCGAGTATTTTTAGCTTTGACATTTACTTTTATCACAAGATTTAGAACTGAAATTTTCTTTGTAATATTTACAGTTCTTTACAGGCGCCACAATTCTTAAAACGATTAAGAAATTATGTATTATAAATTTTTAAAAAGGTTATTTCTTACATAACTTATTGTCTTTAATTTTATTATTTTGTAATTAAGTCGTTAACATTAAATTATCGTTACAAAACGCTGGTTTGCGAGAATATCGACGCAACTCAAAAAATCTGTCAAAAATGAACTAAATATGCCAAACGATCTTAAATCTTTGATATTTTATAGTGAATACGCAACGCAGATATCACGCTACCTTTCGCCCGAAAGAGATATAATTAAATCTTTTGGTATGCGATAAAAGATTTGATAAGAAATTTGAAAACCTTATTCTATAAAATCAAAAGTTTAAGGTCCGTCGCTATTCTCGCAAACCAGCGAAAAAGAATAATAGTGTGTACTGACTGTAATTATTCTTGTAACAGTCTAACTAAACTCTTTATTACGTAAGCTCTAGCCATAATAACCCAAATATGGCCACACTTTTACAAAGTACTTTAAATGCGACTGAAATAGCTATCTGAACGAGTTTCAAACATACCAAAGAAGTACGTAATAGCCTACTCAACCTGTAGCCCACCAGTTTATTTTTTGCACCCAGAAGCCTATGGACTGTATTTTTTAGTTATAACAAAGTGAAAAAAACGTCAAAAAAGAAATAGATACTTGGATATCTCCAAGCAAAAAGTGAGTAATCGATAAATGTAAATATTACAAGAGAAAATATTTACTGTTTTTTTATAAGTTTATATTAGGGTTTACCAAAACCATAATGATTTCACGGCAATAATCCGGCAAACATAAGTTACTAAAACAAAACCTGAATGTTTTTTGTAAGACTGCATAACAATAATTTTGTTAAGATAATTTTGTGTTTTTATTTCCCTGCAATAAACATATGTTTTGTTATATCCTAATTATATTATGACAATACTTTGTGTGTTTGTTACTATATTAACCGCAAGTAGTTCGTCTACCGGACGCTAGATGGCGCTGACGGAAAAACATTTAATAATAGAAAAAAATTAAAGAATTTTGTCCACCCGTGCGAATACAGTAAAAAAGTATATAATAGCACTTTACCGACTATTTGCTTGGGGACATCGATATATCTTGATGAACATGCCGTATAGTCCGGCAGTAGAATGGAACAGTTACAACCTTTCACAATTTCAGTGTCATAAAAGGCAACTGGGGTAATCATCTCTGAACCACAAAATGGGCGGCGTTTTCCTATTTATGTCCTTTTACTGCGGTTTTCATCCCGTTTGATAAACGTAGAGATTATTCCAAAACCCCTCTATATCTGGAGGAGGCTTCCGTCTAACTGTATTTGACTTATTTAAGCTGAGATAATAAAAACATGTGTGAATTTTGAATTTAGAATTACACTAGGGGCCCGTACCGGCTTCGCAAGGGTGGACAAAATTCTTTCTATTATTAAATAATTTTCCGTTAGCGCCATCTAGCGTCCTTTAGACGAACTACTTGCGGTTAACGCGTTGGTAACGTTATTGATACAATGGAAAAAGAGCGGGAAAAAGATCGGACAGACAAACACACAAACCACTGTGATCTTAGATTATAGATTCCAAACAGATAACAAGATTTGCTAGCAAACCCAGGTTGACCCAAGCGGTTAGAAGATTATTCCCTTCTACTACTCAAGCATTCCTTATCAGATACGATGTAAGGTTTAATCGCTTAGGCCACGATTCTCTCAATAGTTTGTATACCTTATTGTAACACTGATTTCAATAAAGAAATTCTCCATAATAATAATTTTAAGGCTACCGTAGACCAACGTTTGAGATTTAGCTTTAACCCTATCAGAACGAGTTTGATCCTCGATATAAGGACGTGGGCCCACTTCTAACATAAGCGTTTAACTTACCAGGAAGAGTAAACGAGACTATTTATAACGTGTGTATCGCACTGTTAATATTCTTTGGCGTATATATATACGGAATAGTTAAATGAACTAAACAATTGGATTTGATAATTTTTTATAGAAAAATATCGACTCGACTCAAGTTGTTCTCAGTCGGGACTCGAAACCGCAACCTTTGGATTTACGGTTCACTGTTCTCCCAATTTCAAGTAGCCTCCCTTTTTTATAGTTTTTTCTTTTAAAAAATATATATGATAGTATTGAAGATGTAAAAATATAAAAATTATTAATTGTACCCACATAATTTTATATTTCTGCAAGTAAGTTCATATACATTCTTGCTCTTGTTTTCAACTGATAAATAGCAATAAATTAATTTACAAACTGTCGAGCATACGCATCTGCATCCTTTTTTCTATTTGTAAACGATTTATTTAGCTCCTAATATTTCAAATGTTTTAACTGTTCGGTTTCTTCACAAACGTCGTTTTCCACTCTGACAGCAATAATTCCCCTTGGTACCCTTGGTTTTATCTTCACCTCTTTATCCCGACGCTTCTGAAACCCATAACTTTGGGCCGGGAATTCCTCCTGGGATTTCTTTGCCTATCTGACATAATTTGTATAACATATTTATACTTGTATGTGTTTATACCTAAATATATTTGTATACATATTTAATTTTCTCGGCTTAGAATTTTTAAAGAGTAAAATTAATAATTTATTACAATTTCTTAAACACAATAATCAAATGCTGTTTGTCTCGTAAAAAATATTCGTTTCTTTGGTAATTTGTTAGCATAATAGTTAGTTACGTGTTGGCTCCACGGAAGATCAGCGTTGCAAATGAATGTTTGTAACACATGCTGAGTGGAGACCATTTCGGTAGATGTAAGTTAATAATTTAAGGAAAATTTTATGTAAGAGCATTATTTCTTGTATTCTTCCGAATAAATATATTTGAATTTGAATAATCAGTTTTAGGTAAATGATAACATTTCAACAGTGATTATTATTCTAATTTACATTGTTGCAATCGTAATAATAAATTGGCTTAGGAAATAAATATTTAGTAAGGTTGTTATCCCTCGAAGCATAGAGCAGCAAAGTAAATATTTAGCAGATAATACTTTTTGAACAGTTTACCATAGTTTAACTACTAAATGTAATTAGTTACGCGCAGAAGCTAAAGTGGCAATGGGCTGGACATGTAGCCAGACTCACTGACAAACGCTGGACCACAAAGACAACATCATGGTTAGGACTATCGGGCCAAAGAAAAAAGGGCAGACCAAATGTGCGCTGGACAGACGACCTTATAAAAATAGCATGCAAACACTGAATGCTAGTAGCAGAGGACAGAAAACAATGGTCATCACTGGAGGAGGCCTTTACCCTCCATTGAGAGGAGTTCTTGCAAATAATAATTAAAAAAAAACTTGTATTATTGCCTAGAAATAACTGAATACTAATACGGAACCAATTAATTATCTAATGTTAGTAAAGGATACTAATATTGCATGCACACTGTTTGTTTTTTTATAATTAAAGGCTTTTTTATTTCTATTTATTTTATTTATTAACTACTAAATTATAATTACTTCAATTAATCGACAGTATGCTGTTTAACTTGAACAAATGTGTCCTTAAAAACAACCAACTGGACGTATGCACTTGAAATTTTCTAAAGTCAACGCCGACGAAGCTACTAAGTAAAATATTTATTTATTACAATATTATTTCACTCCAGTTTAACGTCAATATATTAAATTAAAGATAGAAAAAGAAAGTTGTTTTTAAGTAACGTGTATACTAGTTCTAAACAAAGATTACATCTAAAATAACGCGAGCATCGTATTTTCTACCACATAAGCACAGTTTGATTGATTTCCACTAACTACTGCAATCCGAGTCGCTTTCTCAGCTTAAACGTACCCACTTTTCTGACATTGGCTTAGAAAACGATGTGCAAACACTTAAAAGAATTTTTACAATAAATAATTTGTGGGACACTTCATCTCACATGTAGTAGAATAGAATCGGGTCGACGGAGCGCAGGAAAAAGAATGAAGACTTTGGTGTAGTAATATAATATAAACAATAAAGAAAACAGTGGGTACAGCTGGGCCTGCTAAGCCCGACAGATGGCGCAGAAACTGCGACGGCTTACGATCACCGAGCTCTTCGTGCATCAATTACTGCTTGGCGCGCCTTTCCTTCGATGCCGAGAGTCGCTTAATTAGCTCCGACTTCAGTTTTGCATATTTATTCTCAGCCAGCAGGTTCGTGATTACATCCTTTGCCACAACAGCATAATGGCGGTCTAATTGTGAAACAAAGTAATAGAATTTAGTGTCGTCGCTCGATATTCTCGGTAATATAAATTGTGATTCCACCTGGGCAAACCACAAGGCCGGTTCTTCAGGCCAAAAGGAAGGCACTCGCACAAAAACCCGCAAAATTTCCTCCTTGCCCTCTTACTGGTGAAAACAATGCTAAGCCATAGCTTAATAAAATAAAATTTCAAAAAATAAAATAAAAATTCTTACTGCAGAAATCCGGGATAAAACAAAAAACGATCCTTCTTGAACGAAGCGGTTCAACGTCGCCGGCGTAGTCGGTGGTCACCAGAGGTCACCAGTATGTGGGACGCTTCATCCCACATGTACTTGAATTTATTATCAGTTGCTAGGTAATGTTTTTCTGTGCTAATAATTTTCTCTTAATTTATAATTATTGTTTTATATTATATTATTACACCAAAGTCTTCATTCTATTTCCTGCGCTCCGTCGAACTGATTCTATTCTAATACATGTGGGATGAAGTGTCCTACAAACTCAATAGCATTTATAAATGTAAATAAAAGTGTTAAAAATAAGTTAATTATAGTTTTATAATTTTTATATATTTTATGCATTTTCAATGCGATCTTACAAGAGATTCACTTGTGACCCGAGTCGATTTTTTCTAGTATTTTTCTATTATAATAATTAATTATAGTTGATAGAATCCAGATAAGTTTGCCAAGCGATTCGGGTGCGAATGCGACTTGGTAGAGAGTATATTTTTACTATAAAATAACGAGTACGGTGGAACTAGTAAGTACTACGTACAACTGGTACATTTTAGTTCCATGGTCAGAAGTGAAATATCTTCAATTAATCTCATTCCACGTTTTCACCATAAGTAAGTTTTATGAGTATTTATTTTCGGTCAAAGTGAGCGCTGTATACAACACTAGTAATGGGCGTATCGCGTATTATACAAAACCTAGTTTAGTTTTAGTTATTGTTCTGAGTTCTGAACTTTCCACCGTTAAAGTCAACCCAAAGAGTATGTAATCCGTCAACAAATGTGTTCTCTGGAATTATGGCTGTGCAGCTTGGTTTTTATAATTTTATCGTGTTTCGTATTGATAAGAGGACATGATTATAAGCGCACCTGAGTTGTAAGTATATAAAAAATACTTACAACTAAAGTCAGTATAAAAAACTTTCACCAAATAACTTAAAGTAGACAATAATTATTTTATGACAAATTGATATCAAACATTACTTTGGTAAATATATTATAATCTCTTATCAGGAAGGCGTATAAAGATAGTTTTTATTCAAAAGATATAGCCATACAGTCATTAAATAATGTTCACACAAAACCTTTTTCCCATAGCTTTCTTTTTATGGTGTTTCTATAAATTGGTGCGCCGGATACATATAAAGCTTCGTACTATTAAGGTATCGCTCAAAAAATAGATTTTAAATCAATCATATTCATTTAAATGAAACTCAATCACATGATTTTCCAATTTACATAGAAGCCACTTGCTAGCACTTTAAGCAATATACGTAATGCGCTCGTTCACCACGAAACGATAATTAATTGGTCCACCCAGTAAACTCGAAGTTTATTGAAGCAACATTTTATCATAAATTTACATGGAAATTTTATTACAAGGGCAAGTACTCAGCACTGAGACAGAGGTTTACTGCCTACGAAAGTCGGTCTAAATATTTTATAGCGTATCTTATCGTTCCGCCTATCTCGTTGTCCAAATCACCGTTACATAAATAAAACTTTCTTTAAACAAGATTACCTTTACCCTCGGATCCGTTGAAACGACCCATAATCGGGCCTATTGATCATTTAGATCGCCCGTGGTTCCATATCTGACAATATCGATAGAAAATGAACTCTATTAAAAATTATTAATTTTTATCTAAGTAGTATTTATTTATTATTAAAGGAAACTGACAAAATTAGATGTATATGTGACAATGCATAAGCCAATACAGTTTCCAAATTAAAGAATACTGGTTTATAAGTACCTGCATACACCTATAATTAAGTGTGGTTTCGCTTATATCACTACATAGTATAAAACAAAGTCGCGTCCTGCTGTTTGTCCTTATGTATGCTTAGATCTTTTAAACTATGCAACGGATTTTGATGCGGGTTTTTTAATAATAATTATTATTTTTCTTACATTCACACCAATTAGCCTAGCCCAAAGTAAGCACTATATAAAGGCATGTGTTCTGGATACTAGGGTAACGGATAGACATACATCTATACTAATATTATAAAGAAGTAAAGTTTGTGTGTTTGTATATTTGTTAAATTGTAAGGGGTAATCTCGGGATCTACTGAACCGATTTTAAAAATTCTTTCGCCAATATAGAAAGGCACATTATTGCTGAGTGTCATAGGCTATATTGAATGCTAGAAAAAATTTAAAGAATTTTGTCCACCCGTGCGAAGCCGGGACGGGCCGCTAGTATATAATACATATTTATGTTATATTTATAGAAATACATAATAGATAGAATGATTTAAGAGGAAGGTTTATATGTATAATACGTGCAAAATATAGTAAAGCATTGCACCCGTGCGAAGCAGGGAGGGTCGCTAGTTGATTAATAAAAATAAAACAAGATTCGCTACGACAACAACTTACAATTAAGACAATACATAAATATATTATCTTTATACATATATAATGTTATATATCTACGTTGATCATTAAAAGCGACATGCATCAACGTCCACGAATTATGATTAGCACTAAACTTAATTAGTGAAAATATGCTGAAAAGATATTGAATAATTATAAATAACAATTATAAGATTGGTTGCAATCCCTGTATCTTTAAATTTTTGTTTTTTTTTGAAAGGTAGCCTAAGAAATTCAAAGCAATAATAAATAATTAAAATAAGTAGAAATTATGTAAAACCTTTTCTTTAAAATAAATGCCGTTTAAATAATATCGATTTGGCTCAGAAGTTGTTCAGACTTTCGATGGGTGCTCACAAGGCTCGGTAGCTCAATTGGGAGAGCAGTGGAACGGACTTCCAAAGGTTGCGAGTTCGACTCCCACCTGAGTATTCTCAGCTGATACTTATAAGTTGAGTCAACTTTTTATGTATTTGGTAATAAAACTTATCATATATTAGCATAGGGGCCGTTCATTTATTACGTAAGACTGTTAAGGGGGGGAGGGGGGTCGACCATGTCTTATTTTTTCTTACAAGGGGGTGGGAGGGAGTCTCAATGGTTCTTACGTAAGATCACAAAAATGCGCAAAGTTAAAATTATACTTTGAAAACGCGCAGGCAACCGCGCGAGTGCCGAGGTTCGTTCGGATGCGTATAGGTAAAAACTTCGGGATCTCTTTTTGTTGACATAATGTATTTATTCCTAAAATAGTTTGGCATAACGAGTTTGGCATATTTTTTTGCATAACATTACTTTGTCATACTCATATTTGATTTTAAGCAGCATATGTACTGTGGCATGATTATAATTAGGTCTAACTAATATATTTATGCATAATTATAATTTGCACAATGTTTTTAGGCATAGTGTATAGTCGCGTAATAGTATTTTGTAATAAACTTTTATTAATGATTGTTTGAATCCCAAAATTAAAAAAGGTATTTTAATCAGTAGTTCCTATATTATATAGTGTCAAAGTAGGTTTAGGTAAGGTTAGGTTAGAGCAATGTTTATGTAAAAAGTTATTGATGTGTGTCTGTAATCTTAGGAGTTACTTATTCTGCGTAAGATGATTATGATTATATTCAGTATGGTTTGATACCATTATGCCTTTATAAAGTAATGGTTGTGAATTTTATGCTAAAATATGATTATGCTGACTGTATTTATGATTAAAACAATTGGGCTAAATTTGTAATGAATAATAATATTATGCGTAAATATCATTAGTATGAATTACCATATGCCAACATATTTTATGGTTTAAATTTTTATGCAAATGGATTGTGAACCCAAAAACTTAAAGCCGTATTTTAAATATTGAAAAAGAAAAAGCTTTAGCCATATATTCCAGGTGAGTCAAAGAAGTTTTGTGTCGCATCTGAGCTGATGTGAAATGGGTGTACGTTGACGACGTCACAATCCTGAAAACCAACTAGAAGCTACACCTATTATTAGAGATGTTCCAGTGTCAGACCCACTTTCCGAGTGGGTTTTGAGCCCCTGGACTGAAAATCTTATGTAGTTAAAGATGAATGATTAAAATCAAAGTTCATTTTACCAAAAAAATAAAAATTATTGGTACCTTTGTAAGTACAAATAAATATTTCAAAAAATTGTTACTTTGAAAAACAAACATTAAAACAAACCAAACATATATTTATTTTTGCCTTTAGATTCTTACGTAATAAATATAAAACAGGGGGGAGGGGGTCGGCCTATTCTTATTTTTTCTTATAATAGGGCGGGAGGGGGTCAAAAACTAACGAAAATAGTCTTACGTAATAAATGAATGGCCCCATATCAATACAAAAATATAGAAACTATAAATATGAGCTTACTAAAGAACACAGAAAAAACAATATAACAAACAAAAATCAAGATAAATGACAGAATTTAAAATTTACAAAAGGTTATTATACTTGGCCAGCCCATTACATCGTCTTTTCTTTTTATAAAGGATCGCGGCAACTTTTTTAATGGTCTTTTTATTCACTTCTATTACACGCGTAATACCGTCCCCGCCCTAAATAAATACGGGATACTCTACCTCTTGGCAAAGGCCCTTAGGTAGATTGAAACACATTATTAATAGGTCACCTTCCTTAATTGATGGAGGCTTCCCACCACCTGAAGCTACTTATTCTTCTGCCTGTTGCGATGATTCATTTATACGCATTTGACAAATAGATATTAATCGAGTTGTTTTATATTAAATCTACTCTTTTTTCATTAAATGAGATAGTAAGTCACATTGCAGGTACTCTACGATACATACAAAACCAGTTTCTGTATAAAATATAATATAATACATTTCTATGTAAGAAATTCTATCGTTTTAATTAATAAAGATAAAATGCTTATAGTTATTTTTCATAAATTTACTAGTTTTATGTACAGTTTACAGGTTCAAATCAAACTTGTCCAATATTTTGATATTTTTTGTGCTAATTACTATTTTTTATTACCCATAACTATATTACATTAAATATACTTACCAAACAATGTCACAAACATCATTCAAGTTTTGCCGTACACATTCATCATTATACTTTCTTATTTTATTGTCAAACAATATTAATTAGTTAAACAGACAACTGCAACACAATAATAAAATGTAGGGTTCGAATGAAATAGTTATTATCTTCTACCTGCCCAGTCCAGCCACTGCACCAACACTGGCGCGGGTTAACTCACAGTTTAGTGCACAATTTTACATTTTTTTTAACATATTACGAATTTTATATTGATATTGAAGATTGTGAAAATATTCTGTATATACACGCGGTGACGCATGTCTCCACTAAGTTTCCTTTTTTTCTTTATTATCTATTATAAAAACCACTGTAATAACGATAAATTATATATTTATTAGTAGATTTAAAAAATACTCTCTTAACCTAATTTTCATGGTGGTTATTTATTTGTTGTTTTAATATCATAGGAAGACCATTTATTAATTTTGGTATTTGATGTTGAAGCAATTATTTTCCGTAAAGATTAGTAAACCTCGAAACCTTTAATATAACTTAAGTAGCAATGTGTATCTGTTTATTTATTTTTGAAAAAAAATTGACTTGTCTCTGTATCGGTAATATCGTACAGTAATAGAAAAGTTCAATATCTCGATAACGTGTTCTTAATTTAGAAGGAACTAATCATAGTTAAAAAGCAAAATTGATATATAAATAAGTTTAAGTTACAGCCAAGAACATGCTCGCATGAAATATTGTAAAGGTAAGAAGCACACGTATGACGACCGTAACCTTAGTCATCCTGTGATCATTGCACCCGTAAAGGAGTCGAAACGTCAGGATTAAATATAAAGCATGCTCAAGTATCCGTTAAAAAATAGTTTTATTTAAATGTGTAATATGCGTGGATAAACTTTCTTCTTATATCCCATTGAGAAATTATCCCTCATTTAACCTCGATTATCTAAGTTTTCAAGAAACTTAAAATATTCCTTGCTCTTTCAACATTATTTTCAGTATCCAAAGAAATTATTATAAAAAAGAATTTAACCTGTGTCAGTCTGACGTCTGACAGACGGGATCCACACCCCCTCGCTATCCGGGCTAGTTCTCTTTTAATGGAGCTACCGAGACAGGATTTTTCCAAGTTTTTCTTAAGCTGAATACAAGATCTCCTATTTATTTTGATTATGAATGTAACACTTTCACAAGTATCAAACAATATCTAAATAATAAGTTATTTAAACATCTAGCCGCTAGATTTTATTATATCTAAAGAAATATTTACTAGAAAAAAATTAACATGTCTTAGGAGTCAGACGGAACTCGAAAACCTTTCACTATTGAACATAAATATAATAAATAATAATAAAAGCTTAAATAAATAACATTTTCTATAGGAAAAATTACTCAGCTCATTTCTGCAATGAAAATATTTTGCTTAATTACCATTCAAAAGTGTTTTACAAGATGCTTAGCGTGATTTGAATTCTAAACAGTGTTTGATGGTCAACTTTTATCAGACAACAAAAAGATTTCATTATTTATATGTTTGTGAACGTTTATCTGCCTCGCTCTACCTTCTCTTCATCATCATAAGCTTATTAATATTTCTCCTGATAAGTCACAGGTTAATGTAAACACCACTTGGGCTCAGTGCCTATTGAAGTGATTACTAGTGACTTAACATGCTTTTAAAGCCAGAGATTGATTTAACAAGTTTTGTGTCACCAATCCAATGACCAGCTCCTGCGTAAAATCCAACAATCGCATTTCAAATGTGTTTGCTAGTTCTATCGAAGTCCTACCTATTCCCTTAATCGGACTGCAGCTATACTCACGTTAAATGTTTTTTAACTATGTAATGTAATACATAAGAAAGGGAGAAAAGATCAACCATTGCCGAATTTATGCGGCCTTTCCTCGGTACAAGGTTTTCCAACGTTGGACTAAAGGAGCCATGGCGTAGCTCTTGACATTTAATACACGCATTTTAAATGCTTATCTATACTAGGCGATGCAGTCGCTAAGTATAAAGCTACGCTGGCACCATATATTGGAGCGGAGCGTTATACCTAAAAAAGAAAAAAAATTGTTTCTATGGGAATTTATGCGAAATTCAAAATTCGGGCTCCGTCACAATCTGGTGCTAAACCTGTTGATTCGATTTCACACAAAACTTAAGAACTTGGGCAGTTATGGCGTAACAGAAATTGCACCATTGAAGCTGTTACATGGGAGCTCGGCTCCAATAAATAAAAATCAATATTTGTATGTACAAATATACAACATAAGGATACCCTATGCGTTCCAGTATATGCGTCGTCGATATAATTGATCAGATTGTGGTGAAACTTTGTTAGGTTGTGGTATGCATGCTAGGAAAGATTCATATGTATAGTCAGCAAAAAAATATCAACTAAAAAGAGCATTGCCAAGCGTACTGGGTGCAGCATTATCTCTCTTGAATAACTCTTCAGATCGATATATATCCACTACGGAGCGTCGTAGTGAATTGAAGTCTCTCGCCTCGCCATGAATTGCTTACGTAGCAACTGTCAGCTGCTATCGATAACAACTTATTGTTGTTTTTTCAATGTAATGTCGACGGCCAAGTGCCAATAACTTCTAACGGCTAAATTCAAAATAATACACAAGCTGAATAAAACGTTTAATTTCTTGACAAGCTAAAAATTGGTTCAAAAATTTGTTTATTTATTTTTTTACTTGATACGCTTGAGACTGAAAATACGCTTAGGAAATTTTATTAAAACATTCAAATAACGAATTCTTATTCGAAAAGAAAAAAAAGTTATTTTCACGACGAATTTCAGTTAGGAGGTATTGGTACTTCGCCGTCGATGAAGCGATATGATGATATTTGCGAAGCCAATGAAGGTGTTTCTTTCTTTTTTCTTTCTTTCAATCACACATCGACTATACTAACTTATCATTATCTTACAGAGGATGCGGCGCCCGCGTCGTCACCGCTGGCTAACGGTGTCCGTCTTCCTCATCGCATACTCAATACTGCAAGCAGTGTTCACGTCGTCAAACGCGTCCGAACCCGTCGCTGACTTAGGCATATCCGAGAGATCGCCTACAACGGCGGACATTAAAGAGGAAGTAGTTAAAGGTTTGTATTTTATCACAAACGGTAACTTATGAACACATTGCCTTAAGGAAATGTCTTGAAGAAGATGTTTAGATTTGATAAAACAAAACTAATGTGAGCCTCGGTGAACCGACGTCGATCCATGCGTACCTCAAACATTTAGCTTACCACAAGGAGTGTAGGTAAGCTGTTAATATTGTAGACTTTTTCAATAAAATATCTTACACTGTTGTATATTATTACAATTGGGCAACAAAATTCATTTCGTACCGTCATGATTAAATATAAAAAACAAAATTAAATGTGCAATTAATCCGGTGAAAGTAGTTTTGGTGGTGGAAAGGGATGGTGGAGCTAAATATTTTTTATTACTTAACTTCTATTGCAGGTGCAACGAAACAGGAAAACGAAGCAACGAGTACTAAGCCCACAGAGAAAAGCCCAGATGAGAGTGAAGAGAAATCTACGGAATCGCAAGACATCGAAGAAGATGAAGATGATAAGAAGAAAATGAAAGACGCAGGCTACAAAGAGGTAAGTCCTCAACCATTAATGCTCCTTCAAACTAGCTTCACCAGTAGAGTTCGATAAACACGTGAGCAGCACATACCGTAGGGTATGTGCTGCTCTCGCTTCACGTGGTTGTCACGTGGTTATCAACAATTATGCTGTAATTTGCTCCGACAAGGTAGAAATTAATTGGTAGAAAACAAGAAAAATTTCAACTTGAGTTAGATATAAAAATCAACCACTTAACTATCTAAATAACAAAACATAGAATAATGAAATAAATATGCTAACGCGACTTTATTATATTCAGGATGAAGAAATGAAGAAGCTTAGAGAGAAAGAAAGTAAAAAAGCAAGAAACACAGTGCCAACCGTCCACCCTCTCAGAGAGAATTGCACTCCACCAGCTATTGAACAAGTAAGTTTCATATTTTTAATATATTTTATGCATTTTACAATGCGGTCTTATAAGATAAATCCTAATTATATTATGACAATATTTTGTGTGTGTTTGTTACCATATTAACCGCAAGTAGTTCGTCTATCGGACGCTAGATGGCGCTAACGGAAAAATATTTAATAATAGAAAAAATTAAAGAATTTTGTCCACCCGTGCAAAGCCGGGCCGCTAGTTATTATAGTAAAAAAATACTAGGAAAAAAATCGACTCGGCTCACAAGTGAATTCTCCCGCCTGCGAATTCACTTGTGACCCTATTTTTCTATTATAATAAAGTAAGTTTAAGTTAATAACTCTGTTACACTTTTGGTGCTGAATTCAAAAAGGTACATTTAATTTTTTCAATCATAAAATTAATAATTAATTCCTTCGCGAAGATCCGACATACCTTATTCGACGCGAACTTCTGGTAGAATTTATTTTCTTATAAATCAGAAATTAGGTTGCGAGCTTGATTTTACTACAAACTCAGTAAATTTCATGATATAATGAAGCTTTTTTCTTTATCGTAATAAGAGAAATAAGCGTTCTAGACAATTGAGAAAAAATAATTGCCGTAAGAAAATCTCTTATTACAAGTCATTGCTAAGTATGTATTGACTTTGATTTACTCAAAATACAATGAATTAATCAGATTGTTATTTGCAAGAATATTCACAAAAAAATGACCATATCAATTTTTTGAAGATGCATAAGAAATCATCTGTAGCTAAGCCAATTAAAAAAAAATTGCATTTATCGAAATTTTTTAGGAAAAATCAATAGGTTTCCTTTTATATAGATTACTCTATTTCTACTGATCACAAGTTTTCTAAATGAAAACCACATTTTAAAATCACATTACATTGTCTACTCCGTCCGTATTATATCTTAAAAGAACCAAATACCAAGGTCCATTCTTATACCAATCAAACAAACCAGTCTCCTAATCCAAAGAAAATAATGATATCCAATTATCATCGCTCGATCAAGGGACCAATTTTGCTAACGAAACCTCATCAAATCGGGATTGGGACGGAACTAAACCGCTTTGATAACGCATCCTTTGCCATTAGTTTATTATAAAATGCAAAATTAGAAAGGATTTTTCTACTACAAAGAAGGATCGCTTAGTTGTTATATTACTAGTTATAAAACAAAACTTTTGCTTTGTTTTGAAGAGTGATATGTATCTATATAAATAAAAATCAATGTTTATATTTTATTCCCCGTGGCTTCCAAATACCATCATATTCCAAATACCAATATAGTCAGCAAAAAAAAGGATTGCAAAGCATGCCGGTGGTGTTTTTATAAGTCATACATATGCACTATAATTCAACAATAGTTTGACGCAACGACAGCGACCCTGTTTTTCGCACTGGCGGTTCTGGGTTCGAGTCCTGGAAAAAGCAGATGTGTGTGATAAATACGAGGTTTGTCAAGTTATGGGTACATAAACATTTGTATGAATATTAAACATCTATGTATACACGAATCTATGCATTACTCCAGTATCCATAACACAAGCCTTACCGTACTAAGCTAATTGGTGTGAATGTAAGAAATTTTATTTTTATTTATAATTATATTATTTATTACTTTATCTACTCTGATACTATAATACAAAGATTCTAAAACTGAAAACAAAATGCTTATGACAAACATTACGTACAGGCCAAAAATAATAAAAAAAAAAGTTTAATTACGATACAGGTCTTGTATGGACACCTGTATCATAATATAACTTTTTAATCATAACGATACACCTATACAACCTCCAGCTGGACCAAGGAGGTTGAACCTCTACTTTAAAAAGGTTTCAATGAACGAGTCCGCGACGACGCAACACGCATTCACAATCGATGTTTGCACCTTGGCGCCAACATTTGACATTTAAAAAATCTTTTCAATATTTAAACAAAGTTTGGTTTTGTTTGCAACATTGTTTTACGTAATATAGTATGAGAGTAGATAAAGTAGTGTATGACACTGTACATAACTTGGTCTTATAACACTCGTGTGATGCTATAAAAAAACTCGCCTACGGCTCGTTTTTTTAAAACACACTCATGTTATAAGAACCCTTATTATGCAACAGTATCATAAACTACTATAATGTAATATGTACAGTCGGGGTAGAAAAAGGTTCGTCAGTTTTCAAATTGATTCCTTTATCAGTCATAGAAACTTATTACCTTTTGAAACTAAATCGCTACCAACATAACTGCATACAAAATTATGCTTACTGGTAATGAAATCAAGGATCAAAACAACTTGAATCTAGACAATTACTTTTAATATTTATTTGAGACTAAAACCTTTTTGATAGTAAGTAATTAAAGTTTAAAAAATAAAGTTCTATTTAATTGTCAGTATTATTATGTCATTGGAATGTCGTAATATTTATTGAATTTTTGCGAAAAATAATTAATCCGCATTGTATTTCATTTCATAATGCCAAGAAATTTGAATGTTAATGAAAGAGCTGCAATTATTGCAAACCATGAATCTGGCAGTAATATAAGCGAAATATCTGTAAATTTAAATATCACTAGAGATACAGTAAGGTTCTGGATCCGAAGACATGCAGAAGAGGGCAATCTTATTGATCATCGCCACACGAATTCTGGACGACGCCCGACTCTTACCGAAGAACAAAAGAATTTTATGAGGCGACAATATGAGGAGAATGGTTTTTCAAAAACTAGCTATTTCGCGGAAATGTTTGATGTATCTGTAAGAGTTATAAGGAATACATTGCATTCGATGGGACTTCATCACCGACGTCCTGCTAAAAAAGTCGCTTTAACTAGCGCTCATAAAGTCGAGCGCTTAAATTTTGCCCGAACGTTCTTAAATTTCGATTGGAGTCACACTGTGTTTACTGATGAAAAGTGCTTCCAGTCATCGCAACATGGGCGACTACAATTGTGGAGAAGAAACGGAACGAGGTATTTGGAGGACCACGTTGTGCCGAATCTTAGTTCTGGACGCATATCTGTTAACATGTGGGACAGGATGTCGTCTAATGGAGTAGGCGAGCTTGTTGACCTTCCACCTAGGACAAATGCAGAAATTTACCTAACAGTACTAGAAGATGTTATGCTTCCTAGTGTCCGTACGTTTTACCCAGCTGATGCATTAAAAGAGTTCAATTATGTCCACGACAACGCCCGCATTCACACAGCTCGTATCGTGAACGAGTGGTTCCGTATACACCGTGAAGTAGTGGTGATTCCCTGGCCTGCCAAATCAGCTGACTTAAACCCCATAGAAAATCTTTGGGGTTTAATGGTGCAGCGATGGAGAAAAGACAATGAAAGAAACAATTCTGCTATCGTGGAACATTGCCAAAATGTTTGGGGAGACTTCAGAGGAACGGATATTTGCTCTCGTCTTGTTGTCTCCATGCAAGAGAGACTACAGTCTGTGATTGATGCGAATGGAGGATATTCTCGTTTTTAATAAAGTCTTGTTTTAATAAATTTTATTATATTAACAACTATTTATTTAATTTTTGTTCATAAAACAATATAAAAATTATAAAACTCCATCGTAAAAGTCGTCAATAATTTAATACAACGATTATTGACTTAACGTTATTTGATAGTCACGTTTAGGAAGTTGCTTGTTAGTTCACGATAGCAAAACATATCATTGACAATAAAATAAGTACTAAATTACAGTAAGTTGGTTAAACTGTCTTTTAAATTAGCCTGTTACAAACGTCAATGCGACATTTTTGAAATGTTGGTATGACTGACGTTCAAACAAATATCGACTTTAAGGTGACGAACCCTTTTCTACCCCGACTGTACATTACATAAATAAATAACCATCATATTCTTTTTAAGTTCCCACAGCCACTGATGGGTCAGACAGCACGCAAGCATGGTGGTCTCATCATCCACCTCCTGGTAGCCGTGTTCACATTCATTGGCCTGGCAATTGTCTGTGATGAATACTTCGTTTCCAGCCTTGACAGGATCTGTGAAGGTATGGTTGAGTGATGTATGTGTAGGTAGGTAAAGTAGAATTCAACTAATGCAAATCCCTATTAGAATAAAGTATCTTGCATCGTTTTATGTACAAACAATTTACAATTTAATGTAAAAACACGAAAAACGTGTACCTCAATCACCTCTTTACTTATTCCTTTTTATAAAAAAACTTGTCTCCTTTTCAAGTTACGTTTTATCACTAAGCTTTCTTTGTAATATCGCAATCATAATTTATGCTTTTAATATTCATACCAGTAGAACTCCAAAGAAGCCGTGTTTTTGCGTTGAAGATATTCCAGAAAAAACAGTTCGGATTGGGTTTGAGTCGTAAAACGGCCTAAAAAACTTTTTTAAATTGTTATATGTATGACTATCTGTTTAAGCGCGCAAACGTTAAACAGATTTTTAGTTTCTATAGTGTATAAGTTAGGAATCTAATATAACATCAACGGCATGTTATATTATTTGGAAGGAAAGAACCAGAGATAGAACTAGACCTATCTGAAGTACTAACCTTAATACTACCAAGAGTTTATTTTAAATAGTCGTCTTGGCAAAAGCATATCTTTATTCCAATTATAACCTGCATTTCAATAATTTAACCTGGAATTAGCTCCAGGTGGTACAAATTAAATCTGGATGAAACTCCCTGGTGTTTCCTGGGAAATCGCAATAACAACTTATGTGACATACCGAACACCAAACGGGTAAAATCGCGGGAGAAAGCTAGTGTTTTTATAATTGCGATCAGCAGATAAAATTAGTACCTGACCGGATGAGTAATGATGATGGTTTGATGCAGAGCTGCAACTGGCGCCGGATGTGGCGGGTGCGACGTTCATGGCCGCCGGTAGCTCGGCTCCCGAGCTCGCCACGGTCATCATCGGCGTCTTCTGCGCTCAGGATGACATCGGTAAGTCAATGCAATTTAGCAAATTGCAACTTATCTTAAGATTAATTAATATCTGTTTAAGTAATTGACAGAACTTACTAGAAGAAAATCTACTCTAATTCCGGGTAATTTCCAATAGACTATGTTCTTTAAAACATTCGGTATATGCTTCAGAAATATCTGAGCTTTCAGAGTGAGCAAAAACCTACCTGTAGGCACTGTTTGAAAACTGAAATCATCTTCATACATTGTAGCTATAATATTTTTGTATTATTGTAGTAATAATAGGTTTTTTCTCAGTATCAACAGCAGTATATATTTTGTGACCACTTTGAACGCTTATGTGATAATATTAACAATAACTAAAAGTATTACGAGGACATTGTAGACAGCCTAGATTAAACACCAATCTTAGAAATGAAATATTTAATTTTATCTGGCAGGGGTGTCTGGTGTGATCGGTTCCGCGGTGTTCAACATAATGTTCGTGATCAGCGTGTGCGCGCTGTGCGCGGGCACCGTGTCGCACCTCAACTGGTGGCCACTCTGCCGAGACTGCTTCTTTTACGCCATCTCCATACTCGTTATGCTTTGCACTATAACAGACGGATACGTCTCATGGTAAGCAACATTTATGTTGAGGCTCCGGTTCAGAGTTGTGTGCTAGACTGAAGTCTGGGCATGAAATAAAGTAATTATGTAAGGAAAGATAGCATGCTGAAGTTCCCGGTTTGTTTGGCGCTATTTCTGTGATTGATCTAGGCGTGGTACTTTTAATTTTTTGGTTTGTTGTGCTCTGAATATGGGTTTGCTGATATATGGCAAAGCAATGGCTGTATCATGCGTCATGCTCGTGAACGGGTGCTGCCTTGGGAAATGGGTCTGCTTTAAGCTTCAGTATTATTGACTAATACTAAAAATAAATCTTGTTGCTTTCTTAAATTTGTCGTTTATTCCCTGTATGTTATTGCAATGTTCAGGGATACTTACTTTAAGTAAGTACAGATACTTGTTGACTTTGTTGTGATCAACGAAATAATCATATCATAACACTATTAGTATTGTCATAACAAAATAATTTTGTTTTATTTTGTGGATTGTGTATGGTAACGACGTTTCTTGCGCCCATTCTTCTTGTCAGTTAAAAGACTCCTGAATGGGTAGTAGGTAAAAATGTTGGACGATTCAAAACTACTTATTTTCATTTTATATATAATATGCTGATGTTCAGCAGTCAGGTGTTGTTGGACATAGAGATCGCGAGCTCTAGAAAACAAAGATTTCTCTACGGAAATTTACTTTAAAAGACTGAACTGCAGTTGAACTGCAAGTGAACTCTAGGCAGGCGTGTACGCCGCATAACGCATTTCACCGAATTGGTGGTTCGGCTACTTCTACTTCAACTCCATACACCACGTTCTCAACATATTTGACGCGAGTTTAACAAAACAGATTTAGGAAATTTATCTAAAGCAAGTTCAATCGGAACTCAATTTAGCCTTGATTTAACTACATGTGATGATTACTAATCAACTTCTTCGTCGCCTAATGTTGAATCATGTATGTCCAACAATATTTTAATGTTTCACATCTTTGAATCGTTGATTTTTTCCCTCAATTCGTGTATAATTAGTATTATTTAACTCACATTATACCTATATGTGAATAATACCTAATATTCTCGGTGTTTCTGTGAACGTAACAATTTTCCTTCGCTCTCTTTATAAACTCATTTGCTATTGCAGATTTTCATGTTAACTCACTTTGTGTTTTTAGGCCAGAAGCGTTATTCATGCTGATCATGTACGCCGTGTACTGCATAGCTCTGCGGTTCAACACGACGCTGGAGCGGTGGGCAATGAAGCGGAAACTGCCTTTCAAACTGCCCACTAGGGAGGAACAGGCGGCTCTCGTCACATACAAGTTCGGGTTAATTTTTTACTATATACTCGTAATAGGCTAGATGACAAAAAAAAATTTTTGCTATAATAGAAGCTCATTTCTATAATAAACAGAAAAAATAGGTTTTCGAATAACTTAAAAAACAAGCAAGATATAAGGTATTGAATATTTTGCTCCATCTCTCTCTAGCAAAACGGAAATTTACATGGAGTTTATATGGCCATACTAAACAGTGACGTCACTGTTGATGTCGGATCTCTCTGTCTAATCGCTTCCAAATGAACAACTTAAAATGCTTGTATCTAATGTATTTCTAAGCCGATTTTAATTCTGATTTCACACGATTGTATCTTTTTCCATGGATTTTTAATATATTATGACGAGACGTGAAAATTAAAATTCAGTCATCCTCCCAATTGTATCGGTGGGATATTGCTTTTAATGGAGTTCAGAAAAAGAGGCCATATCACCAAACAAAATTAGTGTCAATGATTCTAATATGTAGCTCGGTACTGCAGGAAATCGTGTTATGACGGTTACCTTTCAAAATTAACCAGTTTCGAGTGACAGTGAAAATGATTGTTGTAGGATAAAAACTCATTATTTTTTCTATTAGTTGAAACTGTTGATATAATGTAGCTAGCATAGTTCAGTATTACCTTCTATGAGCCAATTCGTTTTGACGGCTGATAAATGATCAGACTCGATTGATTTTTTCATGTTATTGCTTAAGGAGTGCGGGAGGAGCACCCCCCGCGGCGGCACCCGGCATGGAGGGTCAGTACACACAGATGGAGGGACAGACTAAGGAAACCCCATTGCAGAATGCACGTGAGTAAACAGCATAAGTTACTTAAAGATTATCCTTCTCATTCAGTGCGGGATTTACCATAGAAGCTGCAAAGCTGAAGCTTAGGGCGGCAAAATGGGCCCAAAAAACTAGGTACATAAAAAAAGTAAGGCCTCGGACACGAGGTGGGGCTGCGGCGATGGCGTGACGGAGCAGAAATTCTTTAGCCCTTTATCCATAGAGTCGGAATTCATGAATAGCATTTCTTACGAACGATAACGTCGATGTTTTTGCTGATTCCAAATTATGCAACAAAAAATAAAGTAACGTTTTTTGAAAACATATTTTATTCAAATAGAGATATAAAAAAGGAATTAACGTTATTGTGAACAGTGCATCTAATTAGAGGTCAGTAGGGGCGGCAAAAAATATATATCTTTGGGGCGGCAAATGTGTAAATTCAGCACTGCTCTCATTAGACAACAAAGTAATAGCACAGTCTAAATAACTCTTCCCTATTAGTTGTCCAACAAGTCAGGACAGTTATTCCGAGTTTGCGAACGGAAAGAGGAGCGAGAACTCGCCAAATATGCCATACACTCGCTTGGGACACATCGTTCAGAAGTGTCAAATTTGTTTATATTTTTCCTTTGATTGTTAGTCATTATGTTGTATTGGTTTATATTATATGTGCAGTGAAAGACTGTATGTCATCATGTCGTATAAATTGTAATTTAAACCGAAAATTAAATAATACTTTTTTTCGGTAATTTATCTACACTAATATGATAAATAGGAAAGATTTGTATTTTTGTATGTTTGCAATGAATAAACTCAAAAACTACTAAGCCGATTTCAAAAATTATTTTACCATTGGAAAGCTACATTCACGCTAAGTAACATAGGCTATATTTAATGCTAGAAAAAATTTAAAGAATTTTGTCCACTCGTGCGAAGCCGGGACGGGCCGCTATATATAATATAAATATAAATTGGACCGAAAAAAGGTAGGTATTTTTGCACGACATTATTTAATAATATATAAACTAGGTGACGCAGTCGCTAAGCATAAAGCTACGCTAGCACCATATATTGGAGCGGAACGTAATACCTAAAAAAGAAAAAAAAAAATTTTGCGAATTTCAGAATTCAGGCTCCGTCACCAGCTGGTCCTAAACCTGTTGATTTGATTCACCATAAAAAATATTAAAATCGGTTAAAAACTCTGGAAGTTATGGCGTAACAGACATTGCGCCATTCAAGCTGATCCATGAGAGCTTCGCTTCGCTCTGCTCCAACAAGAATGCTGACGTAAATTAACATTATATCACGACAGACGCATGATTTGAATTTACGCAAGTAGCAGACTCAATTTAAATGGGGAAAACTTATTTTATTTGGATCTAACTTCAGTTTTTTTATGTCATATAAATAATGAATGTTATTTACAATAATGTTAACGATATCTTTTATTTCAGTCAATAGGCTTATACTTATTAAATCGCATATAACTTAATTTGTTTGACTTTTTTTACGTCATAAAATGGCGCCCAGTGCTAATCAATATGGTGTAATTTTGTTGTTTTATGCCCCAGCTTACAACCCGGATGGTGCATACGATAACGCAGCATACAACGCGGAGCAATCGCAAGTGCCAGTGTGGGATCCAACCCAGGCGTGGGACACTGACGCAGCCTGGGGTGATAACTCGGTACATAACGAATCTCTTTTTCTTCAGCACATAACCTACATGTGGTCTTTTATGTTATAACAAAATCGAATTCCCTATGAAAATAATTTAATAAGACATATTTTAATAATATTGTTTTCTGTCCAGATGTAGACCTTATATATCAGGGCTTTTTAAAGATTTATAGAAGTTCTATGATATTATAATATAACATTAAATTGGGACAGCTTGCAATAACTATATATTGACGAGTGAAATACGAAATCTCTTTAAAAGGAACATCAATAAATGCTATGCTATGCTACGAGATTGCGAAGCATTTCACCGCGAAAATGTTTACTGCAAAGCGACTATACTTTGTCCAATGTAGGATGATACTTTTGACAGGTGTCACTTCCTTATTGCTACGTACTAAGGTTGCGTTTGTTTCCTTATGTTTGGCTTGACATTGCAATAGCAACTTTATACCCTTTGTATAGGTGTCAACTGTCAAAAGTAGCATCGTACATTGGACAAAGTATAGCCTTCGATGCGCGGTACTAGGAAAGAACCAAAGTGTAACTACATGGTATGTAACATAAAAAATCATTACTGCGAAGTTACTGGACATCTGTGCACGTTGTCGCTAATACACAGAGTAATATTTTATAAGCAATACGTTTACTTTAAAGATATCTCTTCCATTTTGTAGGTATATTCTTCTAATTTTTTATGGAACAGTTAATTATAAAAAATATAATCTATAATCTAAGATCACAGTGGTTTGTGTCTTTTTCCATTGTATCAATAACGTTACCATAGCAACGTGTTAACCTCAAGTGGTTCGTCTACCGGACGCTAGATGGCGCTAACGAAAAAATATTTAATAATAGAAAAAAAATAAAGAATTTTGTCCACCCGTGCGAAACCGGGACGGGCCGCTAGTGTATAATAATTATTATTTGCACGAAAAAATTTAGTTATATCATTAAGTATTCTTGAATAAGGGTAAATGCACACTGCGCATCCAACGCGCATCGGCAACGCGTTTTTTTTAATCCAGCAATTTTTTACATGTCTAATGCGATTGTATCGATACAAACTCGCGTTATCATTACGTCTGTACCGATTTAAACACCACTGAATTTATGCAGGTATTCAAAGGTAAAACTTTGAACCCTACATACTACTACGAGTAAACTCATAGTCAGGTTGCGCTTGACTCGTGTGTGTATCCCAATTGTATCGCTACAAGATTAGATTATGTTATATAGCAATCGCAAGTGGCTCCCGTGAGCGCGCCTACGTGGCAGGGCAACCAGGGCTGGGGCGCGCAACAACAACCCGCCGAACACAACACGGCGCAGACCCCAACACAACAAAAATCGCCACAACAACAACAACCACCACAACAGCCGCCACAGGTATTTAATCTGTATTACGTTTTCCTTTCCTTTTTATACTTAGTTACAGGCTGTCAAAAATGTACCAAGAATCTTTTTCGATGAGTTTTAAAATATACTTCGTTTTGGATTAATGGAAAATAGATACACTATTGCTCATAATCCATAGCGAAACTAGGATTTCAAGTGCTTTTAAGAGAGCGAGAATGGTTTGCATATACTCATACTCCACTCACAGTGCGTCATTGACCGAAACAAGTAAAGAACGTAAAGTATCTTACAATTTCGGACTATTCTATTCCATGACGAATAGCCATTACTATTTGATTTTCTATTGAAAAGATGTCTTGTCTTCAGGCTGCGGCACCAGCTTACTACAAAGCCAAAGAATATAACCCCGAAACTGCTGTAGACCCTCTTGTAAAGCCAGTCGGAGCCAGTAAGTATTTTTAAATACAATATATTTATTAATAAGTATAAATTGAAGTACAAGATACATTCAGTAAGCTGCACACATAACCAAAGGTTTAAATTTAGGTTATAGCAAATAATATTATAGGAAATACAAGATGATTAAGAATCGGGAAACTTAATATGCGTGTAGAGTCGCTAAATCTGCATAAGATGCTATTATGATGTTAGGTAAATGTTCTACGATGACGTAAACGAATGTTCGAAAGGATACTTTCATCACCAAAAGGATAATTGTTTTATTATAAAAGCGTTCAATTACATACTTACAGCGTTAGCATAAAATAAATATACCTAATTATCAGTGATGTATTGGTAAAATAAGAAGTAAGGGAATGCATAGTGGGAGCAAAAAAGTCCTACTTTCAGCAAGGTATTTTTTCCATGTAAGTTTTTATTTTTTCTTATTCTTACTATACTTACTATAAATAATAAACAAAAAAAGAAATTCAAAAAAGTTTCTACTTAAAAAGTTTTGGAACGCGTTCCGGTTCTGAAAAAAGGTAAGTAAATATTCTGTTCCCCTCCCAATACACCACTGCTAATTATGAAGTTAATACATATTGTAGGAGCTTGCTCATACAATGTGCTTATATTTTAGGTATAATTCTTCAAAGGAATCTCTCGTTTAGGCATAATGCCTTTGTTAAGGGATTTAACTACACACATTAAACATATCTGGGCATAAAGCATGTTTTTACTAGTTACTTAATTATATATCTTGTAACTTTTATAAATACAAAACAAAAAAAAAACACAAATAAAATTGAAGATTTTTTCCACTGTAGACATTTTTGGTATGTGTAGATCAAAAGCGATATAAATATGCGTGCGCTCTTGCAGACCAATTGCAAATGGCGTGGTGGTACGTGTCGTACCCGATCCACTGGTCGTGCCGGCACACGATGCCGGACTGCCACGGCCGCTGGTACCCCATCACCTTCATCGTCTCCATGTTCTGGATCTCCTTCTACTCCTACTTTATGGTCTGGATGATCACCATTATAGGTATTCTTACGTTTCACTTATAATTTTACGGTTTTTTTAATAATAGCTATTTTAAACGTCTTGGACAAGATACATTTTTATTTATTATGAATTTGTGGGAAACACTAAATTTAATTTCTTTTAGTTTGGGGGAACACAATCGTGATCCTCGATAATCCATCTACTTTTTACTCTCCCTCTATCACACTTTTTATACTCTTCCATCAAATGAGCTCTTCATAAATGAAGAGCTCTCTTCCATCTAGTCCACTTCCTACTTGACTGACCCATTTTCCTATTGACCCCGTAATAATCTTCCTGGTCCCACTCGTTGACATTCCCATCTATTCTTCCTATTGATCTACTTTACGTTAAACAACTGATTTTTCCATCTGAACCACTGGTCATTTGAAAAAATAAATCATTTAGAATTCTGACCTACCCCTCTAAATAACTAACTCTAAGAACTACATTTTCGTTTTGAAGTTAACTCATCCACCTGATCTGTGATCTGATTTGATTTTTAGTACTAACTTCGAACTCACCATTTTAAATACATCCTTTTGACTCACTTATCCACTTCTATTTTCCAACTAACTCACTATTCCAATCTGCCCATTCATTTTGGTATGTCCCAACTTTGCACTCATCCTTCTGCTCTACTCTTTTTTATACTTCTTCGTTCCCGTTTGACCCATATCCAATGTGTCCTATTGTTGGAATTGACCCGCTTTTCTATCTTACTCACTGTTCCAAAACACCACCATGCCGACATAACTACCTTTTCTTTATGCATAACGGGGAAGTGCTTTATTTCACTTGCAGTAACGGGTACATAGGCGTTGAGCTCGATAAAGAGCTGGCATTGACATCGACAGCAAACAGCGCTGCGCATATGCGTTTTTGCTAACGCTATTTGCGTATGCGCAATGATGCTTGAGAGATACTATATGAAGTACAATTTATATATTTCGACTTGTTGTATTTGCAATTAAATTGTGTTATCAACTTTTTTTACTTTGACATATACTGTATTAAAGTCAGACTGTAGAAGGAGCTTGACTGCTTTCTTTTGCTGAATAGAATGTAAAAAAAATCTAACGAATGCCTTGCTTGACGCCGAAGCGCTAATACATCACAGCGTTGCTATACCGCAGAGAAGGATTCCAGCCTGTTAACTCATTTAAGAGAATAGCATAGGTGGTCTTAAACGATGATAGGGCCGAATGACGGCAACGTGCTTTACCCTAAAATCCTCAACCTCAAACATATATTGTGTTCTTCCATTCCAAACACATTTGTATTGTATTTTGTATTTATATGCAATAAAAATGATAAAACAAGATTTAACAGAGTCGCTGGAGAAATTTAACCAACATATTTCTTCTTGTCTAGTACCTAATAGTGTTCTAAAAGTGCACTTGATATTAATATTATGAATAATATTTGTGTGGTGGGCAGGGTACACGCTGGGCATCCCAGACACGGTGATGGGGCTCACGTTCGTGGCGGCCGGGGTGTCCGTGCCCGACGCGCTCTCCTCGCTCGCCGTCATCAAGGAGGGGTACGCCTTTACCCATACTTTATACCAACTACCATAATTTCACTACATAGTACAAAACAAAGTCGCTTCCTGCTGTCTGTCTCTATGTAAGCTTAGATCTTTAAAACTACGTAATGAATTTTGATGCGGTTTTTTTTTATAGGTAAAAGTGATTCAGGAGGAAGTTTTATTTGTATAATCTACCATAATTTTTAATTGGAGTAGCCGAATTTTAAGTTACTTATAAAAATAGTTGAGTAACAGTTTCAAGAAATAAATTCTCTGTATCCCTTATGCTGGGGCTACATTAGCGGGCGCAGATCGATATCGATCGAAAATCGATATTTTGGAAATCGATCTTTTTGGCCTTGATTTTTTTGTGAATCGATTCATCAGCTTACGATTCAGATCGATTTTAAAAATCGATCTTTTTCGGAAAGAATCGCCATCCCTACACTGAAGTGATGCAGGTGTAGCTAAGTGAATATTGCCGTGACTAATCCCTTTGATGCGCGGCACTTTACCGACAGTGCCCCAATAATACATCGTCTTCGCCCGTATACTACACAAGACAACGATCCACCCGGCCACACTCATCGCGTTAACATGTATATTCGCCGTAGCCCGCTAATGTAGCCCTAGCATTTAAGATAAACACTTTTGAATAACACCATGCAACACCACTTTGTTGTAGTTATGGCGATATGGCGGTGTCAAACGCTGTGGGATCGAATGTGTTCGACATTCTGGTATGCTTGGGCTTGCCATGGTTCATCCAGACTGCCATCATTCACCCAGGGAGCCATGTCAACGTCATCAGCAAGGGTAAACAGAATAAATATCTAAACATCAAATAAAAAAATATGCGTTGTAAAATCAATCTTTATCTACTAAGAAAAATGGACTATGTCATTATTTTATTTTTTATTGATTGATAGATGTAATTATTTAATTTTATTTAGCAGTTATTATTTTGAATGTTATGAATATTTATTTGTTTAATTGTAATATGCATTTATAAATGTAATTTATTGTTATGATGCAATTTTTAATAATAATTGAATCGAATTGATCGAAATACATTATTTTTAATTAGAGTAACACACAAAAACTGGGCTATCAAGTATCTTACTAACGAACCCAACATTAACGAATTTCCTGCTACTTTGGTCTTGTCAAAGTACTCTCTTTGCAGGTACTTTGTAAGCCGAAATACAGTTGAATATGTTCCTATTCGTTGCACATATACAATGTGTCCCGTCACCAGTGTCGGAGCCTTTAATGGTGTGAAATAAGGCATTTTTTATCGACAAATTGCCCCTCAAATTTGTCTCAAAAAGCCAATAATTAAAAAATACACAAAAAAGAATCTATTTGTTTTTAATTATTTTTTTCTCTTTTTTATTCCATGATAATTGAAACATGCTGGCTGTGTAACTGTTGTCTACATGTTTAGCTATCAAATGACACCTTTTGAATGTTGATAGGACATTTACATGAGTAGTGGTGGTCGAATTAGTATAAGAGCCCAGATCTTGGTTACCAAGAAAACAAAATGGCGGCCGTAAGAGAAAAACAAAATTTGAGGGGCAATTTGTCGATAAAAAATGCCATATTTCACACCATTAAAGGCTCCGACACTGGTGACGGGACACATTGTATAAAGTGCGACACTGGATGAAACTCCACACCACTTATTTCTATTAGTGATGCAACGGATCTCTGTTTCTGTTTCCGCAAGTGCGGAAGTTCCGCGTACTTTTGAACATTCGTTTCTGCTTCTGTTTCCGCAACTTTTATAACGGATATATAATCGGAAGTTTACGACGGCTGAGAGTTACGCATGCGCGGCGCGAGGCGCGTGCGAGTCGCCGGACGGTTGAGCGCGCGGGGAAGGGGTCAGTCTTTCGGCACTTGCCGCATTTGTTTGTTTACGTACTTTTGCGTGAATGTAAGCGCGTAATATTTTCTGCTGCTGGTTGTGTCAATACTTTTGTGTCGTGTGTGTAACCTTAATCTGTTGCCATTAGTGCGCCAATATTTGTCGGTAGCCCCCAGCAGCGTCGCCAGTGAGCAATTATTCAGCGGAGCTGGTCTTATATACGAAGAAACCGGAACAGATTGTTAGGTGCAAAAGCGGCCAAATTACTATTCATAAAATACAACTTACCGTTACTTAATTTTGAATATTAACAAAATGCAATATTGTTTTCTATACCTAGTAGATTTCTAATATATCTATTTCTAATCTAGATTTGGTGTATTTGATACTTGATAAAGACATATATTTGTAAGTTTGTTTTTTTTTTCATATTATTTACACTTCCGTTTCTGCATCCGTTTCCGTTTCCGTTTCTGCTAAAATTTACTTTTGACATCTGTTTCCGTTTCTGGTTCCGCTAAGACACTTCCGTTGCATCACTAATTTCTATCACCATGTTACTAACCTTAACTTATATAAGTATTTTTTTATCTTACTTACATGTTGGAACCTAGTTTTCTGAAATAATTATTTTAATTTAAATTTGAAAAGTATCGGTAGCTTTGCAGTTATGGTTTGTAAGCCATCTTGTTAAAAGACACAGATTTGAATCTTGCTTAAAGTGTATGTTTTAGCACGTTATACTTACTGTAGAAATAATTAAAATTTTTGAGTTACTAAAAACATTTGAGTTGATAACAAATTAAGGGAATTCTACACTTCTGGATTTATTATATGCTCTTTATTACGAGATAAAATTTGCAGGTTTAGTCTACTCAACCTTATCGCTGTTTTCGACTGTGATATTCCTGGTGGTGGCGACGCACGCCAACGGTTGGAAGCTGGACCGCAAGTACGGAATCGTCCTCATGATTTGGTACGTGCTCTTCATCACCTTCGCCAGCCTCTACGAGTTCAACATCTTCGGCGGTGACAACCTACGCGAATGCATTTCCACCTACTGAACAGCTGTAACCAGCGGTTTTCTTTTCTTTTTAATATTTGAATACAGAAAGTAAACTAGCAGAGAGCTTAAAAAAGAAAAACTTGGGAAATCGAATCGTATTACTTAAGAAAATAAATAAAACTTAAGTTATATTACCTATACAGCCTCGAGTCTTGATACTATAGCTATGACAGGGCTCGATATTGGTTTTAATATACCGGAAAATATCGTACGATACTAAAAATGTTTACATTTTTTATTCCGTACTATCGAAGCCTCTGGCGCCTTATCAGTCCTAAGTCGAAAGTCGCTTGCACACTGCACGATGCCTATCGCTTCAGGCCACGCCATTCCATTCATTCAACAATGGCGCCACGAACGCGTAAAGCAGATTGACAGTTGACAGTACTGACATCAAGGGCGTTTTTAAAACTAGTTGTTTATGATTGGCCGTAGTATAAATCGTAGTAAAATACGAAGCCAATTATGGGTCGTTTGGGCGTGTCCGATGCGGCCAGTTCAAACGAATATTTCTACAAAGTGGTAAGGCACGAGAGACCGCGATAATACATTGTTTAATAAATTGATTTTTAAGAAATGTTTTCCATATTTCTATAAGATATAAAATACTATCTGAGGCTATTCTATCTTATCCTATCTTATCTATATATCGATAGTATCTAAATACTTTCTAATCCTAGCTGAGGGCTCGGAGGCGTGGACGTTTTTTTTACACGCGTATTTTATATCTTATAGAAACTTTTTCGAACCGAACTGTAATAATTTTGACAGCCGTTTAAAACAGAGAATGTAATTTTAAATATTTGCGCTAACCCGTACAATATTTGATTTAACTCGTAACACAAAAGATTATAATAACGCTAACCGAACATAAAGCAGTTTTAAAATGTAACCGGTTTCTAAGCCCCGAGCCCTATGATATAGACTCTACTTGAATCCAAAGACGAATACCAGCTAAGATAATTTTTCGAGCTTGTTTGCTTGTAGGCGACTCTACATTATTCAATACAATTTTCAATTCCAATTTGAAGATTCAGATAACAAATTATTTAAACGAAAGAGCTAATAGAGATGGGTACTTACTAATTTATTGGTTTTTACTAAGATAGACCTAATTCAAACAAGATGGCAATATCATAAAATGTAGTAAAACTACATGTAAAGTACATATACTAACAAAATTACTTAAAAAAATATTTGAATATTTAGAAAAACTAAGTCCATCTTCCACAGTAACTAATTAATCATCGAATCTCTTAAACCGTTCTGAAACAGCATCAGTGGCTTTAGTATTATTTTAAACGTACGTTATTATTTAGAATGTAGTTTTTATATGATAGACCCCAAATCCAATAAAACAAGGTCTAAATTTGCATATCGTTTGTATATTTGAAAACCAAGGCCTCTGAAATTGAATCTGTTCGTAATTGTAATTGCAGAAAACTTTCAGCGAACAATGTGAAATTAATAAATTTTGTATTGAATAATTTGATTGTTATGCCTAATATTTAAACAAAGCGATATATGAAGAATCCAACAATCTTTAGCTATTATTATTTTAAGCATTTTTATGTATGCATGCATGTACCTAATTCTGCCTAGTTTTATTACAACAAGTCGTACATACATATACTTACATGAATTCACGCGATATTATCAGGTAAAACTGATGTAAATCAAATGTCCTACATTTATGTTTAAAATTTAAACCACTCGATGACTTGTGCGTATGGCAACACCGTACCGCATCGTAAGAATGTGTATATTTATAAGAATTCTGCATAACTCATTATTTTACAGCGTCTGTGTTAGTATCCAACGAAGCTTTGTTTCTAAAACACTATGTTAATATATTTTAGTGAGTATATAGATTAATTACTATTTAATAACTCGAGAAATTATATTCCCTCAAAGACTTAATTATAAAACTATAATATCATATATATGTATATAAAAAAGAATATATGTAATTTAACGCTGAATCTTAATTTAGTAATTTTGTTAATAAATAAATTTAGTTAATTATTTTGTTAGGTTGGCTAGTCATTTTTGTTGTGAATGTAACTTTATAACAGCTTTAATATTAGTAGAATTGCGGGTTTAGATACTTGTGAAGATAAGTATTATTAATATTTAGTTTTTCCAAAGCTTTTACTCTGTATTTAGGTAAAGCGGGCCAATGACGAGTTATTGGTTAATCGGTCTACTAGGTGGGCAATAATCATGGAATAAATAAAAGGTTTTCTATCTATTCCATATAAAATATATTTCTATGTGACGACGTCTACTTTAAAACCACATGTAGTGCCATCAAAAGATATGTCAACTTTTCTATGGATGTCAGTATTGTGGTATAATGAGTCATTATTTTCGCCACCACTTGCTTAAATATTAATCACTGGACCACGGCTACTACTTGGTGTGGTAGCGCATTAATTACAAAAAAAAAACGGTTAAGGATGCATTTCCATTAAAGTTGTGCGCGAGGAAAAATTCCACCAATAACAGCGCAAAGTTAAGAAAATTGAGTAATGCTATTGGTCTACTATTTCCTCGCGCACAGCTTAGCTACCTTGCATAGCTCTGGTGGAAAAGCACCGTAAGTTTAAAGTTAACGACCGCGCCCAGTGACATGTATAGATCCACCAATACAAACTTAATCGCACGTTAACTCCCCGCGTAAGCGATCACTTGGTCCGACTGTTAAACGTACTTGAGCACGTCCGATTTTTGACCAATTTTTTTTAATCAACTTTGTATCCGTTGGCCTGAAGGACTCCACTCACCCGTTCCAAACTTCGTCGGTAGCTTTCGAGAGTAATGCACGTCATAAATTCACTGTAGATGTCGGGCAATCGAAGTGCGATTGCTCGCAAGTTAGCTACATTACAATGCACTAAAGTGTGTAGTGCTTTTTTTAACCCAGGGGGAAATCCTTTATGGATTCAATCGCTGAAGGTTGGCAGCGAGGATATATAAGACTCCCTCTGCTTTTGCGCAGGAAGCGTAGGCAGAGGTATACCCAAAAACTAAAACCCTTGGGATGTACCTTCTACTCCACCGAGTCCGGTTGTAGGGAGACGTAGTCGTTTAGGTGACAAAACATTGGGAATGTTGCGTTGCGAAAACACTTTCAAAACCTAAAGTGAATCCCTTAAAATTTCTTTAATTTTTTGTACTTATTTGAATTATGTTATGTAATGCTATGCCGAGTTTTACTACATTGATTACATCCGCAAGGGCATGCAGGATTGGAAGCCCTAAATCGGACATATGCGTTTAGTTACAGTTACAAAATCGGTGATTTTGGCGAAAATGTCAATCGTGAGCGTGCGGGGAAGGGACGCTAATTTGACCGTTGGCACTATGTAAACGCACCACGTGATCACTGATCAAAAATACCAATGGCAGTGACATTTAGTGCGTACGCTAAACCTTGCGCGGGCGTCTGTTCCGGTCGTCCAGCGCGGGCCTGGTACCCGCGGCGGATACACGCGACATGCGCTCGCGTTATGCAGCGCCATTGGTACAATTTTGGCCTCGAGCGTGTACAGTTGTGTCAGGTAGAGTGCCGACATGGATTTCTTGCTAATTTATTATTTGGCAAAAAAACGTTAGCAAAAAAGTCGTCTGATTTGCCCATTCGTGGTGAGTTTTCAAATAATTGTCGACAAATTTCAAGGCATGCTTCTTGACGAGCATCTCTATCTTTGTATAGTTCACTCGCCATGTCCCATAATACAGGGTGAGATTGTACTTGGATTATTACGCGTTCCGTATCGATGTTCATCTTCGTGACGCTTGTGCCTTCCGACGCGTGTACGCGCGCGACACATAGCTGCGCTCAACTGAGTCGGAGAAACAAATCCGCGAGCGCCCGCCCGTGGCGTGCATCCGCGATGTACGCCCGTTGTCCGCCGCGCGGGGAAAACCCGTCGCCCGTGCCCGCGCCCCTCCGCGCCGCTCATATTATTTTTCAATACAGACGCACGCGGGTGCACCCGCGCACGGTTTAGCGTACGCCCTTAAAATTAAATTATCATCGACGCGAATTATTTTATTTTACACTAATGGATTATTAAATAATTATGGTATTAATACTATCACATTGGGTATTGCTGTTATTGTCACATTAACCTCTACGTAAAATCCTACCATCTAAAGCAAAGCTTTCGGTTCAAAATGAAAATATTAAGGAAATTTTCAATCACCGCCCGAAGTGTAAATAGTATCAAATAGTACGGCTAGAAGTTACTATAGGTATAGGTGGCTAGCACATTTTCTCTTACTTCCTAATTGTATTTTTTAATTCTTGTAAACAATATATTAATTGTGGTATAAGGTATTGTAATGATACCGAGTTTTACACTTACCTGTATTTCTTTTACCCACTTCTGGTTACTGTAATTGGTACAAATCTTCAATTCACTGAATCACCATATGGCGCTGTTCAAAGTAAAATGAAATGGTAAAAAAACAGTTTTAGGTAAACTCAAATTTAGAAAATAAATTACTTTAGTTAATTTATCCTGAGATTATTTAAAAAAGTATCCGTTGTATTAAAACGCTGAAACAACTATTTTAAGTACTCTAAATAAAATACTTTCCAATTAATATAATAGCAATTCCTTGCCCTGTATTTAGAAATCACATAGAAATCATAATTTTTAGACAGGACATTTTAATTTTAACGATGCGATATATTCAAATTAGGTACTAGGTACTCTGAGACATTCAAGCTATTGTATGTCTAGTATTTGTAAATTATACAGATTAGTATATAATTATATCTGTGTTTTATAGGCACGCGGCGCACTGAAGATGGTAGTAAAACCTTATTTTTCTAAGCCAACTTCAATAAAATGTTCAAAAGGTAAACCTGTTGTCCTCTTTCGTATAAATTTTTAAAGACACTATTTCCGATATTATACCAATAATTCTATAAAATTTATTGGCAAACATTAATTATTAAGTGATTAATTTTGTTTATAGAAATTTGAAATTTTTCTCTCAAAGACAAGTAAAGATCAAAAATATTCAGCTTTTGAGAACTTTGAAATGGACCCTTTTAATTTCCAATTTTTAGTGTTAGTTGCTTTAGTTAATCGAAAAGCGTTGTCTAAGTTAAGTCACTCTCTAAGTTAAGAACACAGAAAATTGCGCGCACAACTAGATAATCTTGTTTTTATCTTTCGAGATCCGTTTGGACTATCTTAAAACATATAATTCTCGTGTGAATTACTCAAAATGTCCAGAACGGCTCTGTTTCAATTTAATTCTAACATCTATATAACTAGTTTCCCTTATGTTAAGTCTAGGGGTAGGCGCATTTACATACTCATTTTTAATACAATTTTCTTTCAACGATCAAGGGACATTTTTTTATTTGGGTGGTTTTAAGAACACATGCCAAAAGATAAGGGTTTTTAACAGAACATGAGACGTGAACAAATGACTAGAATAGGATCACCTCCCCATGGTACCTAATGACTTATGAATGACCACCCAATAAACTGTTTCGTAGCGCTACGAAGTGCTGCGATCGCACATCGAACTTTGTACTTATGAAAATGGAAGTGGCTACTGTTAAAACGGTTCCACAAGTCATATTTTGAAAGTGCTCTAAAACTTACGAGTACAACACTTAAAACTTAATCAAAAATTAGTTTTTAAACGTACAAACGCTACTGAAATTGACTTAATATTGATAACATAGATCTTAAAACAACGGTGTTACCGTTATAACTTTAAAATCTCAATTCAAACGCTGTAACGTTTGCATATTTAAAAACTTAAACCCAGATTTGTAGATTACGTCTTTATAAGTATGTATTTGTTGTTTTTATTTTATTTTATCTAATGTATTAGTTTTCACTAAATAGTTTATAGTATACTCAACACACCTTTATCTGTACCAACTAGAGGTGGAAACTATTAGGCTAATGTGCAAACTCTTTTTTCTTAATTAAGTATTTATGTGTTATGTAAAAAGCTGTTGTTTCCTGAATAAATAATAAATAAATAGAAACTATTTCCGATTGGATTACCACAGTATCAAAAGTAAAAATGTGTAAGTTATCAATCAAGCATAATATAATAGTGCGCTGCTTGCTATTTTTACTACGCCAATATCAATATAAGAAACCAGCCTACTCCGCCGATCAGACTGTTTTTGCTGAGTTTTCAATGACAGGCTATCAAATGCCAAATGAATCCAACTGGTACATCCAGAGTTCAAACAAACTCTTCAGCTTTATTCAGTAGGAATATAGATCACGTAAGCTTATTTGTACAGCCCGGCCCAGCCCAGCGTACAGGCGGTACTGCTTATTGTAACTTCAGAATGTCAAAAATAATTTAAAGATACATTTGTCAAGCTTTTGATAAGCCTTTCCAAGGTTACGAGGGGCACGCTGAAATTATGGAAAACCGAATAGTTTTATTTATGCCAGGATAAAACAATTTTTGGCATGCCCCTTCTACAATTAATATAGCACCTACATTTTATAACATTATATTTATCATATCTTAGAAATATAGATTTAGCAGTTGGGTACCTACCATTTTCAATGTAATAGTTAAAATGTAAATATTTTTTATTTATTTTAGATAAAATATGCTAGCCTATTGTATAAACTTTTAAGGTATTCATAAAGATTATGTTGTCAAGATTCCTTAATTCACACGTGACATCGATATTATGACGAATTATCAGAAACGATAAATAAGAATTTTTCTACACAAAATCACAATTTAATAGATATAAAGTAGCTATCTGTAGAGATTGTAGTTTATTTGCGGTTCAGATGAAACAATAAAAAAGCAATAAATGGCTAAAACTGTTCTTCCGAAACATTCCATAATTAACGACTGAGTACATAATTTGATTTTGATATTGGACCTATTTTTAGAAACAAGAACCAACCTACAGTTTGAGAACTATACAAAATGGTACCTAAACACTTATTATTTATATCATTTATAAATCTGATATTCCTAGATAGGCTACAATATTCCACATGAGGTTAACAAGTATTCATTCATTAATATACTATGTATGCATTTTGCACATTCTGTTTACAAGTCTCGTTTTCTCGAAACCAACCTGCTGTGGGTTGGTTCTTGTTTGCAAAAATGGGTCCTATTAAAGCCTACCTCTTTTGGTATGTCCCCGACTTCCAATTTTAAATTAAGTTTTACTTACAGTATCTGTGAACCCAATTCAATTCTGTGATCTGTTTAGCTGTATCGAATTCTTAATTATTGTGTCTATACATAGGAAATGTATTTAGTGAAAAAAATATAAATAATATATTATAGGTATCTGCTATTAAATAGATACATAAATAAATGGCAAACACTAATTAACAAAAGAAAAAGCAAAAAAAAAAATTTTTTGCAAGTAGACCAAACGTAACGTAAATTCGTATTGGTTGACAAATATCCACATATACTATTGCGTTTAACTTAAGATTTTAAATAAAGACCTATTTTCACATTGTTAAGGTCTTTCACATCAACAACAACTCAAACGCTAATTGTAAAAACAAAATTGTAATAAAATTGTAAAAACATACAGTCAGGCCCCCCATGATATCTATACCGCCTGACTGTGGTAGTATTTCAAATAATGTTATTTAATGTGAAGTCAATTTAATGTGAAAATCACAAGTGATTCTCTATTTTATGCAAAGGAACGTACCACACCTTAGAACTGTATCATATAGGACAGATATTTGAGAACAAAGATGTCATTTAGAATGTTATATGATAAGATAATGTAACGTGAATGAATTTTATGCGAATATCTTATTTATGTCGAATTGTAAAAGCCGCCAAAATATGAAAAATTGAGAAACGACATAATTCTACCAACCATGCATGATAGCACAAATTTGTTATCAGTATACCAACTGTCAAAAGCAGTTTGACAGTTGGTATACTGTTTTATTATGCCTTGTGCATCATATATCAGCTCTTACGAGTCCACGTCTAGTGGACTCGTAAGAGCGTCACCGTAAGAGTAGTCACCTCTTTAGAGCGATACTCGATTTGTTCTGGGTTATATACTCGTCGACAACTTCAGAGTGTATCGTTCCCAACCGTCACCGATATGGTTGCGACATGGTAATTTGTAAACTCACCTACAGTAAACTCTACAGTTCAGGTCAGTCATCAACTTGATTCTTCCTTATGATTACTTAGCAAATGCTACTCTACATTTCAGCAAAATATTAGTTGCCTTTTCGGTGAATCAATACTACCTGCCCGAATCACAAGTCGTTTTAGAAAACTGTGATGTTTAATAATGTTTAGGGCATAATTTACAATTTGTTTGCTCATGACTGCACCAAAACATGCATCACGAGGCGGGTAAAGTTTAAACTGGAAATTAATATGCAATAAAGCCTAGACATATGACGACAGAACAAAAAATATGTTTTCTCTATACATGGAATTTTATTTGTAAACATTACGCTTAAATTCTTTTTTTTTTTCGTTACTGTCATTGCAAAGGCAAATGAATCCATAAGTGTGTTGATTCTGTCACGACAGTCAAACTACTTAAGATATATTATGGTGCCCTCACGGTAATTGGTAACTGTAGAAACATTCGCAACTTGAATTTTTTGCAGTCAACTTGGGAGTATATTTCACTTTAGTTATATTTACTTCAAATGGAGATTTAAGTAGGGAAGAGATAATATGTGATATGGTAACGGCTTTCTGAAACTGGCTGAAATTGAAATCAATTAAAAATGTCAATTTCGTGTTCTAATTAAATTCAATTACATAGTTTAGTAACGTCAACAAAATATAAAAAAACGTCATTATGCAGAAGATGCAGATGTACTTAGATGTAGGTAGGTACATATTACTACAATATTCAACACTTCTTAATGTAGATAATGCTTGTCGCCTGTCTTGGCGACAAATATATAGTGCGTCCATAAAATTAGGTCTCAGTCGGTGACCACATATTTTGTGTAGCATTTACAATAAACATATATTATTTTGTATATATAACATTGTGGACACACAGAACATTAATTGTATCGATTTTGTTCTATAAGTATGTAGGCATATAAAAATCTTTGAAGACGGAAAAAGTAGGACTTGTTATTAGCCGCTTTAACGTACCGATAAATCTTGCTATTTTAAATGTGTAAATATTAATTTTAACTATTAATTCTGGACAAGTCATTCTTGGAATCTACAAACGTTCTAGTTCTATCTAAGCTGAGGAAAGTGATATCTATAGCATGAGCATCCGGATTGACTGATCAAATTTTAACCTACATTTTTAGTCGGTTGTCAAAATTGATAGCTGAATTCAAATCTCAACTTAAATTCTTTATAAAAACCAAGAATTTCAAATGACTAGTAATAAAAAAAACAATAAATAATCGCTTGAAATGGAAATTTTAAGATACAGCTATTTTGTGTTTATAAATTTAAAAAATCCATATGCACATATCTATTGTGACGTTAACTAGGTAGTCAAAATTCTAATACATATGTGAAATGGAGTGGCTTGAGGTTGAATCCTTTGTCACTCCTCAGTTTGAAAACTAATTAGTTACGTATAGACAAAGCGTGTATTTTATAATGACTTAACTGCTTGACCTGTTAGCGAATAGGCGAGATAGATATTTGTACCTGTAATCTTTGTAGTGGATCTTTATCCCTTTCCTACTGTTACTGATCTGGAACATCCGATTCTCGTGCATGTGTAATCGTTTTGAATGTAACTTATTTGTGAACGACCATTATTGTATAGAAATTATTTGTTAAATTTTATACCTGTTATTAGAATACTTCTTGAAAAATGTGTTAAAGATTATATCCTATGCAATATAATTATCCATGTATCCAGTTTGTTGATGCTCGGTGTTTTTCGTATGTTACCATTAGTATTTAGGTGTTCAATCTGTAAATGACTCGACCCCGAGTCAAACACTATGTGAAAAATAAATATTGTTAATTACTGTAAGTTATATGACAATGATGTTAAATAAAGTGTAAAAAAGTGACGTTTTTTTCTTTGAAAATGAAAATGAAAATAACTTTATTCAAATGCACTTAAAAATAAGTAGTTTTGAATCGTCCAACATTTTTTCAGGACGTCTTTTAACTGACAAGAAGAATGGGCGCAAGAAACTCGTCAGCTTTAACAGAAGTAACGACATTTACAATATAATACGTCGTCACCATACACAATCCACAAAAAAAAACAAAATTATCTTGTTATGACAATACTAATAGTGTTATGATAACATTATTTCGTTGTTTCGTTGATTACAACAAAATCAACAAGTATCTGTACTTACTTAAAGTAAGTATTCCTAAACATTGCAATAACATACAGGGAATAAACGACAAATTTAAGAAAACAACAAGATTTATATTTAGTATTAGTCAATACTGAATACTGAAGGTTAAAGCAGACCCATTTCCCAAGGCAGCACCCGTTCACGAGCATGACGCATGATACAACCATCGCTTCGCTCAACCATATCTTAGGGAACGTAACGATCCGCACCACATGCCACCACCCAAGAAATGTATTAAGAGAGCATGTCATACTCTTAACTACCAGTAATAATAATGAAATGAAACCATGGTCTCTCATTGTTTAGTATTATTTATTAATTTATAATTAGAAGTGCACATAACATTGAGTATACCAACTCAATTGGAGACAAAATAGTGGTAGTCTAATTTTTAACGATTTACGGAAAAGTAAAAGTTGTATGCATCTTATACAGCAAGATTGTAGAAAAAGAATATTGAGATCCATAGTATCACAATGAGAGGACACAAATTCTTAAGTCATCGTGGTTGTGTTTATTATCTATATAATATTTTGTCTCCATTTGATACACTTTTCACGCCCAATCGTACAAGATCTCAGTTCTAACTCACTTATGAATAAATGCGGGGTCTCATGACATCTGCCTTCAGCCACTATGGAAGCATTAGTATATTGCTACTTGTGTTACGATATAGGTTTATATAAAAATACCACCCCCCGACGGGTGAACGGCTAACAGTTTATAATTTACTCAGTGAACAATAATGCCACGAGACACCGCCAGTTACATCGAAACGAAATACTAGGGTGTTCTTAAAAAAATAACAGTTAAAATGAACACTGTCTCATATTTACAATTATTAGTTTATTTTTTAAAATATGCGATACATAATATGTACCGGTATTCCTCGGAGAGCACTGGCCGATGCTACTTTTATGTACAGTTTTTATATTATCATACTTTTTCGAACCAAAACAAACCAAAAAATAACCTATAACTAATATGATGCGCTCGGTCAACGCTCTCCGAAAAATCGGGAATCAGATTCACCTTAGCTAATTTTTTTTCTTCTTTTTCTCTTTTTGTTACGGAAAAACTACTTATAGTAAATCAGTAAATTTTAATGAACGATGTGGAGCGGATGTAAAAGGATATTGACTACAATATCCTTTTACATCCGCTTGACTATCCGCAGCAAGTGCTTGGGCTTTCTATACATTTATATACAATAAAAGTTCAAATACTCATTGCCGATAACGGTAAATCAATAAATCTTGCACATTAGCTAATATAAAACTAACATCGAAAAAATTAATTAATCATCGAGAATATCATAAACTATAAGAACAGAACGATTAGGACATGTCACAATGTTAAATATTCGTTATGTATTAATCTTTATAATCTTATTAAAATGCATTTTCAAACTATAAATGGACCCTAATTACATTCATTACAAATGAAAATTACGAGACAATATAATACAATGAAATGAAATGACGATCTCACAACTCTAACGACGAAAGTTACGTGACCGAAGTTTGCGGCGCCATTCGGAAATCGCGGTACGAGATGTGGGTTCCGTAACGCGTCAATATTCACACCAATATTCGGTCACACTGCGCGGTGCAGTTTACGGATCGCGCGAACCGATACAACACCGGCCGATAACCACTACGATTAAACTAAAGGCCTCTGTTATAGAAAAAAAAGCTAGTCCATTTAGCGACGCGTTCGACGCACGTTGAGAGCTTGCAATCGACTCACTCCGGCCGTCACACACACACACTGACGCTATCGCGCTCTCTTCTTCGCCGGAGCACCCGTAGCCGCCGAACGTCGTAATCTCTTTCACTGTTAACAGAACACATACATTACATCATGTTATACTAGCCCAGATTGTCACTACTACCAACATTGCTCTCAAATATTACGATGAAACCAATAAATACTGAATGATAGCTCTCAACAACTTTACGAGACGGTCTGAACGTAGCTGATGATGCTTAAAGCTAAATTTACACATCACAATAAAAACAAAAAAACAATCAATCACGCAACTTATGCCATGTATTACATTTTTGCATTACGGCTATGTTCAGGGCAGTCATAAAGTATATTGTGAACTGTATTATACATGTTTTATTAGGCTACCGAATCATAGAAATGTGGAAAGTTAATCACTAGTTCAACTGAATAGTATACGAAAAAATGAATGTTAATCAAACTAGTCAGTAATACTAAACTGTAGAAAGAAAAAGCAATTACCGTAAAGGAATGGGAGTTCAGTGTTGTATTGAAATAGAGTAATAACTATATTATTATATTAATAATTAATCACAAATTCGAAGTTTTTATTTAATTTATATAAAATTCACATTGCCACATTACATCTCATTGCAGCTTACTTTATCATTATTTTTAAGAGTTAACAACACTCATTTTATAATTTATACAATTTTTAACTAATACATACTAAAGGTCATTAGCTAAGAAATTTGAGTGACATTACATTGACAATTTGAACTCAGATTTGTCAACTTATAGTTTTCATAGGAGTCAACAATAAGACTCGTTGACTGAGCAACATTCAATAGTGATGATGAAATCAGTAATTGTTTCAGTTACATACAAGATAAGAAGTGATTGTCTTGCACCCACGTTTTACATTTTTTAAACCACAACTGAATAAAAGGTTTATAAACAAAGAAAATCCTTAGAATTTTATAAAAGAAATAGACGATCAATCAAGGCGGTAACTTCGTTATATGAAGGCCCAATATTATCGCCACCGAATAATACACCCCAAGTTTATAAAAAATTTCATGTCCAGTCGAATTACCTCAGTCATTTTCTGATGTAAAATAAGAATGTACTTCATATCAATAAAATTGTATTTTTATACCTTAAGTAATAAAAATTTACAGAGTAAAATACACTCATACAATCACACACACGCAACACTCACTCCATTACATACTAAAGTTCATATAAACGCAATAATTTTAGAAAAAAAACTTGCAGTCACATTGTGGCAGTCTAGCTTGACACAAAAAAAATATTCACTTCCCGTTCACTTTGAGAAAACTTTTCGAAATCGTTCCTTAAGGATTAAGGATACAAACGTACTGTTAGCCGAACGAACGGAAATAACGCCAACTAGAAATTAATAGTTTCTCTAATCATAATTTTGTACAAACATGTAAGTCTAGTCAACAAGTCTTTATTAGCAAATTTCACACTACATTAGATTCTATAGTGTATCATAAAGAATCTATGCCTAATTTTCTATGTAATTGTGAAACCTATACTTTGTGTTTTACACTTAGGTGGCAATAGACTAATGATCACATAAATTAATATATCACAAGCAATTCAATTATCTTAAAAAATCCTTGTAGAGCAAGCATACAATGCCACAATGTGAAAACGTTCTACAAATAGAATTTATTAAAACTAATCACTCCTGCATTTTTAATTAAAAATAGAGAGTGTGCCAATAATAATTGTCAGAAAAGAAAAATTAACAAGAGAATTTAAACAACTGTATGAGGAATACATCTAAATTCAATGGGAACTTTCTGCCTTATATTATTCAGTGACATTTGCATACTGTCAGATTTGTGAGAGTTTCAAAAGTGATATAGAAGGTAGATTTTCTTGTTATGATCTTAGATGCATTCCTATACAAAAAATTAAGATCACTTTTCCTAACCCACTGTGACGTTACGCGGGCAGTAAGAATTTTAAAAGGCATTTCTTTTTTCCTTTCAGACTATAGGGATTATTATATATATCCTTAAAAATATATCCCTAGCAAAGAATTTAATTTTGAAAGAAAAAATGAAGAATCTACGCTATTTATCTAACTTACAGATTAATTCCTTCGCCCTATTAAAGCAAAAAATATCTGCTAAGGTAATATTTCGATAATGTGATATACTTTAGACAAGTTTTCTAAAATTTACATACCTTGTTAAAAAAGAGAGCGAGGAATAAATGTATAATTCTGATTGACATGACTGATTCTCACCATAAATATTTCAGTTTTAAGACGTAAATAAAACGAATATTATTTTCCCAATAATAAAGCAGATTTCATTTGCCCACTCGCAGAAAAAAATTAGCACCTTTGAAATGTTTTTACATACCCCATTAGATAAAAGACAATCTCAAACACTGTTAATGTAAGTTGTGGAAAAACCGAAAACAAAACCAGTGATTTTGATGAACAAGCAGTTTTGAGTTACGCAAAATGTGACTAAGATTAATGAACTAAGATTGCGCGTGGTCATATAATTGTGTGAATATTTTGATCACCTCTGCTCGTTTTCAATTAGGCCGAATACTACAAATCGTAACCTAATTCTTAACCGGTAATGTTTAATTAAAGCTTTACTTAATTGTCGAAAAACAAGGATTTTTAATTTATTTAAGGAAAACAAGTAATTTCATAAAACTTAAATGTGTGGTCTTGACAGTGTCCAGTTCGTGATATGTAACACCGAGTAATTGAAAAAAGACCTAGGTTATAGAGCGAATAACCATAAAGATAACTTGAAGTTTTTTACTCTCTAAGATACGCAAAAGACGCACTTCAACGAATAAGCCCTATTGAAGTAAGAAACTGTAGCTTATGTCCCCAAAGGTGTACGTGTATATAGATTTTGCAGTTTTTTGTTGATAGTCGAATTTGATAACAGACATAGGCCTATACTACAGTTTTGTTACCGCGTAATAACTACCAAAAGAACCCTATTCCTAACTGAGAATTACCTAGTGGCGTAAGACCTATTTTCGGTATGCGCGTTGCAAATGTTGGCTTTGCATTTTAGTTACATTTAAGTTAACAAAAACGTCCAATATCATTGATTTGACCTCTGCTGAGAATTACTAAACTTAATTTAATGTTTACTTCGATAATTAAATTAGCATTTCTTTTTTCTAACCAATAGTTTTTATTGATTCAGTTATAAAAAAAACATAAAGTTAAGTGTAATACATACTTTTAGTTTTAGTATTTTTTTCAATTTTTAGGATCTTCAGGCAAAATCACTATTCCTTCGTCTTTGTCAGAAGAATAGATAAACGAGACATATTTGTCTGTCTGTGACAAACAGAATTTTTGATTCTTGATCCTTAATTTTCTATCGCCTAACATACATGACTTATCAGGACCGATGTCTAAAAATCTATTTTAGCGTTATATGCGATAGCGATTCGCGAAGTATATTAGACATCTTAATGAGAAGATGCACTTATAAGAACTGCTGAATAGGATCCTTCGGTTTTTCAATGCAATAAAATATAACCTGAATTGAACATTTTCACATTACTCTAGATGTATTGGAAATGATGATTTCCTATAGTATTAATATTTACTGGCCAATATGGATAGCGGTTTGCAGTTAATAAGGAATTACAAAAGGTGTAATTATCTTCCAATTGTAAGAACTTAAACTGTCCACCGATTTTCAAAATATTTAATGAAACAACTTTTTGAGAAGACCAACATATTTTACGCATAGCAGAACATTCCGATGATCTTACTTACATCCAAATGACCTTTACATTATAAAAATATGCCATTTAGCTACACTTCTATTTCTCTCTGTTTCTAATTATAATGCTTAAAAAAGGTTTTTATAAGATTCTTGATAACAATATTTTTGCGACAAAAATAAATTTATAATCTCCTTTAAGAAGTTAACAATACTTTAATACGAAATTTACGCAATTTACAAACAATTTTATAAAAATCCTAGTAAAACATCACTTTGACCAGTGATGACGTGAAAGCGATTCTTCCCAAAGATCTTTAATTGTTTTAAATATATTGGACATAAAAATATTATGAAATTCACACATAATTTTACTATAATTTTAAAAGAATCGATAAAAACAAGGGTCGGAAAAATTAATGTTGTCCAGTCTTAGGTTGAAAGCATGCATAACCATTATTTGCGACACATACCTCGCGATGTTTGAACACTGCTATGCATTTCTAAATAGCCACCCTTCGGGAGCAACTCATAAGGTAATTTCTTGTATGCAACTAATTTAGGATCCAAGTGAAAGGCAAAAACTATTAGATAAACCACACTTTTTATGTGAACTTCTAACCATAATGAATGCAAAATGACCACGCGCGTGTTACGTTGTCAAACACACTATAATGGTGGGTTAGTGTAAGTGATCTCAAGCCAAAGTTGGTTAGGATATGGCGGTGAGTTTTTTCTTGATCTGACTAACAGATTGGTGTCCCTTGACGGCGGGCTTGGTCGCCGACTCGTTGGTCGCGTTGACTGACTTCACCTTTAAGGGAGATACGGACAACGATATGTAAAACGACTCGACTGTTTTATATCGTAATATCGAAAAGATTTAAGCGACATTTTTAAAATTTTAAAGGCAACATTTGAAATAAGTTTTTTGGAATAATGTTTTGATGCCTAATCTGTAGTGTTTTAGGTAAGCTCGAGTATGGCATACGGTATGTCTTAGGCGGCACCTCACAAGCGAGTGAATTGTGATGAGTTATTCTTATCGACCACCATCATCGACTATTATTCTACCTATACGAGCCGCATAGATTTGTTCGAGTCGACTGGTTACATTCGAGCGAACAATTGGCAAGCTTCAAACATTTTCTCGTCTGGAGACTTTCACCCACGCTGGCATTTATGTAGCCATGATGATATTAATTATCACCGTTTACACGCTTGTGATGGTGGGGACTTAGGACACCGTGGTATACCCAAAAGCATCATTTGCAAAGTATGCTTACAGAAATGTCAAATGAGTGGCCCACCTTAAAATTTATAACAATATAAATATGATTATAACGATGATTTGTAACATACAAAAGATTATAATTATTTCTAAATTAAAAAAAAAATCGCATTATTTAACGCTAAAATAAAAAAAATTTCATTTCATTCATGAGTTATGAGAATATTGTTTACTTAATAAGATGGTCAAAAAAATTTAGTGAATAGTCATTTTTAATCGAAAATGTTTAAAAGGTAAAAAAATCACAATTTTTTTATACAATCATAATTTTAAATGTACTTATATTATTTAGTTTATTTATTATTTACCTTTCGAACATTTTCGATAGAAATTGTCAATAGGTTCTTTACACATTGCGACTTCTAACAGCGATGTAAATGCGATACACTCGTAATATACTTAGCTGTAAACGTTTACACACACAGACACTTAGCACAGACACAATTGTGATGCAGACGCTATACAGTGGCCAAGTTAACGTGATATAGTTTTTGGATAATCAATTGTAGTCATTCACAGCAATTAATTTCGATGCAATTATTCCTTTAGTTCTATTGGTATACTCGTGAAATAAACGATCAATTTCGATAACTTCACTAAAATAAGAAAAGAAAGATTAGAAACGTAATTGTTTTTATGAAATTTCGGAGCACGGAGCATTGAAATACCCTATTGGTGACCACGGACGTTAAGTAGCGCGAAGGCAACAACACAATATTATTAGTATCTGATCGGTCGCAGTGTGTAAAGGGTGTGTCAGGTGTGTGTGTGGTTGTGTATGTGTGGTGTGGCCGCTCACCTCGTTGTTGGGCGGGGGCTGGGGCGCGGGCTGTTGCGCGCGACGCTGCACGGAGGGCGAGCGGCGATCGGCGGGCGCCGCGCCTTCCACGTGCTGCTTACGCTGCCTCAGGATCGTCCAGTCGAACGTGTAATCATACTGGTAGTTCATCGTGCGGAACAGGATGCGGAACAGCTGCACAACACAATTATCATTTTATCTTTTTAATCAGATTTTATTGCCTAGATGCATGTTTTAGGCGATGTAATTTGATGATGATAATAGATGATCACTGACTTCATTTTAGCTGAAGCTGAATTTCGTCTTGTAATGCTTTACTAGTTAAGTTTCTTGAACTTGACTTGCTTGCTGACAAATGGAAGCCAATGTGTGCGGCTTTGAAATTTATGGAGTTATGTTTTATATATTATGTTTTAATTAGTGATTATGTATTGTTGTAACTGGGATTAAACCCGTTTAATTGGTATGAATAAATAAAATTATCTAGTGCTAAAAATAGCACCGACACAAAGGACAATGCCGATTTGTGACCGGTAATGGCCAAGAAAGAAATTATTACTAATTTAATTTAAAAATAAAAATACAATTTTTAACGTTTACAACGTATCTAAAAGCAGATTACGAATCTAAAAACCAATAAAAAGTTGTGTGTTTACTAAGCACTTCCCTGTGATATTGCTTTACTGCGTCATGGCTTTGGATATCAGCATTTTGGCCGTCCTTTATTTTTGATTAATATATTTACATACTTAAATAAACATTTAAATAAATATATGTGAAATATATGCATATATTAATAGCCTAAATATGTTACTTTTTCCTTTTATAAGGAAATAATATATTATCATTTCACCGTTTGAGACCAAAAGCGCTATGAGCCAAACGACATTATTTATTTAAAAAAAGTGACGTATGGTTAGGGATATGGTATCGAAACCAAAGTATCGATACTATACTCATGAGTACAATAGTACAATATCAAGAAAGGTAATCGATACTGGTATCGTACTTGCATCAAAAGTATCGAGTAACTCAGGTATCGAATACTTTTTGTTTGATATTCAGTATAAATAACAAAAAAACCGACTTCAAAAAGTAAACTAAAAAAGCAAAAAATAATTTACTTCGCACAAAGTAATACGTATTTCCATTTAATTAAATAGAAATGATTATATAATTATTTGATAATTTTGAAGTCGGTGCCAAGTAAAACAATAACTGTGTATAGATATTATCAATCTTACTAGTAGCTTTGTAAGCCAGTACTTAGGTACATAATATTTAAAAAGTTACTTTGATATTTAGAAGGTACCGATTCATATATTTTTCTAATACTTTTACTGTTTTGTAATTGCTTTGATATATTTAATAATATTGTGTGTACTCATGTGAATATATATTAGTGTGAATATATTAATGTGAATATATAGTAGTTATAAATATTGTGTGTACTAGTGTGTAATTTGATATTGTAGTAGGGTTGTTGTAGCATTTACTTGGCACCGACTTCAAAATTATAAATAAAAATATGTAGCTTAGTTCCGCAAAACTCAAGCAGCGTGCAAAGCCCGCCCGCCCGCAAATAAATGCAGAAACCGCAGACACCGGCACCTTCACCAACTACTCTACACGTGTTTCGCCCCCACACGGAGCATCATCAGGAGCTCTTAGACCGTGCAATAACGAGTACTACTACACACTTAGTGCTCGTTATTGCACGATCTAACAGCCCCTGATGATGCTCCGTGTGGGGGTGAAACATGCGTACAATAGATTTACTATATATATCTGTATAAAGATTAAGTAATATATCAAAAACCATTAAATTAAACTGTTTTACCAATAATAATGTAAAAATAATAATAATTTATGCCATAGACAAATAAAACGAATACATACCGACCATTAACCTCAAATCAATAAACGCACTGAAAAAAGCGCCATCACTTTGGTCAAAACTTCCCGGAGACTGCCATGATAGCGACCCGAGATATTTCACCCGATACTACTTCTTCACATTACATTAAGACGGGAGGCTGTTTTTTCCACTACCATGCATCCTGTGCATAAACGGCAGTCGGGGATAACTAGATTTAAAAGGTGCCTCGGTAGCTACACGAAACTTGTAGAACCGACTTGCTATCGTAGAGGATTCTGGTATTGCAATCCTTTACCTTCCGTGCATCTCTGGGGCCTTCTTCATATCATTTGGGATGTCACCAACAGATTTGATAATTAAACTTTACATAGAAACCACAAGCAATAATTATTTGACCAATAAGAACATAAAAAGTATCGAGTACCATGAAAAGTATCGATTCTTACTCAGTATCTTATTAAAAAGTATCGAATACTAAATTACTTGGTATCGATACTTTTTGCGGATCCCTACGTATGGTTAGCGTCATTGAAAGTGTTTTATAGTATTGTTGTTGTATAATATTGTACTATTACTTTACTAATATTCAAATCGGCTCGCTAACAGAGTGTTTAGATTTACAGTATGTGGAAAATGAACAAACTTGTGTTATCAGTAGTAACATTCCATAACAATATAACCTCAAGAACATGAATTCTCTTCTGGCCGAATGGTTAACATTTCAGGTAAATTATCAACTGTTTAGTTACAGATGCTTGCATACGCACACACACTATTAAGATATAAATATTAAATATATTTCTGTATGTCTTCAATAATAAAATGTTTTGTATACTTTGTAAACAGATATCGGATTTGGTTTGTGGTGCCTGTCATGATTTCATTGAAAGATTCATTGCAACCAACTCGAGAGAAAGACAATATCGGCATGTCAGTATTTATTTTGGTTGTGGAAGATCTGTTGGTTGTGTTAGATTAAATTAGAAAGCAGTCCACAAACATCCGTTGCTTCATACTGGCATCATCGCAGAACTGTAAGTACTGCCTATATCTGCCACTATTATTATTACTTAATCTGCTAATATTATTGTCATAGTTTCTTAAACAGTTGCCATGTGTGAATGTTGCATCTGACCAGAAGTCTATGTTATGTCATTTTTCTATGTAATTGACCTGTTTCCTATTTAGTTGTTTATTGACACCTTTCTATGAATGTTCACATATGTATAATTTACATTTAATTATTCATATATATATATATATAATGTTATTATTAAAAGAACACAAAATATTGCCACAACTTTAAATAAAGCACTTTCATTATTTTACAGGTGAGACCGGCCAACTTTCTTTGTCATGCTTGCTTTGTGAGAGCTAATAGAGAAATAGCATGAATATAACTGATTTAAATATTGTGATGGTAGTGGAACATATATCACAACCATTGCCTTAATCATCCTGTCATCATGGCTCCTCTAAAGAAGTTTTTTAACATCATGGCTCCTGTAAAAGAAGTCGAAACGTCTTGATTAAATATAAATTATGCGCTAAAAACTGTGAAAAAGTTGTTTTATTTACCGCAGGTGTTTTATTTTAAGAACTGCCTAATTTGATTATATCCAATGTGTTAACCCATTTATTCCTAATTGAATATTGGAAACTAAACAACATGAGAGTACTATATAATAGAGAATAAAATATGAGAACTAATAACATGCAATGTTTTATTAAAAACAATGAATAATAGCAATTTCCTCTTTCCTTTTGCAATTTAAAGCTAAGTTTATAAAAATCAGATATGTGTACTACATAGGCAGGTATGTATTACACACATCTGATTTTTATGAATTTAGTTTAATGTAAAAACAAGTATGTTTTTTCATTGATAAAAAGACCCCAGTCTCTGCCTACCCCTTCTACAGGACGGGCGTGAACTGTATGTATGCATGTAAGAACAAATACAAATACAAAATGTTTATTTCATTAACTCAGTGTCTAATACAATATTAGTGAATGGAGCTACCTTTTAAGCAAAAATATATTCCAAGTATGTTAAGATCTGATATGCAATAAATCATTTTGTGAATCCATCAATCCTAAGTATTATAATTAAACAATTATACAATTTTAACAATTAAACCATCCTTATGAGTGTGTGTGTGTGTGTATGTGTTTCAACTTATAATTACTTCTATTTCAGCATAGCTTTTAGCTTTCAATCATTTAGTAATCGCAATTTTGCATTTTGTGTAAGTCATATTATAAATATCTAATTCCTTATTTATTTTGTTATATAGAGCAGTAGCTCTCGTGTCATACTGCCTCTTCGCAAATACTGCATTGTATTGCAATATTACATTGCATGATGAATAATTATAAGTTTTATAATGGATAAAAAACTAGGATAAGTATCTTCATAAATATAAATCTATAAACCAGTCATGAGTCATGAAAAGAAGACGTTTATAGTCACATAGTGTTTTATTCGATTCTCTTACATGATTAGTATGAGATAAGAGCGAAATAATAGGCAAAATACTAATTCAAGTATTATAAAATAGGTATTGAAATGTTAGGTTATGTTTTCAGAAAAGTTCGTTTTTCTCCATTACAAATCTGAAAATTAAACTGAAACCAACGAATTCTTAATCTAGAAGGCTTTAGCTACTTATATTTGTTTGTATCGTCTCTGGCCATTTCCGGTCACAAGTCCATACAAAAATCGGCATTGTCCTTTAAAAGTATTATTAAAGGCTTCTTATGATATATGGCGGTAATCACGAAACATTTGTAAACAGCTTCTTAAGTGCCGTTTTTATGACTATGGTCTTTTAGTGTTCCATTCAGCCATATACGTTTTTCGGCTAATGATTTCATTATATTTTTTGTTATTTAAGGTTTTGAATAGATTTTTTTCTAGTAATTGCAATGATATCATCATCAAACTATCCTCTCTGCCCTCCCTGCTACGACAGAGGCATTTCCTAAGGCTGTAATAACCGCAAGAAGAATGGATCATAAGGGTTAAAAGAATCGCTGCCTAACGCGATAACACTTATACTACAAAAACTGACAAGATGTGTGTCAAGCCTAACCCACCAGGCAAATGGAGTAGCGATTGTTGGTTGATAACGACTGCACATATTTATACCACAGTTAGCAACGACTTAACGTAACGTCAGACCCGCAGCTCGAGATAATATTCTTGGCACCCATCTAATGATCGGCCCTCATGAATGTTGCTAAACCGACATCATCATACATAGATGTGATCAACTTTCACGTTTTGTATATAGATTCTTATTTCTTTGGTATTAGTTATCTTTCGTGTGGAACGGCCCAACGGGGTTATTATATTTAATAAATAAGTACTCTAATGCCACAATGTTGACAATGATGTCTAAAACCGCCTACGAACCATATTCACCCGCCCGCTAATATGCACCATATAGGCGTGTAGAGTGACTTCTACAATGATTCCTTAATATTTTAAAGAGCTTTGTCTATAGAGTCGGCTATTAGTAAATTCTAAGACATAATCACCATGGTCATGTGCAAATGTGAAATTCATACATGAAACTTTGAAGCCTCGTAGACGTATTCTTCTCACAATGAAAATTGAGGCCGAGCAGAGTCGTGTCTGCGGTAGGACCGATACTGATACCGATACCCACCTGTCTAAGATACATGTAGTCTGGTACTTCGTCGAAGGTCAATCCGCGGCAGTAATTTAAATACATGGCAAACTCGGCCGGGAATCCCTGGGAAGAAAAAGTAAAATAGATCAGATTCATGTATTGTTTAGTATTTTATTAAAAAAATGTTACAACACATATGTTTCCTTCGCATTTGCTTTACAATTTTTTTAAAACCAGTTTATTATTATTTATATTCTTTAATGCACATAAAATATAAATAATATACAAAAGTAGGTGATATTGTTTGCAAGGGTGGACTTATCTCTAAAAGTCAACTCTCTCTCTTCCAGTCAACCCAGAATAAGTGTGGTTGGTCGTATAAGTGGGTGTCACTAAGTGCAGACAAGCAGTCATGTGAAATAAATGTTTAAATAATAAATGATTTACAGAAAAAAACATATAAATATATACATATAGCTACTTACATAACAATAAGAGACAACATTTAGAAATAATACATATATGATTCGATTATTTTAATAAACAGGCAACACTACTTTATCAGGATTCTTGGCTAAGTTTAGTAGAATTAGTCTCCCAGTGACATACACATTGTTAAACAAAACAATGGCTCTGCAATAGCAGTTATGGCCCTACATTTCAGTATCTATAACTCCTAAGGCACCTATGGAAAGAAAGTAACTCCAGTTAACGGAAGATTGCAGTCAAATAAAGACAAATTGCGGATTCCAAAGCTTCAACATTTCGATTTCTCAAAAAAAAACAGTAATAGTCAATTTTTTATTGATACTTAAATAAAAAGTTCAATGCAAAGAAGTTTTTTTTAATATATACTCTAAGAACACAAATTTGTTGTTTGTGTGTTTGTCTGTCCGCTCTTTTTCCATTGTATCAACGTTACCATAGCAACGCGATACCATAGCATCGCGTTACCGGGTCAGCTAGTTAAATATATAATATTTCAAGAGTTAGCAAATGAAAACTGATATATTTTTTAGTCTGGTCTTCAGGAAGTAAGTAGTAGTAAACACAAACGCGTTGTTAATGTCACAAGACTTCGTGATTTAATACGATATTATTGCTATTCATTCTATACAAATATACGTGCTTTGGTTTTGTGTGCCACATTGATAACACAGTCAAGAATACTGTGCTTGCTTCTGATTACAAGTTTATTGTAATTTATGTTGAAATATTTCAAATTAATCAATAAAATTCCAATATTTAATGCAATGGAAACAAAAGAAAAAACCCCTTTATATAAAAATAAAATGCACTTATTTCGGACATCCATCGACATCGGATATATATTTTTTATTCTTTGTTTTCAGAATGACTAAGGTAATAATTGTCGGTTAGCCATCCTTCTATAAAAAAATTAAAAAGGGATTTTCTGTATGCGAAAATGGAAGAACAAAATTCATAAACTATATTTTTTTTTAGTATTGAGTTGTAGTAGTTAATTGGTGTTTACCTACACATATGTTGATTTAAGCAAGAACGCTTAAAAAAATCTAATATGTATTTTTTTTTAAATTAACATGTTTTTGTAATGTTGGCTAACTGTGGCAACTTACTGGCGATAAGATATTACCAATGAAAGTTTTTTACCTTTTAATTAAGTATTTTAAGAAAGATAACATTAATATTACCTATATTTAATTTAAATGTGTGTATTATTTAACTTAAAGACTATATATGATATATAGAGATATAATCGTAATATTTCAAGCTGGTCATCGTTCCATAACATTTAAAGATATTTTTACCAGTAACTCAAGTATGGATTGCGTCGTAAGAAGCACATTACAAAGATTTAATAAAATAACGGCATTACACCTAAAATTGAGATAATCCTTGACGAATATTGCTATATTTTCAGTTGACATACATTTGTAACCTTGGACAACGGCGCGAGGTCACTACAAGTTTGCCAAATTGTTTGACCATTTTCAACTACAGCAATAATCATCAATAAAGACAGTAGACATTATTTATCAATTTGCATTAATCACTTTTCGATATCTTGTTTACTGGCTACGAATCATATACGTAATGTACATGTTAACAGATAAAATATAGTAGCTACAAACAGACTAAGTTAGATAAGTGCTAGAAATAACTGTTCTTAAAGCATAACTGTAAAAAAATATTCAAAATCTTGATCTAGAGGATAATTATAATAAAGAATATCACTTTTTGTTGACCTCAGTATACTACGATGTATTGTCGTAATGTAATATCAGGAGAGACAATATGATCTGTCCGACTAAGTTCAAGGTCAATTTTGTAACGTTCCACGCCAAAGGCGTTCTGCGTCTTTGTGTTTCAGTTCAAAGCCAACAATTTGAATCAAAGCTAGTGCCACCTCGTAATTTTCTTAGCGCTGTCTACAGATCGAGCCCAATTATAAGGCCTTATAAAAACTTAGTCCTAAGCCTTGCTTAGTGGGGGATTTTCATTTATTCATTTTGCCATAAATAAATATTTCTTACATTCACACCAACTAGACTAGCCCAAAGTAAGCACTGTAAGGCTTGTGTTATGGATACTATCGTAATGGATAGATACACGACTTAGGTGTAAATGAGCTCGTATTCATAACAAAAACATCTGCCCCTTCAAAGACTCGAACCCCAGGACTTTTGATGCGAAAGATAGGATTGCTACCGTTGCACGAAATTATAGATCAGCATAGTGTAAAGAACTTTCAAATCTTTAATATTATTATTCGCGCGCCCCGAGCTCCGTAATGCGATACGGAGCATCAACCGGTGCAAATTTGCCACTCACATCAGGAGTGTATCAATTGCGGATAGTGTTTTGTTTTCGTAGAAATGCGAAAGCGTGGAAAATCTATTTTTAAATTTATTCTTAATACTGACAATAAAGTAACAAACACGCACACAAAGTGTCATAATATAATTAGGATTTATATTAATACATTTGAATATCTGATTGCCAATTACTATCCTTTTTTCCTCCATTTAAAAATGAAACAATATTTTTTACTTTCATGTCTCTGCGACTTAATAACGAAATGGTTCATTCATTCAACACAGTAATGCACGAGCTAAGTGATTGGCATTTAGTTGCTCCACTTTCCTAGTTCCGGTGATACCTAATATTTCGTGCTGACCTATAAGTAGTATAACTTTAGTGCAAGTTAAATTAAAAAAATACCCTGAATCAGGAAAGGAATGTAATCCACCTGATTGTAAAGGGCTACCATAGCATATTGTTATTTGGAATACTGGAAGTAAATCTCATGTTGCCAGACAAGATTCCCTAAAAATCTTAAAAAAATTAAACCTATATAAATTCTTTTTCATTATGAAGTTGAATATAAAAATATATATCTTTGTATGTCTATCTTACCTTACAAAGGACCTCGACGGGTGTGGACATCTTCTTCTCACTAATACGCTCATACTTCTGTTTCTTTGTGATTGCTTTCAAGCCTTGCCACGGCAATGAACCTCTGCGCAACAAGACAATAAGAACCTTTAGAACAAATTGATTTTTTATAATGTACCGCAAGTTATAAAATAATAACAATGTCAAACTTAGAACATTTTATTCAAACGCCAAAATCGTTTACACCAGTATAATTGAAGATTTTTGAAGAAGTAACTGATCACACACCAATTAATCCTAAAAATATACAAACTGACCAAATTCGTAAACTCGGAATAGCAGCATTTATTAATGTAGTTGAAGCCTTAGTCTTGAACAATGCTTAGATAGCTTAAGTGAATACGTGGAAGTGCAACTACTTCCACATAAAACCAATATTATGTTTTCATTGTAAAATACTAACGTTACGTCCGCCGGTACAAAAAGGTAATTTAAAAATATTCTGATCTAAGTGAGTCGCCTTAAAAATCGATACATATAAATAAAATTGGAGTGTGTGTTTGTAATAATGAAATAACCGTTTTTTACTAGGTACATGCATATGAATTTGTATACGGTACATACACCAAAATGACACTTTTTACAATTTTTGTCTGTCTGTCTGTCTGTTTTTTTCCGGCTAATCACTGAAATGGCTGGACCGATTTTGGCGGGACTTTTATTGGCAGGTAGCTGATGTAATAAGGAGTAAGTTAGGCTACTTTTATTTTAGAAAAAAATAATATTTAGAATAATAAAATTACTGTGCCACAGCAGCGCGTGGCTGGGTCAGCTAGTATACTCATATAAAAGAACAGTTTGTATACATATTTTATTAATTAAATAAAAGATCACTATCATCAATTCTGGGCCACAGACCTAATTTACGGACTAGGATAAGACGAGAAAAAAAGTAGTGTAGAGAAAAGGTAAATACTGATAATTGTGTTCCTATTTCATGATAAGCACGATACATATAAGCGATTGTAGGTAACTTTAATCTTCAAAACGCAAGAAAAGGTAAAAATAGTAGATATTATACCTCTACCTGTTCGATATTAGAACCTTGAGTATTCAAGACAACTGATTTTTTACTTTTTATTTATTTGGAACTTGTTATAATAAAAAAGAAAAAACATTCCATTGTACCTTTTAAACTATGAATTAATTACTGCTCAATATAGCAACAATATCATAGAGCATCATAGCGTAACGGGAAGGTGGTTTTGTTAAACATTTTATAAAATGACGACATTGGAAGCATTAATCTTCAAAACTTCACATAAAGCCATTCCTTCAGACTCGATTTTATTACATTCTTTAAGTATGTGACGACTGACTTGGCATTCTAGGCCTTTGTGGCATTAGAAAAACAAAATAAAATTTGTTTTATTTTCAGCAGTATAGACATTATTTGTCCACAGTCTTAAAACTAAGCTTTAGTTAATTTTTTTTTGACATTTATTTATAATATAACAATAAAAGTATTGTTAATTTATGCAGAACTCTACGTCACTTAGTATTGAATCGATATAAACCCACCGACCGTTGCGTGAGTCACAGATTCGGCGATATTCGGTGACTCACCAAGGAGGCAGTCGCTCATAGTTTCGTAATTTTAGCTTGCTCAACATTGTTGACGATTTGGGTCTTAAATGTTTAGGCGCAGTAATGAAATTCTTATTATTAGACTTTTTACTCCTTCATTTCACAATACTCTTAAAACAGCGTGTTGAAATCCGAAAAAGGATGTTGTAAATTACTGCCCTTCATAGAATTAGTTAACGGAAACTTTTTTATTCTCCTCCACGCTTTCGAAAGCCACATTATTTCAACAACTTAAGCTACGTAAAGCTAAGCGTTTTCATATTCGTAAAAACAAAATGTGGCATTAAATATTTTCTAGGCATTATTACAAGAAAAAATCATTTATCCATATGATGAATCATTGAGGCAAAACTTTAATTTTAAATCCTATGCTTGTGGGACGTATCACACAATGTATTCAAGACAATGTGAAAAGAATGAAAACGAACGCTGTAGGTACTCAATCCTCCCTATAAAAAAACTATGACAATATTTTAAGTTGGTATTCAATATAGAGTACAAGGATAACTTACCTATTGAAATACATAAGTACGTAGCCGAGCGATTCCATGTCATCCCGCCGGGACTGTTCGATACCGAGATGGGCGTTGATGGACGCATAACGCGCCGTACCTGTAATAAAACGTAAATTCAGTCTTAGGAATATACACCTACATGATTGTATAAAGTAAGAACACATTTATACTCAATATTACATACATTACCTACATTACCTAAAATGAGAACAAAGTCGTGAAAACCGCAAACTATTGAAAAACGGTATATCAAAATATGCTTAAATTTTGCATTTGCAAGTCCGAGGTATTATTAAACTATAAAATCAGAAAAAAACTGAATATCATTGAAGATATTAAATTATTTAGGTTTGATCAACATTATAAGTTCTTTTTTGTACATCAGTTAAAGAAGATTCTTTCAAATATTAGCGGATTGGGTATCGCTCCATCGACAGAAAGGCAAGTACAAGTTAAAAACGAATTTGTGTCAAGCAATTTCTATAAATATACGTTCATACGTATTCAATTCATTTCGTTCATACGAAAAATGATTCGACAAATTGGATCAATAGTTGACATCGATTTAGGCGCAACAGCTCATAATCGGGTTAATGTTTCAAACGGTAAGAAACTTCAGCCGTCCTTGTAATCAATTCGTAAGCAACCCGTGAAGTTAATCAAATTCTTTCACCTCATTTGAGTTCTAACCCAATAACCTATTCTCAATAAACCTATCCTCAGTAACAGCCATTTTCGATTACCTAACCATCTCTAATTAATAACAGATCCAGGTCCAGTAGTCCGTTGATTAGATTTTTTCAGAGTCCGACCCGAAGGTCAAATTCTGACAAAAGGTGAAGCCGATTAATTGGCTATCACCGCAACCTTCGGCCGAAGCCAAAGCTGAAGGCTTAAAACTCTTTGTTCAAGATTGGTTACAAGCTACAAATAATTACATAAATTATTTCAAACTGTAATTTGAAGATTGTATAATATAGAAAAAAAATCAAATCATCTCTTGAAGTTAATTTAAAACATTAAAGTTGAGACAGTAAACAAACAAGGTGTTTTTAAATATTCACGTACAAACTTGTCTCGACGCTGTGGCAACGTGACTCCACACACGTCCGGTCCGTTGCGCTCTCGCTCATTCGATAATAATCGTTTAATTACGACGTTTGTTACTACGCAGGAGCCTTCGGCTTCTGGCCAAAACCCGCCTAAAGCCGAAGCTTAGCTCAGACACTAGGTATTTTTGTTAAATGAGGGAAATTAACTAACGTTGCCTAGCAACTTAACCTAAGTAGGGCCCATCTCTCACTGAAATTATTGGGAATGATCGTTAGTTGCTAGGCAACTTTGTTATTACGCGCCATTTAAAATGCAATTACGAAGTGCCATTTGACAAACTGTAAGTCAAATAGTGAAATATCGTGATACTAACGATATTGACTTTAGATTCCCATTATGAACATATTAAAATGTAATTACAGAATCTTAACATAAAAGTATTGGCATAAATTAGAGTAACGTGGTTACACAGCCAAAATCTATATAGAATAATGTGCTTTTCAAATAGCAAAAGCATTTTTCGAAAGATTTATTTAATCCAGAGATTTTTATTAATATAAGCAAATAACAAAATTTGTTCTATTCTTATGTTAAGTATTGCTCATCTTGTCTTTTGCTTTATTTTGTTTCTATTGATATTTATACCAAATAGTTGTCACTTAATGTTATAACCTGTGATTTTTATAAGTAATATAAATTAATAACTTGGAAAATGTTGCTATTCATGTAAAAATAGATTCTTGTTTTATTGTAATTGTAATAGTTTACTATCTTAGTAAAACGAAACGTTCTTAGTAGATAAGTAATCTAGTTAATCTGTGAACAAAACTGGTCACTGACTAATCTGGAGAGACAAAAAAGGGATGGTGATCGTCTTGGATTGATTTTGGCAACGGTTGTTTGCTGGAGAGAGAAAACTAAAACTCCAACGAATGTATATTAATACTGTCTACTCAATGTACGTTAATACTTCTTACAAGAAATAAAGAAATTTGTGAAGTGTAGTATTTGGTTATTCTTCAAAGTTCAGAAGTGGTAATTACTCTAAGCCAGCTGATTGATTAAATATCATCTAAAAGAAAGGTGATTGTGGTAACAGTTTGAAGTTAAAACAAGGAAACAATTTGAAGGTTAACAAGGTAACAATTTGAAGGTAAAGCAAGGTAACAATTTGATGGTAAAACAATCTGAAAACTGGTAAGTGAATTTACTTCATTTCTATTGGCAAACTTGACACTGTAACAAGTTAATTATCATCAGAGTTTGTTTAAACAATAACACCACCATTTGAGAATTGCTAATTAATTGTGATGTCAAATCATTGCTACAAATTAAAATTAAAGCGAATCTTTTATTGTCATAAAGGTGGTTTGCAAAACAAAATGTTTACAAATCAATTACACAAAAGGGTAAAGTAACAGGTTGTTATATCTATTATTACAAAAACTAGGTTTTGAGAATTACTTGTAAGTATATAAAATAACTAGCGACATGTAGTAGAACAGAAATATTCTGTTTGAAAAAAAGGGTCTAAGTTATGTCATTTAATAATTTTATCTCTGCTTTTAACAAAAAGAGTGTCTCTTGTTAATTACTCCTACTTAACTATTATAATTAACGGCTGACTATGACTCCTTTAATTTTCAGTTAGTTACTGAATATTCGTTAGACAATACTCTTACTTTCATCTTAGAATAAGAATTCAAATTCAAAAGTTTTTCATTTGCACTCATGTGGTATACATAGATGGAATTACAAAAATAACAGAACTGAACATGAACCCTGTTAGGGTATCGCAACATCATAATAAATTTATTAAAAATAATGATAAAAATAGGACTAACTAAAGTATGAATTACTAAAATCTAATAAAATTTTTAAGTAACATTAAACTATAATTAAATAACATTTCGGTTTGAGATCAGTGAACAGCAAAAAAAAAAGGAAAAGTTACAAATTAAAACTTAAATTAGGATAAGTAGGTATATGAGCCAACCAAAAAAATAGATAATTTTAGAGCTATTTATGATCAATTATCAAGCTATCTGCATAAGTGAAGTATCTGATCAAGCTATTTGTGTAAGTGAAGTATAGGATGGTAATCGGAAATTACACAACCATCCAAACTCGTGATAGATAATTATTTGTTTTCTTGTGAAGAGGGAACAATCAAAAAATTACCCAAAAATTATTTAAAAATACAAAGATAAAATTAAGGTAAATATACATAGTTAGTTTAGCAGGGCTTTTTCCGCTTTTAGCCTTTTGATTAGGCCATCTTGGGTTTTCTTTCTACTCCAGCCATTCCGATTCATCCCAGAAGGTTAGTAACCTTTTCAGGCTGCTGTATGCTTCCTGGAGTGATGTTGGGAGCTGGAGAAGCTGTGCTTGTTCATATTCCACGCTCCTGTATTCTATAAGCACATGCAGTGGGTCTGCCTCCATACCTCTGCACAGAGGGCTGTCAGTCACACCTATTGTAAACAGAGGCTTGTTTAAAGGGCAATGTCCAGTTATTAAAGCAATAACTTTGCGAACTTTGTCATTTTTAGTTTGATAAATTTGTGGGTCAACTTTTATTGATGCCACCATAACTTTTTTTGTTTGCCTGCATCCTTCACTGGTATTCCATTCTTTGAAGTGTTTTTTTACCGTGTTACGGCATAGCCAAGTTTTTGTTTGGCCTTGGGGTATGGGCAGTAGTGGTTCTGGTCCATATACTGTTATATTTGAACCCCTTTTGGCCAGCCAGGTAAATATACATACTTTAACATGAAAATCTTTAATTTATATTAGTGCAGCGCAATAAATCAATATTTTGTATATTTACAAATCTTGCACTCTGCAGCAATGTTTTTGCGCCTTTTCAAACCATGGAGGGTTACAATTGAATAATTATACGTAACAAATAATTTATGGCTCTTTGAATGTTTCCGTGACATAAAGACATGTTTTTTTCATGAAACATTAGCACGGTTTTTGTGGTGATAATAATCTTTTTAGACTCCATAAGTGTACTACTATCGTTTCGAACAGAAGATGAATCTGACTACACAAACAGGTCTTTGTACTTGAGTGACAGGTGTAGAGGTTGTTGAAGATGGTCTATTACCCGAAGTCGAAGGATTATCTTACACTTAGGCGCGAAAATAACTTTTAATGGTATTTTTCCTGCTCTTTATTAGCCTTTAAGTAATGTCTCACTTTTCTTGGAAATCCTGTCTCTTCATACTTTTTTTTACTGTTTCCATTTTGTTTTATTACCTACCAGAATTATTACCAGAATAGTCTAATTTTACATGACAAATCCACTAAAGACCGTCTTTTTACGGTCATCATTTGGATGAAGAATGTCTATCTAAGAATTATTGCTAGAAGAGACTCGTAAAATTTTAGTTTTTTTTAATAGAATATGTTTAATATACATAGAGCAATTTAACTAAAGAAATTCAGTTGATCTATAGAGAGACTTAAATTAAATAAATATAAGGTTATGAAATGATGACTTCAGATAGTTCGCTCCTTTAGAATATTCTCTTGTGAAAGCGTCAATAGGAAGCCAAAACTATTATTTAAATAAAATTAACAAAATTAATTTACTTAATTTCTAAGTAATAAATAAAGCTATGAAAGTGAAATTACTGAAATTGAATTATTAATATCGCGTCATATGTCACTGCAAGCAGTCATAATAATAATTCTAAATGGTCCAAAAGAAAATTTAGTAGGTAACTTAATCTATACTATTAGGTTTTCGGAATCATTGTGATTAATCGAACGAGGGATGGCGCGTGCGCTACACACCTAGGTGAGGATGCGCATAAGAAGCACCGATCGGCGGCCAGAAAGCGCATTTACTTGCGGATTTCTAGACCTCCGGGAAAGTGGATTTGAGGTTATCTCTTGGCTTATATAGCAACAGTGGATAACAGAAGCGCAGAGGTGATAGCATCAAGCGATTCCCGTGATCAGTGTGAGAAATGCGCTTGAAATTATTTTAGTGCGCGTTAATTATTTGCGATAACTCCTAAGACATTTATTAAAATTATATGGTGTAAATGATTAAATTAACTTCCATAAAATACCTAAATTAACTAAAGTATTTGAGTTGATCTGGATTTATACTGTATCCGTCTAAATAGTTTTCCAATTACCGTTTGTGCGTGACCAAATTTTTATGTTAGAATGGGTATATATATCCATATATTATAAGCTAACCGTAACAGATATAGATATGCCATCGCGGACTTTTCATTGTAAATCTATAAAAGAAAAAAAATCCTATCAAGCATTGTTTTGTTATATCTCGAACGGATTAGGCAGCGTTTTCAGTGAAAGCTCCTAAGTGGATTTAATTTCACTCCAACGACACTTCCAACAATTAATACTATTTTTCAACCAATTTACACAAAACATTGACAAATTATACACCTAAACCTTTCTCATGAATCACTCTGTCTGTTGGTGAAAGCGCATAGAATTCATTCAGTGGTTTTTGAGTTCACTACGAATAGAGACAGACAGACGCAGTGAAGGACTTTGTTTTGTGACAAGTAGTGATATCGTTACGCTCATTACTGCATATTACTGCATATTACAATTAATGAGTGTTATAATTTGTAACAGAGAACTAATTATGTTTTAACATTTTAGCTGTAAGTTCACTTCCTTAATTAAAAACCTGTCCCTAAATCCATTATGAATCCTAGATCTTGATACCTTATACCTCACCACAACGTAGGCCTTTTAAAACGTTTACACAGTGATAGATCGTACACTAGTACGACCTCTGTAGTACCTTTTTTTTTAAAGAAGCAGATCATCTGTTGGTAGATCTTGAGGACGATATTATAGGGTTAGATTTCCCAAATCGAAGCACAGTTGCGTAAATTCACGTAATAGTAGCCGTAGCCAGTCATCTTCGCGACGGTGACATAAGCACAGTGGTCAGCAAAGTTCGCACATAAGGTCATGAGTTAAAAAAAAAAAAATTATGTTCTGATAGAAGGAGTTCATTTAGCAGCGATTCAAGTTCTTTGTCGCGCAGCACTTCAAACGTGGGAAGATCACTTCACCTTTACGTCATAGTCAATATTCCAAAAAGCATTAGATATATCACTATTGAGTGAATTTAATCACCGATCCAGTCACGGTTATCGCCGTTCCAATGAGTTTTATTCAATTGCAGAGAAAACTTATGTTTTAAGATGTCCTTTAAAATGTTTTAAGTGACCGCAATAGTGCCGGGAATTATGGGACTGGTTTACAAGGTGCTCATAGTGTTATACTTGATTATGACCCACAAGCAAAATTACAAACGATGAATAACCGGTTAACAAAAATAAACGAATCAGCACACGTATACGGATGGTCAGATAGGCAAATTATATTCTATGCTTTGCCAAAACTTAAAGGATAAGCTAAACGATGGTACTTTGGGCTTACAAGCGTAAGGTATACAAATTTGATAATTTAGTTATGGCAGTTAAAAGTTCCAGAACTCCCGGTGAAAGCAACAAACTAGCACCAGCTAATAGTAGTCCCTTTAAAGTGACGGCAGATTTGAACACAATCATTGCGAGATTAGTAGCATATAAGGGTAAAAAAAAAAATACAAATATGTATTATTTGTAGATAAACTTAATACCTGGGTGAAATTTATAGAATCAGAATCCGAAAGTAAGTATGGAATGGAAAGTGAATAATAGCTCAATTGAATTAGAAGTTTAACTAAGCCAAAATTAATTTTAATTACCCTGTGAGAATAAATTAATTAGACATATGAGAGCAAACGAAACAAACAATTATCTACTTGCGAATCTTATCATACTATTTATTCGAAATCAGATACATTTCCTCTTCTACGCTTTCCTTTCCTTATCCTAATGTGAGCTCTCCGTGATGATCGTATGCGGCGGATGTTTGAAGATCAGCATGCCGTCACAAGAGCGAGGCGCCCAGGCAACATATTATTATTACTGGAGTGAGGTCGTAGCACAAAGTGTGCAAGCGGCGCCCAGGCAACATATTATTATTACTGGAGTGAGGTCGTAGCACAAAGTGTGCAAGCGGCGCCCAGGCAACATATTATTATTACTGGAGTGAGGTCGTAGCACAAAGTGTGCAAGCGGCGCCCAGGCAACATATTATTATTACTGGAGTGAGGTCGTAGCACAAAGTGTGCAAGCGGCGCCCAGGCAACATATTATTATTACTGGAGTGAGGTCGTAGCACAAAGTGTGCAAGCGGCGCCCAGGCAACATATTATTATTACTGGAGTGAGGTCGTAGCACAAAGTGTGCAAGCGGCGCCCAGGCATCATATTATTATTACTGGAGTGAGGTCGTAGCACAAAGTGTGCAAGCGGCGCCCAGGAGTTACTGAGATTTTAAGGTAAGAGCGTTACCAGTGTACAATTTTTGTTTAGCGATTACTGTAAATTGTTTACAAAAACTGTTTTTCTAATCATCACGATCAAAGTCAAGCTAAAAAACCATAGTGACTGCTGAGTGAAATTGTGAATTGTTGAGAAACGAAGATTTTCGTTTTATAGTAATTAATATGATGTGTATTATTGTTATCATTTCTAATTAAACATATTTTTAACTATGGGGATTCAATGACATGTTTTTGTATGTATAAAAATTGAATGAGGGCATTCATAAATATGTAGGATGGCCGAGTTCGACAAAGTAGTGCCGACCTGTTTAATGATTGGTTAGATAATAATGATGATTTTGATAAATGTAAACAAAAACTATTTTTTAAATTAATATTTTTTATTTTCATATATCAAAAATGGTCTCAATCTCCGTGATCATCTAAATTATCCTAACACATCCGGGACGGATTTGAGCTCAGGATGGCCGACTGTTAAGTATTGCTCATCTTGTCTTTTGCTTTATTTTGTTTCTATTGATATTTATACCAAATAGTTGTCACTTAATGTTATAACCTGTGATTTTTATAAGTAATATAAATTAATAACTTGGAAAATGTTGCTATTCATGTAAAAATAGATTCTTGTTTTATTGTAATTGTAATAGTTTACTATCTTAGTAAAACGAAACGTTCTTAGTAGATAAGTAATCTGTTAATCTGTGAACAAAACTGGTCACTGACTAATCTGGAGAGACAAAAAAGGGATGGTGATCGTCTTGGATTGATTTTGGCAACGGTTGTTTGCTGGAGAGAGAAAACTAAAACTCCAACGAATGTATATTAATACTGTCTACTCAATGTACGTTAATACTTCTTACAAGAAATAAAGAAATTTGTGAAGTGTAGTATTTGGTTATTCTTCAAACTTATAATATCAGTAAATATAAATTATAATTATAATATTTATTAAATATCTACATAATTATTATGTGATGGCAGTAGGTGAGGTGAAACTACAGCACTACAGATATATATGAAAATACACTTTTGCATTACGTTACGTTCAACTTACGTAATTTTTTTATGCTAAGTCATAGTGCGAAAATTACGTAAAGCTGGCGAGAAACAAAGCATGTGTTACGCTCCGTTAGCTTTATAGAACTTTTAGTTTATATACAAATTGATTATCCCACCTCTCTAGGGAAATAGAGAAATTTCCGTAATCAATTACCGTATTTTTTAACTGCGACTTTCTTCGATGCGTGTGTGAAAACGAAATTTACTTACACAAGTTTCTCGTTTACAGCATGCGTTTGTCATCGTTTGTAATAATAATTTGCTTTTATTTCCTAGACATGGTAGGTATTGTCGTACTAAATAGTATCTAAAGGAAAAGTAAAATAAAGCTATTATTGTCCGAAAATATAACTCAGTTACCCTACTAACATTAAATGCGTAATAAAGTTTGAAATATAGCTTTGTAAATCGTGTCAGTGGACCATCTTGCAAGATAGCCGTCTACCGAACAGCGGTCAACGTTGTCCGTACAACTCCGTGACGTTGTCGCAGTGACGTCTCGACACACCTTTGGCAGGCACGTGTCATCTTGTGCAATGACGCTTCGTGACGTTGGGAACAAATCAAGAGAACACAAGCAACAATCAACTTTATTGTCACCATGGAAATGACTGTGACGACTAATGCCACAACATTGTCGACCAATTTGTGATATTAACCAGTCTTGTCAATAAAGTCGCATTTCCTTGTGTGCGCCCACGTCAATTCGCAATGTTTCTCTGTAAACAACTCGAAAGTGCGCGTTCTACTTCTGTTGTGGTAGTCTCACACGTTTTGCGTGTTATATTTCTAGTTTGTATCGATACTTTGACGTAATATAATTTTAAAGTAGATTTACGTGTACGTGTTTTAAGCCATGTGTCTACGGCACGTAAATAACTGTCTCAAACGTTTTTATAGAAATTTTGAATCGATAATAAGGATTAGTGGATACTTTAGCTAGCAGGAAAAAAATATTTTCGTGTTGTAATTACAGAAAATGTTTTTTTTTGTACCATGACCATAGCGGACTGTAGCCAACATTAAAGGAAAAGTGTTGGTTCTACAATATAACTAAGTATTGAAATTAGAGTAACAGAAAATGAAATAAGATTTTTTTTCTTCTTAATTTTATGTAATAACTATAAACTAAATATTAACTTTCTTAACTACTTCAAAACAAAAGTAAACCAAAATAATATAGTACCTACAAAGCAAAACCAATATAAACAGTACACGATACGTTTCTTTACTTTTTAAATTCGGTTTTTAAAAAGTCTATCGGACGCGGACAGTCCAAGTAGCCCAAGTAATTAATACTCCTCGCCATTATAGTCCCTTGGACAGTCCAGTTGATCCAGTAAGCAAATTATGTGTCCATACAATCTATAAACAAATTTCTCCCAACTTTAAAAATACCGTGGATATTACTTAAAAGCTAACCTAAACTCACTTGATAATTGATCATCTAGTTTCTTGTAGTGGCGGCTAATGTCATCAGAAACTTGTCCTTATATCACATGCAGTAAATAAACACAACTCACCAGTCAAATTTTTATCCTCGCGGTAGGAGATGTGTGCGCGTGTACGCAGATCACGATACTTCTTGGCAAGACCGAAGTCGATCATATACAGTTTGTTGCAGTGGCGGCCGATGCCCATCAAGAAGTTGTCCGGTTTGATGTCCCGGTGGATCAAGCACTTGCAGTGGAGGAACTCCACGCGGCTCAACATTTGGTCTGCAGAACGATACACGTGTAAACAATACAACACTGACAAAAATTATGTGTTGATCACACATTTGTTTTTCTGTCGAAAAAGTAACGACACAGCACGTTAAATTGCCACAAATGTAAATCACCTGATAATAAATTCTATGTGCGAGAGAGAGAAAAAATTGTTTGGAGAGATTTGAAATTTTCAAGGTAAATGATTGTAACGCTGTTGTTGACAAAGACGCTCGCATAATCATATGATCCTTGAAAAAATTTCGAAGACAGCTATTATTATTATTTACTAAAAAGATTCTTGTCTTTTGAAGTAAACAACTGTTCTTTATTATTACATAACATGTGATGATCTCGTGATGTACTATTTTTATTTGTACGTGACTTTTTACACACATCACTTATTTATAAACTGTAAACATTGATGACTCAGAAATGGAGAATTATCAAATAAATACGAAGATACTCAATACCCCGCACATATTTAAATCTCAATCATGTGATTGAACATAGCATGTATGCGTCACAAAACAAAATAATGTTAACACTATTCTCATATAATTCACCGTTTCGGACAATATTTTGTTTTCCTGCCATGCACAGACAAACAACGGATCTTCCCAAGAGCGAAATAGTCATGACTTAAATTCTAAATCTTTTCCCGGCAAAGTATGCAAATAAACAATTCTGCAACTAATGAATTAATTTGATAACTCTTTTCAATTTTACAACGATTAAAATACAACATCCATATAATAAAATGTTTAAAAGTTTATGTGTTATATATTCTCTTCATATCGTTGTAGTTTTTCGTTTCGTATTGTTAGATAAAAATAGTTAACTTGTTAAAGAAATGCAATTAATGATTGGTGCTCTATTTGTGCTGCCACAACTTATCAAGTCAATACAATACCTGCAAGCATAAGCACAGTTTTGACGGTAAAGAGTCGCGAACAGAAGTTGAAGAGGTCCTCCAGAGATGGACCCAGCAGGTCCATCACGAGGATGTTGTGATCCTTTTCGTAACCGTACCATCTGCAACAAACAGAATAATGACACTTTTTCTTTAATACATGGAGCGTGCTCAGTTAGGAAACAGTTTTAAAATGGTTTTGGCATTCTGATCGGCAAGTTATTTTTCTAAAGATTTGATAATCCACTCGAGAATTTAGGTACGGTGTGCTCATTTCATATAAGTGCGCGGCCACAGTCAAAAATACTCATTAAATTTTTTTATTCATTAGGTCCACTCGTTTTTTATTTAGTCTATCATGGAGTAAAATTGTGTTTCAGTAGCATTTGCGGTTTTTAAATCATAGCTAGTAAACTGCAACGTTTATAGTAAATGGAGAAAATTGAGCAACGTGCGGTCACTATATACTCGTATAAAAAAAATAACACGGAAAGATAAATATATTCATGATGACATCAAAACAAACATAAGGGGAATCTGCTCTGCCGTATACAAAAGTGAGAAATTGGGTTGCAGATTTCAAACGAGGACGAGAGAACATCGAAGACGACCCTCCGCCGACCGGGGGACCGGCTGACCTACAACTTGTACGAGTAAACAAAAACATCGGCAAAGCATGTAATCTCATAATGGCAGACCGGAGTTTGACTATCAGAGATATTGCTGACATTACAGGCATCACGTATGAACGAACACTAAACATCATAGTCAATGAACTGTGATTTTTTTAAGGTTTCCGCTCGGTGGGACCCAAGATTGCTTTCAGTTAACCAAAAGCGAATAAGGCTCACGATTTCTCGCAACTGTTTGGAGATGTTTGAGGCTGATCCGCAGATTATTTTCAAAGATTTGTAACAACGGATGAAACTTGGGTTCATCTCTTAGAATTGAAACAATAATATAAGCAATGAAAAAAGTATACTAACACCAAAGAAAGCCTCGTCAATTTTGTCGGCTGGCAAGGTGATGGCGTCAATTTTTTGAGCTGACAAGTTGTCATTATGGGGGATTACTTACAAAGGGTAAAACAATAAACTCTAGAGTATTATTACACATTATGTGAAGAAATCAATACGATGATGTTCGCGTTCATACATGCGTTAATTCCATGGCTCAATTTGTGATAATGGTTTAAAAGTATTGCCTCATCCAGCTTATTCTCCTGATTGGGCACACACAGATTTTTACATACTTCCAAACTTAAAAAAACACCTATGTGGTGGATTGGATGAATAGATCGAATCTACGGTAAATTACTTTAAAAGATTTGAAGAATCTTTATTTAATACCGGCATAGAAAGTTTGAAATGCAGATGGAAAGATGCTGTATGTATTTCACAGCTAGACAGAGATTACTTAATAAAAAAAATATATTTTTATTCATATTTAATTCATTTTTCTTACTAGGCTGCGATACATACATACTTGTGACATTATGAATTTTCCTGAATTGTCTCTTTTGGAAAATGCCTTTTGACACAGTACCGTATTAGAATACTTAAAACCGGCCAAGTGCGAGTCGGACTCGCGCACGAAGCTTATTTTTTTAGCTAAGTAAAAAAATCACGTTTGTTGTATGGGGGCCACCCTTAAATATTTATTTTATTATTAAAATAAAAATACAACTGAGTATTTCGCTAATATTTAAAGTGCCTACCTGTTGCCATTATTGATATCGAACACAAAAGGGCAAAAAAAATTGTTAAATATTTATTTTATTTTGTTTTTAGTATTTGTTGTTATAGTGACAACGGAAATACATAATTTGTGAAAACTTCCACTTTCTAGCTATCGCGGTTCTTGAGATACAGCCTGGTGACAGACAAACGGACGGATAGACAGCGAAGTCTACTAAGACTTCGCTGTCTAAGTAGGGTCCCGTTTTTACCTTTTGGGTACCCTAAAAATGCAAAATGACATCAGAATGCTTCCAAAAAATGCTTACAAATAAAAAATGTGATGAACTGATTAATAACGATGCGGAACTGAAGCCATTTTTCATCGGCGTTATTACAATCTATACTTATTGTGTACGAGGCCTAATTAAGCTTTACTAATTGACAAAATACAACCAGTTTACATTTTGTAAAAGCTTGAATTATATAGCCTTCGTCGCCTTCGAGAAATCCGGAATTCAAATTTATAGTTCCATGCGACAACGAATCGATTAGAAGGCAAGTTAGTAACGCACTTTTTTCCCAGACGTAGTCACACCAGAGGCCGCTCCACGTGAACCAACGGATGTGGTAACGGCATTCACGACATCGGGCTACAACTACATTGTTGCCTTGTTCTTTGATCAAATTGAACGGAAATTCTTAATTGAAAATATGAAGAAAATCATTAATGTCTTATGAATGGGAATATCATAGGGATAATGGGTATTTACTTATAACAACACTCATTTCAGGTCCAATGCTAGTTATTGGGTGTTCACGACATATTAGCTGAGATAAGTTGGGCTTCCTATCCACTCTTCACTAAAGTTACTAAAAATCTTCGCAATCACACAATCCTAACGAAAAACATTTTTTTCATTAAAGGGCTACTCTTTTCAAAATATAAACAATGTTTCTTATTTTAATTTGATAAAAAAACGGGCCGAAGTAAAACAATCATGAAATAATAACATCCTATTTAAAAATAATTGAATCAATCTAAAATTAAAAAAAAAAACCAAGAACTGAAATTTATAATGCTCACCTTATCAATCACTATGACTACCCATTTTTTATATCTAGCTGATAAGGGCAATCAAAGAAAACAATATTCAAAAATTTTATTATAATATGTTCAGTATTAAATCATATAATAAATAATATCTGAAGCTATTAATACCACTAAAATGGATTCAGAGTTCAAATTAGAATTCATTGATGAACAATTGTTGATTGTCTTAATGTTTTATATGAACATACCTATATTATTGATAAATAATTGATATAAACAGTGTTCCTCACTGTAAAAACATGTTTCTGTGCATTTCGCCCATTTTCATGCTGATTGTTTTTTTTATTGTATTAAAGATTTTTTTCTAAAAGAAATGGACAAAACATCCTGTAAGCACAACAAATAAAGAATTGTAAAAGCAAGAAGTACTGCAGTGGAGTACTGTCCTTTCTGCCTCATTTTTAAACCTTTTAATTTTTATAATATTTCAGTAGGTAAAAATATCTTATAAAACTTACATTCATATAATATATTAGTCTATCTTTGCATAATAATAAAATATCTCTGGGTTTTATGGACTTACAAATAATAGGTATTACAATGAATGTAATAGATTTGCAGTGTATATATAAATATCAAAAAATAAATAAATAACTTACATTAACTGTTTGTTTGCCCCTAAATCATATAGAGCTATTGCTGGAGAACTCCATTTTATACTCTACCATTTTATAATATGTATATTTCAGATATCTAGACTTACATCAACAAAGAAATTAAAATAATTCTTAATTGCCTTACAAAATACCTTTTTAACCTTTTTGATAGTGTGCTAGTAGTTAGTGTATTATAGTAGTGGTAGCAATATTATGCAACAGGAATGCAGACTAAAATGTATTTACTACCCTGAGAATTCTTAAAACCATAACACAGAAAAGTGTTTAAATAATCATGTCACTGCATTTTTTTAAATGTATATACAAACATCCCTTATTTATATTGTAATCAAAATGGACCATAATAATAGATATTTATGGTGTATATATGCAATATCATTATAAACATTGTTCTAACTAATTCCAAGGAACTCTTACCTTATATGTGGTATTCCGATGCCCCCTTGGAGCATTCTATACACTCTGCTCTCATAGAGAAGCTGTGGGTGTCGTGCTTTTGTAGATTCTACTTTCACCGCCACTTCCTATAACAAAATAGAAACATTTCATGAAAAATTTTAATTGAGAGATACCAACAAATATAGTTTAGTTGAAATTTCTATTCAACATTTTCTCTGATATTTCAATTCATCATCATAATATATGTAAATTCCAATATTGGTACAATTTTTTATAATTTGACATTGAATATGGGATAGAAATATTGGTTGTATTTGGAATTACATGAATTCCAAAAACATGAAGTACTTTACGGTAAACAACACTTTGTCAGGGCGAAAAGGGGCAGAGGAAGCCCCCTCCCCTTCTCATGCCCAAAAGTGTGTTAAGCATTGGTGCTTTGCTGACGTCTGTCACTTCATTTTGATCATAACCTAACTAAACAATGCTGGAAATATGTTTTTGCCCATGCATAAACTGCTTTGCCCTCTGAATATTAGAAGAATTTTATAACAAAAACAGCAGCTAGAAGTAACTTTCCATAATTCTTCAAAAAATTACATCTTTTAAAGTAATTGAGTCTGCTGATTACTTAATATTTTGATAACATTTCTTCAGTAACCTTAGCTATAAATTATAATATATCAACCACAAATTGTCCCTTTAACTGTTAGAAAGGACAACCTAAATACAGTGCAACCTCAACAAAATAAAACAGAAGAGAATTTCTTAAAAATGTTTGTCATTGCAAGTAATTTGGTACTGTAAGGTTTGATATATAAGGTTAGGTTGATCTATAATTTGTTTTAAAAAGGTAAGAAAACCTTTTTATTAACCACAACATTAATCATCTGCTTACCCTTTTATAGTGAATGATTTCCACTAAGAAGTGCATACATTTTAAAGTGCGACAGTTAAAGAATACTTTTTTGTTTCTCAGCTATTGCAACTTTAAAACTAACAGTAAAAAACAACATAACTTAGCATCAAACACATTGTCTTATAAATTTAACATGTACATTTGTAATGTGAAGGTATATTTTGCATTAGCTCTTATGGGCAGTTCCAGAGGGTTTTTAAGAGTTTGTTAAATTAGAGAAATCATCAAATTGAGGCTTGTTATGTTATAGTTACACTGTATTAATTATTTTATAATATCATAAGTAATAGTCAATTCAGAGTTTAAATAAAACAATACAAATTTTCATTATTTCATGCATATAGCCATATATAACTACCAAAATACTGATTATTATAATATATACCATGTATCATACAGCCAAATGCTTCAAAAGCATTTTCATTCCTCACATATTCATAAGTATAACTAATAATAATTATCAGGTATACAAATTGCATATGTAGAACATGGCATCTGGATTTGATTCATTAGCCTAAATCGATAACTCTTTTAGCAACTGAGTACATATAATCTGTTTATGACACTTCCAAATGTTGTGGCGGTTTATCTATGCTAATTTCAACCTCAATATGCTAAGCAATACAGACTTCACCTTCACAACCTATATGGAAACATCATATAGAATTTTGCATTGTTGCAAGATTTTGAGCAATGGTAATAATCCTAACAATTAGGAAATCATTCAGCAAGACAATCAAATCCATGGGAAAATGAGAAACGCGCAAGAAAAGACCATGACAAAGGATTCCTTTCACATGGTTTCATTAATTTTGTTGTGTAGAAGTCTGATCGATCAGCGTTAACATATGAAACGCAATATTGTAGAACTAGTTAAATTAGAACGATGAACAATTTATATTCATTCAAATATTACGAAGAATACGCCCAAACCGCCATTTTCGAGTACAAAATTCCCGAAATACAATCGGTACCATTGACAAGGAGTAGAGTTCTAAAGCACATCGATTGTAAAATGTTAAATTCTATAAAAGTATTTACCTCTCCATCGTCGATATTTATAGCTAAGAAGATTTCTCCAAAGCTTCCGCCGCCGATTTTGCGAACAACGCTGTATTTCTCAGCTATGAGTACTTGTTTCCTGGCCAACAACATGCGATCGAAGGTAGCCATTTTCTTTTTCCTTCATAACTCGTCGTCACAAAAATTATAAACTGCTCATCGCTTAAGCGAAATTAACACAAAACTATGAAAATTTTACGTTTACTATTGATCAAAAATACAATACAACTTAGAAACACCAGGAAAAACCACCGAATATCATTTTATTGCGAAGTCTAAAAAGATGTCGTCAGCCTACTTAACGTGACGTCACAGTGGCAGTGATGACAACAGTGAAGTGAAAAATCCTACTATGAATATTGCTTAAAAAACTACTATTAGTAGAAAAATTAAGTACGAATGACAAGTAAATAAATACTGTATTTATTATACAACTCAAGTTTAAATAGATTTAAGATGCTTTTCATCAGCTTAAAAAGTCCCGGCCCTATTGAAAACGGTGATGATTGTTATATTTTTACATTGTCAGTTCCTTTATCTATCGATGAAAAAAATAATCTAATGTGAAAAAAGCGCCTTGTTTATGTAATTTGCTAAAATACCACTTTTAGTGCTATATTAGAAATGACACGCTATATTGTCCCCGGCAAATAAGTTGAACATGATTTTGAAATCACGTGACATGCGCAGTAGTGAATAATGTACCTAAACTTGCTACTGCGCATGTCACGTGATTTCAAAATCATGTTCAACTTATTTGCCGGAGACTATACAATGCTAAGGCTATTCAGAAACAAAAAAGCTTTTGTTCTAGGAGAGCCACATTTGTTTTCTAGTTATTCTTGTCAAATTCACAATTAGTGTTGCCAGGTGTACCGATTTACGCGGGACGTCCCGATTTTCAGGGGTCTGGGGACGCGTCCCGATTCGTACCTGATCAGAACGCTACAATAATAATCAAAAATATATAGGATAAATCAAAATATGAAAAAAAGTTTTTTTTTATTTAAACCATTTTCTCTCCAGGATGATTCATATACTTGAACGTCAATGGTTAACATTATTGAAAATCTAAAAATTGATACGTTTTTCGACATGGAGCAACTTTATGAAGAAGTTTTTAAAATCAAAAAAATTGTGAAGGCAGCAGAGCAAAACAAAGACTTAACGCCGCTACAAAAATGGCACAACAATTTTAAAGACAATCAAGACTTAGTAAATCTCCAAAAATTATTTTCTTTTATGGCTTCAATTCCAGTATCAATCGCAACAACAGAAAGGGTATTTTCCCAAGCTAACTTGTTTTAGTCTGAGAGGCGAAACCGTTTGACACTCGAGCATGTGAAAGCAGATATTCAAATTAAAACCAACTTTAATATGACTTGCAATGCATTTTTAAAAATATTAAATTATAAATATTTTTAAACATAACTATGTTTAAAAAACAAGGCCATTCTAAAGGCGGCAAAGTCCAATGAAAAATATAATTTTAATAAAAAATAAATAATTTACATAAATACTTTATTTGTTCTGAAGTAACTGACGCACAGTTACACTTAAAGTACGATTTTATGTTATAATTTCTACTAGTCCAGCAAGACTGATTACTTGTTATGTAAGATTAAATACATATTTAATTAAGTTAATATAATACTATACTTGCACTATTAGTTTAAAACGCAATAAATTAAACCCTGATTTAAAAACACCTCGTTTTTTGTTTACTGTCCCGATCTGCAACCCTAAATCCCGATTTTTTTGACCTCGTGTACCGATTTAAAACAAATAGGACCTGGCAACACTATTCACAATACATCAATTAACAGTAGAAATTGCTCTCAGTCTTCCATAACATGGCAAGGTTTCTTATATTTTGGTCAGACAGAAGTTTAAAGCTAAACCGATTTTATATATCGAGACAATATTTTCGTGATTTTCGTACTTCAGCGCCTGCAACACTGATTTGGCAACTTTAGGATATTTTGAAAGAAGGTGAGCTTAAAGTAAAAATAAAAGATATACTATATAAGATGTATAGACCACTAGAAATAAAGGGTAAGTATAGCTCATTCTTGCGATATTTTCATTTATACACAATCAATCTAAATGATTATACAATTAATTCGCACACACAATCAACCTATTGTTTTTAGACATCGTGCTTAAAATAATTGAAACTTTAAAAGATAATAATATTTTACTGCAGATTTGCGTTTACGTTCTAAAGTTTTATTTTTACTTTTTTACATAGTGACGTGACTAAAAGAATCGTATAAAATCGAGAATCTGAACTGTTTCACGGCAGTAGAACTTCTTTGATGAGGGTTTTAAAAAAAGTTGGATTTTCTTATAAAAAATGTGATAATTTTGATGGAACGTAGAGAAATAGCTTTAGCCAAATGTAATTTTCTAAGATCAGCAAAGTCCATTGCCGGTTGGAATAATGTTGTATTTCTAGATGAGACGTGGCTAAACGCTAATCATACAGTTGGCAAGATATGGACAGACGACACTCCTCACTCCTCCACAAAAGTACCTAGTGGCAAAGGCTTAATTATTTGTCATGCGGATTCCATGAAGGGATTTGTTCTGAACTGCCTGTTGGCGTTTAAATCTAAGGAAACTGGAATACCACGAAGAAATGAATTGTGTTAAATTTGAGGAATGGTTTTGTACCTTATTGACCAACTTGAATGAGCCATCGACGATCGTTGTGGATAATGCACCGTATCATTCAGTACAAATAAGTAAGCCTCCAACTTCTAGCAGGAAAAAAACCCGATATTGTGAAATGGCTGAATGACAATAATATTGTTGCTGACATGTCCATGTTAAAAGTTGAGCTGCTGCATTTGGTTGCTATAAATAAGCCAGCTAGACCAAAATACGTATTGGACGAAATGGCTAAGGAAGCCGGACACAATGTAAAACGCCTTCTACTCTACCATTGTCAATACAATGCCATTGAATTGATTTGTGCGCAAATTAAAGGTAAGAATTTAAACAAATCTTTTTTATAATTTATTTTTACCTATTTTAAAACTTTCTCTGTTGCTATATTAACACGCAAACCTTTATTTTAGGTTATGTGGCTCCTTAAAAATACCAGCCCACCGTTAACTGCAAACAAAATGTTGTCATTGTTGCAAGAAGCTTGTGATAGTGTTACTGCCGCGAATTGGGAAAGTGATTTTCGAACAACAAATTTGATTTTCGCTGATTGGGACAGAGACATAGATATTGATATCGTCATAGATAACCAAATTATAATAAATACAGGGGATTCTACGACGATGATGAGGGTGATTTGACGATGCCGACCATGAACTATCGATTTCGGCTAGTGAGGATGAATAAGTTCCATCTAGATAAAAATATCATATTACCTTATTAAATTTTAAAAACAAAGATGGCGTTTTATTTTAATCCTTATTCTCTCAATACGATTTTAAATTTTTCGTAATAGTAATCGAAGATCAATATCGTCTAGTATAGACTATAGCGGTACTTCACTAGTACTTGATTATTGACATCTGTCAAATGGGACTTCGTAATTGGAATAGAGTATATAAATGGGCGTTTTGGCTATATTTTTAAAACTATTACGTAACGGTTTTGAAGTTTCCATAACGTTATCAAAAACCATTTTCAGTTTTGGTTATCACTATCGCGGTTGACGAGATGGTTTATCATGGTTTGGCTATTGCAAAACGAATGAAAAACGCAAGCGCTGTTAGCTAACGTAACGCAAGTTTTTGTTTTAGTAATAAGTTATTATGGTTATGGCGATTTCCCTTCATGCTTTTACTGGGCTTAGGACTAGTTGTTAAAATTTTAATGTATGAACTAGTAATTTGAATAAATAAGATCGTCATTTACAATAATTTTTGGTTCGAATTTATTTTTTGATAATTTTCTGATCATTTTTATTATTTACTAAATTATTTTTTTATTATTGCTTTTATAACTATTTTGGCGCATTTACCCGATAGTGGCACGACGCCGCGCGCGGTTTTCAGTTTTGGTTTCGTTATATCAGTTTTGTCAACGCGACCCCTTCTTGACAGCGCGCATTGCGTTGGTTATGAGAAAAACGGTTTTATGTTTGTGGTAACGTTGCGTTTCGGTATGAATTTCAAAACAGTTTTAGTTACGTTTTGGTATAACGTTCTCGTGCCTAATAACAGCCTCTTAATTTCAGTAAAAAAATGAGACTTGTATTAAGTAGTTTGTAATATTACTAATATTCGTCATACCAATCTCAAATATTTACATACTCGGATCAAACACTCATTACCAATTTAGTTCTTACACTTCAGCGCACATTCCGCATTTGAATAACCTTACCTACTTTTATACTTTTTATAATAAATAATCAATATCTTTCTTTGGCGACACAAGGAAAAATTATCTACTACTTAATGAAACATTTTATTACGTATATGACCCAACTAAGCTAATAAAAATAAGAGAGAGAGAGGATCTTATAATAGCTATAATTCCTGTGAATGAAAAAGGGGCCATTGCAGATTGCTCTCTGTGCGGGCCCAGTGCGGTTTCTCGGTGCTGACTACTACAAATTCAGCCGGGACAGACGGCTTAGAGTGCCTTTTGGAAGCACGGATGAGCTAAGATTATTATTTTTTGATCATCCGTCTGATGGCAAGGGCTGGCCCCCTTCGATTGTTGCTTTATCTTCGCAATCAAAGGTCGAAACACGCGCGTCCAATAAATAACTTGATTAAAACAATTTATTGTGTGTTGTGCCTCGTGTGCTCTGAATTTGTATATATCTGTTACCGGAAAATAACAAGATTCGCAAGTTTATAAAGTTCCTAGGAAAATTATCAACTTTAGTAGGATTCTAAACGAGAGATAAATTGTATTATTTCACGCCCATATTTTCGCAAATTTATCAATTTGCGACGTCTCGTGGTATATTTATAAAGTAACAGATATCCATTTGTAAGATACTAAACGGTTCGACCAATCACAGAAGAGCTTTTAATTTTACGCTTTTTTTTAAATACGGCAAACTGCTCTCTGATTAGTCGATGTTGACAGTGGCAACGCTTGTGTTCATAGACTAGGTACAATCAGACTTGCCAAACTATAAATTTATCAGTTTCGATTACCTACCTAACTGTATAATAACTTACTAACCTAACCTAACTGTATTTTTACTTTAAAACTAGGTAGGTACCTATAATACAGGATTACTTTTTTACATAATATGCTAATGACCCCTACTTCACTCTACCAAAGTAAAACAACAGAAATCGTATTCTACGATATTAAAAGAGGTTTAATAAAAAAAGAAAAAACAATCATAAAACATAAAACCGGCCTTCTACCAAAGAAAAGGTTAGGTTAATTTATAGGTATTGACTGCTTGCCTGCTTGTTGAGATTTCCTTTTCACTATCAAGACTTTCGTCACTAAAAGTCATAATATCATACTTTTTGGCGTGATAATGTGGCGTCGGCCCACAGACAAAGAATACTTCTTTGTCTGTGGGCCGACGTCCCAAAACTTTAGCTTTATTAAAATCTTCTATTAATGATATTTTTAATTTTTTCCTCTTTCCATTCCGACTTACTATTTTGGTCATGGCCACTATAAAACTTTCGTAGCTCTGTGGTAAAATAGCTTACTTATTATTTTACGCGTGAGTTAGGTAAGTTTATCAATTTGCGAAAATTTGGGCGTAAAATAATACAATTTATCTCGCGTTTAGAATCCTACGAAAGTTTATAATTTTTCTAGGAAATTTCTAAATTAGCGATTCTTGTTATTTTCCGGTGACATATCCACGCAATAGCAAAAAACCTATCATTACAAATAAAATTAAACGGAATAATGTTACCATACTAACCATCATCTACATACATTAGTGGTATATTAAAGGCTAATTAATCATATTACAATTTTTTGTTCTCTGTAATGACTCCGCCATCAAATATTTGTTGGAAACGAAATCAAACGTAACGCTTTTCCTCACGGATGCGGAAAGGGCAGTTCCCGACCGTTGTGAAATAGGGTTCTGGTGACGAACGATTCAAAAATACTTGGTATTCGATTGTGACTTAGTTGTCGAAAGTACAATTTCAGGGGCATGATTCAAAAATTGGCCCTCTGGTCAGTACACCAGAGCGGTTCGAGCGCTATGATTTTTTTTCTAAGAAAATCAGCTAGCCAATATTAAATCTGAATCAAAGTCGAGCAAAGGCAATCAAAGAAAAACAGCCACATAACCATCCTTTATCCTTCAGCCCCTTAGGGCATTGGCAACTACCCTACTACTTCATTATGGATAAACTATACGTCTTACTATTTAAATGGCTTTATATCGAAATTGTATTCTATTGACAGTTACAATTAAAAAAACTATTGCCTGTCGAAGTTCTTTGAATTGTCGCTAAAATAATAAAGTACATTGATTAGGTAAAGAACAGGGATAAAAATAGAGCTTAAAACAAACGAAAATAACAATAAGCAGTCCAGTTAGACGAGTCCCAAGTTTTTCTTTACATAACTTCACCTCATCACCCAGTAACACAAATAAATAGACTCATGGTCATCTTTCAATTTTTGCACTGATTTTGTAATGTAGAGTATCATTCGCGTGGTAGCGTTCTTTGGCGTATTATTATTGTATTATTTAAATCCCTTGTTCATAATTGACAGCATTTATTTTTTAAAACTAACAAAGTTGCATATCAAGAACTTAGATTACGACATCTGGCTTGGTAAGCCAGAGCTGTGGGTATGAATCCCACTTATGATAATTTCTTAACACATCTTTCAAATAATTTTCATATTATAAATACAATAAAATAAGTATTTTGAGATAAGTTAGAAAAGAGCTTTCCAAAAAATCTCTATTTTTGACATTCATTGTTTTCATTTTTTAAGTCTCAAATATGACAAAGTAAGACAATGTAGTGTCATTTAGCATTCATTTTAATGCTATATGGCTATTCTACAATTGATAGTTGGTCTTACAAATACTTATCAATTGTACACTATGGACCATGTCAGGCCCAGCAATTTACAAGGGTACAATTTTTTACTTCCATGTCACATTAATATTTATTTTAATATAATTGTTGTGCATATTGCCAATTTAAAACCAGTAAACAAAGGATGGAATATTAACATTTCTTTCCTTATAAAACTGATTATAAAATTAAAAATAAAGTTGTTATGGGCCTACTATATTTCAGTGGAATTTATAAAAACAGCTGGTCACAAAATAAGATTGCATGCAAATGGGTCTTTTTTCCTTATACACTACTGGCTGGGAAGCAGCAGAGATGTGTGCAATATTCGCGGCAATGTAACAGTAAAGAAAAAGTTGAAATTCTAGATAACTTTTGAAGAAAAAAAGTTTTTGATTTTTCTTTGGTCATTTATGACTAAAACCAATTTTATAATAGCTTCACAACAACAGGACAAAAGTAATGATCGATCAAAAACGAAGTTTGGAACACATTGCAGCATTTTATTTTGTAATATAAAATAAAAATACTATAATAATATTATTAAAAATACAATGAGGGGGCACAATGCACTCTGATGCTACAAAAATACTGCACCTCTTTGTATCCTGAAAAATTGGCAAGTTTGGCACTTTTTTGATTGATATTGAATTAAATTATGAGAATTTAAATAAAGTATTAAAGGTATTTGTAATCTTTGCATGTAAGTTGAGACAGTTGTGTTGCTTCTATACTTTTCTTCTTTATGTATAAAATAATTTAAACAACAGTTTCAGCAGTCAATTAATCACAACCGAATATGAAAAAAAAATAATAGTATGCCACATTTTGCTTCCATAACATAGCTTGAATTTTTTGTATAATACCAACTTATATTCAAGGCTTCAAGCCTTATTTTTCCCTAGACGAGTAGTGTTATGCAATGTATCACCCATCTTTACAATATTTTTTTAACAAAGTTCAATAAAGTATTACCTGTGTAAGATCTACAAAAAACAAGTGTTCACATTTTTTTGGATGACTTATAATTTAGTAAATGTCTTTAATCTTTGGAAAATAATTAAAGTAAAAACTGTGGGTAAACATGCACAACAAGAAAATAGTTTAGCAAAACGAAAAATATACAGAACAATGTACATAATATGGAATAAATTTTATTCATGTAAATAAATCCATAAAGGAAACACCATTCTTGTACCATTATCTACTGTAATTGAAGCCAGATATGAAATACAGCCATAGTAAAGGAGCATTTCAAAAAACTCAATAAATAGTCCCTGAAGACACTTTAAAACAAACACTAACACTCAAATAGAAGAGGGCAGGGCAGATTTCGCTACTTACAGATGGTAGATGGACCGTCACAATAATAACATAGTAGAGTAGATGAAAGAAGGGTCAGGAAAGAATGTAGGGTCCATGACATAGAGAAAATGGCTGCCAATGATTTACAAAAATCTCTATAGATAGGAAAGTATGAAGAAAATTAGAGGAGACTGTAACCCATAGGGATCCATAAATAATAAACAAACAAATAATATTTTGTAGTGTGTGTACCATTTATTCACACAGGCTCCCCTCTTCCCCATATATAATGTATTGCAACCAGTTAATAAAGACTCAGAACAAAAGCTAATATTTCATTACAAGAGGCCATTGCGTTCACCCCTTTTCCACCATTGCATGGCCACCCTGCCAGGACATTCACAACAATTAGCCTAGCCCAGAGAAAGCACTATAACGCTTGTGTTATGGATACTAGAGTAACAGATACACATACATATATATTACATAGAATAAAGGGTGCCTGTCTATATTATTATTAGATGGGTTTCAACATTATAATTTAATTGATACACAGACTGTAGGCAAAGATGCAAAACAATTAGAATATTTTTGATGGGAACTCAATATATTATGAAAAACCTAATTTTCTCCAAGATTAACAAGCATTTGGAGAGACTTAGTTCCAATGATCATTAGTATATTTCTGAGACAGAACATCAGGATAGTAGTTTAGTATTAAATTGAGTATGAGCTACCATATACAATAATGACTATTTATTCTCAGGAATGTTATGCTGATAGCATTTTAAGGAAAACTTTAATACTACTTATTGTGTAACTTTACATACAACTGATAAGTTTTATTTTGGAACAAACTGTAGGTAGGTAAAAAATAAACATCAATTGTGAATTCACCAAAGGTAAAAGCTTCCATCACTAATTATGCCATGAAGTTTCTTTCTTTGGCTTCTATTCATTTTACTATTTAACAACTAGATAAAATTGATATCTACATCATTTAACATCAACATCACATTGTTAACTTCATAACAACCAAACTTTCATTCAACTCCTATTGACCTACATACAGATTTTAGGATTACAGAATGGAAAATATAAAATGTTGTGGCATCGTATTTTGGACTACGGTACGTCATAGGAAATTAATCACCGCTGATTTCCCCCCACCTAACACAGACTTAAGACTCCATGCTGATGGTCTCGCAACGTTTCACTTGTGTATTTTAATAAACATAAAACCAAAATAATTTACCTCTCCAGTAGCTATGTTGATGGCCAAATATATGTCGCCAAAGGACCCGCCACCAATTTTCTTCATCACTTTAAATTTTCCAGTGAATATTATTTCTCTTCGTTTACACATTAAAGCCAACGACATTGTTACAGCTTTTTGTATTTCTTACACAGCTGTACTAAACTAATATAATATCAAAAACACACAAAGTTGTTATGGGCACTATGAAATTAGAAATAACAAAAGATAATAAGTAATAAATAAATCCCCAACCACAGATTACACTTAAGCAGTCTAGTACCCCGACTATATACATTATGACATTTGACGACGACGTTTTATGTTCAGAAATTCCATTTTTATTGTCACTTCACTTTCATTCCACTGATATAAAGTAACTATTTATGCACATTTTGTCGTAAAAATTCGGTACAATAAATATTATAGTTATAAATATTGTATTCTAAAAATACAGTAATGAGGTAAATTTAAATAATATCTTGAATGTAATCTTGCATTATATCAAAGATTCTGAATGAAAACGTAGGGTTTACAATCAGTGTTGTAAGCATTAACACTAACTATCGTAATAGTAGATTCTTCAAAAATGTATTTTAGACGCCACTGACTGAACTATGTTGTTAGAATATGAACACGAAAACAAATTATTTTCAGTCCTTTGAACGTTTAGTTGACCCTTTTTCAAGAAAAGTAGCACGTATTTAAAAAAAAAAAACCCACCAAACAAACATGTAGAATGCAAATCTTCTATTTGATGCCTTAAATGAATGATACATTTTGGAATAATCATGTCCAATGATGAGTATTACATTAATGAGAAAATATCATTCTGCCATAATGTTTTATTTTTTTTACCATATTCAACATGCTGTTTTTGTACCATCGTTAAACTTCGGACTGTAAATGTGTACTATGACAAATACGAAAATAATTTTCTTCCTAAGTTACTGTCGTCGCGGCATGTAACTCTAGCGCTGAACAAAATGTGGAGGGGATAGCTGCACATGGGTAATGTCGCGCACGCAATACAAATTAGTAGTTTAATTAAGTACTTAATTAATAATAGCAAAATAATGTTAATTACATTATTTTATTGTAATGTCAAATAGTAAGTCCAGGGGTAAACAAAATGTGGAGGTTAGCTGCTATTTAGGTACTGTACTGTCACGCACGCAAATATTACTTTAATAAATATTAGGTAAGTTAGTTAACGTTCAAGTGTGCCAGAGTTCTGTTGTCAAATTATAATTTATTTATGTTCTCAACAATACGTAGGTTGGTATGTAATATAAAAATAAAAACATAAAATGAGATAGTTATTGTGCTTGTCAGAGACTGAAGTTTACACTAGGCACTACCCAAATCAGCTGCTTGAAAGGATGGGCGTTTTTCGACTTGCCGGTACGGCACCAGCGCCAGCGGGGAAGCTAAAAGGTATGATTTATCGCTCATTTGGTTTCGTGACGTAATTGTAAATTTTGTGTTTTTGAAGAGGGAAACAAATTTTAAATACCTTTCTTAAAATATGACTACAAACGTATACTTTTTTTAGGTTCATATAGCTTTTTAAGTCATTTGATTCCATTTTCAAAAAACAATGCATGACATACACCATTTTCCGTGCTTGTCTTCTCAAAACAGTATTTCTTCTCGGCATTTTCACTTTTTTAGAACTGTTCATTACTAAAATTAAGTAACAAACATATCAACGAAACAAACCTAACAAAAAAAAACAACAAAAATTAACAATGACAACAAAACAATTTAGAACGCGACTGTACACTTGAAGTGCGCGGGAAACGGACTACGACTGGAGAGCCAATCGGCGCAAAGAACGCCCGCCTTTTACTCCTCTATCCCTCCCTCCCAAGACTTACTTATTTTTTACTTCTGCGCAATAATGGTCAGCGCTAGAGTTTCGTGCTGCGTCTTATACTTTATATGACATTCGGAATTTTTAATATTTTGTTTGGGTTAACAGTTGTCCGTTTACATGTATAGTCAACAGCATATCAAATTGCGTGCGTAGAGAATGCTACTACCATTAAGTTCGCCTGTTGTATCAATTTGTATTTGTGGTCGTTAAAACTCATCGAGCACATACCCCAATAGAGTAGAAATGTCAATCATTTTGTTTGAAAACAATTCCGCTAATTCGCCGCTACTCACGCTGATCTAACTGCGCTCCGATTGGCTATCCTAAGGTCAACTATTACTCTAGAGATGTGGTAGTGTCCAAGTATCTAAGGTTCATCGATATCGATAGCCAATACATCAGTAATTATAGCAATAGTGAATAATACATACGTGTTCTCTTATGGAAATAAATGCCTATAAATGCTGCTAGTGATCAAATAAGAAGATATTAACCGCTGAATTGCACCTCAACAAGAACCAAACCAATTACCAAATTACATTTAATTAGTTGTATTAAAAGTAAAAATTAAATGATCAATTAACCATTTATTGGTTTACTGATTTTTAAAATGAATTAGCTTCGTATAAATTCTTCTGACTGATTGTTTTTCATCATGTCTTTTTATTGCTAAAAAAAGCAATTTCAAAAAAAAATCTTTGTTAAAAACCATTTATTCAAAAAAGTATAAAAACCGTTCAACCGTTTATTTCAAATACGCTATATACCTAATATATCGGTATAATCGATCATAGGCGGGGAGCCGGTTCCACTGAAACTCCCGTCATAGCGGAATCAAAAAAAAAAATTAAATTAATAGTACATAAGTATAGGAATAAATTAAGGATGGTATGCGTGGATTCCTATTGCCGAAACAATGTTAAAAAAATATTTATAAAAAATGAAAATATGTTTTACCGTCATCGCGGATATTAATTTTTTTTAATGTATTCGATAGCAAATTTTATTGGCTTTTAGAAAAAAATCACGAATACCACTTTTTTCTGCCGGAAGGGTCTGGCATACCTGTTTGAAGTGTGTGATGAGGGCTAAAATTGGTTGGCCACTGAGCCAATTTGTATTTTATTTGAACCAACTGAATGTGGATTGCAACTGAATCAAGAAAATAAGTTGGGACCATTGTGGTATAAAGGCCCAACAGCACCTTCAAAAGTTGAAGAAATTCTTAGTGGCCAATTAAATAAGGAAGAAAGTGAAGAATCAGAAAATGAAAACCGTTGTGATATAGAAGAAATTGATTTCGATGATTATCAATAAATATACTAATTTTGAGAATAAACTCCTGTCAATTATTTCAATGTTATTTTATCGTTTTCATTATGTAAAATAAAGATTCCCCTACAATTCCTTGAATCATATTAATCCTCATATTCTTTTAAATCTATGCAGAGAAAAAGACATCTTATTCCACAAAAAGCATTTACTCCAAAATAAATTTATTGAACATCGTACATTTTGGAGTAGATGCTAATATAGTTTATGCACTTCAAAATTGTATGCGGGATTTTTCCGGCAGTTTTTGAGCGCGCATACCGAGATATTTTTAAAAATTACTTAAAAATAAATAAATAAATGTTTCCGGCATGATGGAGAAATTTTAGCCCTCATCACACACTTCAAATAGGCCAGACCATTCCAGCAGAAAAAAAGTGGTTTGCGTGATTTTGTCTAATAGCCAATAAAATTTACTATCGAATACATTAAAAAAAATATATCCGTGATGACGGTAAAACATTTTTTCAATTTTTTTTTCAATATTTTTTTTAACATTGTTTCGGCAATAGGAATCCACGCATACCAAGCTTAATTTATTCCTATACTTAAGTACTATTTATTTAAATAATTTTTTTTGATTCCGCTATGACGGGACTTTCAGTGTTACCGGCTCCTGGACTATTAAGACTTACATAATCAATAATGCACAACACTATCAATTAGATCATTAATGCAAATATTATAATTTCAAAATTACTTTTATGTTTGAAAAAAATATGTAATAAACTACAATAATGTTATTTATCGATACACCCCTTGATCCTTTGAATGCAACACTAGTGTTGAGAGCGTAGACTAGAAAGAGATGGCGTAATGAGAAATTACGTTATGTGGAAGCAGGACGCATAGACACCTGAACACGTGCGTCAACCATTTCACTTTGATTGTCCAGTTTAACTTGAGCCCTGACAATTTTTTATAAAAAGAAATTTTTAACTATAACTTTCCGATGAAAGGTTATTCCGTCAGTTTTATAATTTGAAGTTCTGCTCTTTTTTCCACACCACCGAATAGAACGACACGCCATTATGAAACTATTTAATTGAAATTAATTTCGGAATAAGCAGACACGTCCGCACAGATCCAATACTGGTTTTGTACTGTTTGAGTGGGAGCGAGCGTTAATATTTATAAGTGACAAATCACTAATCAGTTGCGGAGGCGGACAGCCCAATATTACCACTCTATTGGGGTATGTGCTCGATGTTAAAACTCTTCATTTAAATAAATAGGGTCCATGATCAGAGAACTTGTCAAGACAAATCACACGACCTGAAACTCGTTGCGTTGTTTAATCACAGGATTTCCATGGTCACCATTCAGCCCCGTCACCAAACCCCGGATATTATCTAGGGCCAGAGTACTGTCACATGAGCCTAAAATTAATGTCATATGTCATCAACCACTTCCGACACTGCTAGGTCACGGCCGCGAAGTAACATCTAGAGCATCTTCGACCACCCGTAAGCTACCACCATATATGAATAAACCTTTTATTATATCACATATATTACCTTGTAAGAAATAAATATCAATAATTAAGTAAAAAAAGTGTCTCCCCCGAGTCCGGAGGGAAAAAATAAATTAAGATTCGTTCTGTTGTGCCACCGCACGCAGTTCGTTCGTCGCTTATATAAGACTACTAGACTTTGCCCGCGGCTCCGCCCGCGTGGATGTCGTTTATCGCTGTAGGTAAGAAATATTTCCCTGGGAACAACTTATTTTTCCGGAATAAAAAGTATCCTATGTTACTTCTAATACCTCCAAGAATATATGTACGAAGTTTCATGATGATCGATTAACTAGCTTTTGCGTGAAAGAAAGACAAACAGACAGACACACTTTCCCATTTATAATATTAGTATGGATACAGCGGATTCACCACCTCCCTGTTCTGCTCAAATAAAGTCCATGTACTGCGGATTTCTCATTTTGGCCTCCTAAACCTACTCTCTCGAACACAATAATATTGCTTTCTCATCAGACGTGCATATAAAATTTCAGCTCAATTGGCAAGCAGATTTGGGTTAAATTTAACTTCCAAGATTCTAATACAGATACCTAGTTAGATCAAACTTACCCCCTTAAAACCCGAGAGCATTATATCATGCGCGCGACAAAGATACCTAAAATCCGCGAGCATTATATAATGCTCTATACCGCGCAGTCTGGTTTAATCCTTATTATGGCTTTGGTAATAGTTCTTTTTGATTGAATGATATTTTTTCCCCGATAGAGCGAGAAATAACGCATTTAACACAAAGCTGGGCTTCAAGGGGTTAATCAAATCTTGTAAAAACCAAAAGACGTCACTTTTTAGTTGACGATATATAATCACCATAATTGTTATTAGTTGTACCAAAACTTTATTCTCTTTGCTTCGTGGTATGCAAGAGTAAACTGTGAATTGACATTATGTATCATCACCTAAGCCAAAAGGCATTCTCTGCTTGACGTAAGCCATCCCCAAAATTTGGGGGTGTATGCTTGGCTAGCGGGTTGAAAATTACAGTATAAGACAGTATATATAATAAGGGCAGGTTGTTAGTAAGTACTATCGAAGCCTCTGGCGGCTTATCAGTCCTAAGCCGAAAGACGCTTGCACACTGCACAATGCCTATCGCTTCAGGCCACGCCCCGCTCCATTCATTCAACAATGGCGCGCGTGCGCAAACAAGCAGAAAAAGCAGCTTGACGGTTGACAGTACTGACATCAAGGGCGATTTTAAAACTAGTTGTTTATGATTGGCCGTAGTATAAATCGTAGTAAAATACGAAACCAATTAGGGGTCGTGTGGGCGTGTTATGCGTGTATAAATAACGTGGTAAGGCACAAGAGACCTCGATAGAATTCACAAGCAAAACCGTCTCCTGGTTTGGCGCTGGTGCCTTTTTAGCCTGACAAAATTTTGTTGACAAAGTCTCCTTATCCAGACAAGACATACATATTTCTTACGAAATTAGAAAACAATAAGACTAAGAATTGATAGTGTAATATTTATTGTAAACCAATAAAAGCAAAAGTTATAACAAGCGGCACTAAAACATATTAATAAGTTTTATTTACATAATCAAAAACATGATTATACCTTAATATAATAAAAAATACAATAACGAAAATTGACAAAAAGAAAACTATTTTATATGCTTACTTTACCTTGATACTTATTACTAATTGATATACAATTTATTCTCGAAACGGGATTCGGGTGATAACCAACTTCACATACAAAGAGTTCAACTAACTTCAATTTATCATTCCTTTTATTCTACCATTTAACCATATTATTTATTGTATACCGAATCCCCTAAGAACACACAAACTTGAATATTGGCGTGAATAAGGCAAACGTTTCGACTTAGTCTATGGAACATTGTATCTAGCATTTTTACATTTTCAACAAGCAATCTGCAATTACACAATATGTAATTTCTAACTTCTTGATACTTCTACCACTTAACCAGTAAAATACTTTACAACGCCTACGGGCAGTGAATTCATACTTTATTGCCTACAAGTTCTACCTTAAACTAAAAACTACTAAAGTGGTAGTAAATTTGGTAATTGCCAATATTTTTTTTTTCGATTCCTTTTATTTTCAAGGTGCGGGCATGCACTTTAGTCGTTCGAATGCTGCTTTCTCTAATTCGGCACGATGATCTGGGTGAGCTATTTTGATGAGTTCGTAGGCGCGTTGTCTAAGAGTCTTGCCGAATAGGTTGGCGATGCCTTGCTCAGTTACTACGTATTGCACGTGGGCACGAGTAGTCACCACCCCAGCGCCTAGAATATGAAATGCGTTATATATTTAAAAATTTACGACAAACAATTAAAATCTTTTACTTAAATGTAACGATAAATGTAAATTATAAATTCAACAAAATAAAAAAACTATCAAAAACTGGTTTTTTAATAGGATCTATGGGTTTTATTTAATCCCTCCTCTGCCCTCTCTCACGCCCTCTGCCCTGGGTCAGCATGGTAGGTTAAGTATGGCCTATTTTCCCTACGGTGTTTATATCCATAGGGAATGGTCTGAGACATACGATGATGATTTAATCTTTTCTACAATCAATTCAATCGATCAAGTATTTGAAGCATTCTTTCATACTTACCTAACCAGTTCATTATGTTTATTACTAATATAGTGATCACAAAAAATAATTGGTAAATTGAGTAAAAATTGATTTAATAACATTTTCAGTTGCGTTTGAAATTAAAAGAAAAATACACTTAACAGAAAGCTACATGAAATTTGACATGTAGCTTTGGTAGCATTACTCACCAACTTTGAGTGTAGGCACGATTTTGGACTCTCCCTTCTTGGTACTAGAGACGAGAGCAATGATGGGCTTTCCGCGCCCATCCACGGACTCGGCCGCGCCGCGGATGAAGTCCACTTGCCCACCGAAACCGGAGTACATGCGAGTACCTGGAAAGTACGAGTCTTGTCACACACTTAAAACAGAAAGTAACGATTTACATTTAATATAATTATATCAAAAGGTGTCATTATGTCATTCTTAACATAAATACAGTATTTTTATGATTTTTATATAGGTAATTAGCATTTGTCAATGCTATCTCATATGAATAATTATTTTAATAGAAAAATACTAGAAAAAATCGACCCTGCTTACAACAAGTGAATTCTCAGACGGGATATAATTTTAGTTTTTATGAAGCCGATTATTAGATTTATAGTAAGTACTGTTAGGAAAACAGTAGGACGAATTAATTACATCACTCCCTCATGACAAAAAAGTAGCTCAAAACTTGAATCAAGATTTCAATTCCATAACCAATTTATGGCAAGTGCACAAGTTGTAAAGCTGGATTGGGTGCGACAAAGAAAAGGGAAGTACGAAACATAGTAAAACGATCTATACCAAGGCATTCTTCCATTTTCTTAACCAAACCACATGAAACTAGAGTATCTCCTTGACAATAAAGGGAGGAGGGAACTGCCACATGGAAAGTTAGAGAAAGAGATATACTGTAACATCTTTTTCTATATAACTGCTTTGGGCTGTATTCTTTTATAAATAAAAATGTCTGTCATCTAACTGTGTAATACTACGAAGAATACAACGACCGATTGGTGCAATGGTGGCGATCCTGCCTTTCGCACCGACGGTCCTGGGTTCGAATCCCGGAAAGGGAAAATGTTTGTATGATGTATACAAGCATTTGTACCTGAGTCATGAGTGTTTATGTATATTTCTATGAATATTACATATCTATGCACCATATATGTATATCTATCTGCTACCCTAGTATCCATTGCACAAGCCTTACAGTTCTTACTTTGGACTAGGCTAATTGGTGTGAATGTAAGAAATATTTATTTATTATTTTATTTAATACTTGTAAAATTCCAGTATGCCAGAGTTTAGTGGTGTGGTGATGATAAAATGTCAACTTACTAGTTTATTTTTATGTTCTCTTTTTTATTAGCCATATTAAATAATAAATTTTATTTGATGGCAACACTGACCTATGGAGTCTGCGCAGATCTGTCCGGTGAGGTCCACCTCGATGCACGAATTGATGGCCGTCATACAGGGCTGCAGCGATACGATGTGGGTGTTGTTAACGTAGTCGATCTCTAACATTTCTGAAATAGTTATTCATCATCATATTACAAGCAATAAGAGAAGATTAGGTACCATAGTGTTACATAAAAATGGGATTTCTAGCATAGGATCAAATACACTCACTCAAAATATCATTATTTTTAGTAAAAAACGGCAAAGTAAAAAAATAACAAAAATGGCAAAATTTACTGCAAAATTATACAAAAAGTTTTACCTCATTTGTAATTATACTATTTACTTTAGATATTAAAATGTAAAGGAAATAATTTAACTTACTTTAAATATAAGCAGTACATTGTGAGAACAGTATTAGAATGGTCCTATGTATGCATATAGTATGATACTTAAATAAAAACAAAATCTTACCGATAAACGGGTTATTGTCAACAAAGTCGTATAATTGCTTGGTTCCAACCAAGAAGCTGCCAACAATACGCCCCTTGTGAGCCTTTTTCCTAAAAAATATTATTAAGATTAATTTATAGTGTACTCAAAAGTAAACCGAGGACAGGGGGATAATCAGTCCTCTGTTCTATACAATGTGTCCCGTCATCAGTGTCGGAGCCTTTAATGGTGTGAAACATGGCATTTTTTATCGACAAATTGCCCCTCAAATTTGGTTTTTCTCAAAAATGCAATAATTAAAAGATACACAAAAAATAATGTATTCGTTTTTCTATAATTTTTTTTTTCTATTTTTTATTCCATGACAATTGAAACGCGATGGCTGATTAACTGTTGTCTACATGTTTAGCTATCAAATGACACCTTTTTAATGTTGATAGGATTTACATGAGTAGTGGTGGTCGAATTAGTATGAGAGCCCAGGTCTTGGTTACCAAGAAAACAAAATGGCGGCCGTAAGAGCAAAACAACATTTGAAGGGCAATTTCTCGATAAAAAAATGCCACAAATCACACCATTAAAGGCTCCGACACTGGTGACGTGACACATTGTATATCCTTACTTATATATTCCCAGTGGTAGGGATTGAGGACTTTTTCCATATATTCCTATCGGTAGGGATGTTTTTCAAAGTAACTATAAATAGAAATGCATAGAAATGTTTAAAGAAATGCAAATCAATAAAAGAAAAAATATTTATTGTTTTTTGTTTTAGCGAGTAGTTTTTTAGCGGGAGCGCGAAGCGTCACTTTAATAATTTTGGTTTTCTTGTTAAATTTTGTGTTGTGGTTGATATTAGTGTGTAATAATGGTGGGTTATTAACCACTGACTGCTTCTGAATATGCATGAGTGTTGGCAAGTGAAACAAAACAGGTTGGAAGGTGTCTTTTCGCGCTCTCTCAAGAAGACCACGAGGAGGTTTCAGTATAACCCCACCTCTTTACTGAAACCTAGGAAATTACTCAAGAACATAGAAAGATTATACTTACTTGACACTGGCTAAATGCACAAATTGTGCAAGCCATAAATAAAGAAAAAAAAAAGTAGCGAGTAACAATATTGTTAGGTAGCCTCTTTTAAGTCAATAAATACAGTACTAAGGAGCGCTACTCCTCTGTATTACAATTCATATAATACAAACTAATAGAAGGATTAAAAATTGTAAAAAAATAAGTATTAATTCAATTTTCACGTGATTTCATGATAGAGTAATGTAAATGAAAAATAAATCTTTTTTAGAATTTAAATTCAATGTATAAACTCTTTTAAAAGTGAAATATCTTAGATTTGGTAAAGACATTGTACTGTACAATAACTGGGAAGGGGGGAGTGAATTCTAATACTAATTACAGCTTTGTTTATATTTCGTTAATTCATCAACTACAAATATCCAATTACTGAAATTAATTTTGAATTTTCAACATATCGCACATACGGTGCTATAAATTTAATTTCCTATTAAAACATAAAGTTCTTTTTAATGAAACAAATAAAATGATAATAATTAAATTACAACTTTGAACTTCATTTTAAAGTAAAAACAAACAAAATAAAGAGGTAGATTAGGTGTATTTTCTTATACTCAGTTCAGCTTTGACAAAAATAACATAAGTGACGTTATAGCACCGTATGTGCGATATACGCAATTGAGAAAAAGACATGAAGGGAAGAAATGAAATATCCCTACCAATCCGATATATCAGTAGAAATATATACTGGGGCGGACGGCGGCATTTTCGTTAAAAAGTAATTTCTTCCAAGCAACGGGACCAAGGGTTAAACAGGTAAAAATTAAAAAAAATCCTTTTATCTTAGGAAACAAACTTATTATAATAACGATGTTTCGAATTTCCAATACTCATAACAGTTGGGCGATGAATAGACGAATGAAAACATCTTAAGTAGAATGGACTATAAGTCAACACGCGGGTTCAGTACCCTGGCTGATTCCGCATTCGTTTGAATTCATCCCATCAAACTAATTGACCCAGTGACTTAAAGAAACTACAATTGACCCAATTACGAAATAAACTTGAAACCTGGCTTATACAAAAATGCTTTTACAATTTGAATATTTTAATAGTAAGGATAAGAAATTCAGGTGAATATGAGATTATAGTAATTTGCCATAAAGTTATTATTGTTATTATAGTAAAAGTAATTAATTAATTATAAAGATAAATTAAATTGAATAAGACTAATATTATGACTGAGTATTTGCATGCCCAGCTGAGTAAAAGTGAATTACAATTTATAGTACTTTTGTCTACCATCTTAAATGTACCCCATTCTTACTAAATAAATTCTATTCTATTCTAAAACAACTGCAGAATTAGGCCGGACCTTAACATGCCTCACAAAGCATAGGGAAGCCACAGATAATTCACTTCCGGTCACCCATCCGATGGCAAACCCTTGCATAAGTAGCTTAACTTTGGCAATCAACTCTTCTTTCTCAACAAAAAAACGGTAAAATTGGTGACTATATCGCTGAACAGCTATTTGCTCATAGCAAACCCCACTTGGACTATCATCCGCATTGTAATTTAGCCTAACAAAGAAATATGTACTGTATCTTTCTCCTCATGTTCATATTGACGAGACAACCTGGCATAATGGACAAACCTCTGCGGTTTATAATGTTGTAATACAATTTGTGATTCATAAAAAATAAACTATACAACCAGAATTGTATTTAAGGGGGCTATATCTACGATTTTTGAAAAATGTAAAAAATTAAGAAAATGGTGTAGTTCTGAAAAAAAAGTGTCGTTTGTTTTAATGCCAAATTGATAAGTTTCAACCATTAAAAAGATCGCATCATAGATCATTGTATAGGAAATACCTTCAACTTTAATAATCTTTTTGTTTTTTTTTTTGTTTCAGCTCAGCCTTAATCATGTCAGCAGTTGGGAACGAAGACAGCACATAACTTCGGTATTGTTCAATATTTTTATACAAAAACATCTTAAAATATAACTGAAAATATACCTTATTATGTCCAAAAATTTTAAATCATTCTATCGAGTACTTTCTTTTAAAAAAAATCCCGAAAATTGCTAAATTTTTAGGTTACACTGGTATAGCCCCTTAACATGTAGTGAAGCCGAACCATCAAAAGTTGACCTTGACAAATCAGTCAGGATATCGATGGTTTATATGGATTTTTAACTTTCAAGTTAGCATTAGCATTCAAACGAATTGAAAGATGTGATGTTAAGTTGCCTTTAGCCTAAATAAATAATATATTATGCCTGTGTTAGAATTAGGAATAATTCGGAGTGTATTAATTGTTACTTAATCATATTCATTATCATTATTAATATTTAAATGATTATTTATTGATTTACTAAATTGATTTATTGATTGATTTAACTATGTACACTTTTTAGTACAATATTTTTCATCATTGTCTTTGATCTAACGTGTTACCTGTCATAGCATAGACAACACGATCGGTCCACGTCACCTCCCCGCCAGGCGGTGGAGTGACGCGGTGCCTTTATAATGCCTCGCATTGAGTCAGACGGTCTTTTTCTTGGCTTGACGCTCGGAGACGGCGGACGGCCGGCAGTCCTTATCGGATTATATTCAGCACAAATCGTTGTGCCAAAGATAAGTATATATTGGTAAAGTGTGAATATTAATTGTTGAATCATCATACAATATAAATTTAGAGCATTTAAATATTTAGTTTTCCATTTTGATGGCAAATACATGACCTAGATGAATAAACTGATTTTGGCCACTTAATAAATACTTTGTTATCTACCCTCTTTTTGATATTTCATTTGATCAAAAGAAAATATAATATTTCCTCTTTTCCGTTTGATGACACCTGCATAAATATAAGTATGGATTTTTGATGACTAATTTTAATTGATTATGGAGTTGTGATTGTGAAGTCATACGACGACCGTTTGGTGCAACGGTAGCGATCCTGCCTTTCGCACCGACGGTCCTGGGTTCGAATCCCGGAAGGGGCAGATGTTTGTATGATGAATACGAGCATTTGTACCTGAGTCATGGATGTTTGTATATATTTCTATGAATATCACTTATTTATTATCATATAATGTATGTCTATCCGTTACCCTAGTATCCATAACACAAGCCTTAATGTGCTTACTTTGGGCTAGGTTAATTCGTGTGAATGTGGGAAATATTTATTTATTATTTATACTAAGACTCCTGTAGTCTTGATGTAAATTAACGCGTCCGCTTACTTGTTATTGGTGACGCAACCACGTTTGACGAGGTCGATGACCCCTACGCTGAACATCTCCGAGTGGATGCCGAGGTCCTTGTGGTTTTTCAGCGCTGAGAGCACTGCGTCAGGAATGTTGCCGATACCTATATAACAACACATGATACTTTATGACATATAACAATTTCAAACTATTGGAATTACACTTTTTTTACAAAGCATGATGATATATTTTTGGGATTATAACTCTCGTCGTAATAAGTCTATTAATGTCTTCAATCCAGTATTAACGTAGACTTTTCCTTCGAATAAAAAATCTACAGGGAGAAGGGGTCATAGACAACCAAACCAAGAAATTTATCATGCGGGTTCAGTGCAAATGAGTAGTGCTAACAACTAAACGTTAGTGCTTCGGAAGTTACGTTAGCTAATTGAGTTCGACATAATATACCTTTTGGCCACATACAGCTATCCGGGCGGCTATACAAACCACTATACAGGAGTCTTAAACGGTTCCGCCATAACCAAAACTTTCACTGAACTGAACATGCGGGTTCAGTGGTTGATTGATTGGGTAGAGACTAACCACTTCATACTTCGAAGGGAAATTAGCATTCCAAATTACGAAGGACTTCGATAGTTCGATATATCTTTTGGTCACCCATTTGATGAATTGCTTTTGCTAAATTTGCTTCTTCTGATGATTGCTGCGTGATTCTAACTTCACATGCAGATATACTGGCGGCTACACTAGATACGAGTCCAAAACTATACTGCCCATGGTATAATATTAGATTATAGACACAAGTTTATAATTGTTATGTTCTGGGGTACGTAGTTCCTGATTATGTCAATCAAAGGTGCTTTAATAGTAGATTCAAAGTTCACAATTACATCAGATAAATTCTGATTTATCAGTGTCACTTTACTTCATATTCAATTAGCGTTTTAAATCATGGGTTATTACCATTCCCAACTACAAGACGGCTTAGGAAGTATTTTGGGATTACAAACTTTTGATTGCAGGTACACTGCATGTATCAAGGTCAGTATAACAAACTTACTTAACTTCAGCATTTGTTAGATAAAGGTTTATAATGCATGTATGGAACGTAAAGGCTACGCCATCGCTTCGAGAAGAAGCCGCAAGAAACTCGGCAAGGGCTGTTTTTTCTCCCTTTTATGTGTTACATTATATACATACATAGTTATACAAGATTTTAGAAAACTTTTCTTATAAGAAAAACTTACTATTATTACACAGAATGAATTATAAACATTTACCATCTCTCGTTACAAAATAATAATTATAAATAGAAACAAGGATATTTATGAGATTACATAGATTTTAATTTTATGTGTTTCTAACAATAAACTTACCCATTTGCAATGTCGCACCGTTTTCAACCAGGTTGTCTCCAATAAGTTGTCCTATCTTAGCCTCTTCAGGGCTAGGTGGCTTGCCTCCATGTTCAGGCAAGGGAGTATCGTCTAACACCGCGTAGTCAATATGGGAAACATGGATTATGGCGTCCCCGAAAGTGCGGGGCATGTTCTTATTTATTTGAGCTGAAAGATAGAAATTACGATATGAACATTTATTTGAATTTTATTCATATTTCATTTTACAGATATGCAAATGTGAAAATTCTAGTGGCATTCTCTATAAATCAACTTACACCGAAAAATATGAAATATGTTTACTATTTAAACAAATAGTATAATTAAAATTATAAAAATGTTCAAATTACTGAAGCCGTGGTTTCATTATTTATGATGCTACATGAAAAGTTGTTCACATAGAAAGATCATCATCAGACATAAAGCAAAGATCAAATAGTAAGTATTGTATTTTGTATGGTTTTAAAAAATCCTTTCACTAGAATATTGTTTTAAGTCCGTACACTCGTAGCTCGTACATATATAACACGTTCCGCTAGTTGGTTAACACATGAATGTGTTTAATACGAAAACAAGATTTAAAATCTCTTTAATTTACTTTCATCATGAGATTAAATTGTGTAATTATCGCTTATATTTTGAGTTTATTATTCATTTTTTTATTATAGAACATTCAATTGTAACAGACACTGTATTTATAAGGCAGCAAATAATAGGTTTTAAACACATACGTAATAAGGGTCCTGATGTCTTTATGTTCAACTAATCAAGAAAGATGACTCTTCTCCTAAATGCAACAAATAATTTTAAAATACTTATTAAACTGAAAAGAAATTTTCAACTAAAAACTTCAATAACTTGAGGTAGAAATAAACTATTTATTTATTACTCATTTATATTTCCAAATAATTAAACTACAGAATCATTAATAATCAACTTCATTTAACCGAGAAATATTAGATTTACCAATAATTGTTTTGGAGTTGACAAGGGCGGCTCTGACGCAATCCACCGAGGTACCGAGACTGCAGTAACCATGCTGGTCAGGAGGCGACACCTACAAGAACGTAGAAAATTCACACGTCCATGTAATATCAAATACAGGGCAACAGAGATCAGAGTCAAAAAGGATGGACACGTCTGGATATATAGACGCTGTTAAGCATTCGTGTGTTAACCCACACCGAGCTAGTTTTGAGTAATCAGCTGTTAAATTTTTTTGAGAACAATCTTCTTTTTTTCGCTTATGTTAAGTAAAAAAATATTGTTTTGCGGTATCATTTTTTTTGTTGAAATGCATAGATTAATAAAATAAATTTATATATTATAATAAATTCATTATTGAATAAAAAGAGCTTAAAAATGGTTGATGCTTAAATTGCTGAAGGGTTTATTACAATTAGCATTCATGTGTTATGTACCTTAACACATTAATGCAAAATTCTGATTTGTTGTTTTAAAATGAATGAGTGTATTCATTTTTAGAAAATGTAATAAAATAAACTTCTAACATTTTAAAATTTTTATTTTCTTATTTATTTAAAGTTTTATTGCTATAATATGCTTGGATTTATATTACAAGTTCTGCTTAAAATGAGAAATCCAACAAGACACTTACATTATTTCAATAATTTAAAAATTTTAAACAAATATTTTTATCCTATTTTTTTATTATTATTTCAACTATATTAAATAAAATCAATATAATTATATTTTTTCCACCAGACGGTACAAATCTATTATACTAAGTAACTGTGAGTCTTATTCTCTTGCTTTGCTTTACTGCTTACTTTTATAACTTAAAACTTCTTCTTAGAACATTACGTTCTACTTAGGGGCCGTCCATTAATCACGTGATGTTGAGGTGAGGTTTAAGACTGTACATCTGTGTTTACCGATCGCACAGCGGTGACCGGGAGACGACTCGGCTCATAGATTACCTCACAGAGACGGCAGACTTGGCAACTCAGCGATATCCAGCGGCGGAGCTTGTTTTTCTGGGAGATTTCAACGCTCACCATAAAGAGTGGCTGTTCCCATACCAGAAAACTGACCATGCTGGGAGAGAAGCGCGACGATTTGCCTAGCGCTAAATCTTACTCAGCTGGTGGACCAACCGACGCGAATTCCAGATATTGCTGGTCATACACCCAATTGTCTTGACTTACTGCTGACAATTGATCCACACAAACATTCGGGCTCAGCTCCACTGGGAACGTCCGACCATTGTGTGGTGAAATCCGTATCGATCTGCTCTCCTCCGGATGATAGCCCCAGGGGCATAAGGTGGGTATGTCGTTACGAGTCAGCAAATTGGGACGAGATGCGTATGTTCTTTGCATCTTATTCCTGGCGGCAAACTTGCTTCTCTTCGAAAGACCCTTCGTCCACCGCTGATGCAGACGTAATCGGCAGGGAAGAAGAGAGCCTATAATTCGGCCGCCAAGTCATGCAAAAGCATGCATGCGGCCATTCTACCCGAATGGAAGTAAACAGTTCTGGTCCCTTTCGACGTCAGTCGAAGCGAGTTTCTGCCGTCCTATGTTACCACCTTTACTGAAACCTGACAGGTCACTGGCGCATTCTGTAACTAAAAAGCAAGCTTATTAGCCTCTCTGTTTGCAAGCAGTTCCCGTCTAGACACCAGCTCTCAACAACCACCAAACATACTTCGCTGTGATTCTTCAATGTCGGCGATCACAATTCAGAATAAGCAGGTCCGTAGAGTCTTACTTAGTCTGGACGTGAATAAGGCCAGTGGTCCTAATGGTATACCAGCAAGAGTACTGAGGTATTGTGCGCCCGAGTTCTCTCCCGTGCTAACACGCCTGTATAGCCTCTCTCTCAAAACAAAAACCATGCCAAAATCCTAGAAGCTTGCCAGTGTGCAGCCAGTACCCAAAAAGGGTAGTCGTACCGACCCATGCAATTACCTACCGATCGCCATCACTTCCATACTATGAAAAGTTATGGAAAAAGTGCTGAACAGTAAGTTGCTCTCGTACTTAGAAGACAATCAGAATGTTGGGTGTTCAAATCACGTCGGGATCACCACTATAGCGAATTAGATCTAATCCACTATTTACAGTTTGGTTAAAGAGGCGACGAAATTGATAAATGAAAGTCCTGTATAGATCACTGAATTTGTCTTAATAAACTTGCAAATATTACAATACCATTCATTAAAAGTTCTTCGTATCAGAAAAATCTTTGCTGTCCGAAAAAGTCAATTACGTCTTATTTTGATTACACAGAGTTTGTAGCCAACATCCACAGATTAATAATCATCTCACAGAGTAGTAATACATCCGCCACAATCATCTCAGTGATGGTCATATGGCTTTCGCCGTGGACGTTCAACTGGGGATCTTCTAGTTTATGTGACGCACTGCTGGGGCGAGGCCCTCGAGATGCACGGCGAAACACTTGCTGTGTCAGTAGACATCTCGAAGGCTTTTGACAGGGTTTGGCACAGTTCCTTCAACCTCACTCCTACTTTCCGAGGTACATCTGTACCTGTGACCGACAGCCTCGAGCTTCTTGGCATGAAGTTGTCGTCAGATCTCAACTTGGGCGCCAACATCGAGTCCAAGACTTAGACTGCATCTAAAAAGCTGGGCGTCCTAAATAAGGTCAAGCGATATTTCATGCCGGGACAGCTTTCAACTCTCTATAAAGCTCAAGTCCGATCTTGCATGGAATATTGCAGCCACCTCTGGGATGGCTCAGCAAAATACCAACTTGCTACACTGGACACGATTCAGCACAGAGCTGAGAGGCTCATTAGTGACAACAAATTGACGAAGAGCAAGCTTCACACCTTAGCTCACCGCCGCAAAGTTGCCTGTCTGTCGGTCTTCTACAGATTTTATTTTGGAGGGTGTGCTTAGGAGCTACATATGCTCATACCGGCATCACCTTTCTTCCATCGGACATCCAGACGCATTGCGGGTTACCACCCTTTCTTGGTCGCTATTCCTGCCTGTTGCACCAAGCGCTTCTCGACTTCTTTTATAATGTGCACAGCAAAGAAGTGGAACTCCCTCCCTGCGCCTGTATTTCCGAGTACTTATAACCCGTCTGTTTTAAAGCTAGGGTGAATAGGCACCTTTTGGGGTAGCTCGTTTCATGGATTCTGTCTTTGCCCCCGGGCTTGATTGGGATCAAGAGCGAACCCATTCTGAATAAAAAAAAATAATTTTCGCGCACTACGCAGAGAATCTCTCTCGATCTACCGTTCGATCGTCCCGTGAGGATGCGGGAAGGACGAACATTGTGCATCTCTAGACTTTTATTACTCGGATTTAGTTGCTTGTGACAAGAATTCAAATGCCCTTTGCTTTTCTCTTTGTACAGAAGTAGTTTTCGTAGCTTTCGTTTTGTACGCGTTTGACGAAAAAATTAATACACGTAACGCCGCATTTCGGTTCAGTATCGCGCATTTGCGTAAAAAATAAATACATGTGATATATTACTAAACCCCCCCGGCCCCCTTGTGATATTTCGTGATTTTTTATGGACCCCTCCCCCCCTTTCGAACCTCACGTGATTAATGGACAGCCCCTTAAATAAAAAAAAACAAAATAAAACTTTTTCATTTCTTTTCTTCTTTGCATAGGTATAATGACGAAAAGAAATGGAGAAAATTAAATTTAAAATTTAAATATTTAATAGGTTAAATTTCAAATATTTAATACGTTCATATAATTCATATTTGTCGTGTGGGAGTCGAACCCATAACCTCCGACATTGCCGTCCACCAACTAAAAGCAAATGTACAAACGTACATACACTTCTAGAATTATAACTCCTTTTTATCTTTGTCGTAGCTGGATAAAATGGTTTTAAATGAAAGTATCCAAGCACTAACAAATTGAAATTGCCTACTTTAAAAAAAACACTTAGAAATTAATATGTCGAAACTCTTCTACGTTTAATTTAGAGCTGAACTGATCAAAACTTTTCTTTCCACTACATCGTTTCGTCATTATAATAAGAATTTAATGAATTTCTGAACACATCTAATTAGATTTATGTCAAAATTTTAATAAAAAACTTATGTATTAGTGTGGTCAACAAGTGCACGCAATCCTTACCGCCCTCAGCTACCCGCGCTCGCCCTATTTTGCATTTACCTATGTGTGTTGCAGTATAACACATTATTGCTTTTTGTTGTGGTCTCATTAGATTTTGGCATTAATAATGTAAGGCACTTATGACATAAACGCTAAATACAAATCTTAATTTAGGAATTAAGCAATAACGATTTTTGTACTCTAGAATTTTCTGCGATTTTTTTTCAATAAAATGGATTGCACTATCGTAAACCTTATGATCTAAAGAATAAAACTGCATTCATAACTCAATACCCGATTTTCTGTGGGTTAACACACCAATGCTTAACAGCGTCCATATATAGGATGTCAATTAGAGTTGTATGAAAATAAATTCTTAAAAGTACTTGCATAGTTTTCCAGAGGCGCGTCATTACCAAGGCCATGCTATGCGACTTCTCTGTCAAACTGTCCCATATGAAGACGGTAAAATATGCCTTTCCCGACCCTTTTAGACAATTACCTACAAATTTTAGCTCTAGCCACTAGGCCAATTGTAATAAAGTTGGTTTCCATCAATAATGAACCAATAGGCAAAGATTTGCAAGAATTTGAAAATGGCTATCCCAATGTGAGTCAATTGTATCAATAAAGCACCAACTTTTAAGCATGCATTACAAAAACACGTAATTTTAAGCAACTTCTTCTGAGATAATTATGGATTGGCATAAGACGTACAATCAGTTCATAAATCAAAAATGTAAGCAAATCTCCGAATTAACTGGAAGAAGTTAGAAGCAAAAGGGAAAACATGGAAACGAATATGACCAAAGTTTGAGAAGTACCTGGATGACAGCAACATCAGGCTGGATGATCTTCCTGTGGAACAGCTTGGGGATATCTTGCAGAAAGATGGGAATGGCGTCTGAACGACCTTCAGCAACTGCCTTGCGCACATTAGCCGCCATAAACAACGAACATGACCTGGAACCAAATAACACTACTTGACTAACCTGAAGTAAAACATTTATCGTAAATGGGCACCAGCATCTATTTAACAGATTGTGAATGAATTATGGTAACATTTTACCATAAGTTGCACTGCAATTAATTCCAAGCACTTCTAACAATACAATAATGGGAATAGTGAAAATTATAGATAGTCTTCAAGATTACAAAAAATATACAAAACATTTGAACAAGTGGGTTTTGGATAGCAATATTATTTGCTTGATTGAGGATTATGCCACACTACGACTCGATTTAAATGTGATATAATTTTTAATCTCATTTATGTCAAATATAGATACGATTTACAAGAACTGTATCATTGTTTCTTCGCCTTATTCGAAATAATTTGTTGTAATAAGTTTTTTAGTTCCATGTACTGTTCTCGTTTTATGATGGCATAAGTATATGCATTACGTAAGTGGATGCAACCAATATATTTGTCCTAGGCTATCGAGTTTATTTATGTTATGACTTAGGATGCACAAGAAAAATTGTGGATAATTAATACTCAAAAAATATATTTATTTAAAGCATTTAATTGCTATTTTTATGTTGTTCCTGTTGACCGTGAGATAAGTTTGTCTAGTAAAAATTGCTTCTACAAAAACAAAAATCGTAGAAATTAGTGTTCAAAAACACTTTGGTAATTAGTGTTTCATTCCGAAAGGAGGTATTTTAATTAATACTAGGTCTGCAATGCATGCTGCTTTTTGCAAATACTGAGCGAAGCACTACCTTACCTTACCTCATCACCTGACCTTACCTAACCTAACCTCACCTTAATCATTAACAATTGCCTCGAAAATATCGCGCACCAAACTAGTTGCCTCTCGCGGCTACCGCCGCTCGAAGCTAGAAGTTCTGTGAGGCAGAGCTAATACAAGATGAACCGAAAACGTGAACATTTTTTTCAATGGTTTTGAATTAGATTATTGAAGGGCGATTATACCTCGATGGTATGTCCGATTTCAAAACTTTTTTTGCATATTAGTCACGACCACGATGTGAATTTTGGCGCCAATGTAGTCTCAGCGGTTTGGCTGTGACCAGCTTTTGAATTTTTCGTTCGGTGATTATTCCTCCATGGTATGTTCGATTTCAAAAATTTTTTTGCACATTAGTCACGACCACGATGTTAGTTTTGGTGCCAAATTTCGTCAATGTAGTCTCAGCGGTTTGGCTGTGATCTGCTTTTGAATTTTTCTTTTGGTGATTATTCCTCCATGGTATGTCCGATTTGAAAACTTTTTTTGCACATTAGTCACGACCACGATGTGAGTTAAGGCGCTAAATTTCATCAATGTAGTATCAGCGGTTTGGCTGTGATCGTCTTTTGATTTTTTTTTCGGTGATTATTCCTCCATTGTATGTCCGATTTGAAAACTTTTTTTGCACATTTGTCACGACCACGATGTAAGTTTTTTCGCCAAATTTCAGCAATGTAGTATCAGCGGTTTGGTTGTGATCAGCTTTTGAATTTTTCTTTCGGTTATTATTCCTCCATGGTAAAGTCTATATTTTTTTTACATAGCCTATGTCCGTCAGGCTATAATCATGTATGTTCATGCCAAAATTTGTTCAAATCGGTTGAACCGTTAAGTAGCAGGAGGGAGACAAGCGAAATTTGTGAGTTGCCTAAAAGAGAGTTTCACTCTTTCAGAGCTTCACTCAATAAAACAAAATAGCGAGATAGCTCTACTTTTCAGAACAATTATTACTGAAGCGTTTTCACTGACATTAACCTCGATAAAAAGATTTTTTTTTCCCATCCTTTCTAATTATCAAACAAGGTATAAATAGAATTAGATTCTCTTTTAAAGTCATCAAATCGTAGGAAAATTGTTAATAACGAACATTTTGTAATTTAATATTTGTTTAGTACTTGTCTTTTTGTCTAAACATTTTATTGAAGGCATAAGAAAAGAATTCACCTAGTTTAATAAATTTTCATGTATGTAGAAGTCATTCATTGGGCTGTCAATCGTTCAGATTAGAGTATTGTAACTCGTTAAACATTACAAAATGTCGTAAGACAATAAAGTTATCTTATCTCTGGCGTCGAATGTGCTTAGATCTCAAATTGTATTCTGTTATCAAGTGGGCAGATAAAGATGTCAATATCACGAGTTGAGTCTTTCCAATTCTACCGTTACTATACATTTAATGAAATAAACAATATGCGTCTATATTGTCTATTTCATTGAAACGGTATACATATACTATACATAGATCGGAGTTCATTGTCAGTTTACATTTTGTGGTCGATTCATAAACTTGTTTATAGTACGTATAAAGCAACCAATCCTATGCCACCACTGCGATTATATTGTATTGTTTGGACATAAATTTTTATAACAGCGACAACTTTTTAAAAATGTCAGCAAAGAGCATTACAAACACCATTTTGTATGTAATAACTAAAAAGCTTAAAAAATTATCAAAGAAATCCAGTTCTGTAACTGCGGATCTTGGTAAATTCCTTGACTTTGACATAGTAAAACTAGTTGAGATAATCATTCAGAAACCTTGTTTGTGTGCGCGCTCAATTGACCTCGCCACTATATCCGAAAATAAAACAACTTGGCGAATCACTATTATAAATACGTCTTCATTTTAGATTCAAACTATTTATGTAATGCTATATTGTAACAGCAAGTTTAACTATTGTTTTATAATTTGAAATAGTAATTCTACATATGGCCAAGAAAGTACTTCAAAATCTTCATCTTTGCTGGCCTTCGAAACAACACAAATGCCAGAGCAAAAAGCCATTTCCCATGAGTGATGACAATGCCATGCCCATAAACCTATCTTTAGCAGTAGATAAGGCCTCTTTTGTTTAGTTACAGGTATCATAAATGTGTTGTTATGATCTCTTGTCTTATTGACCTTGTTACGTGGAGTTCGTCGTCTGTGGAGTCTCATCTACTGTCTGACAGAAACGCAATGCTAACAAAAATTATTCAACTTTAACAGCGTTAAAGCTGCTTTGTGTTTTATAAAAACTTTCAAGTCCGAATACTTTAAAATAAGGAAACTGATTGTTATGTCTCATACGCTTAAAGTTCTATTCTCCTGCGCCTGTTTATTCGGAACATTACACAGAATACAAGAAATAAAAATATTTGTTTTCATACACAAGTTGTCTGCGCCTAAAGGGATTGTTTTCTGGTACTTAAACCAAAACATGCTGTATAGATGTGTGCCAACACGGTATCGCAACTGTGACGAAATGAAACAAACTCTTTCCCTCTACCAGCGCAGGAATGTTTTCCGTCCTACTCGGAAAACAAAAATATTGTGTGGCTATACACAAACGTGTATAGCCACGCCCCAATGTTTTTTTATGTTATATTTCGAAATTCACGCGTAGAAGACGCGCCTTTAGGAATATAAATAAATCTTAAAAGTGAGTAGAAAACAAATTGGATAAGATTATAATATTTTAAAATAGAACAATTCTAAGAATTCCATTGTAACAAATTAATTTTACCTTAAACATTTTCAAAATGTTATCTACTCACTTTTTAGACTTATTTATATTCCTTAAGTTTGTATTATATTGTGTTATTTAAGCATTTTAGTGGTCGATTTTTATAACCAAAAAAGTTATTACTAGAACTAGAAATCCAACTATTCTGAGGTGTCAAGCGGGACCTTTAGTATATAAAGTTTATTTAAAGTTTTGGACTAGCTCTTAGCTTTTTAACTTCATTTTTCTATAAACCCATCTATCATTATAGCTCCGATAGTTCCATTTCAAAATATGGTTTACATTTTCAATTCATCCACCGACGAGTACTGTGTTTTCCTTGACTTTTTTCTGTTTGTTTTTCCTTCTACCGGCCGTGACTCGTAAGAGGCGTTTGATGACCAAGAATTTATGTGACTTAAGTTACATAATAACACATGAAAGAACTCCCTAGTGAAATAGATTTTTCTTGATATTTTTTCTATATTTTATGCATTTTTCAATGCGATCTTATACATTAGGCGGTACATACAGGCGGGAATTTCCGCCTTAGAATTCATTTGTGACCCGAGTCGATTTTTGCTAGTATTTTTTTATTATAATAATTTATCTTATAAATATTTCTTCTTTAATTCTTTTAGTGAAACTGTGCGAAGTCTTAATTAAGTTGCGAGTGATAAAAGCATCACATAGAATGCAGCAGTGCTCATGGCAATCAATTTAGGTAATAACACTAATACATCTTTGTGTGACTTTTTTATATTTGTCTTTTATTCTCAGTATGCCATAGCAATTTTTAAGATACGACATTAATAAACGACGTAACGAAACCATAACATTGCTATTATTGTAATACTAGAATAATATAGTTTTTTGTGGACTATGTATGGTGACGAAATATAATACTGTAAATGTCGTTACTCCTGTTAAAGGTGACGAGTTTCTTGCACCTCATTAAAAGATGTCCTGAATGGATGGATGGTAGGAAAAAAACGTTGGACGATTCAAAAGAACTAATTTTAAGTGCATTTTAATAAAGTTATTTTCATGTGGTATCAAATAAAGAAATACAAATTAGTTATACAAAGTGTAAAATCTTGAACTGTTCGCAGTTAGTATTTTGGTCATGAACACGTCTCGCATATAGTCAGGTCATTCACATGTGAACGCGAAGGACGTTTCTCATATTTAGATTACTCCTGTATGTTGAAAAATTAATAAATTAGTATTGCATTGTGTACTTTTTTATTTAATGTGTTACAGCTTACAGATATATAGCGTTCGGTTATGTGGAAAATAGAATAATTTGTATACAACCCCGTTAAATTATCATATACGATAATTAACCCAAAAGTAATTAATGATAATCGGCTATTTCCAGTGCACATAAAAATCATAATCAAAATAATACATTCATTTGCATAGGAGCTGTCGGAAAGAGAACATCAAAATGGAGAAAAAAGAAATTAGAGCCGCCAGAGCTGCCATTCAGAAATGAGATTTGAATTGGTTGAACCCTCTCTTCCCTCCCTATTCGCAAGATCTAGCTTCCAGTGACTTCTATCTCTTTCCTCGGCTCAAGGAACAACTCCGAGACAAGAAATTTGAAGGCGATAGCGAAATAATGGCCGCTGTAGAGGCTTTTTTGGAGAGTCAAGAATAAAGTTTTTTTTTCAAAGACTGTAGAAAAGTAAAATAAAAAATTAACTATAATCATGTTGTTTAATATTCAGTATCATTACTTTTGGATCACCCCTCGTATTATAACCATTTTTTTAATGTATATTTTGTTTATTTTAACACGAAAAGCTGTGTTGTAGCAACCCTACATCAAAATAATGTATTGTTTTAAATCATTGACTTGGGGGGGTTGTCAAAAATAATAGAACAACTGTTATAGGGCTTATTTTCAGCCAAATGGCAGTTTTCAAACTTATAATAATTTAAATGGGTGATGTTTACACGGTAGGGTTTATTTACAAACTCTTTAACCGATTACCAAATAAATAATAAATTTATATGCAAATAGCCTTACCTAAAAATATCCTTGCATTCCGGCGCTGTGTACGGAGCCTCCTTTTCAGTGTGCATGTGGACAACCTTTATATTACTCATAGAACCAGCCTTCCCGACTTTCGTCATGGCGTTGAGAAGAGGGGCTGGGGTTGCTGCCGCACCCTGGGAGTACACCGTTTGATCTGCAAAGAAAACCTCGTAGAAACAAAATTTGTATAGATTTCTCCATATCATTTTCAGCTTTAAATCCAAAAAATAGAGTTCAATATTATTTGAGCATAACTGGTAGTTTAAGGTAGTTGGACGTTTGTCATACATATGTAAAGTACATATGTAAATATGTAAAGAAATAGAAACCAGGTCTTTTATATCCCGACTTTGCGTAAAAGTTTAAAAGTGAATCCTCATAGAACTGAGAAACCTTTTTGAATTTGCTACCGAATCATACTGGTTGGTGTATATTAAGCCACACAATACTAGACACTCACGACAAATGTATTTCAAATCGACTTATGGAAAGGGTTACCATTTAAAATTTCTTACAAAAAGCTTTCAATAGCAGTCATGACATTTTGGTCATAATATGCAAACCTCATGGGCGAATCCTATCCATGTGGCGTGTAATGGAGACAGCATTGAAAAGGAAAGGACAATATACTTATAGATGGGACATTGTACTTCATGACATGACGTGATATCTTTGATCGACACCGTCAAACCGTACAACTTTATCGGAAAACATTTACGATTTACCATCTATTTTATTCTGTACAATCATGTCATATCTTTAAGATATCGGCCATGCAATTATATCGCGTACTTATCATGAGTAAAAAACCAAACGACCTACAACTAACACACATTACAATGAAAACTTGTACTCTGAAATAAGGGTTGTTAACTATATAACTTTTAGCGAAAAAATATGGCTCACCGATGACAGAGAGGGTAGAAGATAGAAATTCGATTTACATTCTTAATAAAACTTCCAAGTATCGGCTATCGAGAGTAACATTATGCATCGCTTAAATTTTCTACGATTTTGTAACTTTTGTAACTGAATATCACTTTCTTAAAATAACCAGATCCTGATAAAGGGGAGTTGAGACTACTCATGATCTAAGGCGATAAGGTAGCAATTTTAGTAGTGGTCTTTGTAAACTTAAAAGAAACTGAGAACACCCTTAAACTATGTTAAGAAACCCATCTACTTTTATCATTGGAATTTTGGAATTATCATCACGGATAAGAATGGAGATACTCCGTTTTGCCATATCCGGTTGATCTGCCAGCTAGGAACCAAGTTCTAGTTTAAATTATAATATTGTATTGTTTACAAAGTGGTAGAGCAGCTAATTCAACAATATTATATATGTACCTACATATAGCGAACTACATAAGTTCTGTGTTCGGAGCCCATTACATATGACGATTCACGATGTAACAAATATTTACTACGATTTCGTCATGAGCCAAATTTAAATACGTATATTTATATAAACAGTCAGAAAAGCGGCGATCACTGCCCCTTTCGGATTCGGAACCGCGCCTCCTGCAGCAGGAGAACAGCTGAGTCTCTTTATAATTGAGTCATTGACTTATATTGGTAGCGTATTGACAACATTAGTTTTTTTACCTCTTTTAAAGTAATCTTACAAGTTTTTTTTTATTAATCTTCAGTTAGATTTTTTTTTCTGTCAGAGAAGTAGGAAAACTCTCACAGTCAGTTGTAAATTTTTCTGGACTTAACTGATAATCTTGAATATTATCAGCAACTAACAAATATTAAAACTATCATAAATAAAAAAAATATAAAAACTATGGGTAACTTTTTACTGCATTTTTTAAAGTAACTGTGTGCGTTATGTTCTGCAACGCGCTTTATTGGCCGGAGAACTCATCAGTTACCTTCTGATGAAATTCTCTTCAATATAGGTACATTCGTTTCGGAGATAACCCGAAATAAAGAATCAGAAAAATATTTCTTTGTTATAAGTACCGTATATACTTTCATTAAAGCATTTAGTAAAAACTTGTTTTTAGATATTTAGAGACTGGATAAATTTATTGTTATTATTTTAGACCACGCCAACTTCTTGAATATTGCTCTGTGCCTACCTAATATTTTTAATCTTAACTATATTTTTTTTTGTATCTCATGTAGTTTATTTTTCTCTCACTAGTGTTATCAACATAACACGTGTCAGTCTAATCTAAAAGCGTTTGTATTTTGAAATGTTATGTAATTCCATTGACGTCAAATGCTAACTTCAATAAAATTGGAAGACGAAATCTGCAGTGAATATTTTAGATTATATTCGCTACCAACCGTGACTGTATTTTATTTTTTGCATTTACAATGTCATATTGCTTTAAGTTTTATAAAAGTATTTTAAATCTTAAAAAATATATCTGACTGTTAATGGTTAGTCCACAAATTCCTGCTGAATAATTCCACCAGGAGCAATATATATCCGTGTATATCTACTACAATATCCAAAAAACACCCTTAGTACCTTAATAATAAAGCATGTTGGATTGTACTTTTAATAATTAATAATCTAGACAAGGAAAACACTAATTTTATCCAAACTATTTGTATTCATCCAGCGACTACCAGTTGCTCACTTGTTAATTATCATTCGCAAAGGCCGGTGAAGATGGGTGACCAAAAACATTATTTTAAGCTCCTTCGAAAGGCATGTTAAAAGTCGGAACAATCCAGACGAATTCGGACCATCTGGCAACCTGAGCAGGCAGATGCAGCCGGGAACGAAGAGCTGGAGATGATAAATATTTCGTCACCAATGACCGGCGCTTGCGCACGTTGATTAACCTTCGGAATCATAGACGAAACGCTCTATACACCACCGAGCTGTTCTATAAGATAAAATTAAATTGTATTACGTAGCTAAGTGTCGGTAACTGATATAAAACACCCATATAACATATTATATACCTTCGAATTCTTCACAATCATATTTTCCTTGAGATAATATTTATTGACGTTTGATTCAATTCAATATATTAATTGCGATAAAACTGTGTACAATTAGGTGACAACAGACACATAACGGGCATCCAATGGTATCTAAGAAACTAGAGAGTAGGCAGTACTATTTTGTAGTAGGAAATACAAGATTTTTTAGTTTTTAGATGTAACTTAACACATACGTTTATTAAACCACACGTAAGTTTGATTTATACAACAATTACATAATAAGAATAAATATCGTGATACAATGCATTTAATTGATAACACTTGTATAAAGAAAATGGATGTGAATAATCATATCAAAGATTTTATACATATCATGTGTGATAAGAATTAACATGGAAGTTGTTTTATTTTATTATGCAAGCCTCTATTATTTTTAATAGTTAGTTAATTCAATGCTATTTTCCGAATCAGGTTGTTGGGTAAGTATCAAAAAAACGCAATACTTGAAGCTCTAAGATCAGACCGTCTACAAATCCAGGTATGCTGTAAAAAAGGCCGGGTTTCCGAGTAAGTTCGATTATTATAGCTACATGTGGCTTGGGCGATCACTCTGTAAGGCATAAAATAAGTAATGTGTAGTAGAAGTGTGTAGGTGTGTGACCACTTTTGTAACTGCTTTGTTATATGAGATTACTACTCCCTACTGGTACTCATCCCTCAGTCTTAATTTGATTGTTTGTTTGTTTATTATTTCTACCTCCATAAAGGCAAAGTGACCATGCAATGATGCGATTCAAAGAACACACTATCGTGTTATTAACTGCAAAACATTGTCTGCAACTTCATCCGCCTGACACTCAGAGTTGAGGTAATACTAGAGGAACAGAAATATCCAACAAAATTTCCTGGAATATGCTCCTTTGTCCTGGAAGACGTTTTAATATAAGAGGGCGAAACAGACTTCAAGGATCCTGCAGGTTATCGACCAAATGTGGACGCGTTAGCCCCCGTTAATTAACGTTTAAGCAGACACATCTAGGAGATGGCACGTCTGCGGAGGGCGGAGAGCTTCAGGTAAGATATTGCAACAGCAACAACAACAGGTAAGATGTTGTGGCTACAGCGAAGGCTGAGGCCAAGACGGGCTATCTATATGTAACGAGTTCGTTACAATATGTTTATCGTTGTGATGTACCGATAGTGGAGAGTGAGCTGAAACATAACCCAAGTTCGAAGATCACGTGCCCTGGCTATTTCTTGTTCTAGATGTATGGACAAAGGTGGGACATACAAAATCCCGAATCCCCTCTGAGGACGACCAGAGAACCTTGTGTTTCCGCTGCGGTGCCCTGTGTCTGTAGCAGCGGACTGTAGAGACCAGATGAGCAGTCTCCACTACCAGAATCGATCAACCAACCACGCAAATAATAAACTGCAAAATACAACACCGGCGACCCCCTGAAGGTCAGGATTTGAACTATGGTAAGACGAAAAGTACAAAACCTTAATACTACCAGAAACAGGTGGCTGTAGATAATCAGGTCCGCTTGGGTTAAAGCTGATATCTAAACCGGGCTATGGCCGCATGTAATGGCCGGTATCGAAATAGTTATACCCAATAGCTAAAAATATTGTAAACTGCCTCCGGCATTATGGTTTGGTTATGAAATAAAACAAAGAAGATATTGGCCTAAATCTGCCAGATAAACCTTTTCAACATTTAGTCAAGTCAACCCTACGAAACTATGTTAAAAATCTATAAAAACCTCCTTACCCTACCCGTTCTTCGCGGTATTCTAATAAGCTTATCGGTTGTTTATACATATTTTATTTAATTAGTATCAATTAAAACAAGACCGGTTCAGTAACGATAGCGCATGCTACTACGTCGAAATATCAGAGCCTCAAAAATAAAAAGGTGTAAATGGTTATTTAATAACAATCACCATTTTAATAATTACTTAATTGCAAGTGATATATTGTTATTTAATATATTTATTTTCTATTTACAGTTTCATTAAATAAAGCTACATTTTATTCTAGCTATATGCTAGTGTGAACTTGTTACCTTACCACTATTGTTTATCGCACACTAGACATTATAGCTATTGCCTCAATTAAAATAAAAACAAATGAAGAATAACATCACGGAGACACTCCTAGTTTTTATCTGCTAAAGTTCAAATAACTGAGCGACAGATACGTTCTGTTTATTTTTCTCACTTTGATAAGAATAGCAATACTCTATTCTCTTATTTTAATGATGTCTTATGAAAATTCGCAGAAATGTATATTTCTTTAATTAATGTAATCGAAGAGCTCGAAGGTGGAAGGGGTTAGCACAATCGGCCTAAGGTTGAGGAGATTAAGCAACTTTTGTAAGGGTCAAACATCAGATGGGTGATTAAAAATTGTTATCAAGAACTTCCTCGTGCTTTAAAAGGCACGTTAGAAGGAAAGGCGTAGTAATGAGAACATTATGATGATAGTAGGGTTGAATAAGAAATTATTATTATACTAGCAAAATTGTGTCCTTGTTTTACAAGCAATATTTCCTGATAGGTTTTATCTGCGGAATTAGCCATGCATATATTTATACCAAAGTGAGCTTTCACTTATAAATACCAACTTATGTCAATGCACAAAACCTGTACTTGATCTGAATTTAAAATAGGTATTCTATATTTAGATGTGGTTCCATATAGATATGTGCATTTATATCAGAATGCAGTTAACCATTTGGGCATTGTGCCAATCATATTGATGATACACATTTACGCTCGAGTTGCTGTGTTGTAAGCAGAATAGCTCAAATTAAATGTAAGGGAAATTTCTTGACGTAAGTGCTCCCAATAACGACCCCCTATTTTTTTTTGTTTTAACATCGACCCTATTTTTTAATATTCTACAAAATAATATTAAAACCCAAAAAATCACAGAGCACCGTAATTTGACACTGAATAGGACGCGCCTGCATTGAGTGCACTTTTCATAGAGTTGCGTTGCGAGTTACGTAAGCGTTTTAGCGTTCCAAATTCCTACATAAAGCATTTCCTATCGTTAAATATTTTTACATGTTAACGATATCAATTGATTGCTTTTTTTGGATTAACTTTAATATTGATATCATAACTATTATTTAAGGTTTAAATCGAATTTAAAATTGGAAGAGCATTCGTTTGTATAGTAAGATTGCGGGTTCCTGCCCTGCTTGACTTCTGAGACAAGTTGAAAATTTTTGTCAAAAAAAAAATTTAGATATATGTATATTTAAAATTTATTGTAAGGAGAGTCGGTCGGTTGGCCGGTAATAGATATGAAAATAGCAACAAATCTTATTCCATCAGTCAGAAATAGAAACAACTATTCGCCATTAAAATATTTTTTTATTTATAAATTTGCAATTTAATATTAAAATACAGTATGTGTTCAAAATGCCTATAAATAAATTCTGCAGTCTATAAAAGGTCGCTAAGAATTGGGGGTCGAGTTTGAAGTTCAAATGCTAGTTTATGTAAAAAAAATCTCTTCCAATACCTCTTGGTATCAAATTTTTATCATTTGTAGTTATTGAAGTTGTATTGGTAAAACAAATTTTAAATATCCTCTGCGTCTTTTGCTCATATCTTAAAAAAAAAGTGCAGTTAATTCCAAGTGAGCCTATCCTAACTGTAATAGAAGTGTTTATGCTAACTTATTTTAATGGTCAACATGCAAAAATGATCAAAGATCTAATGAAAAAGTTTTCAAATCTCTTCAACAATATCTAACAATTAAAGTTCACCAATAATATCAGTTTGCAAAGTTTGTAAATGCCAATCATATACAGTACAAAGGTTACACATAATCAGCTAAAATTAAATTGCTTAAGGTTAAAAATAATGTATAAAGAACTTTGTACTCAAGGTCTTATAGAGATCTTTGGTCAGTGAAAAAGATGAACTTTGGCAGACGTGTTTACTAAAATTAACTTTAAAACCTAATAAACTTCAAAGACAAAAGAAGTTAAGTCCCTTGCCCACTCCTAACAGTTTTTAAAAACTAAATGAGTAGACTAAATTATAAGAATACCGGAACAAATGATACTGAAGAGAGATTTTATGAAATGGTACATATAAACTAATAATCACACAAATAGTAGAGTGCTGTTTTACTATATACTTTCTGTAAATCTGTGTATGTAAATCTTATTTTAAAGATATTGATTTGTGTAATTTTTTAATTATACATAAGTATATTTTCGCTATGTCCAAGCTCCTACTATTTGTTAACTTCTTTAATCACCACATACCTAATTCACTTAAAGTATCAGAGGTAGCAATACAAATACTAAGATAAAATTAAGATAAAGATAAAATGTATTAGCAATTAATTTATTAAAAGTCAACTATACCATGACTTTGTAAGTCTTACAACAGAAGACTATGTACAGCGAAGAAGCGGCAAGAAACATGTGAACAGTTATTTTTCTCCTTTAATGTGTAGCAGAAAAATCAAGAGTTGCCAATCATCCTGGTTTTTAGGTTGTCCTAGGGTGTCTTGGATAGTTTTTTAGTGGAGTTCTGGATTTTTTTAAGCATTCTTATAACCACAATCCACAATTGCTTTGGAATATAAGTAGATTTGAAAAATATAAGGAAACTCAATAAGATTAAATAAAGAAACACCTAAAATAAGGTAAAACAATTGTTATTGTTGAACAGTAATAAAGTTATATGTATATTAAACCCATAGCTAAATATTGTTTATGTTATAATTTCAATCATAAATTCCTATCATTAAGTATTAAGTAGGAATAAAGAAGATACATAATTAAGTTTCTTTAGCCCTGATATTATTGTATTTTACAACTACTACTCTCTACTAGGTCCTGAGAGCATAATGTAAATATTCAAATATAAGACTAAAGCAAATTGTCACAGTGTGTTAACTATTAACTCGAATGTTATATTAATATTTTCACAATCAAAAACTTATACTCCACTCTGTTTTTGAAGTGAAACTTGTTTTGGATTCCAAAATTTGGGATTGGTAACACTAGATTTAGCCTATAGTAAATGTAGTAATGTATTTAATTTTGTTACACAAGTAAGTAGAAGTTTAACTTTAGTAAAATTAGTAATAAAGAACAATAAAAATTACTAAAGTATGAGGGCAAATAATGAGTGTTCAAAGATCAACAATGATTAAACAAAATTCTACTTTCAATGCCATCTAAGTATTGTTATAACCTTTTAGGTATGATCAAACAGTGAATGAATAAATTATTGAACTTCAGTCCAGCCTATTATCTCATTTATTCATAGGGACATGCAATACGGCATTCTGCTTTCAACTTTATAGTAAGAACTACAAGGATAAAAATTGATGATTTAGAGGCAAAACAATCATCTGAAATAGTACCTATCACTTTGTATCCAACTCGGTTGCATGAAGAATGAACAAACAGAATATCGTGGTTGAATTCATGCATAATGTAATGTGTTTAGATTATAAAGGCTATAGCTATAAATGAACATTCAAATGTATGAATATGCAAATGAGCAACGTTATAGAAACGTAATATTCTGATTGAATTACCTATATAAAAAATCAGTGTAAATGCTCAAAATTTATTGAACAAGTAGATAAGTAGTAATTGCATAAAAACTACGGATGAACTTACTCGATTTCAAGCATTTTTCGAACGCCTGTTCAGCAGTAACAAACTCCGGATTGCGGTCCAGAGGCTGCGACAGTTCTTGAGTGTATGTAAAATAGGTCCTATTGGATTTTACAACAGACGCGGATAAGGCGGCCCTGCTTAAATTACCACTGGTTACAAGGGGTATGAGCTTCGCGACAACAGGCATATTGGTGACTTCTCTAATGTATATAAGACTAGTGTTTAAAAGTTCACAATTAAGAGAATACGTGAGTATCTTCAAGGAACTCGGCGGTTAATTATAAATTTACTACAAAAACACAGCCCCAACGCGGGCAAACGAACCACCGCCGCGCCGGTCTCAGCAAGACTATTTTTTTTTATATAACATCACATCAACTCGATTGCAGCAATCGATTTTTTAGGATCCGATACTTAATTGCAGTACCTATTCTAAAAATCAATCTCAATTATTTTATACTTTACTGAATAAATGAATTGTACCTATATAGAAAAATAGTAAAATAATATAATGTATTTTATAATATTTTTTTAAAATGATAAGCACTTTATATTTATAAGTAATCTTTGATGATAAACAAAAAAATGTCATTGGGGTAAAAAAAATGTGAACTTATTTAACGGTTTAAAACTTTAGTATTATGACTTTATTTTTTTCCCTATTAGATACGTAGTCAGTATCGAGAAAACGTTTATAGGAGTGGGCGTGATCAGATATTGCCGAAGATTATATTTCGAGTCCTTTGAACAGCTTCTTCACAAGTCAAATCTCTTCAATGTAATGATTCGCTCCACCAAACAGCTTAAATAAGATTATGAATGAGTACAAATTATTCTCTTAACAATATCTGCCAACAAACTATTCATTGGATAAATAACATTTTCAACATACTTGAATCGATTACATATCTATTAAATTAAATCGATTCGCAAACAAATATTTGACAGACTCTTGACAGCTAACGTGAAATGATTTAGTTTCCTCTAGAATAGCTATTATTCATATCGATACAATAATACGTTTTTGGTTCTGAGTGATTGTTGTCGCATGTAACAACAACTTACAAACAAAAGAAACTTTACCATGATGAGAAAAACTGCAATAGTTTTTCCCATGTAAGTAATGTTAGTACTGTAATTGCCACAAATATCACATTACAATTATGATGTGGGCAAGGTGGCGGCGTACCAACAGCATAAGTGTCTTAATATTAATGAAACTTTAACTGTACAAACATTTACATGATCGTATGTACATACTGAGGTATGTACATACGATCCTATTCCTACTTTCTTCCTACCTACTCAAATCTGTAATATTTTCTCAACTGATATTTGCACCGAGTTCAATCCGACCATTTGTTGGACTTTAATCTTTGAAAGTCGAATGTGTGGGGATTTCTTCACATGTGGTATGTGGACTGCGGTTTAAGCCGTAGGCTCTTGCCCGGGCTTCATCTCACGGGGATTATTTCCCCGCGGTCATTGTTTGCCGCTTGTACAGCGGCCGTCATTTGACGGGTGGGTTAGTTGCCTTCTTGGCTTGAATCTACGCCACCCCGTTCACTGGTGCTGTGCCCTTGTGAGGAGGACTGCTGCGCGGCCCTCAGCGCGGTCAGCATACCGGGTGAGACTCTCCCTTCCGGGAGAGGCCCAGGCAGCGCCAGCGAGCGGGTCGCGACTTGTGCAGTCGGGGGTTAGATGTAGTGCGGATGGTATGGGGAGGAGTTAAATGATCGGTAGTGGAGGGTGTGGGAGCGACTAGGGGCACGCTTCGATGTAGAGGGCGGCGGCCGCCCGGTTGGGTTGGTAATCTTGGCGTAAGATGGTCGTGGCCACTGTGATCTGCACGGTCGAACATTTTCCTCTTAGTGCGTTCGATGACGTCAACAAACGGCGCGATTCGTAAGTCGCGCGCGATGACGTCATTCCTCACGGAGCGTTGCGCGCCGGAGATAGTTCGTGCCCTCCTGTTCTGGATGACTTGGATTCGTTGTCGCTGCTTTGCAGAGCAGAGATGGTACCACGCCGGTGCTGCGTACGTTAGTACTGGGCGTAGGTATAGGTTGTAGATCTTGACTTTGGTGCGCATGGGTAAGTTGGAGCTGAAGAAATGGTGGAGAGCCCAGCGCACTCGGTGGCCTGCCACCGTCACAAGATCGATGTGGTTGACCATCTGCAGCGTCCGGTCGATCGTCACGCCTAGATACGTGACGGAGTATATGTTGGCCCAAAAGTCGAATGTGGAATTCGACAGTTCTGTTAGGTTGGTGTGCTTCTACGACATGATATTAGGTACGAACAAATTAACCTTGCATTAATTTAAACATCATATAGGTAGCTTATCTGATACACTATTATTACAATTTTTCTTTTCTGTCGACTATATCGGGTTTTCATATATTAGTTAATCTTAGTCCCTATAAGCCCATTATTTGAGGTGGGTGCTATTTGGTTAAGCGAACATGCTCTTTAGTTTTATCCATAGATTATGTAACCACTTTAGTTTCGAGAAACACTAAATAACTAGTTCGATGCGGTCGCTAAGCATAAAGCTTCGCTAGCACCATATATTGGAACGGAGCGCTTTTTGTTTCAATGGGAAATCCGATAGAGCCAATGTTTTTTGGTCATATTTTTTTATTTTTGCGAGTCCGTCACGTCTAGTCCTAAACCTGTTGGTTCAATTCATTACAAAAAATACGAAAATCGGCTAAGAATTCATAGAATTATGGCGTTACATACATTACGTCATTGAAGCTGGTGGTAGGCTTTTAAATAAAACTAGTATTCAAGAATGTTTTCCACACTATCGTAGACTGCGTCACCTCCAAGTGACAGACAGTACAGTAGTATAATATTGCACGAATTAAAAAATCTAAGATTGATGGTTACATACACCTAGGATTATGACTTGTGGTAAAGCTAAGTCAAATGAGTGGCGTCAATTTACTGCAAATATACGAGTTCATGATAGCAATATTTTTGTGATGTACTCTATGTACCTGACTACAAAAGAGATGTTTCAAGATTGTGTGTGTTATAGGCCCAGTTTCTTTTTCTTATTTTTGCACATAGTATTCCAACTTTTGCAAAATGGTTATGAACATTGTGAACTAAAATAAAATCAATAAAAATATAAATAAATTTATTTATATTTCTGAAAATCCTTGTAACGATTCCTTTACGGTGTTAGCATTTTTGCCTGTGCAATAAGAAATAGTTTCTTCCAAATTTCGTAATTGATTAATTCGCTTGCGTGTGTCATTAATATGCAGCATAAATTGTCGTATCATTTTATTCAGGTTTTGTTTATATGTCAAAAATGTAATATAAAACGCGTGGCAGTGTAGCCTGAAAATCTATTGTCTATCGAAGGACCTAAAATAGCTTTCTACTATCGATAGCGATATCAAAATAAGCGATACTATCGATAGTATTAACCTATTTTGCGACACTATCGGTAGTGTCAATAGTGAGTTACCTTATAATACGTATGTATCAATACTGTTCGTAGCCAATAGCGATATCAATTTAATGAGTGATTTCTTGGGAACTATCGTTAGCATTCTGCAACATTAACGCAGTGCTGAACGCTGTACTTTAATGAGTACGAAACACTTGCTACAAGACGAACCTATCTCAGCGAGTTTTTACTTATAAAAAAGTCGCTTGTAGTACTCACTAAGTATACCGGGCATAATATATCACAGTATGATACTTTATCGGTAAACGAATCAGAGACGAGATAAAAGAGAGCACAATAAATATAAATGTTACCATTTTATTGTTTCATTCCCTTAAGAAAGGTAAAAAAATAAGTGTTATTTATTCGTTGTGTTTATAATAACCGTTCAAGCAACTGAGTCAAATCAGTAACAAGCAAAAGAATAAATATAATGCACATGTCTTGGAGATGCTCGTAAAAATTACCGGTACTGATGATTTGACGTTTTTATATGGGTAATTCCAATAGTCTTTTTCTGTGTAGGCCAAAATGAAAGAACGAAACCTCAAATATTTATATTTATTTTTCGTGGTAGGCTGGATATACTTTTCTTTTTTTCGAATAATATATTACTTTAGCGGCAAATGATGAGTCTATAACGTTTGCTTTTTAACTTTGAAGTTCATTTGTTTAAAAGTATTTTGTTAAAAAAATTGAGTTATGTATGTAATTAAATATACATTAAGTACTCTTTTTTTCAAACTATCATTTTGTTTAAACTTGTTTTATTAAATGGTTATTATTATTTTTTAGTGGCAACTTTTCCCTTGTGATTGATCACGTGACAGCACGTGAAGAGGCATAGACAATTCCTCCATTCGTCAGTTTTCGGGCGAGGAGGTAGCGCAGTTAGGATTTTATTGAACGGGCTGCCGTAAAGTGAAAACTGAAAAATGGCAAAGACCCTCTCAGCTACACAGGCCAAAAAGGAGCATATCCTGGCCGTGTCCAGGGATTTCATATCCCAGCCACGTCTGAGTAAGTACAACTTGTAATGATGTCCAGAACAAACGTCATATTTCGTCAATGGAAATCGATTTTGCTCCAAATCCCTTTACATTTATATGTTTTTGCTTTTTTTTTCAAGTGTAAGTTATAAAGTAATTGCGTAATTACCTAAAATCGTTAATTTCCGAATCGGTCGTATCAGAAATGTCATTATAATTGAGTAATTAAACTATTTTATTATCAAGATTAGAATATTTAGGATATTACATTACATCAGGATTTAGGGCGGTGAAGAGTTAAGTTGCTCCAATTTATATCGTATGACATGCTAGTAGCAGATCATGCTATGTAATTCTTGTTTCATTTAGACTATCATGATCTAACATTATTTCTATAACTTTGTTGTAAAAACATCTTCATTATTCCACCATAATCTTTTTTGTATGAATTTTATTTACACTGAAATATCATTGATTAGGGTATTTATTATATTTATACATATATGCAAGAATATAACAATTAAATTCTTCATTATTTAATGCTTATTAATATGCAGAACTCATGGTATTGTTAATAATACAATAATGGTGACCATTTCTGTTATTTTAAGGATTAAATACTTTACCAAGAACTAAAGTTATCATATAAGGTTTTATATGAATGTCACTGATCAGTTGTTCCATTTTTGTGTTGTCATGTGATTTTACAATACAGAATTCCACCTTGTATAGATAACACCATATTGCCTTTGCCTAAATAAAAAGTTTACTCTGTTACTTTCCAAATGCATAATATGTCCCAGCCTACCAAGGACTAATTGTATTAATACAGACAGTGAAAATTATATTGTATTGCTATGTCTGGCCATTAACAGGCATACAAATCCCTTTACATTCACATGTCCTAATTATATGTCAGCACAATTTCGGCACAAGTCTGTCACTCTGTTTTACTATTAAAAAATGGGATTGCTCACCCCAATCCATTCTAGGCAATTTATAATTTGACACTAGTAGTTTTCAGTAGTCAGTAAATAATTTATCAACTCTTACAAGCTTCCCCATATCGAATTTTGTAATATACAGTAAACTTTCCAATAAATATTGAGATTTTTAAACACAGTCCTGATACTGTACCTCTGCGTTGGTTTGAAAGCGTTAATAGCTTTTGTATTTTTAAGCCAATTATATACCAAATTAGCTACTCAATATTTCTGGTTATATACAACATATATCTTTTTGCTATTAAATTTTTGACTTTCACTTAAAAAGAGAAGCAGCAATCTCTAATCCTACTGTGAACAAAGATAATAGATAAGATACTAAAACATAATTTTAATGTCCATACAGCTTATAAGACAGTGTCAGGTGTCAACGGACCATTGGTCATCCTCGATGAGGTCAAGTTTCCCAAGTTCTCAGAAATTGTACAGCTGAAACTTGCTGATGGCACCCTCCGATCCGGTCAGGTAAGTAAATATTTGACGATTCTATATCTCCGCCACTATGTCTCAAGGCTACTACACATTTGTTGTCAGTATGTTGCTACAGACTGATTCATCAGAGAGGATTGTCATAAAGTATACTTGTTAATAAAAAATATAATAATGAAATAAAATGTAAAATAAAAAAATTGATTTATATAAAATTTTAACTATAAAGAACATGTCTATTTAAAATATTGTGAAGGTAGTAGAAAATATATGACGACCATTACCTTAGTCATCCTATGGGAATGGCTCATGTCTCCTGTAAAGGAGTTGAAACGTCAAGATGTGTGCGGAAGTATAAGAACTAAAAATATAGGAGGTTTGTAGTATGAAGCATACTTAAACCACAAACAAGTTCTTCAGTCGCCCTTACTTATGTATCATATACTATATAAAATATGCTATCTTTATCATATACAAAATTTTCGGGAATATACTATATTATATATAATATGCTCCAAAGAATGTAAACTTACAACATGATGTTTGACTATATTCACACCAGACACAATGATTATTCTAAAACAAAAATACTGTAAGGCACTTAAATATGAGGAGGTGAACTATAATATTATATTTATTTAAATACTTTTATAATTGTGTAGGTGCTGGAGGTCAGCGGATCCAAGGCCGTCGTTCAAGTGTTCGAGGGCACGTCGGGCATTGACGCCAAAAACACTCTTTGCGAGTTCACAGGCGATATCCTCCGTACGCCCGTCTCTGAAGACATGTTGGGTAAGATTGAGGATATTAAAAAATATCGATACATATCTACGAAAATATAGAATTTATCAGTTACCTGGATTTTGCAAATTAGCTCATATAATCAACACAGTGCTGTAATAATGCCAGGATGGAGAGATAATGTTTCAGTGCGTCGGAGGCGTCGCCGCATCTCAAAATTCGAGCAAAATAAAAAAACTGGTTGGTTGCCTGTAAAGTCGGTATACGGGCGAAAGTTTTACGTGACAACGACTTTGAGTGGTAAAATAATTTTAATGTGAATATTCATTCGTATAGTAGGAAGAAGGATGAAATAATAGTAACAATTTAAAACATTTATTTATACAAAGAATTATATTTAAAACATTAATTTATAGGCACGCGTCCCTTCCACTTTTTATGTCTGTCTCTCTCGCTCTTAGGCGGGCTAACCATGCCCGAGTGGAAGGGACGCGTGCCTCTCACTCGCTCTCATTGTAAGCGCATAACGTGAGCGGAGCGTAACGCAGTTTCTTGAAGTGTCACCCGGCAAACCAATTTATAAGACGTTGTCACGTCAAAAGAGAACGCGTTTTTAAACTTTATTTTACAAGCATCCAACTGCTTGAACAATTAACCGATTCGTTGCTGATGGCACGCCTGTCTTGTCATCACTTTTTTTTTGCGTGTGGCGTTAGCGTCTGAAACCGTGTCATTTTTAAATCGATGATAACTCCTTCAAATCAAGTTTTAGGGAAATCAACCCAGAGTAAAACTATCTTCATTTTGCACGTATATCAAGCCTTTGTTTCTGTTATTGTATGTAGCAAGGAATCGGTTAAGACATCTTCTCTGGTGCATACAAAGATTTTATGGCGTCGTCATACTGCACTATCATGTTTTCCTCTAACAGTACTCTCACTGTAGTGCAGTATTCTTGTCATGTGTAGCTGGTATGCGGAAAATTATATCTATAACGCCAATTATAACAGGATGTCTTTAAAAAACTACAATGTTGTATTTATTGGTACCGTTTTTTTTGGAAACAGGCCGTGTATTCAACGGTTCCGGAAAGCCCATTGACAAGGGTCCCCCAATTCTGGCCGAAGACTTCTTGGACATTCAAGGCCAGCCTATTAACCCTTGGTCGCGTATCTACCCCGAGGAGATGATCCAGACTGGTAAATATCTAGAAAACTCCTTTGATTTAGTCTTATGAGAACTTTACCAAGACTGCAGATTCCTATAAACAGATTGGTATGATCCACTCAGTTTGATAAGTATAGGTATTTAGATGACTTAATAAACTTAGTATGCATGTGCAACATAACATTAAACCACAAGAAATTTATGTCCATTTAAAAGTAATAGTAACCAAAGAAATAAGAGAACTATTATAGTTAACCAACAAACGACTTTAATTACTGCCTTTGTGACTGACTCAATGCACATTTTTGATTGTTCATCATCCACTGATCCACAAATATCTTATGTGCACTTCTCTTAAGAGCAACCGAAGTAGTCTGGAATGTGTGTGTGACGTCTTTCACAAAGTTGGTGAAATGTATAGCAAAAGTAAATTCAGGAGTCGGTCACGTGTGGGAGCGCTTATTGGAGCAGTTTCTAACATTCCTGTAGTCACAGCAACCTAAAAGACTGTAGGAAAGAGGTGAACAGGTATTGCATTTGGTTTCAGTAGAGTTGTTTAATCTTGTGTTGTCGTGAATACAAATATAGTCGTTAATGTCGTCGTACAGGTATCTCCGCTATTGACGTGATGAACTCCATTGCCCGTGGACAGAAGATTCCAATCTTCTCTGCTGCCGGTCTGCCTCACAACGAAATCGCCGCCCAGATTTGTAGGCAAGCCGGTCTTGTCAAGGTAAGTCCATAGCTCTTCTATATCAGCTGACTTTAATTCTGTTTAGTACTTTTCAATATTTGTGTTTTTTTACTATAGATTTACAACATGTAGGATAGCTTATACCTCAACACAACACAATAAAGTAAAAAACAAAACATAAAATTAAAAGGTCAGTCCTGAAGGACTTTTTATTTTCTTTATACACATGTTATAAAAGCCCCGTAAAAATGTAATAAATTATCAAAGCGAAAAATATTGTCAACCCTAGTAAGCTGTCACTGCATAAAACTGGAGTTATCATAGATTATTTAACAGAGTGTATACTCTTTAACGGATTTTAAGTTTTTCATTCAAAAAGGTTTGTAAACTCAATAAGAGGAATTAATGGCTTCGAAAAACGTCGTCGAAAAAAAAAACGGTATGTTGTCAATTTCAAATCTTTAACATTTTCTTTGATTTGTAATATCGATCTGAGCGGCTTCTGTACATTCTGTTATTGACTCTATGTCGTTCCGCGGATATTAGGTAAAAAGGTGTATAAACATTCTGTGTTATTTACTCTTTAATTATATGAAAATAGGGTTGGCATTTTTTTATTAATTTGGCGGTAAGTCATACTGCGTTACAACGGTTTTCAAATATTGTAAATTGACTCTTTATAAGGGACCATTTAACGCCGTTTCTGCTTTACGGGTATTTTTGTAACACCTTGTATATTTTGCTCACATTTACCTTAAATTAGACTTTATTGTCATGTCAAAATAAAGAAAAAAAAGCGATCTTTTTCAATTTTTATTTTGTTGCAATAATCAACTTCGTGTCCATTTTAATAAGTATAAACTTGTAACGCATATATTTTTAGTTAAAAGTTGCATCATTATTAGGATGCAGGATATCATGCTTGTTTTATAATATTAGAAAAAATCTATTTATGAACTTAAAGAAAAAAGAAAAGTATATAATTTTTTGCTTAACTTTTACACAGCATTAAAAACTCCTGCACATGTTTGTTAGTTATAATTCTGCAAATTTTTGAAAGCTCTTTACTTAACATAAGTTACATAGGTATTTTAACAAGAGTTTTTTTTAAATAAAAACATTTAACTTTCTCAAGATCCCTGGCAAATCGGTGTTGGATGACCATGAAGATAATTTCGCCATCGTGTTTGCTGCTATGGGTGTGAACATGGAAACTGCTCGATTCTTCAAGCAGGACTTCGAAGAGAATGGCTCCATGGAAAATGTGTGCCTTTTCCTTAACTTGGCTAACGATCCAACCATCGAGAGAATTATCACTCCTCGATTGGCCTTGACTGCTGCTGAGTTCTTGGCTTACCAGTGTGAGGTAGGTTCATAATTTGTTTACCGAAGTTTTCTTTTCTAAAAGAATCTCTCCTCGGATTATTATTTTAAATTCTTGAGATAGATCTTAAGATAGATAAATAAATTCTAACCTAACATGTCATATTAAATAAAACCTAGAGCCTTTTTCAAGCCTCTATGTGAAATAAAAAAAAATAGTAGTAATTATAATGGGATTATTAGCATGATTTTTATTTTTGTGTACATAATACAAATGCAATGTGTACATACAAGCAAAAGGTGGTAAATTATTATCGGTATTTCTGTCTTAATATGGATACTTCATTATATAAATCTTTCGACAGAAACACGTGTTGGTTATCTTAACTGACATGTCTTCGTACGCCGAAGCTCTGCGTGAAGTATCCGCTGCCCGTGAGGAAGTGCCCGGACGACGTGGTTTCCCAGGTTCGTATCCCAGCAAAAAATGAAAAAAAACTTTTATTTATTATGTGAAAATATCAAAATGCAAACTATTCAAAGTAACAAATATGTATCGAATGTTTGGTACTTTTGATAATATGATAATTTTCGAAAAATAAAGTTGTTTAAATTACCAAGGTTGGCCTAGCTCTGGAGAATACATAGGTTTGAATCTAGACACACACACACAATAATTTTTTTTCAAATGTATAAGTTATCATAATTATTATATTATCATATTACTATGTAAATCACATTAAATTAAAAGTAAATATTTATTCTTGACGTAATTTGTAATAACATACTTTTTGTCTATCATACTAATAATATCAATCCATCATAATTTTCTTTTGCAGATATTTTTCAAGATTTCAATCTTTTTCATTTTGAATTTAGAAAATAGTCTGCTTTTTTCATATCAATTCCTTGTGTTTTCGCAATAAAATTGACAATTTTGCTGATTTTTGTGTAAAGCATAACTTAATTTGCAACCAGGTTACATGTACACCGATTTGGCCACCATCTATGAGCGAGCTGGGCGTGTTGAAGGCAGAAACGGTTCCATCACTCAGATCCCTATTCTGACTATGCCCAACGATGACATTACCCATCCTATCCCCGATTTAACGGGTTATATTACTGAGGGACAGGTGAGAGGTTTATATTTATTTAATCCAATCTATAAAATAATAATATAAAAAACGCGTGTTCCATGGTAAAAAGTTACACAGAAAATATAAAGGACAAAACTTAATGTTTAATAAGACAGCAGTAGTTTCAAAGAATGAATTATGATGAAAAATTAAAAAAAAAAATAGCAGTTTATATACTATATTAACTTTTGTGATTTGGTCTTTTAGTTGAAATTAGATGACATTTCAAATTTTTGGTTAGTCTGGTTTCATTTAAGTCATCTTTATCTACTATTTCCCTAATCTTGTGCTGATTTCTTGAAAAAAATATGGTCCTTTGAGCTGGATATCATTGCTTTGAGTTCAATTTTTTCAACTTTCGTTTACTGTCCTTATACATAACATGATTCTTTTTTTGACCTACAGATCTACGTAGACCGTCAGCTCCACAACAGGCAAATCTACCCCCCTGTAAACGTGCTTCCCTCCCTGTCTCGTCTCATGAAGTCCGCCATCGGTGAAGGCATGACCCGCAAGGATCACTCCGACGTCTCCAACCAGCTGGTAATGTATAATGTTGTTTTTGAAGTAATAACTTCTTATGGGAGGGTAAAACGCTTCGTTACGTAACGCGTTACGGCGTCAGTCTGGCTTCTTTTTTTTAAATGTAGAATAGGCTATGAATCGATGCAGAAAAAAATAAGCGACCAATCTCATTGAATTTAGAAATGAAAACTTTTTATAATCCAAAAGTTTTTATTTCTAAACTTAAAGATATTGGCTGCTTGTTTATTTCCACGTCGATTCTCGACCTTTTTTATTCATTTAAAAAGTAATAACTGCATTAATTTTGTTGGTTGACTTTGTCACTTCTGTCGGCACTACTGGAGTGCCAGTTTATTTTTATATAATGACTAGCTGAACCGGCCATATGTCGCTGTGGCTTAGTTATTATAATTTATATCAAAATTTTTTTGGTTATGGTTTAAAATGAAAATAATCCTATGTCCTTAGTTGGAATAAATTCAGCCAAAGTAAAAAAAAACCGTCAGAATCAGTTAGGATCAGACACCAAAAGTGAATGATATTATAAAAAGGACAAATGAATTTCAACTTTATGAATTGAACTCTAAGTAGATAATCAATTGTAGATCAGAGTTTGATAGAGAGCATTATTAACATCTTGAACTTTTTTCAAATTTATTATTAGCATTTTATAACTTTAATACTTTTGCGAGGGGTACTAAAATATATATTTACAACTGCCTCCATAAGTCAATATACCTTATTTTATTGCTAATTTTTACCTATTTAACGCAAACAATTTTTTATACATTGCAATAAAAAATGAAAAAAAAAACCTTTAAATTGATTAAGAAAAATACGTGAAAGTATATCATATTTATGCAAATTCATAAAAAATAAAAAGCATGTGTTTCTGTGATGAACATAATCCTGAATCATGGTTGTATAGATGTTATTCATGTAATCTATATACTATATCTAGTCAGTATATAATATTTAGAATCCTTGATATATTGCATAAATTTAACTAATATTGTTATTATTGGTGTGCAGTACGCGTGCTACGCTATCGGCAAAGACGTGCAGGCGATGAAGGCCGTCGTCGGTGAAGAGGCTTTGACACCAGACGATTTACTCTACCTCGAGTTCCTCACCAAGTTCGAGAAGAACTTCATCACACAGGTAACTAGCTTTTTATCTATTTGGCAATTTTTCATTTTTAACTTTATTTTTTTAACCTGGTTATTTAAAAAAAACTTACCAGATTAGAGACGCATTTATTTTTGGTTTTTGATTTTATTTAAATGTGTGATAGGCGCTGAAGCGTGAAAACTAAATATTTGCTGGTAAAATAATAATTGATATATTTTTATAAGCTATGTAAATCTATAATCTAAGATCACAGTGGTTTGTGTGTTTGTCTGTCCGCTCTTTTTCCATCGTGTCAATAACCATACCGTTACCATAGCAACGCGTTGACCGCAAGTAGTTCGCTTACCGGACGCTAGATGGCGCTAACGGAAAAATATTTAATAATAGAGAAAATTTAAAGAATTTTGTCCACCCGTGCGAAGCCGGGACGGGGCGCTAGTTTTATACAAACATTCTAATACATATTAAGTGTATTTAAAATGACATCAATACTACCCTTTTTCACTTTATTAGGTGGAATTTAGTAAAGTTCAACTTCCATATAATTGAAAATGGATATGGCCATAAAGAAAAAATATATTTAGATTTTAAAAAAGCAAACATTTTAAATAGTACGTTCTATGCGCCTAACATTGTTAATCGAAGTGAGAAGAGTATAACGATCAAGGGTAAAAATATAAAGAGAACCAAAGTGCCAGAAATATCTATACATTAGACAAAAGCATACCTTATGTCATTAAATTTAAGGTGCACTTTTCACTATTTTGATGCATTGATCACAAATTTAGCTGATGAACTATTGTCATATAGATACATGTTTTTAGCATTATAATATAACATCTCTATATTTTCACACTTGCCTATATATTTGCAAATATAATATTGTATATATCGTTTCTTGGTTTGAGGTTTTTTTGTAGTGCTACTAAAGAACAATCGGACTTAAATGTAATTTTAAACTTTTAATTAGCTGTTTAGTTATTAAAGACTGGTAACTCCTCGAATATTTGTCTATAATCTCTAGGAATGTTTTAGTTAATCCTCAAAGACAAACATAAAATAAAGTAAAAAATAAACGTGTTTTCAGAATATGTGAAGACGGTTAATCAGTGTACAATTTAAAAATAAACTTTCTTAAAACCCATAATGGTCCAATCATATGGCTAAGAGCGGACATAGTTTTGTCAAATTAATTAACTAAACTTTCCTAATTTCCAGGGTAACTATGAGAACCGTACAGTATTCGAGTCGCTCGACATAGGCTGGCAGCTCCTTCGTATCTTCCCCAAGGAGATGTTGAAACGTATCCCCGCATCCATCCTCGCAGAGTTCTACCCACGTGACTCCCGCCATTAGGCAAAACACTAACTCACTGACAATATCACTCACTATTACTCGAACTGTGAGTGACAAACAACATTATGAGTTTTATTATTTATAATATCAAAATGTCACTCACTATTACACGAACTGAGAGTGACAAACTCACAGTTATATCAAAATTTCTATTAGAGCTCCATAGCCCTAATATAATAAAATCAATGAAATATTTGAATGTTAGTGACGATTTGCTAAAGTGCATTCTTTTGCAAGTATTATGATGCTGTATCTACAAATAGTATTTAAATAAGAGTAAGGAATAAAAGGTTTATTCGGGTTTTTACTACTATATAAAATTATAATGTTAAAGATATAATTTACTATTTGAATAATGAATTTGTCACTCCAGAGTCGCTTAGTGAAATTGTCAGTTGGTGGCAATACAATGTGGTATGGTGTTCCGAACTATACAAATACCACGCCTGAGATATCGTGTTGGAAAGTTCTACCACGCTAACTTGTAAAATAAAATATTGTTTATTATAATAGTAAGTTGTTAATAGTTTAATGTGTATTACTGTATTACGATCAATTGATAATATAAAATCGCTAAATATGTCTGTAAGCAACAGCCATTATTCCGTCTCGTGTATATAATTTTCCTATAAGGAAAATGCCATTTTTTTTGTTTTGGTGCTTCGAACTTAAACGATTGTAATAAAACTCAATATTATGTTTGTAAACGAAATGTTGAAATGTGTTCAAATCTATGTAATTTGAAAGGATGTGATATTAATCGCTTGTAGACCATATGTGAAGTGACAAATATTTATGAAATATGTAAATAATTATATACCCCTCTTTCAGTAACATCTGTTACATTCCAAATTACTGTCCTCCTTGTTCACTGCAAAGCTAGAGTCTATTTCAGTGATTGAAAGTGAATTATAGGATACTGTTGTTTTCGATGGAATTAAAAATATAGAAAGTTGGTCAGTGTTTTATTTTTCAACTTTGTTATTACCATTTTTGGTCAATCTGCCTCGCCATTTATAAACTTCCGTCTATCCAATTATCTTTTTATTTTTATTGACTCATGAAAGTATAGTGAAAACTAAGTTCCCCATGTATAATTTTCAGTTGTTTTGATATTTTTTCTTAAACTAGTGCATTCTTGCAGAACATAAAAAAATCTTACTTCTGCGCCTACGCCACACTTTCACTTAACCAAATTTACGACACGCGTTTTTTCGTGTTTTTTTTTAATATTCAGTTGTGATATTGTCTCCCTTAGAGGAGCCGCTATCATAGGATGACTAAGGTAATGGTCGTCATAGGTGTGCTAAATTGAGTTGTTAGGAACGGTTCATTATCCATTTGCATAAAAATTTAAGCCATAAAATATGTTGGCGTATGGTAATTCAAACTAATGATATTTACGCATAATATTATTATCCATAACAAATTTAGCATAATAGTTTAAAAAAAAAATAAGCAGCATAATCATATTTAAGCATAAAAATCACAACCATTACTTTAAGGCATAATGGTATCAAACCATAATGAATATAATCATAATTATCTTACGCGGAATAAGTAACTCCTAAGATAATCACAAGACACACATCAATAACTTTTTACATAAACATTGCTCTAACCTAACCTATCCTAAACCTACTTTGACACTATATAATATAGGAAATACTGGTTAAAGTGCCTTTTTTGTTTTTCCGATTCAAGCAACCATTAATTAAATAAAAGTTTATTACAAAAGTACTATTGTGCGACTATACACTATGCCTAAAACACTGTGCAATTTATAAGTATGCATAAATATATTAGATCTAATTATAATTATGCCACAGTACGTATGCTGCTAAGAATCAATTATGACAAAGTTATTTTATGCAAAAAAAGCCAAACTCGTTATGTCAAACTATTTTAGGAATAAATACATGTTAACGAAAGGGATCCCGTTAGGAACATGTCCCATTAAAGAATTGGACAGTTCCTCACAACCCAATTTATACAAATAATATAGTTTATTATCTCCACGTTAATAAACGCGTCGTGAATCCGGTAAAAGCTTTTAATATGCTAAAGTTTAGGAGACCTAATTAAACTATATCATTTATCTCCGAAACTGCCTTGCAAAATGTCTTCATTTTTATTACACTGATCAATTGACGACAATCTGAGTCAATAATTATTTCAAAATCTAGACGTGGGGCTGACTCGTCATAGTAGACTTTGGTAGTGAGTTGAGTTGTGTTAGGTACGGGCCGCAAGCTCTAGGAGAAAATCAAGGAAAATTTCTTTTGATACCGAAAGAGCTATGGGAGTGCAGTATCGCCCTGCCATATGGGCATAAGCGAATGAACTCTATAAAAACAGCGACATTGTATGGTTAAAAATTTGTAAAGTATTATTTGAAAATTTAATTCTTTAGGCGTTGCTTTGCTACGAAATAATATACTACGCTCTTCACCGCTTTGATTTTACATGCACTTTGTTTGTACAAAACGCGCCCGGGAACGTCGTAAGGTTGCATTTTTCGTTAAAAAAATAAAGATTAACATTATAAGATTATAGCGGGAAGATATGTCCTTCTATAGAAAGTAGTCCTTCTATAGACATGAGATCTAAAACAAGCATTAGTATAGAATATTGTTTGAAACTATCATAGGTACTTAAATTAGTATTAATTACTTTATTAATACTTAATTAATTAGGGATTATTACCATGAAAATGAATATAAGTTTATTCAAAAAGAAACTCGTCAGCTTTAACAGTAATAGCGACATTTACAATATAATACGTCGTCACCGTACATTACCACAAAAATTTAATAAATAAAAAAAAAAAAAAATATTTTATGACAATACTAACAGTGTTATGATATCATTATTTCGTTGTTTTTTTTGAGGTTTAGTTGCATGCGCCATCGTCACGGAAGAACTGAAGTTTTTTACGGGTGGATGTTATGGACATACGTGTCGGTTTACCCTCCGTCGTAGTCTTTTATTACATTCGATACTGGAACCACTGTCTGTAAACACGCTATTCGAAACTGTTTACGACACACGATTCTCACAGAATCAAGTCGCGACGAGGCACTTTTTGGGTATTGTTGTTTTTACGTAAACGGGCTACTGGATTCCAGGTTTAAATGTTAACAGAATTAAATCCGTCTTAAAACCTGTAGAAATCTTTTACCCTATTTCAAGCCATTTAGGGTCGAATTTTCATAATTTTTTAATAACATGTTAGGGTTTAAGACCACTAGCTCGTAGATTTATAATTTTGCCTACAATTAAAGCCTTATTAGTGACAATTGATACTAAAAAAATACAGATTATTGCTCTAGTGCTTTCCGAGGTAGTCACCATAGTGGTGGTCCTACTGCTCTGTCGCCGGTACTTATCTCTACTATATAAAGGAAGGACTTTGTGTGTTTGTTACCATACCAGCAACGCGTGGCCCGGTTATACCAGCAATTTACGTTACCTTAGCAACGCGTGGTCGGGTTATACCAGCAATTAACGTTCCCATAGCAACGCTTTTCCGGGTCAGCTAGTTTGTAGTAAAATGTCCAAATCCAAGTTTTCAAATCTGTAGCTTGTAAGATATTGTATTTCCATTCAAAAGTTTTTGCTTTCATCCTCTTAAATCGAGTTGTCTGAAATCCTTTTTTATCCCTAGCCTGTCTGTAAGATTTCAGCTTTCTAAGGTTAAATGAGACAAATGTCGAAATGAGACAAGATTTAATTTTAAACTTATATATTTAACTTATTACATTTTAACGACATGAAATGCATGGAAACGTTCCTATAGAATAATGTAAAATAAAGTGCCTTGGAATAACATCAGCCGGTTCTATAATACTCAATATTATATTGTTATAAAATACCTACATTTTTTACATGCTACATTTGAATTATATTTGTTAGACAAAATGCTTGCCTGTTCTCAAAGCACATATTTATTACATTTGACTTGAAATATAGCAAAAATACACTATTTTCTAAATAGAAATAATTTTATTATAATTATGACAATATTAAATAATTTTCAGAAGATAAATCTCTGTGCCAATTTTACAAGAATCATCTAATTTTCATTTAATTACAAAAAAATAAAAAAAAGTTCTCTTCTATCTAAAAAAAATATTTTTGGATATTTTTTTTTTAATAAAATGGATAGTGCAGTCTTATCTTGTGTGACCAAACTAACTTACCTGATTTTTATTTAAGACTATAATTTGAATTCAGTAGCTATAAGAAAAGACATGACTATATATATATATATATTTATAATAAAATGTGGTCACGAGAACAGGCTTTATAGATATTGCAAAATTTTAACTTAAGGTTCAATTTACACCGAAAGTTAGTTCTGATGAATAGAGCAACAATTTGCGCTAAATTTATTACCAACGGCTAGTCATTCGAGTCGTATTAGTTACATTATAATATGGCTATCATCGGTGTAAAAGTGCAACCCTTATTACATTTAAATTTAGCAATAAACATATAGTTTACAAATAAGAATGTAAAAACGTGATGGTTTACCACTTTTGTTCGTGACAAGAATCAACCTATTGGGAATTGGATACATATATAAATTACGAACCTAACCGGCTATCCCCGCGATAGCTTCGGACGCGAAGTACTTCACATCGACATCAGGATCAACATTCAATTTTTCCAAAACAGGTTTAACCTGAGGCTGGATCACCGCCGGATCTAGGAAAGGCGCCATCTTTTGGAGGGTTTTGGCAACGTTAAATCTAACGTTGGCAACATTGTCATCGGCCATAGACAATACGGTAGGCAGCAGCACTCTGGTTGTGACATCTTTACCACAGACTTCAGATAAAACATTGATACAGAAGAGGTAAGTCATTCTGTGTAAATAGTTCTGTTCACGGGACATGGCGAGAACTTTGGGAATGACGTTAGTTTCGGCCCACTGGGAACCGTATTGTTCTACGAGTTTCTTCAAGTTCAGAGTCGCGGCTTCTCGTATAGCGTAGACGTGGTCTATAAGCCAAGACATGCAGAGTCCTGTAAGTTTTTCATCGAAGAATTCTTGGCCAAGCTGTCCGGCCAGTAAAGGCATCAGCTCGATGATGGCAAGGCGTACTCTCCATTTGGTGTCTTCAGCTAGTTCTACAATGGCCGGTAGAAGGGACTGTACAAGCTGCTGAATACCGATCACTTCGTTGACACACTCCAAGTTGGAGATGATGTTGAGCCTGACTTCTGGGCACTCGTCTTTGAGTTGTGTGAGGAAAAGTGGTAGGAGGTGTTCAATTGTGTTTTGCCTGCCCACGATGGGGCTTAAGCCCATAATGACGGAAGCCAGAGCTGATTTCACGTGTTGGTTTGGATCTATAACTAGTTCCTTTATTTGTGGCAGAATCATCGTCATTATTATGTGCTCTTGGTGTGCCTTGTCCAAGTTCATGCAGAAGTCTTTCACCTGAGGAAAAGGCATACAAAGAAATTTAAGGTATTATAATACATTAAGGTTATTTAAAATTTAAGAACGATTAGCTATTGTTAATACATCTACGTTTTCAGCACGTATAATATTAAAGCAGTATTATGCTTTCATAACATCGTTGACCATAACGAAGTCTACAAGTATCCGTTTTAAAAATTATAAAGTTGCATTGAACAGACTTTTTTTTTTACTCGTAAATGGGTAAGCGCTTGACCGTTATCTCGGCTGATGGTAAGCGATGCGATCTAGGCTGTGACGCGCCTGCCTAGAAGATAACTATTCATTCGTGACTCGTAGACCCCTAATTTGTATTTATCAGGAAACAGACTTGGGCAAATAATTCCACTCTTTAGCAGTACGGATCATAAAATTGGAACCAAAACGCTCAGTGCGACTCTTTGTTATATCAACCATGTAAGGGTAGCGTCTATTGTAAGTCTGTTTATCCGACGAAAAAATGAGGACGGCGGAACAAGGCAGTGCAATTCTACTGCAATTTTCCTAACAATAAAGTGCAAATTCTCAACTTTGATCAAACATATGTGTTGCTAGATGCAAGATTCGTTATTGTCTATTTGTTTTTTCAACCAAGTCATAAAGGATATTACTGCCAGAGTCAGTTTTGCTTATAATACAGACATCTCTCGTAGGAAAGTGCTATTAGCGAAACCGCAATAAGTGCCATTTTAACTGTAATTTATTAATAATCTGTGATGCGTAAAGTTGGACTAACTTATTGAATAAGTGGCTTGTGTTGTGCTCTCGTTAAAGAACTTGGATAAAGATAAAAATGGATTTGCGGCATACCACCCTACCTATGACATAGAGGATAAAAATATAAAATTAGGCAAATAAATTAACATCCCAAAGAGAAAGGGATAGCGAGCAAGCGTGCGAGACAGATCGCGAACTTGTATCGAGTCTTACGTGTATTCTCATATTTTATTAAAGTTAAGAAAAAAGTGAGTCATCTGTCCTTCATAGAGCAGGGTTGTAGTCAAAAGAAAAAAGTTTTTATCAAACATTTCAAGGCAAATCTTTAAATAAGAAAATGGCAGTATTTTTTGCATTAAAATTATTGAAAATGATTCTATTTGTATAAATAAAAGTGAATCACTAATTTCTGAGGGAGAAATATTTTTGAGTATTAAGCAAAATATTTTCAAAACTTTCAAAAATTTTGCAATTTAGCTTCCATGTGAATTCACAATTATGTGGTAGAAGGATGCTGTTATGTTTTGTGAAGTCCTCACCTTGCCGGCTGCGGCGGCTCGTACTTCAGCCTCCGTATCCTTAAGTAGGGCTTGGAAGATCTGCGCCAGATCAGTGCGAGCTAATTCTGGTCCTACCGCTTGTTGTAGTTCTACAAACCTGCAAGTGCGACAACACAAAATGATAGTTTAATTTTGTTAAGAATATTTTTACAACATTAAAACATTTCTTTTAAGTAGGACATATATCTTCTAGAGGACCCCGCTCTTCGTTATCATACAATACACAAAGAATGAAACGGAGAAATAAAACTCACACATAATTTCTTCCTTTTATTATTGCTTTTCCTTTAATCTAAATTTAAAATACTTAAGAGCCAATTGAAAATGCTGCAGCAAAGGCAAGAACTTTTTTATTTATTTAACTTTGTTGCACACAAAAAAAACATGTACAAATGACGGTCTTAAGTCGATAGGCATTCTCTGCCGGTACTCCCGTAGCGTAGACTGTAAATGGGAAGCAACATTTTCTCAATTACGGTCTTTTACTGTGACTTCCAATAGCAAAACGCCCTAATTTTTTAATTAATAATAAGAATATAAAATTACACTTTATTTGCTTGGAAGAGATTGCCAATAAAGTCACTTGTTTGTATACTTTTCTTAGCTGTACTTATTTCTTTCTGTATCCTATCTATACAGAAAGAGATAAGTACAGCTATACTTTTCTTAGCTGTACTTATTTCTTTCTGTATCCTATCTATACAGAAAGAGATAAGTACAGCTATACTTTTCTTAGCTGTACTTATTTCTTTCTGTATCCTATCTATACAGAAAGAGATAAGTACAGCTAAGAAAAGTATACAAACAAGTGACTTTATTGGCAATCTCTTCCAAGCAACCTTGGGTGAAAAGAATAAATTATAATAGGGGAGTTGGTGCGGATATTGAGAGGACAAAATTTGTCCTCTCAATATCCGCACATTTAATGTTGGTCTAGGTCCAGAAGTGGACTTCTTTCAGTTATGATGATGGGAGAAGTACTAACTTGTCTGCAACCATGTACCGCACGCGCCAAGAGGTGTCCCGAGCTCGGCTGCGGACGGTGGGCATCACCAGCTGCTCCATGTCTTCAGGTGGCAGTAGAGCAGCTACCGCTGCGCAAGCTTCTGCCGCTAGCAAGCGTACAGAGTCTTGTTCTTCCTATGCGCATATAGTAATAAATATTACACAAAATCACATACATTGTTTCGAGACCAAGTGGCTCAGATATAAGTAATACAACATAAAAAGAAAAAAAAGAGTACCCTTTTTTTAAAAAATAGCAGTAGCAAAAAAGCGAGGATACTGCATAAAATAAAACAACACATAGCGAAAGTGCTTTTTTTTTATTAAGGATGGGTTTGCTCTTAATCCCAATCAAGCCCAGGGGCCAAGACAGTATCCACGATGGAACAAGCTAACCCAGAAGGTGCCTATTCACCCTGGCTTGGCTTTGAAAATGGAGTGGTTATAAGTTCTCGGAAATACAGACGCAGGGAGGGAGTTCCACTCCTTTGCTATGCGCATTATGAAAGATGTTGAAAAGCGCTTGGTGCGACAGGTAGGAATATCAACCAAGAAAGGGTGGTAGCCTGCAGTGCGTCTGGATGTCCGATGGAAAAAAGGAGATGGCGGTATGAGCAAATGCAGTTCTTGAGCACCCCCCCCCCCCCCCCCCCCCCCTCCAATCCAAAAAGGTAAAGATTCCTCATATAACTGAACACAGCCTTTACAGCATTATAGGCAAATTCAATAAAGGGCTACTATACTTTGTCCAATGTAGGATGATACTTTTGACAGTTGACACCTATACAGGGTTATTATATAAACACCATCCAAATTTTTTCTAGGCATAAGATATCATTCAAGCACTTCATTTATGAAAAAGTCGGTATACGGGCGAAACTTTTACGTGACAACGACTTTGAGTGGTAAAATAATTTTAATGTGAATATTCATTCGTATAGTAGGAAGAAGGATGAAATAATAGTAACAATTTAAAACATTTATTTATACAAAGAATTATATTTAAAACATTAATTTATAGGCACGCGTCCCTTCCACTTTTTATGTCTGTCTCTCTCGCTCTTAGGCGGGCTAACCATGCCCGAGTGGAAGGGACGCGTGCCTCTCACTCGCTCTCATTGTAAGCGCATAACGTGAGCGGAGCGTAACGCAGTTTCTTCAAGTGTCACCCGGCAAACCAATTTATAAGACGTTGTCACGTCAAAAAAAAATTGGGAGGTAAAATTTCCGCAAAAAAAATTTTTGTCCGAGCGAATTATTACAACAGCTGGTTACCGGCAAAATAGGTACTTAAAGTTGGACGACCGACCGCCCGAAGCGCCCCACCGAGCTGCGCGCGCAAGTTGTAACGACATCGGCGCAATGAAATCAGTCACCCGCGGACTTTCCGCGATGTACAATGTTGCGTTCACGCATTTACGTCGCATAATTATCTACCTAACGAAATGTGTTCACACTTGCAATTGAAATCGAGGGAGAAATTGAACGACGGGTTTATGTGAAGAAGGCCCAAAGCCTCGAGAACTTAAATATAAATATAATCCGTGCATTTAACGAAGTGACAAAGTGAAAAAACAAGTAATACAATTAAAGACAATGTTGATAAACGTGCAAGACTGTTTAGAGAGAAATTACCTACACTTTAAGGTAAAGTGATTGTTTTCAAACTTCATGTAAGTGTATTTTGTTTGGATTTTTAATTAATTATATTGTTGGAGTAAAGCAAAATGTGTGCAGGGCGGCTAAGACTTGTGAAATTTTTCACAAAAATATTTTTAGAATTATTAATTATACATTTCTTTATCCTATCGTGTAAAATAGACAAAAATAACTGAGGTAGGTAGGTACTAAGGTTTTGGCACTGCATTTTTTTTGCGATTTTCGAATTGCCTTTGCGTTCCCTGTGTTTTTTTAGATTCTGTGGTTAAGAAACATCCTTTGCTTTACTCCAACCAATTATTGTACATAAGTTGATTAAATTTTAAAAAATGCGACGTAAGTGCATAAGGTGTGGCTTACTTTTATGTTCATTTTTTATTTATTAAAAGTGTTATCGATTAATATTGTTATAATCAAAGAACAAATCAACTTATCTCTTCTTCAATTTGACGTTCCTATTTTTTTTTCGTTTAAATTTGCAACTTATGAAAATCATTGTAATGTATCAATGAAATACGGGAGGGCGGGGCGGGGGTCGTGTAATCATCTGTTACAACACCGTGCGTAGCGTGACTGTGACAGCAATCGGTAGTTTTCCTCGGATAACTTTGTGTAGGCTTAACTTAATATTTTAGTACTGAGTGATATTAAAAGAAAAAAATCTTGTTTCGTTACTTTCTTCAAAGAATATAATATATAAATTTGGATGGTGTTTATAAAATGGCCCTGTATAGAGGGTATAAGGTTGCTATTGCAATGCCAAGCCAAACATAAGGAAACAAACGCAACCTTAGTACGTAGCAATAAGGAAGTGACACCTGTCAAAAGTATCATCCTACATTGGACAAAGTATAAAGATGTCTACATATATCTGTCGTGGGAAATAAGAAAGGTTGTCTAATATCTGAGCCAAAACCTCTCCTTTATGTTTAGGAAGATGAATTAGAAAACAAAAGGGCTATTCTCACCTCAGCCAATGTCACGAACATAGGTATTAGGTCGCTCTTCACATACTCGACTTCTACGACACGTGCGAATTCGCCAAGTTTGTACGCAGCTGCGCGTCGCACCATTGGTGTGTCATCCTGACATAGAGTGCGGAAATGCTGGCGAAGCTCTGCCTTCACTGGGGCTGAGACACGCGGGTAGCATACACTGTGGAATATGACAATATACTGTTGTGACTTTCCATAATTGATTCAATGAATTGATAATCCTACTAATATTATAAATGTGAATGTAAGTTTGTTTGTTATGCTTTCAGGCAAAAACTACTAAACCTATCATCATAAAACTTCGTACATATATTCTTGGCGGTATTAGAAGTAACATAGGATACTTTTTATTGAAAAAAAAATTTGCCGGCGAAGCCGCGGGTAAAAGCTACTATTATATATTTATGACACCCTGTTTTTATTAGGTATTTTCTCGTTTTTATTGTATTTTTCGTAATTTACTGACAAATTATGGATTTGTAGGCAGAAAATGAATTATGATGAAAAGTAAAAAAGGTTGCTGAAACTGTAAAATTATTTTTATAGAATAGGCACTTTAAAAGAAAAACTGCTTGTTTTTGTCTTTTCAACAGTTAAGGAAAATAAATCACTGCCTTTTTTATTTAATAGTTCAACCATAGTCATTTGTCCTGTCATCAGTGACGTTTCCCTGATTGAAACGAAGGGGACAAAGTTATTCTGCCTAATGAGCTGAAAATTATAATGAAAAAAAGGACAATACAAAAAAAAAAAGGGTAAATTTATTTTTACTAAATATATGAATTTTTAAGATAAGCTTTTATTTCCAAGAATATGGTAGTAACTACAGGTGACAAACAATACAAATTTGGTATATTCTGCCTTTGTTAGGTATGGAAATTAGTAAATTATAAAAGTATCTAAACATTGGTTAATATCAATATAATATTTATATAATTGCATATTCATCTATTATTTCCATAATTATGTCATTAAATACAATAATATTATTTAATGCTATGGAATGTAAATTATAATGTCAAATAAATAAAATTAAATGAGTTTATGCAAAGTTATACGCATAAACATATCGCACTTCTGGTGGAACAAAGGCACTTTTGCAGAAAGCTATTTTATTTGTTTAATTATTTGTATCAAATATCCTTTTTATTAAATAACATTGCTTTGAAGTAATAGTTTTGTTCACGACATAAGTATCATACGCATGTATAAAACACTGTTTTCAAAAATATTGACTTATTTAATGTTTTTCGATGTTTCGACAAGTGTCTTTGTTTCACCAAAGGTGCGATATATTGAACACTGAACACTCAACAAATGTTACTCTCAAATTATAATTACCTGAAGAGTCCACAAGCAGACGCCCTAGAAGTGAACCAGTCTCCACCAGCCAAACGTTGAACTAGTGGCACAAAATGCTGCTCAAGGGCCTGTGGTGAGTGATGAGCGGCTACTGCTCTTAATGAGGCAACAGCCTTATCACGGACCACTGTTTCTTCAACTGTGGCAAGAGACTCCAAAGGAGGCAGGAGGCAGTGTGCATATTCACCACCACCAACTAAGTTGATGAAGTTACCTGAGAACATCAAAATATTACATAAATTATTATTACTAGCTGACCCGGTAACGCGTTGCTATGGTAACGTTAATTGATACAATAGAAAAAGAGCGGACAGACAAACACACAAAAAACAAATTTGTGTTCTTAGACTATAGACTAGCTGTACCGGTAATGCGTTGCTTTGGTAACATTAATTGATACAATGGAAAAAGAGTGGACAGACAAACATACCAACAACAAATCTGTGTTCTTATGAGTAAAGATTGACTACCAGTTTGGCAGAGAAGGAGTGATCATATCAGTGAAGCCAAACAGTGCCAGTAAGGACAAATGTTTGTGTGATAAATACAAGCATTTGTACAAGTCAATGGGTACATGATTTTTTTAATATATTTATTTAAACTTTGTTGCAGACAAAAAATATGTACAAGTGGCGGACTTAATACCAATAGGCATTCTCTACCAGTAAACCATAGACTTGATTTTTTTTTAAACTATGTATACTATCTCATTTAAACATAATATTTAAAGGACCAATATTATTGACGTGGGTACTAATATACTCTATTGATGACTCACACAGGAGACTTTCTTGAATGTCACTTATCTGACTTATTACTATCAGCAAATATGCTGATTCCAACAGAACAAAAAAAAATTTTTTGCAATGTAAAACTTTTCATTTGTTTTTGTGTTTCACTTTTCATTGATCGCAATTTAAAAGTGCCATAAAAATTAACTAGCTTTATTTAACTGAAAATTATACCAAATTAATCCCAGTGTTACTTTTAGCACACAAGAATTATGCAATATATGACAATAATAATATTCATAACACCAATCAGCCTAGCACAAAGTAGGTACTGTTAGACATGTGTTAAAGATACTAAAGTAATGGATAAACATGTATATATGATATATAGACACTTTACATTTTAGGAATATATTTAATAACCCATGTAAAAATACACTCAGGTACAAATATTTGTATTCATCACACAAACACTTGCCCTTCTTGGGACTCCAACCCAGGACCATTGGTGTCAAATCAGGATCACTACCATTACACCAAACAGACCATTCATGTTTTGAATATATATTTACTTATTATTTAGAGTTCTTTATGTAAATAATATATATATTATAATATAATAAAGAAAATTATTAATTCTTATACACTTACAGTTTCATAAAGCTTAATTCACATACTTAATTGTTAATTATATTATTGGGAATACTAACAAAACATTTTTGTACAGTCAACGGCTTCGGAAAAGAGAGATAAATATGTGTGTTTCACAGATTGCAATTGTAATAATACATATAATGATAATTGTCTAGCTCCTACATAAGTATTAACTTTTTAAATAAAATTGTTTTATTTATTTAATAACTAAAAAGGCATTCAATTAACAACCACAAGGAATAAATACTTTCAATATGGAAATCTTCATTTAAGTATGGATATACGGCAAATATATACAATACTAGCTGCTGTGTTACACGTTGCTGTGTTATAAATTGAAACCTATCCTATCTTTTAAGTTGAATGAAACTGTACACGGTGTACAAATTTGTTTAAAATCGGTTAAGTAGTTTAGGAGTCCATCGCGGACAAACAATGTGACACGAAATTTATATATATTAAGATAGTGTTCTTAATTTAACAGGCATTGTTCTGGCTATAAAAACGTTACAAGAAATTAACTAGTTTAGATAATACACAGATCACAGTTGTTCGAAATTTGCTATTATCATCCAAGCTATTGAACATCTTAGGTTAAAAGGTTTCATCATACAGAACATTATAACATTTTACTATTTATTTTGAATGATTAATGTACACAGTTATCACAACATCAAAAATGATTGCATTTTTCGATAACTACTCGAATGTTGTTAGAGGGGTATATAATTATGAAGAAATAAATGGCGACTTACCAAGCTGTTCAGCAAGTGCAAGGAGCACTTCATCTTCATCATATATGGTTTCCGTCAGAAAAGGAATCAGTTCAGATCTGGTCCTCTCCACGCCAAGCGCTAGGGCAATCGTAGACAGTTTCTTGATAGAATTTAACCTGAGCTGTACATCGTCATTTTTCAGTTCGTCGATCAGAACTGCAATAGGATAGAGTGACTCATCTGTGCCGGAATCACTCGCTGCCATTTTTACACTTTTATATGTGATTCTGAATATATCAATAACTTAGCACAACACAATTTCAGGGGTTCAAGACGGTTTTTGTTTAATTTTTTCACGCACTCGATAAAACGAGTAGCAAAATGGCAGCCGTTTTGAAACAGTTATACCTTTTTTGTTATTACCTTAGAGGTAGGCAAAGGTTACTACGCATATGCAGCCTCGTATTCAGTTGATGATGGTAGCGCCTCGTATTCAGTAATGCTGGATGGAGGACTTTCTCTCCAAAGATATTTTTTGTCATTTATTTACTCTGACTTCAAAACATCAAATCATTTATTTACAACTGCTTTGTCACTTTAGTTGTTCATTACATACAAAAGGTAAATCTTAATTGGTTTCATTATTGCAGTCCCGAAAAGAACTATGACTACGAGAATTTAAACTTCAGTGTATTTAAATAGCATTTTTTAAAGAAAAAATTTAATACTTATAAATTACTTAATGTGGCTGTATTCCGAAATATACATTACTATATCAGCCAACCGTAATGACGTCATGAATCCGTCGCCATTTTGCACTGGTCAGTAGAGTGTTGGCATCGATTTCTGACATCAATGCGCTGGCAAGTATATTGAGGAATAAATCAACAACACTGATGTATATTTTGGAATAAACCAATATTTTTTATCAGTTCGTTTTGTCGATATAAAAACGATAACAAGTACGGCACTAGAGTGGAAACCTCAGGTAGAAACAACCTAATGACAACCTGTACAAATTAAGGAATATTTTATGCTCTTATCTAATATAATAGCGTTGTTTGAATGCTTTAGTTTTTGTTCTGAGGTTTGTTTACATCGACATGTTTGTTCACATCGTTTGTTCATGTCGACAGTAATTGTAATCTTTACTAGAACCACTTTAATCTTTTTGAAAAATAATAGCCGTACAAAGATTTGAAATTACTTGATATAATTATTTTAAGTATAAATTAAATATATTTTGTTATTGAATTTCTTCCACTTAGCTTGGTAGGCAAAGGCTAAAAGCCCATACAGCCCCTTTTTGATATTATTGTGGGAAAGGATTAATGATTGTTTTATAAAATAAAAAAAAATTCCTATAACAATAAATGTTTAAATGCCATGTTGCCCACACCGCACTACAGGCAGGCAGAATAGCACCAACACACTTAAATGTGTCATAAAAGCGTCTAATGTTACTGGAGGTACAACTCCCGTCGACCAGAAAATGGGCAGCAGGCCAAAATGCCTGCCAAGCTTGAAGATTATGGTAAAATCCCCTCATTTTTGAGGGGGCCTACGTCCTGTTGGATGCCTTGCGGCAGATATGATGTTGAGGATAATGTAAAAAGAACAGAACGAACATTATTGTTTTGGTCCCTGGTTAAATTGAAGGCACAATAAAATTTATAAAAGACTAGCTGATCCGGCCACGAGTTGCTGTATTATAAATTAAAATGAAACGTATACTATGTCGGAACGAATTTAGCAAAAAAATTATCACCAGAATTCATTTTTTAATTAAAAAAGAAAAAAAGAACATTTATATACTGGGTCATTTTATAAACACTATCCAAATTTATATATTATATTCTTTGAAGAAAGTAACGAAAAAAGTATTTTTTCTTTTAATATCACCCAGTATTATAATATTAAGTTAAGGGTATACAAAGTTATACAAGGAAAACTATCGATTGTTGTATCAATCACGCTACGCACGGACCACGGTGTTGTAGCACCGTGCGTAACGACCCCCGCCCCGCCCTCCCGTATTTCATTGATACATAACAATTATTTTCATAAGTTGCAAATTTGAACGAAATAAGATTAGGAACGTCAAATTGAAGAAGATATGAGTTGTTTTGTTGTTTGATTATAACGTTATTAATCGATAACACTTTTAATTAAAAAAAATTGAACATAAAAGTAAACAATACTTTTTTCACTAAGGCGCATTTAAAAAAAAATTATTAACTTCTGTACAATAATCGATTGGAGTAAAGCAAAGGTTGTTTTTTAACCACAGAATCTAAAAAAACACAGGGATCGCATAGGCATTAGGCAGTTTGAAGATCAGTACAACAAAACAATAAATTCAACGATACGACATTTCAATATTTGAAAAATATCCAAAATTGAAGCTGGAGCATAAAAATAGCACGAGTAAAATGCATTTATTTTTAATCACTTTATCCAACAACATCGATAAATTCAAGGTTTCTCATATTTCATTTTTTTTCAGTAAAATTATTGTGTTAAACACAATTACCGCCCATTTTACACTGCATTTATGCAATAAAACACATAGCACTGCTATAACATATTCTTTCTAGTTGTATGAGCGTGTCTGTCTACGTATTTAAGTTTAATTGGAGCTCCCATGGATTAGCTTCAATGGCGCTATTACTGTTACGCCATAACTTCCAGAGTTCTTAACCGATTTTAATATTTTTTGTGTGGAATCGAATCAACAGATTTAGGACCAGATTGTGACGGAGAATTTTGAAATTCGCAAAAATTCCCATCGAAAGAAAAAAAAAAATCTTTTTTTAGGTATTACACTCCGCTCCAATATATGGTGCTAGCATAGCTTTATGCTTAGCGACTGCATCGCATAGGACTTAACTCGTCATTTGTTTAAACGTGATACTGGCCGTTTCGTAAAATATAGGTATGTATAATGTACGTGTATGTAGAACTTTACGAGTTACATTTATATACTGTGGAAATAATAACGGAACATTAGAAGTAAACATATTATTGTCTTAACTCAAAAGTCTAACATAAAAGCAGCCTAATCCCACAATATTTTGAGAAGCACCCTTTTCTAAAGTTATAGATGAGATGTACAATTTTATATTGTGTTGTTGATGTCACAAGACTACGACTTTTTTTATTGTTCAAGAAAAAAGTTTCACTGCTTAAATTATTTAAATTTTGGCCTTCTTTCCACTTTTAAGCTCTCTTTTGTTATTTCCTTTAAATCAATCAAAAAAGTAAATTAGACAGTTTTGTCAGCATTTAGTTTTTACGAATGTTTTGCTATTTTTTTAGTTTTGTTTGTGAAAAAACTTATTTTTATGCAACGTTGTGAAAAACTGGTTTTGTTTAAAAGTCTGGTGTAACCTGTTATGGGCCAAGATGATAACGTGCAGGCTTCCCTTGCGCATGTCGTGCTGTGTGCCGTGGCCGGGCGGGGGATTAGCGGCGTGCGTAACAAAAGTTTTACCGATCCGGGAATGCACGCCAACTTTTTCATACATGGAATTCTCGGATTCCTTCACTACCAAAGTTAGTATAACACCATAATTCCAACACTTAAATTAAAAAGGCATGTAAATATTTGTCGGTATCTAGTCTTATTAGAACATAAGGTAAAGAAAATTATTTATATAAATATCAAAGTACAAAGGATAGATAGATATCTATCCTTGGTTTAGCAACCACGGCTGTAACTATTGAAAAACTTTATGAAAGCTAGTGTGATACGCCTTAATTGTCTTTTAAACAAAGGACCTTAATAGAAATAAGAACTATTGATCTTGTTGCTGTCAATATTTAAAGCATTAAGCTATAACTATAACTTTATTCTGAATTTGATTTTAAATTATAACTTGTCCAAGCCCTTATGACTACGTTTGTTGCAATCTACTGATTTGCTATTGTGTTTCAACAGGTGGAATACTGGACAACGATTTCAACGCAGCCTACATAATAAGCCTGAAAGCTACGAGATATCTCCCTCTGCCCTGCCTTATGGCGGACCTTTATCGCAACAATCAAACATTGAGCTCTGTCCATCTGCTCTCTGGATTGGTTCCCTTCGCCTTAGCGCTGGCTGGTGACGACAACTTGCACTTAGGGAATCTCGTCATTGCTTGTAATATCATTTCTTTGTGTTACTACTCCAATGAGAACAGTAGGGAGTACGGTTGGTACTGTGCTGGTGCTGCTGTGTTCGCATATATATTAGCGCCTCAAATGGGCCATAAGTTTATGTACCCTATTGGCCTGGCTCTAATGGAGTTCTTCGCGTACAGATTGTTCCACGTACACTTTGATGCAGCGGATGCTCCACAACGGAGGAGGTAGTTTCGCAGAAACAAATAAATATGTTTATTTATTCTCAAACGTTTTTATACTATTTATTTAGAAATAAATGTGTTAGTACTTGAGATTCAATATAACAAATACAGTGCACTTCTTTTTACATATGATGACAAGTATATGACATAGGAAGCTGTTATGGTTTCTAAACTAACTTTAGATTTGCTAAGTCTAAAATTAATTTGACAATCATCAAAATCACCACTACCCCATGTAATGTCTATAATCTAATGCCTTTCTCCAATCCGATAAACCGAACACATCAATAATTAGTTGTGCTAAATGGAGACCCTGACCAACTAGATGGACAGAGCAGTAAGACTACTTGGATTTGTTGTTCGTTGTATAGTGAATAGGTTATGAGGTGAGTGCAGGTGAATTTAGTTTTTATCATTGTTAGCCGGGTGGCTAGTTATACAGAGACATCCGAACTTGCGAGACATTACCGCGAACGGCCAAGACTTAACTATATTAACTCAGGGGGGGTTCAATAGCATCCCGTCGACGCACTTAGACACATTTGCGGGTAACGGTTGATTACCGAGCGTTGTGTAGAGAATAAAGCCTGCCTTCGAAATTGCTGGGAAATTTGATTGACTATGGAGTTTGGCTTATTCAGAAAGAGAAGTATTTTTTTGAATATTGTTACAAATAGCTGAACATATCCTGTAAAAGATAGGCGGTTGAATAATGTTCGCGTACTTTAGACGCCGTGATATGGCTGTAGTAAAGCGAAATAATTAACTAATAAAAGTTAATTATTTTTACTCGGCCCACTACTTGTCCCACTGGTGAGGATATGCGGAAGTCTAATTCCACATTGGTTCTGGCGAGTGTGGCCACGCCGAATACCTTTTACCGTTCCTCGCAAACCCATTAACAGGATTATTTAGTAAAACAGATTAAGTAACAAATAAGTATAGATTTATAATTTCATATATTTTGTGCATTTATTCAATGCTATCTTAATTCTTATCTTATCCCGCCTGAGAATTCACTTGCGAGCCGAGGCGACTTTTTCCAGTATGTTTTTATTGAAATAATTTACCAAGTAAGTATAGTTTTAATATATTTCATAGCAGTAAATTAAATGTTACAAAACGGAGCTTATTTTATCAACAGGTAGCGGTTACGTAAAATAGCTATGCAAGCTATCTGCGATATAGACAGGACACACTATTCTCATGATTGAAGCTTATAAAATACTACAAATACTTAAAACAAACATGAAATAATCTATTATATGTCCAAACGGTTCCTAAAATAAAAATATTGTTGAAATAGTCAGTTAATTCAATAAACTGAATAAATCTAAACTTTATATCAAAAACCGGGGAAAATTTTGACGATTTTGATGAATGTTTTTGTTCAACTTATTAAACTTACACTGGAACTTAGTGGAACAGACTGATATGTAGGTATGAATTGAAACCTAATGCAAGCAAATATTTATTATTTACCCCTTAGTAGATTTTTGACAAATTCTGCATATGATCACAGTACCTACACTTGTGAGGAGAATTACCTACCATCGGTAATTTTATGAAATTGCATTAGATCACATTATGGGGGAATCCTAGTGCCCATAGTACAGTTCTGAGGTGTACTAAGGGTCAGAACAAATACCCATGGTTAGTCAACCCAGGCAAACTTTTTAGTCATTCCCATGGTGAATCAATGGGAATGACAAACTACAATCTGTCCTTTAAGGTTTGTACAGACACGAACTTTCAACTAAGAAAAAATCGGATTCTATACGAAAAAATACATTCCATGTAAAAAGTATGATCTTGTTTCTGAAACTGCTAGACACATTAGTAACATTTATAGAAAGTCCCGTGGGAATAGCACACGCTTACAGTTCGGGTAACACCTGCAACATTCTCAAAGAGGGTCAGTTTAGTGTTGCAGACATTTGAAACTTTTTTAGTGACCCTTAGTATTGCTGAGAAAATATCTGGTTACGTCTATTATCTCAAACTTGGTTACAATGTATAGGTACCTATTGTTGTAAGAGTTGTAAGGTTTCAAACATATCGTAAAATCGGCAAGTATTGTATTATAAATCTAAATAGTTGGTTGATGAATAGACCCCTCTTCCTCACTGGGCACTCTGGGCAAATGCCCAGGGCCTCGAGACCCCACCCTAGTTCCTGCCAGATCATTAAACCGATACCGACATTTATTACTGAAAAACTTAATTAATTAGAGTTAATCGAACCTCTATTAGGGACTATTTGTTTATTAGCTTTTGCATGCGCGAAGCTATTCTACTCTCGCCCAAAATAAGGCTATCGAATTTCAGTATGCTTAGATATATTTTTTTTAATTACAAATGAAAATTATATTGTAAATTGGGGAATTTGAAAAACATTTCAAAAAATATGTTAACTAACAGAGTATTTATCTTGCTTGATAGAAAAGTGTGTGATCCTATTTGGGAGTTTTTGTAGTACACCATAAGTGTTCTACACAATAATAATATCTTTCTGATTTTCATCTTTTCATCTTGAATTTCCTTTTTTGTGTTCATTATTTTTTTGTATGGTAAGAATAAGAAAAAATAAAACCTTACATGGAAAAAAATAGTTTGCATAAAATAGAACTTTTTTGCTCCCACTATGTGTTCGTTTACTTCTTATTTTACTATTACTTTTATCACTTACTATTTAGTAAGAATAAGAAAAAATAAAACCTTACATTGAAAAAAATAGTTTGCATAGAATAGAACTTTTTTGCTCCCACTATGTGTTCGTTTACTTCTTATTTTACTATTACTTTTATCACTTACTATTACTTTTATCATTTACTTTTATCACTGGTTAAGGATGGTCCTGTTGATGACCTCGATGGATGGTTGCCGCTTTCAGTCTACGTTTGCGCAGGTTATAAGAATTTAGCAATGGTGCACATTAGGTAAGCGGCCGCTTTTATTTTAAATAATATATAGGCAAGTGCTTGAACGTCATCCAGCTTGATGGTAAGCGCAAACAAATACTGATACCGTAGACACCGAGATGGTAGTTGGTGACGACACACCTTGCATCGTCACCAACTACCATACACATGTTTCGCGCCACACGAAGAAGACCAAATTATATTATGTTGAGCTTCTTTCTAAAGGAACTTTCATCTGGCAGCATCTACAGACGTTATTGGTTCTATCAATCCGTACTTCTCCTACGTGGTAAATTTTGGCTTGTTCACATTTTCATTTATTGAAATGGGGTTGTGAACTGCAGTGTGGATACAGTTATGATGATGACGATAATATTAAATGGTTTATGGAAACACCTGATATTTTCGTCAAAAAAAGAAAATCCTGGAACTACTGAGGTTTCAGCGTAGCTTTAAAGTAGCATACGCAGAAATACCGAAATACATTTCTGTTTATCTTCTATCAAAAGATTTTAAACTTAATATCATGCTATAAGATATAAAATACGTGTGTAAAAAACAACCACGCCTCCGAGCCCTCAGATGGGATTCGAACCCACGACCTTTCGCAATCCGGGCGACTGCTCTGACCGCTGAGCTACCGAGACGTCTCGGTGCGTGCGTGGTTGTTTTTTACACACGTATTTTATATCTTATAGAAATATTGCATTGTGAATGCAAAAAATTAAATAAAAACATTAATATCATGCTTTTCAGTTTACATACAGCGACGTCCTTTAAGAGTAGGTACAATTTACTAAAACTCTGCAGCACGTGTCTACTTCTTTCTCCTTAGATACATTGAAATCCATTGTAAACCAGTGAAAGATCTTTTTATAACATGAACTTTCATGGCGGTTTCTTACAAAGCTCCACATTTCACTCGTACGAGTAGTTTTCAGGTTTGTTGTATGAAACATGATGTCATCGGACTAAACAAGTTTTTTTTTGTTTCATAGAACTACATACTAGCTTGATCCGAGTCTACTGCAATGAAATAAAAATTGGGAATCATATTTTTTAAAAAAAAATAATGATAATTTTCCGTCTATCAATCATAATACTAAATTAATATATAATATTGTAATTAAGGAAGGGTAAATTAATAATCAACGAAAGCCGAAAAAATGGATATTCATGCTAAGAAAAGATATTAAGTACTCTCCAGATTTTGTAGAGGATTCTCAGTCAAGACATACTACCATCTTCTTCACCTTCGGCCGTTTACCGAAACTATATCTTTTGCGACTGTTTTTTTTTTTTATTGGAGCGGAGGAGCTCCCATGGATCAGTTTCTATGACGCAATGTCTGTTACTCCATACCTTCCCAAGTTCTTAACCGATTTTTATAATTTTTGTGTGGAATCGAATCAACATGTTGAGAACTAGACCGAATTTTGTAATTCGCAAAAAAAAAACTTGTTGGTTGCCTGTAAAGTCGGTATACGGGCGAAAGTTTTACGTGACAACGACTTTGAGTGGTAAAATAATTTTAATGTGAATATTCATTCGTATAGTAGGAAGCAGGATGAAATAATAGTAACAATTTAAAACATTTATTTATACAAAGAATTATATTTAAAACATTAATTTATAGGCACGCGTCCCTTCCACTTTTTATGTCTGTCTCTCTCGCTCTTAGGCGGGCTAACCATGCCCGAGTGGAAGGGACGCGTGCCTCTCATTGTAAGCGCATAACGTGAGCGGAGCGTAACGCAGTTTCTTGAAGTGTCACCCGGTAAACCAATTTATAAGACGTTGTCACGTCAAAAGTTATGACCAAAAAACATTGGCTCTAAGAGATTTCCCATTGAAACACGCGCGCTTTTTGAAAGTTTTCATTATTATGGAATTTTAGAATTTACTAATGATCATTGATTTTTTTTATTTTTTTTTGTATTACGCTCCGCTCCAATATATTGTGCTAGCGAAGCTTTATGCTTAGCAACTGCATCGAATCTAGTATTGAATAACTTAATTAACTGTAACTCTGCTCCGATCATGTTGCAGAAGAGTATATATCTCCAAAGGAAGGTATTTGTGTAAATAATTAATTTAATTATGCATGGGAGTCAAAGAAGATGCTCTCCTATTCGTGTATAAAATCACTTAAACAAGTGACACTATAAATAAATGTATTTTAGTGACTGGTTTGATAATCGTAACATTAGTCTTTTTTGCTTATTCCATAGAATAATTTGGGAAATAAATATAGTTCTATAGTACAGAAGAAGAATAAAGTCCTTACTTTATCTGAAGACGTCATGCTTCATAGAATGAATGGGAATCACCGAGTTAGTGCAATTCTTTTTAACATACATTTTCTCCCTTATATCATTAACGTATTGTCTTAATTTGAAATTACTAGAGTTTTAGGCTCTGCGTTGTTTTATATATCTTTTTAATATATTTAGATTATGGATACTCAAAAGCTTATTCGACCGGAAATTCATACACATACTTATTACAAGAATTTGCGTACCTACTCATGATTTTTCTCGTTATTTTTGCCTGTTTGTTTTAATAAAAAAATATCTTTCGTCAAATACCAAAAAGGTTAACACGACACTACGTAAAACACCAAATAATAAGATAAATCGAACCAGTTTTTATTAAACATTTGTAACAATGTATTATAAAAAGCTCTTACATAAAATATACGATTGTTTAAAATTTTACTAAGAAGAAAGAATATTTTTATATTTACTTGTCATGTTTTTTGTGACAAAAATTTTGCCCATGCTACTGCTCTTCTGTTTTGAACATATCACTTAACGTTTCCGACTTTTATTAGATATCGTTTGTGACTAACTCAACCCACAAGTCCGATTGTCCACATCCTTTATAAATTCAGAGCTATCGATTCGACAAAATTTCAGGAGTGGAATTTTAAGACGAGAAGAAAATACCAATAAGTAACATCCCTAGAGTTAAGCGCTATATTTCGGCAGCACTAGCTGTCATCCGGAGAGATGGGTGAGTGAGTTGGTATTCGGGTGCTTTTAGGTAGTTGGAAAAAGGGATGATTGAAATTTTATCATTGTTGGGAATTTAAAGTTTTACCTTTTAGTAGGCACTCCTAATACGTCACGTCGCTTGAACTCTCAAACATAAACCAAATAAGGATTTGCGTAACAGTTATTAAATGTCCCGACGCGATATAAACCTTGTTTTCGGCAGTTTGAGCTCCGATATAATAGTTCCAGTGGTGGATTCATCACGTATTGTTGACACTTTGGAGTGGACAGTTTGAAGTGTCAAAAGTCGTTATGGAGATTATCGTAGAGGAATTATTGGGGTATGGGAGTTGAAAGGAATTTTCGTATAGTGCCAGATAACTGAATAATTTTTTGCTGTTTTTATGATATTTATTATACTTTTTAGATATTACACTGTTAAAAGATAGGTAATATCTCTTTTCTGTAAGTTGGTAGGGGATCAGCTGCTTCTCAACAAATGTAGGTATTTTTGTTTACCGTATTACTTGCAGTTCAGAAAGCTCTTCTTATTTGAGCAAAAAAAATCTTTTTAACACTTTCAGTTGTCCTTACTATCTATTAAATCATCACTGCTTTTGTCTTCACAGGGTAAATACTCATTAAAAATCGGATTAGTGCTGATGGTGCTCTGAAGACAGTTTTGTCTGATGCTCGTTATATTTTGCAATTATGGAAAGTAAATAAATTTATTTTATAGAAATATAGCAATTCTTGCGGTGCATTCATTGGGTGCATTCGGGTGTAGTGTAAAATTATAAATTCAGATTTAAAGCAGGAAACATCTTCTGATCTAGTAGTATTCGCTTTTGTAACCTGTTCAACCATCGCGTAAATTGCTGAAGCTACGAACTGTGAATACGTGTAACACTGTTTTTGTTGTTGTTGTTGTTGAAGCGGAGTGCATTGTAATGCTTGGTTTTACTTAGTTTTACATGCAAAACTATATAAAAAACTTTACTATGAGTATTCTGACCTAGTCGTTGATAATTCGTGTGTCAGAACTATCCATGGAAATATCAAACTACACTAAATGCTCGCGGGGCTATTATTTTTAATATAAAATTGTTCTTTATTGTTCTCATATTAATAATTAATTTTTCTTTATTGCAAAACCAAATGCTTTCTAAATGAATCCTTCACTATCAAATTTTTCACCACAAATAGTGTTAAGTAAGAGTTTAATATTTATTCTTTTTAAAAAGCAGATATAGGTCAGTGTGTCTAAACAACATCGCGTACAAACACAGTTTAAATGAAGCGAAACATTACACTTCGTTTTGTTCGCACAAAAGACACACTTTCAAAAAGATATTCCGTGGTTTATAATATTCTACAATATCTTCAATAGTTTACATATTTTTGTTTTAATTGTGTAAATATGAGAGTTTGATCTTACGTACATTACTGTAAACAATACCTTGAATATTTCGATATCTTTGAATTTTTGTGCACATGACAAATTATAATAGACGAAATTTTTTTTAACGAAAATTAACAAAGCGAAAAATACATGATTAATGTTTTCGTTAATCCCTTGTGGAAAGATTTTGTTACAAGTGGGTTGTCCGTTGATCCAAATCCACAGAAGATGTGCATCCGGATTGCCCCAAATGTTTTGTTTTTATTAAATTTTGGATTTTCATGTTTTGTAGCATTAAAAACATTGAGCATTTATTTTGGAAAGTAAACAAATTCAGTCGGAATTATCAGGTAAGTAAGAGATTCTGCCTTAGAACCAAATTTATATTTAAATTAATAAATATAAAAATTGCAATAAAAAGAAAAACTTAGTGATTTAATTAAAGAAGGGTTCAGAGAAATATATTTTGTCAATTATGGGTGATGGGCTGTTGATTGTACATTGCTTGTTATCAGGTAAGTAAGAGATTCTGCCTTAGAACCAAATTTATATTTAAATTAATAAATATAAAAATTGCAATAAAAAGAAAAACTTAGTGATTCAATTAAAGAAGGGTTCAGAGAAATATATTTTGTCAATTATTAGTGATGGGCTGTTGATTGTACATTGCTGTCTGTATCGGTGTGAGGCGATTACAGTAAGTACGTACATTTCGATGTTGACTTGCATTGTTCCAGTTGCAGTTCAACGCTATATTCGATTCATTGGACTGGAATGACGTGAATCCACGGATTTCGATCGGCCAAGAGATTCTCTCAAAGACTTGCTTATTTTTACTGGCAGGGTAGTACATTTATGAGAAGAAATTTGTGCGAAAGAATTATAATACATTTGTCAAGCCAGTGACGTGAGTAGTAGGGATTTGTGGGTTCTGGCGCTTCAGGATACTAGCGCATAAAACAAGCTCCGGGTGAGCTTGTTTTATGCGCTCCACTAACCTAACCCAACCAGTTTCTTGAATGATTGTCATAGGCAACCTAACCTCGCATGCTTTTCATAGGAAACCTAATCTAACCTATCCTAACCTCTACCTTGAATTATGCTTTTCATAACAAGCTAACCTAACCTAACCCGTACCCTGTATGCTTGTTACAGAAAGCCTAACCTAACCTAACCCGTACCTTGTATGCTTGTTTGTTGAATAAAACCATTTTCTACCAGCCTTTAAAACTTCATAAATTAAACAACCAAGTCATGTTGCTAAACACATTTATTCAAAAATCATATTAAACATCTTACTTATAATTAAATCATTACTTATTCTATTGACAGTAGAGAATTCATTTACAAAATCGTTCATCAATACACCATACATTTTTGCATAAAGAAATACTAGACAATATTTTCCACATACTGACGTAAAGTAACTTTGCAGTTGCTTATGATTGTATACCCACTTCTTTGTATTTTTTTCCAAGAACAATTTATGAAACCCCACCGGTTTTCGTCCGAAAGAATCAAAGTACTCGCCAACTCCATTACTATCAATGTGAATACCCACCCAGTGAGAACCAGGCTTGGAATCCGGATCCAAATTGGCTACAATGAAAGCAGGTAATTGAACAATCATAGGCAATCTGTTCGCTGCAAATACATTAGATGTTAATCTGTTATCAATTTTACTCATAAAGTATTTTATTTCTTGACTATCCATCATAGCTCATGTTAGCGGTACGATAGAATTCGTATTTCCAATTGAATGGAATTGTATGCTCCACCCGTATTTAACTATTGTAATCGACACTCACATCGCGGTTTTTGTTAATTTCCACAACATTATCGAACTCTGCATAAATAATACAATTGAGTGTTGTTGTCAAAGCTGTATCAAAGCGAACCTCTAGTCTTACACTTCCATGTCTAACTAAGTTCCAATGTGAGCTCGAACTGGCCGAAAGATCTGGAGTTAAGTCAAAAGCTAATAAACAGTATCCTCCTCCATAGTCTTCTCTTGCTATTGAATTGCCTTCGTTCAAAAAGTGAATGCCGGTGCCAGAAAACAATGTTTGATAGGTCGATGTAATCAATCCATCTTTGAAGGATGGTTGTAATGTTTTTGAATGGACCTGTTGGCCATCCACATATAAACTAAATAAATTTATACCATGGTTATCAAAATTAAATGGATTCTGTGTTATACAGCCATTAAATGCTGAATTTTTAATAAAGCCTATAATACATCTTTTAGGTACTTGTCCGAGGAATATGTTATCCAAAGTTTTGCCTTGAACTCCCGATGGAATAGTTAGAACTTTAACTTCAGCTCGAGTAATCGGATATTTAGCTGTTGTCGTTGCTAAGACTTTTTGATGTGCTATTAGGACAGATGGATTTATTCGAGCCTTACGAACAATGAGACTGGCGTCAGTGACTTCATTCCATTGCTAGAAAACAATGTTTGATAGATCGACTCTACACCATTTAGTAAGAACTATGACTACCTCATTTGTAATCGCAAAAATATTCCATTACTGATGACTGTCCCTGTTATTGTTGCAATCATAATGGTGAGCTACCTCATTACTTATCTAATTACCAACTAATCACCTAAACTTTCGTTTTTGCTACTATGGGCTACTGATATTACTGCATTCCAACGATACGGAAGCACTATAAAACGCTTAGAACAAACTAGAGCTACATCAGTACTTTAATATTTGTGTGTAGTGCAAAGTGTTGTGCTTCTGAAGTCTACAAAATGTCGGTAAGTGACCTTTATTTTTTTCTTTTTTATTTACTTGTTCTTACAATGCTTTGATTTTAATGTATGAGCAAGATTGTGTGTATTAAGTTGAGTTATTTGTATTGTTGCAGTACTCTCCAAATGACATAATCGATGATCAAGAATGCAATACATTAAAACACTTTTATTACCCAATATCTAATAGTCAAGAATCTTCTCCCATGCCAGTAAAAAGAAAAGCAAATACTCCCGACCTTGATGCCTTCTTTGACCAGAAGGCTAAGAAGAAGAAAGTTTCTTCGACCGTGGGACGTAGTTGTCAGGGGGGCGGAGTTTCATGCATATCATCAAATGAAGACGATTTGAAAACTTCGACACATTTGATAAAAATCGAATTATTTGATTTGAAAAAACTTTCTAAAATACCTTTACAAGAACATTGGAAGCACGCAGAAGTTCGTGTAAAATATTATACGAATGAAAATAATATCAACTTTAGTAAAACCAAGGAAGTGGTTTACAACATAACTAAAGGAATTGCAGAGAAAGCGGGCTGCAAAAAATACCATTTCAACTCATGAGCACAATAAGCTCATTTACTAATGATTATTCAACTAATTTAGGATACCTTTTAGCATTATAAGTATTGAATTTTTATGCATATAAATACCACTTTGCCTTCTATAAGAATCACTAATTTCAATCGAGATGTCGTTCAACATGGACACTATTGAAAGCGAGGACAGCTTTGAACAAGAAATGTTCAAATTATGTCAAGAAATTGAAGATATTCAATACGTACATGAAACAACGCAAAGATTTTGGGAGCTGTGCTGTTTTGAAGGAAACGAGAACAATACACCTAGGTGAGCTTTACCTATATTATTTCTTATTTTCACTACCAAACAATACTTTTTTTAAGAATAGACGTTTAGTATTTTATTGATTTTTCTCTCGTAACTTCTAATCGTCGACTTTCTCATAATATTTTGACATTTATTTTATGTTACATGTTTTTCATTTCAGTAATAGTCTCCAATCTGGGAGGGGAATCAAAAGAAAAGCAGAAGATCATTTAGAAGCTGGACCATCCAATTCATCTGCTTTGCCGGACGAAAGTCATAGTGAGCGAACTTTATGTGAAGCGTGTAATGTTTGGGTGAGAAAAAAATACTTTGCTAACCATTTAAAGAGTAAAGCTCATAAAAACAAAGTCATTTCAACATGTCAGGAATTGAATAATGTAAGTTTGATTGACTCTGCTTTTGGATCTCGTGTTAGAACATATAGAATATATTTAGGTAGCCAAGAGACATTAGAAACCCCCGAAAAGTTTTTGAATAATAATAAAGACAAAATTATCTTCTTGCTCAAATCATGCTTAGATGAATTGACTTTAATTAAAGTGAATTTTATCATTCATGCTGATTTCACCCAGGAAACCAAAGATTTAAAAAACACTTTTGATTTTCAAAGTATGAATTACACATTTGCCCTAGGAGACGAATTTGAAGCTCTTATGCATAAAATCTGCGAATACTTTTCTGTCAAAATGAGTGACTTCGAAAAAAAAGATAGTGGATGGACTTTGAATAAAATACAATATTTAGATATGAACATAAATAAATTTAGTCCTTTAAAAGGATCATCGTATATAGAAGTACCGAAAGATATACAAAATAAAAAGGCGGTCATAAATGTCAAAAATAAAGATTTCGAATGTCTTAGGTGGGCTCTACTATCTGCTTTGTACCCGGTGTCAAAAGATGCTAACAGAATATCTTCGTATTTACCTCATAAGAGCAAATTAAATTTTTGTAATATAAGATTTCCAGTAAAATTACAAGACATTAAAAAGGTTGAGCTTTTGAATAATATGAGTATAAATGTTTTTGGATTAGAGTACAATTCTAACACTAAATCAAATACCGTAATTGGTCCTCTACACTTCACAAAAACGAGGAAGGAGCAGCACGTAAATTTGTTGTACTTAACTAACGGTTCCAATGGTCATTACTGCTTCATTAAAAACCTGTCACGACTTGTTAGCAAACAAGTAACTGGTCGAAATGAAGCAATCCATATTTGTGATGGATGCCTTCTACATTTTGCAACACTAAAAAAATTAAATGATCATCAGAAACATGACTGTGCTCATATTGTTACAGAAGTTCCAAGCTCTCAAAAAACTTTTAAAAATTGGTTCAATGAGAACCAGCCTTCTGACAAAATTTTATTTAATCAGTTTGAGCGAAAACTTAAATTACCTTTTGTTATTTATGCAGATTTTGAATCGTTCCTTAATCCGATTCACACTTGTGATCAAGATCCTACAAATGCGTATACAAATAATGTTCATAAACATAATGTTTATAGTTATGGTTATTACTTGAAATGTTCCTATGATGATAAACTGTCGAAATATCATTCATATACCGGCCCCGACTGTGCTAGACATTTCATGGAAAGCATAAGTAGTAATATTTCGAATATTCAAAGAAGAATATTTTTTCATAAACCTTCTTCCGCATCGTTTCAAACTGAACACGATAAAACAGATCATTCCAAAACTTGTTTCATATGCAGTAATGATTTAGGTTCTGACTCTGTAGAATATTTTGAATGGTCTACTGGTAAATTTCAAGGAATGGTGCACTCCCTATGCAAAACTAAATTTAAATATCCACGTTACATACCTGTATTTTTACATAACTTGAGTAATTACGATGCGCATTTTATTGTCCATGCCTTAGACTTTCAACAAGGTGTGGTAGATGTAATTCCTCAAAATAAAGAGAAATACATCTCATTTTCTAAACAAATTTTTGTGGACGGACAACAAATAAGTATACGTTTTTTTGATTCCTTTAAATTCATGTCTTCCAGCTTAGATAGTCTGGCCAAAAATCTAAAATTGGATGAATTCACAGAACTAAAAAAGCAATTTCCCCTTTATGAGGACTTTAAACGTTTAATCAGAAAGGGGATATTTCCATACGAATTCGTGAAGTCATTTGATTCTTTAGAGAGTTCAACACTTCCCACCAAAGAAGATTTTTACAATTCCTTAAGCGATAGTAATGTTTCTGATGAAGACTATGCTCATGCTCAAGATGTTTGGAATCATTTTAGATGTGAAACAATGCTTGACTATTCAAATTTATATTTAAAGACAGATGTAATGCTACTAACAGACATATTTGAAAATTTCCGTAATATTTGTTTAGCAACATATGATTTGGATCCATCACATTATTACACTGCACCTGGGTTGAGCTGGGATGCGATGCTTAAATACACTGATGCTAAGTTAGAGTTATTAACTGACTTTGATAAAATAGCTTTCATCAAAGCTGGCATCAGAGGAGGAATATCGCAATGTAGTAATCGATATGGAAAGGCTAACAACATGTATTTGGAAGATTACAATCCAAATGAACCTACATCTTTCATAGCTTATTTTGATGCTAATAATTTATATGGGTGGGCTATGTCTCAATATTTACCTACCGGAAATTTTGAATGGGAAAATACTAAAGTTGATTTTAACATATCCGACACTTGTGATTATGGTTATATTCTGGAAGTAGATCTTGAATATCCCAACGATCTGCATGATTTACACTCTGATTTACCACTTTGTGCGGAAAACATAGTTATCGGCGAATGTAAAACACAAAAGTTAGTCCCGAATTTAAACAATAAAACTAAATATGTAATTCATTACAGAAACCTCAAACAATGTGTTAATTTAGGGTTAAAGTTAACTAAAGTGCATAGGGTGTTGAAGTTTAAACAGAGTCCATGGCTAAGAAAATATATTGATTTAAACACGCAGTTAAGAACACAAGCAAAAACAGATTTTGAAAAAGATTTTTATAAATTAATGAATAACGCTGTTTTTGGCAAGACCATGGAAAATATAGAGAAACGGGTAAATGTGAAATTAATTACTCACTGGGATAGCAGAGGTAAAGTGCAAGGTGCCCAATCATTAATATCCAAACCAGAGTTTCATAGTTTAAGTATATTTTCAGAGAACTTGATTGCAGTTCAATTGCGCAAAACAAAGTTGTACTACAACAAGCCAATTTATTTAGGGTTTTGTATTTTAGATATATCTAAAACCCTTATGTACGACTTTCATTATAATTACATGAAGAAAAAAATTAAAGAAAATGTTAAGTTATTATATACTGATACAGATAGTCTTATTTATCAATATTTTACAGAAAATTTATATTTTGATATAAAACCTGACCTAAATGAATTTTTTGACACTTCTGATTATACAGAAGATAATATCTTTGGTTTCCCTAGGTTGAATAAAAAAAGGTTAGGTTTCTTTAAAGATGAAAACAATGGAAAAATATTAAAAGAGTTTGTGGGGTTGAGGTCTAAATTGTATGCAATAACAGTAGAAGATAAATTCATTGCACGAGCGAAAGGAGTGAATAAATGTGTAACAAAGAAAATGAATATGAATAACTACAAGCAATGTCTCTTCGATAAACAAATCAAATTTTCAAAAATGTATAGATTCCGGACAATAAAACATGTAATATTTACTCAAAAAATTAACAAAACTAGTCTATCGTATAACGACACAAAAAGATGTATTTTACCCAACTCCACAGACACACTAGCATGGGGGCATTATAAATTAAGAAATATTTTGTAAGTTGTTTTCTGTGATTTTCTTCATTTTTATGGTAATGTATTATATAATTAAGATTTTTTGTTCAATAATCATTTTAAAACTTACCGCTATTTTGTAGACTTCAGAAATATAACACTTTGTACTTAGACACACTTCTTAATATTTTGTGATTTAGATTTAAGATATTTAGTATAATAAATAATTTACTATCTGAAAAATTTGAGTATTTTTAAATCAATCCACATTTCCTTATCCATTCATTCCTAACATAGATTTTAAACAAGCAAGACATAGATTTTGTTCAACATGAAACATTTTATTCATCCATTCACAGCTATTGTGGCTGGTCCAAGTGGATGTGGTAAATCTAATTTTGTTACTACTTTCTTAAATTGTGTGAATGATGTTTGTGATCAAACATTTCATAAAACATTATGGTGTTATGATGAAATGCAGCCACTGTACAATTTAAGTAATGTGGAATATGTCCAAGGAATACCCGATTTAAGCATGTTTGATGGTAAACTACCTCAACTGCTTATCATAGATGACCTAATGAGAGAATCTGACGGCAGGATAGTCGATATTTTTACAAAAGGCAGTCATCACAGAAATCTTAGTGTATTTTACATAACCCAGAATTTATTTCATCAAGGGAGAGGTCAACGTGACATATCATTAAATGCTAATTATATAATTTACTTTAAAAACCCAAGAGACAAGACGCAAGTCAGATATTTAGCTCGTCAAGTATGTCCAGAAAATACAAAATTTATTGAAGAAGCTTATAAAGATGCCACCAAAGTTGCTCATGGATACTTAATGATTGATCTGAAGCAAAATACTGATGACAGCTATCGAATCAAAACGAATGTACTTTCTTCAACAAAATATTGCACAGTCTATATTCCCAAGAAAAGCTATAAATAGTCGCATCACATACAATGCTAATCATTGTGAAACCATGCATAGGAGAGTAAAAACGCACCAACATCTATTGAAAGCATTACATACTCTGAAACCAAAATATCAAAAACTGATATTGAAAGCATGTGATGAAGAAGAAGTAAACGTTATCTGCGAGTGCATCTACAACATTTTAAAAGGTAAAATTCCACTTAAAGAAAAGGAAAAGAAACATTTAAAGAAATATAAACACATTTTACGGAAAATTATATCCAAAGGTAAAAATATAGCAAGAAAAAACATCATCGTGCAGAAAGGGGGAGCCTTTCTACCCATAATACTAGGTGCTGTGATAAACGGTTTACTGTCTTCGATAATAAATTAAACATGCAGCACGCGAAAAAAATGTTACTTGTAGAGCCGGAACTTATGAACAAACTAAAGGCTCATAATATTCACGAACCTGACAATTCATTATCACGACTCGATGATGAAATGCAAAAAATCTTAAAGAGTTCACTTAATGATCACGAAAAATGGGCTTTGTATTCTCAAGTTTTGCAACGATATTTACACGTTGTTGAAGAAGGTAGAAAACCACTTAAAATTTCATTATTGACCGATACCGATGATGAAACAGTGAGGTCTGATGATACTAAAGATACAATTAAAGAAGAAAAACAAGAGGGTACCATTCCAGTTGTAAAACCTACTCCGATCAATGAAGATGTGACCCGTCAAAATAAAGGAACGATCGCTATTAAATATCAAAACAGTCCGTCGAAAATACTTGAATTGATCCCTAAAACTTACAAAAAAAGAGGTGGAGTATTGTTGCATTATATCTTACAAAGTCATCCGAAAATCTGGTGGAAAGAGAATGGAGAAGTAGTTTTAAATAATACAGTTGTACCTGGAAGCAATATATTCGATTTAGTAAGAGATTTTGTGAGACCACTTAAACGCCCAAAACCGGTGGGCTGGGAAAAATTTGCATCGGCGTTAGTGGGCATACGAGTACCTTTTTCCTGCATTGGTAATCCTACATCTCTAGAATATATGACACAGTTGCAGACGAAAGAGCTGATACAAAGTGATAAAGACACTGATTCGGACACTCAATACTCAACTCCTGTGACAACTACTACTAATAAAAGGTCAAAAAGAACGATTGCTTGGGAAAAATGGAGCCCCTACTAGATTTAGCAAACATTTACTATGATGTTTCACATCCCGCTGGATTTAGTAGCATAAATAATTTAGCCAAAGCAATGAAAGGCAAATTGAACCGCGATGACGTAAAAACTTGGTTACAGTCGCAAGAAACTTACACACTCCATAAACCTATTCAAAAACGATTCCCAAGAAATAAGTATATTTTATCTAATTATAATGAACTATGGCAAGCTGATTTGAGCGACATGCGTACATATAGTAAATATAATGATGGTTATAAATATATTTTGTGTGTTATTGATGTATTTAGTAAATATGCCTTTGCACGAGCAATGAGAAGTAAGACCTCTGAAGTTGTCAAAAGCTGTTTTGAGAGTATATTTGCCGAAGTTAATGCCACTCCTCGTCACATTCAATCTGACAAAGGTACAGAGTTTGTATCAAAAGTTGTTAGGGACTATTTCAAAAGTAAAAATATTAATTACTACACAACAAACAATCCTGACATAAAAGCTAGTGTTATTGAAAGGTTTCAACGAACTCTCAAAACTAAGATGTGGCGTTACTTTACTTATAAAAATACGTACAAATACATCGACATCTTACAAGATTTAATAAATTCATACAACCATAGCTTTCACTCCAGCATAAAGATGTGTCCATGCGAAGTGAACAATGACAATATTATGACCGTTTGGGAAAATTTATACGGAGCTAAGAAAAAGAAAATACAGATAAATGAATATCCATCACTTCGAATAGGTGATCATGTTAGAATAACTAAATATAAACATATATTTCAAAAAGGGTATGAAACCAATTGGAGTGATGAAATATTTGTGATCAATTCCATTATTGAACGGGCTCCTTGGGTTGTATACACATTAAAAGACTTGGAAGGTGAACCAATCACAGGAACGTTTTACACAAAAGAGCTACAAAAAGTTGTCTATGATCCCTCCACTAAATATAAAATAGATAAAATTATACGATCACGACGCATTCAAGGTAGAAGAGAAGTGTTAGTCAAATGGAAAGGTTATCCTAACAAGTTTAATAGTTGGATCCTGGTATCAGATTTAGAAGAGACATGAGCGAGGACAGTTTTTATTTAACTCTTTTGAGCAATAGTTCAACTTCATACTATCCAGAAAATACAACCGCCAATTTCTTAACAAAACTACCAAAAACTATAAAGTTAGAAGGTGAATGGGACGTTGGTTTGGTGGAGTTTCATTATCCATGTACAATGTTTAATGTACAAGAACAAGATGCCCAGGATTCAAAAAAGGAGCTAAATATAATTGCAGAATTCAAGTCTCATATTCCAGCAACGACGTATGACAGTATTAATAATTTTTTAAGTGCCTTTAATGAACACTCATTGTTGAAAAATCATTTTAGACTAAGGTATGATGAAATATCGAAGCTGGTTACAGCAACTCGTCATAACACAGACTTGATATCTGTAATGTTATCACCTCAATTGAGTCTTCAACTAGGTTTTGCACCTCATGTCGACTTAGTAGCAAAACCGAATGGAAAATATCCGATTAATTTATATTTAGGGTTACCATCCCAACTCTTCATTTATTCGGATATTATTCAACCGCAAATAATAGGTGATGTGATGGCATCGTTGGTACGAATCATACCTTTGGATCCAACAAAGTACATCTATGGAGCATACAAAGTGCACACATTTTCACCCGCACACTATTTACCAGTTATGCGCAGAGAATTTGATACAATAGAAATAGATATAAGAACAAGCGTGGGTGGTAGAGTTCCATTTCAGTTCGGTACATCGTGTGTTAAACTACATTTTCGGCGCATAAGATGAATAGAGCAATAGTTAATAGCCCTTGTCCGTATCAGAATTATTATTCTCATCAGGCAGGATCTGGAGTTGGGATTATATATAAGGGCGCTGCTCATCAACGTGGACACGGTATTGGAAGTTTCTTAGGAGGTTTGTTTAGGACCGTTCTTCCTTTGTTATCCAATGGACTTCGAACTGTAGGAAAAGAAGCTCTTAGTGCTGGGGTTGGATTATTATCAGATATGGTGAACTCGCATCCCGTTGAAGAGTCAATAAAGTCGCGTTTCAAAAATGCTACAACCAACTTGAAAAGAAAGGCCGATGATAAAATAGACTCACTTATGCGCGGGTCTGGGTATAAAAGAAGCAGAAAGTCGAGCTTGTCACTCATTTCACGTAAAACACTGCGAGGAAGTCGGTCTAAATCATCCAAGAAAACAAAATTTGAAGATATTTTTTCAAACTAAAATAGTGAATAACTATGTCTTTTTTACATAATCATTCATGTGAATGTGCCAAGTCAGAGTTGGATTTATTCGCTTTACCATCAACTCAAACAAGTATTGAAAGTGGACAATGGATCCATTATAAACCAATTTCATCATTAAGTGATGATGGTCCATTAGAATTTCAAGTGCCTGGTACTGGTGATGATTATATAGACTTGTCGCATACCATGCTTCATATAAAAGCAAAGATTGAATATTCTGCTTCAAATGATGTCCAAGGAACTACTCGAATTGCGCCAGTTAATAATTGGTTACATTCTCTATTCAGTCAATTAGATGTGTACTTAAATCAAAAACTTGTGTCTCCCCCAAATAATACATATGCATATCGTGCATATTTGGAAACTTTACTTAACTACGGCCCTGCAGCAAAAAACTCTCATCTGACCTGTGGTTTGTGGTATGGTGACACTCCTTACAAAATGGACGCTACAGATGACACAAATAAAGGATTTACCAAGAGACAGGAGTTAGTAAAATTAAACGAAGATATTGATATGATCGGTCATTTACATGGAGATATTTTTAACCAAGAAAAATTCTTACTAAATGGTGTAGAGATGCGTGTCAAATTAGTTCGTAGCAAAGAAACATTCAATTTAATTTGTAATACATCTGATGCCAAAATTAAGGTTAAAATCACTGACGCCAGTCTCATTGTTCGTAAGGCTCGAATAAATCCATCTGTCCTAATAGCACATCAAAAAGTCTTAGCAACGACAACAGCTAAATATCCGATTACTCGAGCTGAAGTTAAAGTTCTAACTATTCCATCGGGAGTTCAAGGCAAAACTTTGGATAACATATTCCTCGGACAAGTACCTAAAAGATGTATTATAGGCTTTATTAAAAATTCAGCATTTAATGGCTGTATAACACAGAATCCATTTAATTTTGATAACCATGGTATAAATTTATTTAGTTTATATGTGGATGGCCAACAGGTCCATTCAAAAACATTACAACCATCCTTCAAAGATGGATTGATTACATCGACCTATCAAACATTGTTTTCTGGCACCGGCATTCACTTTTTGAACGAAGGCAATTCAATAGCAAGAGAAGACTATGGAGGAGGATACTGTTTATTAGCTTTTGACTTAACTCCAGATCTTTCGGCCAGTTCGAGCTCACATTGGAACTTAGTTAGACATGGAAGTGTAAGACTAGAGGTTCGCTTTGATACAGCTTTGACAACAACACTCAATTGTATTATTTATGCAGAGTTCGATAATGTTGTGGAAATTAACAAAAACCGCGATGTGAGTGTCGATTACAATAGTTAAATACGGGTGGAGCATACAATTCCATTCAATTGGAAATACGAATTCTATCGTACCGCTAACATGAGCTATGATGGATAGTCAAGAAATAAAATACTTTATGAGTAAAATTGATAACAGATTAACATCTAATGTATTTGCAGCGAACAGATTGCCTATGATTGTTCAATTACCTGCTTTCATTGTAGCCAATTTGGATCCGGATTCCAAGCCTGGTTCTCACTGGGTGGGTATTCACATTGATAGTAATGGAGTTGGCGAGTACTTTGATTCTTTCGGACGAAAACCGGTGGGGTTTCATAAATTGTTCTTGGAAAAAAATACAAAGAAGTGGGTATACAATCATAAGCAACTGCAAAGTTACTTTACGTCAGTATGTGGAAAATATTGTCTAGTATTTCTTTATGCAAAAATGTATGGTGTATTGATGAACGATTTTGTAAATGAATTCTCTACTGTCAATAGAATAAGTAATGATTTAATTATAAGTAAGATGTTTAATATGATTTTTGAATAAATGTGTTTAGCAACATGACTTGGTTGTTTAATTTATGAAGTTTTAAAGGCTGGTAGAAAATGGTTTTATTCAACAAACAAGCATACAAGGTACGGGTTAGGTTAGGTTAGGCTTTCTGTAACAAGCATACAGGGAACGGGTTAGGTTAGGTTTTTTTTTTTTTTTTTTTTTTTTTTTTTTTTTTTTTTTTTTTTTTTTTTTTTTTTTTTTTTGTTCTTATTTATTAGTAAAAGGTTAAATTTTATATTATTATATATTTGTTAAGTTGTTTCGCTTACTGTCAGTTATTGCGGAGTAATTGCACCGAGGGTCGAGGCTAAGGATACCTCTCGCCAAGGTACAAGTACAGGAAAAGACAGAGTTTGTAGGCAGAGAGAACCTGCAAACTGAAAAAGAAGAAAGAGAAAAGAAATAAAGATAAAGTGTAGCTTCTATTGAAGCTAAAAGTTATTTAGAACGATAATGTTTATAAATTAAATTTAAGTTAGATTAGACGCAATTGTTATTGTTATACTTATTTATATGAATTATTGGTAGTTATTTATTTAGTAGTTATTATTTATGGATTTAGAAGTTGATAGTTATTGTCAGATAAGTGATTCGGTTTATTTGAAGCCGTAATTGATACGCTCCTCGAGTTTAATTAGGTATCTTTGGCGGATTGAGCATTGATTAGAAGTGGAGGAGTGGTTGGTGTTTATATTTAGATTGGTGTTTTGCTGATTTAGATTGAGGCAATTTATACATTTAGCTGCATGAGTGGAGTTTTTATTGGGACAATTTTTGTATTCATGGTCGCTATTGGAGCAGTGGCTGCAGTGTTGTTTTTCAGAGGTGCAGTGCTTACCGGTATGTCCAAACTTTTGGCATTTGAAGCACTGCAATAGAGGGGCATGTTCCTCCACATGTATCCGGCGGTGGTCGATATTGAGTTTCCCCAATGAGATGGCGTTACGCCATACGTCTGGTGTCGCACGAGGGTTAGGTTAGGTTAGCTTGTTATGAAAAGCATAATTCAAGGTAGAGGTTAGGATAGGTTAGATTAGGTTTCCTATGAAAAGCATGCGAGCCGAGCATAGTACAAAAGGGTGCTTAAGTAATGAGGTAATTAACAATGAGGAAGGGTCGGGAATAATGGAATCGGAATAGGTGATTAGATAAGCGATTAGCTTTAGAAAGAGAAGCCATACAGCAAAAACGAGAGCTCGTAGCGCTCTGGGACCCAGCGCAAACACTTTAGATGGGGTGTTTCACTTGTATCACTTTAACACAAGGAATACATTGCAAAAATTTTTAAATGTATAAAAAAATATATAACAAAGTCAACGATTATTTAATAGATCTCGATGCGTAATAAGAGTAATATGTATCGACTGAGTATAACACAAATTATTAAAGACCGTCTCTTTAAGCTATTAGTATCTGTTAACTAATGTATTACTAGTGGTTGGAGTATGGCATACTCTTTTGAAAGATCTCTTAGGTGTGGCGTGTGAGGTGGGTTGTAACATTCCTTTAACGACGATTTCAATTTTATGATACGTACCGCTAAGGAGTGGAACTCTTTGCCTGAGTCTGTGTTTCCTGACAAATACAATTTAGGGGTCTTGAAATCACGAGTGAATAGGTATATTCTAGGCAGGCGCGTCACATCCTAGATCGCATCGACGCTTACCATCAGGCGAGATAGTGGTCAAGCGCATGCCTATTTTCTATAAAAAAAAAAAGATTCCTTTTGACGACCGTTTGGTGCAACGGTAGCGATCCTGCCTTTCGCACCGACGTTCCTGGGTTCGAATCCCGGAAGGGGCAGATGTTTGTATGATGAATATGAGCACTTGTATCTGAGTCATGGGTGTTCATATAATTTCTATGAATATAACATATTTATGTATCATATATGTATGTCTATCCGTTACCCTAGTATCCATAACACAAGCCTTACAGTGCTTACTTTGGACTAGGCTAATTGGTGTGAATGTAAGAAATATTTATTTGAATAAAACACTTTTTTACGGATTTTTGCGCATGTTTTATTTTATTTTATATTTAATCCTGACGTTTCGACTCCTTTACAGGAGCCGTGATCACAGGATGTGAAATAAAATAAAATAAAACATGCGCAAAAATCCGTAAAAAAAAGTGTTTTATTCTGATGTGTAATGTGCGCGGAAGTGTAAGAACTAAATAAATATTTATTTATTTAAATATGGTTAAGCGAAGCGATGGTGAAAAGTTTTATTGTTATTAAACATATATTTTCCTCTCTTTTTGGTCAAATAGCACAAACTTTGTTATATGAAGAGCATAGTATTTTGACACAAGTATTTTGATGCTTAAAAGGTGACTAGCCACTTGCTAGTGGAAAATTATATTTGTATGTTAATAAATTTTTTTTTTTTTTTTTTTAATGGCTGATTAATAAATACATCATTTACGTAAACAAGTGCTGCCTTGGTACACGGGTCTGCTTTAAACTTATCGATTTAATCCTCTGGTGTTTGTTTATAGTATGTTTGCGTTTACTCTATTTAACCCCTCAAAACCCGAGAGCATTATATCATGCGCGCGACAACGATACCTAAAATCCGCGAGCATTATATAATGCTCTATAGCGCGACAGAGAGAGAAATAACGCATTTAACACAAAGCTGGGCTTCAGGGGGTTAAACTGAAACTTGTTGTAATGGAATCATAACATTGCTATTATTTTGATAATAAAATAATATTGCTTTTGTGGACCACGTATGGTAACGACAATACTATATATACTATACTATACAATACGGTAATTTTCCAAAAATAGTGTACAGTTAGAGTTTGGTGTTACAAATTAAAAGGTCTTACTTAACCTATTTAGCCATGTTACATAGCATGCAAATATTTGAGTAATAAAAATATTAAAAAACGATGTATAAAATTGCAAAAGTCGATACATTTGTTAAAGCTGTATTGATTTTATAGGTCCGAGGAGCTAAATTAAAATGCGGAATTATGGTAGAAGAAAAACAATAATTATATTCTTTTAAAATATTTTCCACTAGGGAGCTATACGACCGACTTCTAGCACAGCAGAATATAAAGAGACAGAAATGAAAGTGATTTGAATGGAACGTGTGAAAGATCGAATGAGTGCGGATTGAATGAGAGGCGAATGAATGAACAAATTTACTTTAGCCTTCACTAGTCATATTAATTTCCTTTAATGTAAATTCAATATAAATCACTAATTTAATAAGATTATTTTTTGCTTATTATGATACATTAAATTTCAAATTCAACAAGCTGACGACTTTTTTGCTCGATTTCTTCATGTCAGTAAAAAGACATTCTGAATGTATTTTATGTAAAAAATGTTGGAAGATTGAAAAGAACGTTTACATTTACATAAATACATTTTCACTTCATTTCATTATAACATTAAATAATTAAAAAACAAAAAAATATTTTTTTTAAATTGGTCGACAGAAAAATGTGGCTTGAAGTTTTAATTATTTCTATTTAATGTAAACGTTTTCCTTGTTGGCCTACTCTGAAAGTAAATTAGGCAAACATAATTTTTAAAGGATCATTTATTATAATTGCGCCGTGACAGGAGGCGATGACTTCGCACTGAACAGTATTAAGTACTATAATGTTTAGGGCTGGCTTCGTATTTTCAATTATTTAGTAAGCAGTTTGGGTAAACGCCCAAAGTAAGTAGCAAGATTACAGTGCCAATGTTTCATTTTTGTATTAATATCACACTTAAAGTAAAAATGTGTATCTCATATAGTTTTGTTAATATTTTTACGATGGATCTCAATTCTAAGAAAAGAGGTCTGAATTTAAATACATTTCTCAAACGCGATAGTAACATATATGCATTCTGAAAACTAAAAGTGGGCATTGACGATCAGTTTTTCGCGTCAGTCCAGAAGTAAAACTGTGGCGTCACCTCAAATGGTTTTAGGCCAACTCGGTTTCCGCATTCACTGGCGTCACTCCGGCTCTTCAGTTTTCAATCGGCCGGGCTGTTAGGAAGTGTACTACCTGTTTGTGTTGGATTGACGATCACATACTGACGATCAGTTGGATTTATGATAGTCTCGGAAATACGTGGCGCGTCGTCAGTTAAAACTCTGGAGTAATGATTCGACACACACACACACGACGTCAGTTCAACTGATGCGAAAAACTGATTGTCAATTCGCAGCTTAAAAGCCGGGAAATGGTTGGGTTTTGTTCCCTGGAAATCAAGCTCGAGAAAAGTCGAGAACTCGAGAAATCATCTACCTATATATAAATTAAATCGCCGTTTGTTATTTTCCTTGGCGACGCGGGCCAAAGCGCAGCGGCACACAGTGGTCCGGATTTTCAAAAAGGTGGACGTAGGATCGAAAATGCATATTTAACTTAACAAAAAATTATTTCGTATAGGAAATTTAACGCTGATTAATACTTATTACTACAACTTTTCAAAAAAATGCTCCTTCACGTCAAAAAAAAATATTGAAAATAAAAAAATATGGGAGAAAATCTATTTTTTTTTTCTCCGTTCAGTATCAAAGTATAGCAAGCAAACCTTATATTCTGGTAAGTACCTATTGTTCTTCATACGACGACATATAAATTGCGTGCGTATCCCTGCGGCCTTGACGCCTACGACGATTCAAAGTTTAAAATTTCAATTGGTTTTTTTTAAAATTATTATCGAGTTTTTCAATTATGCTGAATTTAAAATATAATTTCTTAATTATATAAGAATTAAAACATACGCATTCCAGCATTTGTTTCATTTTATTTTAATAAAAAATAGTAATAAAAGTCTTCAACAACAGTCACGTGCTGATTCGTTGCCTATTTGTAACTGACTGAAACGACTCCTGTGATATAAGAACCATTTACCCCCACCACCGGAGACATCGACGACGCTGATTGGCTGTTGAAGATGTGTTACTAATTTTGTCAGTCACTACTTGCGCGCGTGTGTTTGTTATAAATATCTGTGCATGAAACAATTAAAGGCACTTGTTTCTCAACCCTTGAGGAAGCAACATATCTAATTATCCGTGCTGTGTGAAAGTTTAGTGAGTTTCGTTATGGCTGCATTTGTAACAAACTTGGACATCTTTATGTTCCTCCGTGTTGAAGGAGATATGAAAAATTGGGCACGACTCTATGAAGCTATTATTCTACATATCCCAGTTGAAACATGTTCACAAGATTTAGAAATAATCAAGACCTTTTTGAAGAACTACGTCAGTAATATTAATCGCAGATGGACAAGTGCTTCTAGAAATCAGAAAACTTTCATGAATAGACATGCTGCGTGGTTACAATCAAATATTAGTTGGCCATATTGCACTACTGTTAATTTATCCGAGATTTTTCAAGCCCAAGATGAAGTTATCGAAAACATATCGTCAGACAATACTTCATTTGACATCGATACTACAACAGCTGTGATTCCGTCAACATCTAGTACAACAACTCATCTGCCGAAGTTCAGATTAGGAAGCCTTTTGTTGACCTCAGCAACAAACAGAAGAAAAGACGTTCAGAGTCTCTTTTGGACTATTCGCCGGAAGAACTTACTTTTGCATTAGTCGAAAGACTTAGGATAGACAAGAAGAATGACTTAGCTCGTGTTATTGACCATATAACGAAGAACCCTGATAGTGTTGCTATCGTTTAAGCCACATTGTTTAAGAAAAATACGAAAAAAACTTTTGATGCAGATTATGCTCTTGGTCTTTATACATCATTGAACCTGTCAAAATGGAAATACTTGTGTTTAAGGAAAGCGCTGTTAGATTGTGAAGTTCCAGTGTTACCATCGTATCACAAACTCCTTGAAGCTAAAAATAGATGCTATCCTCATGATTTAGAAATTACTGAGAGAGGAGCCAGAGTGAAGCTTCAAGCCCTATTGGATCTGACAGTCCAGAAGATTCTTCAAATTACTGGTACCCAGATTGATTCGTCAACTGAAGGATTGAAGTTAATTAGTAAATGGGGTTTTGATGGTGCTTCTTCACAAAGTACCTACAAGCAAAGGAGTGAAGATGTAGACTTCAGTGATTCATCGGTTTTCATGTCAAGTCTTGTCCTTCTTAAATTAGTTTCTAATAATAGCACCATATGGGAAAACCCAACACCATCTTCAACACATTATTGCAGGCCCATTAAGTTCGAGTTTTGTAAAGAGACAGCAGAATACATCAAGCAAGAAGAAGCTGCATTGAAGGAAGAAATAAAAAACATCGATTCTACAAAATGGGCAGGGCTAGAGATTAGTCACAAGCTTCATATGACAATGATCGACGGAAAAGTGGCCACTATTATAACGGATACTTCGTCTGCAATATTTGCCTTGCTAAGCCAACTGAGATGAACAAGCTGTCAGAAGTATTTACAAGACCTGTTCGAGAAGATGTTTATAAATATGGACTTTCTACTCTTCATATGTGGATTCGTTGTATGGAGTGTATTCTACACATATCTTACAACATGGACTTTGAGATGTGGACTGCACGAGGTGCTAACAAGCAACTAAAAGCTGCGAAGAAACATTTGACACAAGAAGAATTCAAACAGCAAATGGGAATACTTGTGGATTTTGTGAAGCAAGGCTTTGGAACCACAAACGACGGAAACACAGCCAGAAGGTTTTTTAGAGATTATGAGAAATCTGCCGAAATAACCAATGTTGACAAAGACCTGCTAAAGCATTTTGCGGTTATTCTTCAAACGATTTCATCAGGATGTGCCATAGATATTGAAAAATTCAGGACTTATTGCAGAGAAACAGCTGAGATCTTTGTTCATCTATACCCATGGTTTTATATGCCCGCAAGTGTGCACAAGCTACTCATACACGGTGCAGACATTTGTCATCACTTTGGCCTCCTACCAATTGGCATTCTTTCCGAAGAAGCTGGAGAAGCAAGAAATAAAAAATTTAGAAGAGTTCGTGAGTCTCACACAAGAAAATTTAACAGGATAAAGACCAACGAGGACTTGCTTCATCATTTTTTAATTAGGTCAGACCCATATTTATCCCATATTCGACCAAAATACAGCAACTCAAAGCAATTCGATTTTTTTCCAGATGTTAAAGAGCTTTTGTTGTTGCCTGAGGTAGTAACAGAAGAAACCGAAAATATGGATCTACAGGAATTGCAGTCTGAACATGATCCATTAATGTAAACGTGACAGATTTAGTGATGTTGTAATTGTTAGAATTGAGTTTGTTAGTAGTAGTAGTTAAGTTGTGGTCCTTTTCAGGACTACTTAAAATAGTCAAAGGGTCGTGATATTCAGCCGTATCCGGTTAGACTGGACTGGACTGGAAGACAAGAAGACGCTCGGATGATGATGATGACTTAAAATAGTCATTTTCAAGACTTCAGAAAAAGCCCTTTTCAGGGCTAAATCTATTTCTAATTGTTTCTTTCAAGATAAGTCACACTAGTAGTATAACCTGTATAACCACCGAAATCAACCATGATTTATCAATAGGAAATATCAACAGATGAAAGAATAATCAACAGAAGATTATTTAAAACAAAAATAAGCAAAAATGCTTATTTTATCATAACGTCACGCTTTATATTCCCCGAAGGCAAAGGTGTATACTACACTATAGTACACTGTAATTTCGCCAGTTATATTTAAGTCCCATGTAATAGGGGGCGAGCCTAATAAAAGGATGGGGCACGCGGGGGGCTTGTTTTATTAAAAAATATATTTTGGATTAATTTTAATAGAAAAACTCGTTAATAATAATAAGATAATTCAACATAAAAATTTTAAACTTTATAGCATCGTAGGCGCCAAGGCCGCAGGGATACGCAAGCAATTTATATGTCGTCGTATTAAGGACAATAAGTACTTACCAGAAGATAAGGTTTGCTTGCTATACTTTGATACTGAACGGAGAAAAAAAATAAAATAGATTTTCTCCCATACATTTTTATTTTCAATATTTTTTTTTGACGTGAAGGAGCAGTTTTTTTGAAAAGTTGTAGAAATAAGTATTAATCAGCGTTAAATTTCCTATACGAAACAAGTTTTTGTTAAGTTAAATAAGCATTTTCGATCCTATGTCCACCTTTTTGAAAATCCGGACCACTGTGCGGCACCCTTTGATCTCAGATTGATGACATAAACAATGTAATGACTGAGACCCGATCGATTATAAGATTTTTCAGAAAGAGTCCTCTAAAATTCTTCGGCTACTACATGTTTCTGTAGTGTGCTACAGAAACATGTAGTAGCCGAAGAAGTAGGAGTAGAACTAGTTTTGTTACTCGAGGTCAGAACTAGATGGAATTCATGCTGACAACGATTGAACGTTTCTTGAAATTAAAAAATGCAATCAAAAAGGCATTGATAGATTTAGATAGATCACAAAAATGGAATGAAGATAATATTACTGTGCTCCAAAAACTGCAGGTGGTATTAGCCTCGAGAATTCTCGAGACCCGAGAAATTGAAAAGCTCGAGAAATCATGAACCCTACTCGGGTCTGATCGTGGCACCGTTGTTGTTTCTTAATTTCATAACATAAGTGCATTGGTTACTTAACTTTGATTTTGAACAAAGTATGCGATGTTGTCTACTTTAATAAAAAAAAAATGTTAGAATAAAACACTTTTGTACGGATTTTTACGCATGTTTTATTTTATATTTAATTCTGACGTTTCGACTCCTTTACAGGAGCCGTGATCACAGGATAAGTGAGGAAAAAAGTGTTTTATTCTGATGTGTAATGTGCGCGGAAGTGTAAGAACTAAATATAAAAAAAATGTTCTTTTATTATTTTACTATTCATAAAAAAGTAGATTATTTGTTTTTATAAAGATCGAGGAGCTGGATGCCGCAGTTGTAAGTTAAACAAAATTCGTAAATGCGTAGCTTTGGATGGGTGATCCAAAAATTATTATCTTGACCTTCTCCGTGTTTCGGAAAGTACGTGAACTTTTTTCCTGGCTGCATCTGCATTCAACAGCATCCATCATTCTCCATTGGGCCCATGGTGAATTAACCCATTCTCCCTAAGGTGCTTTCATCCATAATGGCATTTGCAGCAGTGTAGAAATTACGTTGATGATAATGATTAAATTTGTTTGTTCATACAGTTATTTTCTTAGTTTTCACAGTTGGTAGCCCTGAAACTAGACTTATAAATATTAATGATCACAACGCGTTCGTATTAAAAGCCTATACATGTAACTGAAGATGGTTTGCCAAGCTTAGAGTTGCTGCTAGTTCATTACCAATGGCCGAAGTTTCGTTTCGGTAGGTAATAAAAATAAATAATAGCCTTGTTTAGTCCATATCAGGGGGTCTAAAATAGTAACATTGTATTAAACATCTATAAAATGATTCATTTGCAGATTTGTAGCAGAAACGTTTTTTACACCTTAAAACGGTGAAATTAATATATGAAACATCTGCAATTCATTTTGTATCTGAAACATATTTGACGTCGACATTGCTACACCTAAAAAAAACAGTGATGGGCCAAATCGTAATTTTACGGTTTTCGTTGAACTAATATTTTCCAGGAATATAGTGAAAAAAAGTTGACTTAAATGTTCTTTATTTTTTAAGTAGTCAATATTATTAAATCAAAATATTATAAAATGATTTATATGGGTTTAAGTGAGTATTTTCGTTATATGTCTATGTCTGCACTGGCAATATTGCGCGCGTCTGTCATCATGCTTGTCAATTATCAACGAGAACACAACTTCCAAAAAATTATTTATTAGTTTTGTTTAAGTGTCGGTGGAGATTTTCAAGAATTAAAGTGTTAATTTTCTTTCTTTATTGTGTGTTATAACTACAAAATGTTAATTTATGATTAGGCTTATGTCTACAACAATTCGCTGGTTTGCGAGAATATCGACGGAACTCAAAATTTTATCCAATTGAACTAAATATGCCAAACGGTCTTAAATCTTTGATATATTATTATGAAGTCCGAAGAATATTATCGCAGGTGGAGATGCGACGAGCTACTTCAGATGCCGAATTCACTCGTGCTTTGCAAGTTATCGGCCAGAATTTGGCGCGGCTAATAGATATTGTTGGGTCTCCGGAGTACTTTCGCGATAAATTTAAGCTAATTTAAGCTAATACCAGAACGATTTAGACGGATACAAAATAATCACGAACATTTCTTTTAAGATGAATTTTATTATTACGTCAATCAAAATTAGACAATCATATATAATGTTTGACACCCAGACCTACTCGGTTACATAGACAATATTTAACACCCTCCACACCGACAAAAAACTTAAACGTAAAAAAAAAAACAAAATAAAACTCACTTAAATTGTAAAATAAGGTCAGGTACTATCAAATATTGAGCTTCCACAAGCATAAATACAGCACAAGAATGATGTATTATTATATACCTATTGGCAGATCTGAGAGTGTAAATTCGGGACATGGATAAGTAGAACATTAACAAATAAACATTAAAAATAAACGTAAACAAAGAAATTATAGTTTATACCTACTTGGCATTCGAATTGCTCTCCCCAATCTGGTCGATTTTACCATGGTCTCATTACCAGCTATTGTGGAAGACTCTGTAACAATATTCTTCTCAACTAAAGCACTATTAGGATTTATTAAGCTGCGACTATTATTACCTTCGGCATTTGAACAAACACTCCCTTCCCCCTTTGGAAAGGAAAGTTCAAGCTTATATAAACGCTGAAATGGTCGAATTTTAAAACCAGATGACGTTTTAATTTTAGCAGTCCTTTCTATATTATCTTTACCTTTGTAAACTTCAACTACCAAACCCAATGGCCACTTCACCCTCTTATCTTCGGTCTCTACAAGAACTATCTCTCCTTCTTTAATTTCTTCCAATGTTTCTTTCCCTCTTTATACTAATTCAGTGAGGTACTCATTCTTGAATCGCAAGCGGAAATCGTCTCTCAATCGTTGTAAATATCTCAACCTATTGTTAAGGCTTGTAGAGTCGACAAGATCTAAGTCGGCCACCTGTGACTGTGGTAAGGGTTGCAGGAAACACGATGGTTTTAGTGGTTCTAAAGTATTTGTGTTGTCACCTTCAACGTAAGTAAGGGGACGTTCATTAACTACCGCCTCGCAGTCACATAGCAGAGTCTCCATTTCTTCATATGACACCGAAGACTTTCCTAAAACCCGTCGTAATAAATTTTTAATTATCCTGATCATCCGTTCGTAAAATCCCCCCCACCACGCTGCAGAGGGTGCATTCAATTTCCACTTAATACGCATTATAGTAGACTGACGTTGTACTTCATCCCAATCAAGACTTGATAGCAAATTCTTAGTACCTGTAAAATTTGTGCCATTATCAGAGATAATGATATTAACACGACCTCTACGAGCTATAAAACGACGCAAAGTTCTCATGAAAGCTTCTGTAGACAAAGACGTCGTAAGTTCCAGGTGTAAAGCTCTGTAGACGGCACAGGTGAATACAACAATCCAACCTTTCTCTCTGTCTCGTAGCAAAATCGGGCCAGCCAGGTCAACACCCGTTACCTCGAAAGGAGCGTTGGCTTGAACACGTTCTATCGGCAGTGGAGCAGTAGGTACTCGAGTCGCAGTACGATGTCTTCTGCAGACAATACATTTATCAATAACAGATTTTACCAGACGCCGAATTCCTATAATCCATACACGTTTTCTTAAATCTGTTATCATTATATTAGTACCAGCATGTAACAATTGAACATGTCGTTGTTCTACCATTCTTCTAATGATAATATTTTTTGCGGGAAGAATTACAGGTGTTTTAATATCTTCGGGAAAATCAGTGAGTAATAATTTCGTTTTCATTCTTAGTATGTTATTATTGTCATGAAACGTAATTAACTTCCCAGTATTTTTCCCGATACTTTCCCTTTCTTCATCTTGTATGATTCTAAACAACTTTATTTCTGCTTGCTCGTATTCTTCATACGTTATTTCCTTTTTTATTTTATCTTTTGTTAATGAATTAAACTTAAATCGTAACATCCAAGCCAGCATTCTAATTATTTTTGTGTACTTTGAAAAATATATAAGTTTATGTACAATACCTCTTTCTAGATTACAATTTACACTCGCGGATTTTTTCAGCTCTTTGTTTATATCCTTTTCGTCTACCACGAGGTCAGATTGCGGCCACTGCTGAACATCATGGAGCAGCCATGGTGGGCCCTCCCACCACTTAGACTCAAAAAACTGGCGTGGGTTACATCCTCTAGATGGTAAGTCAGCCCAGTTATTATCTCCTGAAATGTGATACCAGTTATTTATATTTGTATTTTGCCTTATTTCTCGCACCCTGTTACCGACGTAAGTGTTCCAGTCCAATTTCCTTTTTATCCAGCAAAGTGCTACACCTGAATCACACCAGTAAAATTCTTGAAATTCATAATTCGATTCTAACTGTTTCCTGGCACACTGTATCAGCCTGGATCCCATCAGAGCTGCTAATAATTCTAATCTTGGAATCGTAATCTTTCCAGGTGGTGTAATTCTAGACTTGGCAAATAATAACCGGATATCAACATTACCTTTACTGTTTTCTGTTCTGAGAAATACACATGCTGCGTATCCACTCTTACTTGCATCGCAGAACATGTGAAGGCTTAAAGTGCAGTCTTTCAATTGCTCGCTAGATAAGTGCCGAGGGATTCTGCAATTATTTAACAGTTTTATATCGTCATACCAGTCATAGAATTGCTGTTTTAAGTCATTGGGTAAATCATCATCCCAATTAATTTTCTTTATCCATATATCCTGTAAAATTAATCTTGGAATTAACGTTACAGGACACAATATTCCTAAGGGATCAAATATCCTTTGAGTTACAGACAAGACATTTCGTTTTTTAATCTTCTCTACATCAGACAAGTTAGGTAAGGTGCTCAAATTACACAAAAGTTCGTTAGATACAGTATTCCATAACAACCCTAATACTGAAATAACTGTTTTACCAGTTTCATTTATATTTAAAGGAGATGTTACCCACTGCCTTAAATCGAACTTTCCATCTAGCATTATTTCCCTCGATTCTTGTATGAAATTTATTGTGGCCTCATTTGTATCCAAACTCGTAATTAAATTATCCACATAAAATGAGTTGGCCAATATTTGTGCAGTAATTTTACGTTTCCCTGTAACATTTTCTAAATGGTGCTGTATTGTCGCAGATAATAGAAAAGGACTCGACGTTAAACCAAAAACTACTCGGCGATGTCTATATTCCTTTATATCCTGTGGCGCGTCATCGTTCCACCATAGGAATCTTAAATAATCTCTATCCTCAGGATTGATAGAAATCTGTAAAAATGCTTTCCTGATGTCGGCTGAAATACCAATACTACCTGTTCGGAAACCTATCAATAAATTAGGTATTTTATCTAAGAAATTAATTCCTTTATCCAGACATGCGTTTAAAGATTTACCATTTTTATCTTTTGCAGACGCGTCAAAGACAGGTCGCAACTTTGTTGTAAGGCTTGCCTCTTTCAACACCGCCCGATGAGGTAAGTAGTGTGTATGACTTTTATCCAACTCCATCATAGGTACACGTTCAATTATTCCATCTTGTTCCCACTCTAAAAAAATATTGTTATAGTCATTAAACTTACCGCATGATATTAACTTATTTGTTGCAGACTCAAGACGACGAATGGCGATGTCTCGGTTGCTCAACAAATCATCATGGCCAATTTTCCACGGAATCTGAACTTCATATCTACCTTTATCGTTAATATGGATGTTTTCATTAAAGTTATTCATAATCTCCTCTTCACGCTGCTGTTTTGTTTGTACCTGGACAGGATCTTGTATACCTAAAATTTCTAGATTCCAAAAATCGGATATATTTTGTAAACATAATAAAGAAGTAACATTATTAGTATTTATTAATAAATCCTTAACCTTTCCTTGTAAAGTCCAGCCTCAATTTGTTTTAATTGCGGTTAACCCATAGTCTAATTGAATAAACATATTAGTAATAAGCAATCCCGAATAATCAGCTCCTATTAAAAGATCTATGTCAGTTCCTTCACAGATATAGCGGAGGCAAATGCAGATATATCTCGTGCCTTCCATGTGATAGGGCAAAATCCTAGTCAGTATAATAACGTTCAAGGGTGTTTGGCTCAGTATTTACTATTGACATAGTATATAAAATTATGAGACTTCATTTAATGTTCAAGAATTTTCTCCGCATTATTACAAACTTTACCTAATAACCACAATACTTCATTTTCAGATACATGCAGATTTTGAAGAAATTGTTTGATTGGATGACCATTCCACACATGTGAATCATGGCTAGCTCCACCATGGCTGGCATCAACACTTAGAATATTTTAACATGAATAACAAACTTAAAAAGTGATTTATTCTTGAGGTTTAATGTAAATAAATTACTAACTACATAATTTTGAATATAATAAGATAAATCACAACAACATTAAATATAATCTTATTTTTATTCTAAGTAATTAGTCATTTAAGTATGATTAGATATGAACCTAATTAGAGAATTATTATAAAAATAATAACTGAAATTAAGTATTGTATAATGTTTTGATAAGAATTAATACCATAATATATACCCTACTTAACACAAATTAATATAATGGATCTCTCCTAGATAATATATTGATATATTTATAATAAGCTGCAAATAAATATTTTCAGACAAAAGTTTACATTGTATTATTTATAATATTTCGTTCTTGCCTGTTCTGTGGGAAATGTATAAACTTTCCTCTAAAATGCTCATTATTTAGGGCCAGTGTCACAGAGCGAATACCAACTACTTAATGATATACCTCATATCATATATAAGACCAATACATATAATTTTATACTAATTTGGAAACAATTGATATACCTTTATTGGACACAATAAAGGGCTCCAATTCCTTTATTTGATCTAGAGCCAAACACTTATTAAGTGTATAAAGACCAATAAACTCGGAGTCAGGCATTTCAAGAGCCAACTCCAAATTCCTAAGTCCAGCGCACAGTGTTTTATGAAACCAAAAAAAAAAATTACACCTTCAGGTTTTTACGTAAATAGATTATTTATACCCTAAAAAAGGCATGACTTCAATACCCAGAAGTCTTAACTCAAATACTTTTTGAGAAAAAAAATCATGAACTTATCGTGACCTTTGATGAAATCTAAAATATTTACTGAAAATAGTGATCTTTGAATTGAACTCTTGCCTTTATTAGGGTATAAATAATCGATTTATGCAAAAACCTTAAGGTGTTAATTTTTTTGGTTTCATAAAACACTGTGCAGCGTTACGTCTTCTATATATAAGAGCTTCCTCTTGACGAGCATGTTCTAAATTCGTAAAGTCCCAAGTCCCAGTCATATTCAAAAACATGCGATTTTTCACTACACAGGCGACAAAAATGATTTAAATAAAAAATATGAGAGCAAAATGTTGGTCCACTAGTAACATCTAACAATTCTTCAATTTGACATAAATGGCAATTCATATAAGTGTCCCATATTACGCATTCCCATACAAAACTGTCACTTTAGATTAATTGCAGTTTATGTTTCATTTTATGATTGGTCAAATAACTTACCATTTTAAGATTTGGCAAATGAAACATATTATGGACGTAAAATGAAACATAGAATGTCACCGTTTTAGACCCGCAGGCCTAATTTTTTTTTATAAATACGTTGTAGCATTTTAGCCCTGGACATTTCCAGAGCTAAAAAGCAAGGACATCAGGGATGTGTTATCAAGTAATCTATACATCTATACATATAAATAAAATTGGAGTGTCTATTTGTAATATTGAAATAACCGTTTTTTACTACATGCATATGAATATATATATACGGTCCATACACCAAAATAACATTTTTTGCAATTTTTATCTGTCTGTCAGTCTGTTTGTTCCGGCTAATCTCTGAAAGGTCCGGACTGATTTTGACGGGACTTATATTGGCAGGTAGCTGATGTAATAGGGAGTAACTTAGGCTACTTTATATTAGAAAAAATAATTTATTTTAATTCATAAAAAATATTTTGTTTCGTGAAAAGTCAGCTAGTTGATAATATAAACATAAATACTGAAAAATACTTTAGGCATTTATAAAATGCAACAACTTTATGATTGATGCCGAAGTAAGACTTACAAGTAACCGATGACTTAAAAGAAGTATTAAATTAAATGATAGAGTGTAAATTTAAAATTGATATGTATCATAAACTTTGTGTTTTACTGCAGTACTATTAATTCATAATTAATAAAACTCAAGTAACGAGAAGTTACAATTAAATAACAGAATTAGAACCTCCCCGGATTAATTGTATGCCATTAGACAGTATCATTGATGGTATAAGTGGCACTGCTTTATCCCACTAGAAGCATGTCATAAAATAATACATATTTCTTCGCACATTTTACTCACTTGGAACACGGTTATTGCCATTTTAAGGAAATTAAATAAAGTATTTATATTATAATTGACCAGGAGACAATAGTTGTTACAAATGAGGAAGGAGTTTCGGTTTTAATTATACGTGTACTAATAATGGTACGTACTAGTGGGACCAATTGATACCAGTTGTACCAGAAATGGTACTGTCTGATGAAACAAGGGCATGCCAAAGGAAAGGTAACATATTATGTTTTGTTGATAGGAATGTGTCTCACCGGCCCAACTGACACCGTTCATACGAATAATCGCTGGATAGGTATAAACGAATTAATATTTTCATAAAATTTTTAATCCAATGCTATTGTCGTCTCAACTATAATTCATATTTACCTATTTATTGGGCACGAAACATAGGTACATTTGAAATAAGCCAGATTGTATAATTAAATACAGTTCCACTGGATTCTTTGTAGGCGTTACGCAAGTCCCGGTTTAATTAGGGCTCCTTATAATTTTTTATAGAATAATGACCAATATAAAATTGCCTCACCAGAGCAAACCGCGGTGGCCGTCGCGAACATTTGTTACCGCGGCAGCCTATTACAAGCTTGTCAGGAGGTGTACATTTATCATCTTGTCGTTATTGCGAAACTGTAACAACTAATATCATTGTTTATCAAGTATAAATCCCTTTTGTATTAGTTTGACAACAAAGAGAATGAACCTGCTTAAAACCTGAACGTTATGTCAATAATTCACACTTTTTATCACTTTTGATCAATTTCCCTATTTATTTGAACGGACACCTTGATTCCGCTCAGGTATATGACAGTGATATGAGGTCAGTTCAAAGAATGACCCAGCGTGTAACAAATCATTAAATAAATATTATGAATAATAATGTTATTTTATTGCATAAAGTTAATCAAAACTAAAATGTTAAGCAAACATTGAGACGTGGTTTATAGCGTAGTGAAAACTTTATGCAGAACTCTTAATTTTCCATAATTTTATATCTTTACTAATATTTAAATATTTTTTTAATTCATTTGGTCCATCCCGCAACAATCTCTCGACTATTGTTATTTGTACAATCTTAAAAGATGGTTCTTTCTAAGACGGATGGGAGGTAAACTCTTCATAACGCTAACCCCTATAATAGAAAGACGAGATTACAGAAGTTGGACTAAAATTGAATCTTGAAATACCTACAAGAATGAAATATTGTATTTTTTACATAGCTTAAAAGTAAGGAGAGGGCTTCCAAACAAGTAAAAATATGATAGATGATAAAATAATTAACTAAAACATATATTTTTCATTAAATGTTTGTTAATTTATTGCGATCCAGTAAATAAACTTACAAAAAATATAAATTAAGATAAAATTATTAGAAATATTTGAGAAGTAGCTAAATAAATATACTTTTTATACTTATTTATAATTAACCCTGTTTTGGCCCTCGGGCTTGAATGGCATTAAGTGCAAACCATAAAAAAAAACTGGTTGGTTGCCTGTAAAGTCGGTATACGGGCGAAAGTTTTACGTGACAACGACTTTGAGTGGTAAAATAATTTTAATGTGAATATTCATTCGTATAGTAGGAAGAAGGATGAAATAATAGTAACAATTTAAAACATTTATTTATACAAAGAATTATATTTAAAACATTAATTTATAGGCACGCGTCCCTTCCACTTTTTATGTCTGTCTCTCTCGCTCTTAGGCGGGCTAACCATGCCCGAGTGGAAGGGACGCGTGCCTCTCACTCGCTCTCATTGTAAGCGCATAACGTGAGCGGAGCGTAACGCAGTTTCTTGAAGTGTCACCCGGCAAACCAATTTATAAGACGTTGTCACGTCAAAAGGAAGTCTGGACTTTTTTTTTCATTTATTCTGTTACCATAAGAAGAACACCACTACTTAAATAGAAATTTTACTTACACGGTCATCGGCTAATATTTTTTATTTTTTGTTTGCTATATTTGGGATTATTCTTAAAGCTGTTTAACATGCAATAAGGTATTTACTTTAACATCATTAGACAATATGTTTTCGGTATCAGTTACTTATTTACTATATTTCAATAATTATATATATTAAAGAAGTTTACAATTCATAGGTAAGTCTCCCCTGGAAAATGGAGGAATTTCGTCATACTTTGTAGGCAGTATAGACAGTATAGATATCTTAGCAAAAAACCATGATTCGGAAAATAGCCCAATTTGTAGTGGGTGTATTGTGTGTGGTTATTATGTATGTCGCCTTTGACGACAACTTTAAATCGGAAGGGCTGATGCTATTCTTCACTGCCGCCGGACAACACATGGCTAATTATTCTAAACGCACAGAATACATCTGTATTCTGAGTAGTAACGATGAAAAATATTTTTGTAATTCGTTTATTTGGTGAAACATTGACGTAATTGTAAATTTTGTGTTTTTGAAGAAGAGGGAAACAAATTTAAATGCATTTTCTTTTTTAAATTAGCATTACCTTAAAATATAACTACAAACGTATACTTTTCATAGGTTCATATTGCTTCTAGCGAAAACTATAAGAATTTTATTTCTTTTCTTTTCTGACGATGTTTTTCAGAAATATAATTTTGACAAAAAGTGTAATTGCGTCATTATTGCACCAAATAAGCGATATGTCGTTTACGTATAGGAAAATCATGAAATAGAAAAAGTTAGCATCTATAAAAAAAAAACCAAGTTTTTTCTTTTATTTTAAGTAAATGTTTAAACATCTATTGGTGTCAACAGCCTCATATGACTTCTGAATCTTCCATAGTTCACAACGTAAGTTGTTTACGTTACACTGGACGCACAGCATACGTCATGTGGGGTGGCAAGCCATAAAAATTGGACATTATGCCAAGGGGTGCAGCGAAGGGCCACAATTGGGTCAACTCGCGTAATTGGTAGGGCAACTACCCGTAAGAACCGAGCACGCGGCACTAAGCTACTGTAAGTAAAGCCAGCGATGAGTGTAACAAACTGGAAGATAAATATCTACACAAAGAGTATAAGTAGAAATTGAAACTGGAAATACTTATGAGATAGGCGTTCTATGAACTTGGTTGAGTTACAAACGTAATTTACTTTTATTTACTTGTCCTATTTGGTAAACATTCTTGGCACTCCTTTTTATTGAAAATGCAGCATTAAACAACTGATAACTAGATTCAATAGGTTTCAGTCTACAATAACGATTTATTGTAAAAGATTATTGACTTTGTTATTATTTTATTTTTAAATGGGTGATTTTGTTAAAAAGTTGTGCCAAGATTGTTTACAAAATAGGACAAGTTAGAATGAACAAACTTAAAGGTGAAATGAAATTGTCGATTTCTTTCATGACTATTTTTTAATAATTAATCTTTCTTTGGTAATAGCAAAAGGAAATCACAAGATAAACTGTGTGTATACAAAGTTATAAAGTAGCAAATGAAATCAAATTCTATGCCTGTATTTTGCTTATAGAAATACAAACGAATCCAATTTAGACTTTATTTAATTAAGGTCTCCCATATATTTATTAATTTACAGACAATAGCAACATTTGCACATTTCAAAACTTTAACTTAAGTCTTAGATCCCTAATTAAGTTGTTGATACTGTGATGCGCGAATAACTTTGTATTTCTACTTGAGTTTCTTAAGTAAAATATATAAATGTTGAGAATTAACATTATAATTGACATTTTTAAATTCTAACAAAATATATTATTGTTATAATATTTTATTGTTTATGATAAACCTTCATTAGCGAAATATTTGCACGTCGAAATATCGACAGAATATTTCGACTTATCCATAGAACAAAGTTCGATGTGATCATGTGATCATGACTAGTTTTTTAGCAAAATGAGACCTTATCTCATTAAATTAAATAAAAAAATCGACATCCATATAACAGAGTTCGATGTGATCATGATGCAAACACTAGTTTTTTTAGCTAAATGAGATAAGGGTCTCATTTAGCTAAAAAACTAGTCATAATCACATGATCACATCGGACTCTGTTCTATGGATAAGTCGATTTATATATTTTAGCAAGGTTTTACGTTTACCATAGTTTTGCGAAAAAAAAAACAAATTATCATAATTATTGACAAATTTTATTTTAAACCAAACTAATTCAAACATAATATGTGTAACGTTTGGTTCGATATGGTTTTTTGATGTTGTTAATAATTCATAATTGGCATCTGTCTGTTTCTCTTGATTGTTAATGTTATAAACTGTTTCAGTCTGTGCCTGAGCCAAAGTACTATAAAACTTTAAGATCTAGATCACAAATAAGCATATTGTAAACTACGTGCGAATCCAGTTTGTGTATAGTTGTTAAGTTTGATATGTTTTTAGCCATACTGTATGTTTTTGAAATAAAAAAAAATTAACAAAAAGAAAACAGACTCCAAAAATTACTCTACAATTGCAAGCACCATTAAAAAGTTAAAAATAATATTCTTTTTGTCTATTCTATGCTTTTACTACATTAATACTAATAGTTAGTTTTGGAGTCGGTGCCAGCAATAATCTACAAAAAATATATATATGTTGTATTCTTCTCAACTTTTTTTTTTGGTATTTTTTTTTATTTCTTGCTTTTTAGTGCGTTATTTTGCAACTAGTTTTTTGAATAATTTTTTATATTTATTTATTATTTAGTTTGCTATAAACACCGAAATCCTTATATGTTACCTGTGATATAAGAACTAAATTTTATGATATGAAAATAAAATGGGACCAATCTGAAGGTATACTCTCTCAAATAAAAAAAGATTTTTCCAAATCGGTTTATAATTGACAAAGTTATTAAGTTACAAACATTAAAAAAAAAGATAAGAAATACAGCCGAATTGAGAACCTCCTCCTTTTTTGGAGCATGTCAAAAAATAATTATAAATAACAAATTAATAACAAATTGAAATCGACACACACACAAAAGAGATTTTTTTGACATACTCATGCTTTTTTATAACTGAAAGTGCGCGGGAGTAAGTGCATTTGGCCCCTGATTTTGAGGGTTAAGAAACATCGTTAGGAGTTCTATGAGTGACCAATTCTTTTTATTTCAAGGTCTTTTATTGTTTTTTATAATCTTAAAAAACTGGTTGGTTGCCTGTAAAGTCGGTATACGGGCGAAAGTTTTACGTGACAACGACTTTGAGTGGTAAAATAATTTTAATGTGAATATTCATTCGTATAGTAGGAAGAAGGATGAAATAATAGTAACAATTTAAAACATTTATTTATACAAAGAATTATATTTAAAACATTAATTTATAGGCACGCGTCCCTTCCACTTTTTATGTCTGTCTCTCTCGCTCTTAGGCGGGCTAACCATCCCCGAGTGGAAGGGACGCGTGCCTCTCACTCGCTCTCATTGTAAGCGCATAACGTGAGCGGAGCGTAAAGCCGGAATTACATTATTGTGTCGGGGTGTGTCGTGGCGCGTTGTGTTGTGGCGGCGACCGTTTACATTTATAAGGCGTGTCGTGGACCGCTCTGGCGCAATTTTCGTTTAGTCATCCAGTAGTCTTTCGTGTGTTTGGGTCAGTAAAATGTTTTCTTCTAGCTCTGACAGTGATTTTGATGAAGATCTTTCATTTCTTTTTCTAATGCAATAAGTTCAGAAGGAAAGAAGAAAGAGAAGGTTTTGTGTACATCCAGGAGGCCTACTATCAACTTTTAGTAAAACATCATGTTTTAAGAACGTTTTGTTTTAAGCTTATAATAACATTACTCAAATTCGTACTATGACCTTCGTAGAACAATATTGTTTTATTCCTGCTAACGAACGAATGATTTCGTAACGTTGTCTATTCCCTGCTAGCTATCATCGCAGTTTATTTGATATGTTCTGAAACATATTTTAGCTCAGTGCAACAAAAGTAAGTAATCATATTTGGTGCCACTTATAATCATTGCTTAGGGTCCAAACAAAGAACTCTTTCTACTTTGCCACTTGAAATTTATGTTGTTAACATAAACAGTGCCCAAGAATGCGTCAATACAAACGTCTATGTTAAGCTACATGTAAGTTTCGGCTTCAGAACGTTTTGTTTTTTCATACCAGTGACAGAATTGTGTGAGCGCGGTGCGTTTAAAATTGATAATAAATTGCATATTAATAAAAATGTCGAACATGAAGTAAGTGAACATTACCTTTTCGTTAAGAAGCTTTAGAGGTGCAATGCTTGAAATTAATTATTTTGTTCTTTTAGTAATAAATCTCGTCGGGTGTCAGTTCGGCAATTAGAAATATTGTGGGAATTTTTAAATATAAATAAAGATATCGCTTCGGCCTACAATAGGTCGTTGCAAGCAAAGACCTACTCCCAGAGAAAGTGGTGTGAAGTGACAGAAATACTCAACGCCATGGGTGATGGAGTTCACAAAGACTGGAGAGGATGGTCCAAAGTAAGTTGCATAATTCATACTTTTAACTTAAGTACAGTCGTTAGCAAATCTTACTCTAAAATGGATTTGATGTAAGTAGATTGAATCGACAAAATAACTGTTTATAATTAAACAAATGGATTATTATTTTTTTTTATATTTTATGCATTTTCAATGCGATCTTATAAGATAAATGATTATAATAGAAAAATACTAGAAAAAATCGACTCGGGTCACAAGTGAATTCTCAGGCGGGAAAAATTTCGACGAGTGTTCGCAAGGCTCGGTAGCTCAATTGGGAGAGCATTGGACCGGATTTCTAAAGGTTGCGGGTTCGTTTCCCGCCTGAGAATTCACTTGTGACCCGAGTCGATTTTTTCTAGTATTATTTTTTTTCTATTATAATCATTTATCAAATGGATTAATGATAAATATCAAGCTTATATAAAGTTTTCTAACATATTTTGTTAAAATTGTACCTTATAAAATTTTTCACATGCATATTTATAATTATTTTGGCTAAATTAATAAAAGTAACAATGTATATCTAATTCATACTTCTAATACATTTTTCAGTACTGGGTGGATCTAAAAGCAAAATTAAAAAAAAGAGTGGCTGCTGTAAAAGGTACTTACAACCGTACTGGAGGAGGACCTTCCACAGAACAGCCTTTGACTGAAATTGAGACAAAGTTTCTAACTATACTTGGAGAAACTTTTGGGCAGGGCTTACCAGGAATACGGGTGGAACCATTCCCACAGGTAAAATAAAAAAGAACAATATGTAAGAAATCAATAAATTTAATTCATATTAATTTATCTTTTTTTTCAGACAGGAGGTACTGAATCTGTATCTGAAGAGATTGAGGTGCAGGATTCACCTGCTTCAGAATCAATATTGCTGCAACTGAATGCTGCTGCAGTTTCGGAGGTGCAGGATTCTCCAATACCTATTCTTTTTCCCATGTCTCCACTTGCTGCTAACCCACAGCCACCCCACAACATAACTCGTACTCCATCCCCCAATTCCCACCGATTGTCCACGCCAGCCCCTTCAGCTGCAGCAGCAGCAGTTGCAGCATCGTCCCCGAGGCGTCGACGACGATGACGAGAGCCACCAATGACGCAGGAGGCTGCAAGACGTGCTCTCGTGCAGTCATCTCAAATGCGAGCTGAGGCTTCTCTTAAAAGTAGTGTAGCTCTTGAAAGGATCGCCCAAAATACCCAAGATATCCAAGATGTGCTACAAAAACTTGAAAGGTACAGTTTTTAATTTTATTATTTATAATAATCTATAACAACTCTGTCCAAATAATTTGATTCCTTGTTCAGTTCAAAAAATAAAATAGAAAATCTTACATAGAAAAACATGGACATAATAATACATGTAAACCACTATTTACTTATACATTAATGCAATTCACTCTGTAAACAAACAAAAGTTCATTCTTCTATAAAATACACTTTTACTTAAAACTACATATTACGCTTAACACATAATAAACTCATTTGCAAAAAAAACGGGCACCTAAGCAATGAACCACTTCAAATGTTAATATTGCTTTGTTTGATAATTATAGGTAGTTTTATCCTCACAATTTGGTAAATTAATAAGAAAATAATCGTTTTCATCAGTATTTGATAAAATTTTGATACAATTTATGGGAAATAATGCTAAACCTCACTAGTAGTGTATGTTTGCTAGTAGTGCATATGCTCATGAAGTAAAAATAAAAAAGTTTTTTTGTTTGTTTTTCTTTAATAAAGTAAAAGCAGATAAATGGTTAGTATCGAGTGTGACCCCCTCTAGCTAAAACCACAGCTTGAATTCGTCTGGGCATGCTAGCGAGTATATCCCGGATACTTGTTTGCGGAATACGTTCCCACTCCGCAGTAATCACATTCTTCAGCTCTTTGATGGTCTGCGGAGCCGGTTGTACTGATCTCACACGTCGTTTCAGAACGTCCCAGACATGCTCTATGGGATTGAGGTCGGGACTTCGAGCTGGCCAATCCAAACGACGAATGCCGACCTCTTGCACATACCTTTTAACATCGCGAGATCGGTGGGCGCGAGCATTGTCGTCCATAAAAACCGAAACTTCACCTAGAGCGGCAAATGCAGGTTGTGCATGAGGAATTAGAACTTCCGTTATGTATCGATGCCCAGTCATTGAGCCGTTTTCAATGAAGACTAACTCTGTACGATCCATTGAATTTATTCCTGCCCAAAACATAACAGAGCCCCCACCATAAGGTGTGATTTCTTCGAAACATGCCTCTGCAAAGCGTTCTTCTTGTCTTCTTAGCACTCGCCGACGTCGATCTTCACCGAACAGAGATATCCTGGCTTCATCAGAGAACAAAACCCTATTCCAATCTTCTTGAGTCCATGATTCACAATTTCTGGCGAACCTAAGCCTGTGAACTCGGTGCTCACGGAGTAATGTGGGGCCGCGGGCCGGGCGGTGACTGCGTATATTGGCAGCGAGAAGCCTCCTCCTGACCGTCCATAGACTAATATGCACATTTCTTACTTCTTGGAGGTTGTTCTTAAGATCCACATACGAAGATTTGCGATTTCTCAATGCGCGACTCACAAGAAAACGATCATCACGTGGTTGGGTACATGGTTTTCTTCCAGAACCAGGCCTTCTCTCGACGGAACCAGTCTCCTGATATCGCTGCCAGGTCCTTTGAACCGTCGAGCGACTAACATTTAGCCTCCTAGCCACGAAGCATTGGCTCCAACCCTCTTCAAGTAGCGTGATAATTTTGGTAGCTTTTACCACTTTATCTACCATTGTTGATACAGCCAAACAGCAATAAATAAAGCTTTGACAGTCAAGGATATGAAATTAATCGATAAATATTGAATAAAAGTTATGAAAGTCGATGTTAACTTCTGGAACTTCACGCCAAAAATGTAGGATAAAAAGGGGTTTTCTGTAAAAATGAGCATCAAATGAAAATTTGAATTTAGAACGTACTTTTTAAAATACCACGGCATTTTTAAAACCGGCCAGTAACGTGTACAAACGATTGAAACCTTTTTTGTATTGTATCTTTTTAAAGATAAATGAAAATCAAAACCGCCCGTTTTTTTTGCAAATGAGTGTATTATCTACTTAATACTAAATAGAAAATCTATATAATAATAAAAGCTAAAAAATAAGTAATTAACTTAATGTTATATTTTACACCATACAAACAATATATTTATATGTACCTACACTGGCTAAATTGAAATTATTATAAAATCATGAAAATAATAAAATAGTACATGTAAATGGCTATTTAATAATACAATAACTTGTGTCACTCAATAAACAACAAATGAATTATTTAAATACACTTTTACTTAAAACTATATATAAATTAAAATATCATTATGTAATGGTACATAGGAATCCTATAGGTAATTAATTTTATTAATAAATTAATACAAACAAAATTTTTAATTATCATTTACACTTTTCAGGATCGCAAGTGACGCCTTTCCCAGAGCTGGTGAATGAGGGAATTCCGCATAGCTAACCCATCTTGCAGAGCCCTATTATTGCTATGTGACTGTTCACCAATATCATCACTGAGTTGCAATTGGGATTCTTGTATCCTCTCTTCGTTGCTAAGTTGTTCCACAGGAGTGTTTGCTCTATTGCAAATATTGTGTAATATAACGCATGCATTTACAATTGAACCAGCTACATCTGGTGAGTAGTGCAATACTCTGTGGGCAAGCAAACAACGAAAACGGGCTTTTGCCCAATTGCACGCTCAATGACATTCCTCGTCCGAACATGCAAATTGGTGTAGTGTGCATCTGGAGTACTGGGAGCTGCATTTAATATGGGTGTCATCATCGTCTTTCTTAATGGATACCCAGAGTCACCTGTAATGAAAAAACAGAAATATACATAAATAAATATTAAAGTTGATTCACATTAACAAACATGACTTTGTTAATTATAAAAAAGACAGATTATTTATAATTATAATAAATCTTTACCAAATTCACAGCTTAGTTTTAATTTAATTTGTGCCCTTATTATTTTTTTATTTATTACATTAGTTTTGATTTAATACCCCATTATTTGAAAACTAATACTTACCAAGGAACCAAGTATTCTCCGTATTACTTAGACTTTCCAAGTGAGCTCTTAATGGGTGATTAGACCATATAAATGAGTCATGGGATGCACCACCATAACTTGCATCTACACTTAATATCTGCATGTTGGCATCACAAACCTAAAACAAATAATATGGTTCTGTTATATTTTAGTAGTCTATTAACAATTTATAGGGCATTGGTGCTAAGTGTCAATATATTTGCATATTATACTACTGACCAAAACATTCTAGACAGATAAATAAATTTATAAAAGAGTGAAGTAAATAAATAGTGACATTTATTAAATTTATTAATGAACATGAAAAGCTTCTTCAAATAATGTTATTATTTATGACAGCAAATAGCAAAACTACTTACCAATTGAACATTCAGCGAATGATAATGTTTACGACTGAAAAATTGTTCTTCATGAATTGCTGGTCGAACAATAGCAACATGGGTACAATCAATACAGCCCAAAACTCCTGGCATCCCAAACTTACTATAAAATCTAAAAGAAATTATAATTTCTTATGTTTTTATCAAGAAATATAAGTAGAGTGCAATGTTTTAAACAGTTTAAAAATACAATTTATCATTAAATAAAATCATACTTACTCTGCTTTTATTCTGTGGCGATCTTGATCATTTGTAGGGAAGGCTATATATTTTTGCCTCATCTCCAAACTATTCAGGATTGATGTAATCTGTGCTATTACAGTTGAAACTGTTTGCTGAGCCATCAATTGACCTTCAATGTTACCAATAGGGCGTTGATAACAACCAGTTGCATAAAATGACAAAGCGGTCAGCACCTTAAAATGACAATCAATATTAAGTAGGTCTTCTTATTTAACAACCATTTATAACAATAGCAATGCAAATACACAATTCATAAACAAATATACATATATTTTTCATACTAAACAGTATGTATAATACCTTGGTTTCTACAGATAAATCAGTTGACTTTACGGGTGACTTGAGGTGAGGTTTTAACTCCTGGATGAGGTTAGTTGCCAATTCTTTAGTAAGCCGATAACGCTTCACAAACTCTGCTTCGTCTAATTCGAAAGGGTCGCTTTCCTGGCGAATATTTCTTCGACGCTGCCTTCTATTTGCGTTGGCTTCCGCGTTATCGCCTTCCAAGAACTCAAACATTTCATATTCGTCAGCCATCTAAAAATTATCATTGTTTATCACTTCGACATCAAATAATATACAGAATTTGCTTTCGTTATGAAGATTAATAAATACACAAACATCCTACTTACCTTTTATGATCAAAAAACCAATATTTGAATCAAATAATTCAAAATAGTTTTGTTTCCGTCGTGAAATAGTAACTTTTTTAAGATTGCTAAAATTGACACAAAAACAATATTGCTAACTGTCAAAAGACACGTCGTAGTACGAATTGAGTGAACGATTTAGCAATGACGTCACAAAACTTCTAACGGAAACAATATTAAAATAAGCTTACTTTAAGAAGGTCATAGTACGAAATTGTATGGTAATATTAAAACAATACTGCGCTAAGAGATGACAGTAGGCCCCTAAACAGATTAAGAAGCAGTAGAGGAGAATTTCATTGTCTCGTTAAAGAATAAGGGAGTGATGAAGAACGATTTCAACGTTATTTCAGAGTTACTCATACACAATTTGCAGACATCCATTCTATGATTGATAAAGATATTAAAAAAGAAGACACTACATTTCGTCGTCGTCACTTCGTAAATATATTCTTTGAGGTATTAGAAGTAACATAGGATACTTTTTATTAAAAAAAAAAGAATAAAAAAGCGGGCGAAGCCGCGGGTAAAAGCTAGTATGAATATAAATAAACAAGCCACATACTATTAAGATTACCATAAAGTAAATATGCTCTCGGCTAGATCAGAGACAACGCCACGACAGATAGCCAAGCGTACTATTCTCGTGTGTTGTGTCGCGACATATCCCCTCCACCGTTGTGTCTCCGATCTAAATCGCTAGATCGTTAACGCGCCAGAGAGCGTCACGACATACCACACGAGAATAATGTAATTCTACACATACAAAATTGATAGTTCAGATACGCGCCAGATGCTACCAGAAGGCGCCACGACACAACCCGACACAATAATGTAATTCCGGCTTAACGCAGTTTCTTGAAGTGTCACCCGGCAAACCAATTTATAAGACGTTGTCACGTCAAAATATTTTGCAATACAAATATTGTAAAATAAATATTTATTTTACAATATTTCAATCACCCAAATCAGCCAGTTTTGGGATAGTGGGTATGTCTGACCTTGGTGAAGCCTCGTTAAGCAGAAGTTCTGTCATAAAATATTACGTCTGTCGAAGCAATAATCGCATGAGTCATAAACACGAAAACGACTGTAATTAATTGTAACCTATTTGTATTCCCCGTTGAATGTATGGGGGAACAATGTAAACAACATATTTTTTGTTAACTCTTAATTTAGAGATACCTTTTTAGGATTTTGCGTATTGTTGGTTTTGTCCTCGTTTGAATTATATATTTTTTTACTATTAAAAAATTTAAACAGGGTTATCACAACATTAAGTTATCAAATCTTTAGAATTTCCCAATCGATTTTCAATTTAAAAGTCTGGCAAATACTTTTTTAGCCTCAGAAATTGATGAACACTTTAGTACGTTGTCTCATTATTATTGTCGTATAACGATTATTATTGCACTAGGTACGTCAAGATAATGTTGTACTAGGAAAAAATTGGACTGTTTTTTCATAGAACACTATTTTTTGAAGTTATAATTCTTTAGGCAACAATTTTATTTTAAAGTGGTTTTTATATTATAAACTTTTTTAAGTGCGTTTATTGATTTTGAGGTTAACTGTCGGCACGTATTCTTTTTATTGATTTGAGGTTAACTGTCGGTTTGTTTTCTTTTTATTTGTTTATAATATAAATTATTTATTTAATTAAATGATGTCAAAGAAGTATAAGTTCTCACACGCCTACATAAGTACACGCACCCATAATTTTAATAATAATTGATGAATATGTATCAATTCATCAGAAGAAAAATACATATCTGAAAATACCTTATTTTAAGCGCTATAGAATAAAAGTTTTATTGGCGGGATAACATAATATGTATTATACACACGTTTATTGTTAATTTTCAATGTCTTAAACACGCAAAGTATACTTATAGATATTAATCAGAAATCGCAAAAACTAGCAAAAAGTACATAGCGTCACCAGTGAACACATAACGCGTTTACACAAGAACTTTTACGTGTAAAGTCTACAAAAGTAACACGTGTACGTAACAAGTTTAATTAATTTTACATTAGAAAATAAAAAAATATTTGCTCAAAAGGGTGGCAACCCTAAAGGTGATTGAACTAAGTGTTAGAGATTTAGCATATAATTGCTGAACGAAGATGTTTAATAGCAATATTCTTATTTTGAGCCTGATAGAAATAATGAAAAAAAAATGTCACGGAAAAACATATGTCTCTCTCACAGAAATTGATATTATAACATGAGAATTATTGTAGTGCCCCGCAGTGAAGGATTGTTATTTTTCGTCTTAAATAATTATCTAATCTATAATACAACAATCAGATTTTAGTTTCGAGTTTATAGCCCATTAAATTATTTGAGTGGCTTCGCAAGCGTAGATTTTTAGTTTTTAATACCTTCCCTATTTTTTCTGTGCCTACTTACAGAAGAAACTAAAGTCTCGTCGACAAAGCTTATATAATCATCTCAGTCGTAAGACTTCCGTTGTGGAAGTCTCCACAAAAATGGGGGTTTTACCCCCCACCCCCCAAACGGGTTGGAGATCGCAGTAGAAGACCAACATTTGGAAAACGCTGCAGCTGCTGAAAAACGTGGTAATTACTTCCAGAATCATTAGTCGCCTTTTAAGATAACCTTAAGTATGTGAGGAGGGTTTGTGCTTACTACTGTATAGTTCACATAATTTAGTTAGTGCATTTTAAAAGACAATATTCACCTAACAGTGCCATCTGTTGATTTAGTTCAGACAACATATTTTTCCAATTTTTTATTCTTACCCCATATAGCTTAGGTGTTATTTTTATATATATCTGCGAGGACCTTTTAGTCTTAGTCATATTTTATCAATTTGTGTAGTAACCGCAGACCTTCGCAGACCTTTTTATAAAGCTTTTTAAGTTATACAACTTCTCTATAGAATGTTTTTAAATGAGGTAGCGTTTTTTCTTCAATTTTAGTTGTAAAAGAGGTTCCCACGAAATCTTTTTGTTTTAACAGAATTATATTATGTATAACATTAAAGAATCCCATAGAAATTGTAACCCACTATTTTAGCCCTTTTGGGGTCCGTTCTCGAAAAATGTTGAAAAACGTGTTAGTTTCTTCGCAGTGAAAATTCAAAATCTAATTTTACAAATAGTCCGTAAGATACTCTATTTCTATACAAAAGTTTTTTGCTCCTTTTTGCGTCTCAGAGCTCAAGCTTCCTAAAATCCATTCTTATTCTTTTAACAAAAGAAACATCTCTGCAAAAATTTCAGCTTTCTATATTCAAAGGTTTGGGTTGAGCGTTAAGTGATTCAGGGCATTTCTTTTTATGCATATATTTTAATTCATGGTTTATTTTAAATGAAATTTCAAATTAAAATTTTAAAAATAATTCTTAATATACTTAAACAGTCATACATACGGAGTGGTTTATTTGGATAAGACGGTTACGAATATAAAATATAATATAATACCAAGGTCTTATTAATGTAAATTAGTTTCTATTAGATTTTCAAACATAAAAGTAGTTATACTGACATAAGTATAGTAGTGGAACATATCGTATTAAGAATATTTTTGTAGATATTGCTATAAAAAAATACGCATGTAAAAAAACGACCACGCCTCCAAGCCCTCAGGTAGGATTCGAATCCAGGACCTTTCGCTATCCGGGGGAGAGCTCTCACCGCTGAGCTACCGAGATGCTCATGCGTATTTTATATCTTACTAGCTGACCCAGCCACGCGTTGCTGTGTTATAAATTAAAATAAAACCTATCCTATCTTTTCAGTTAGATCAAATAACAGATAGTTACGAAGTTTGATCAAAATCGGTTAAGTAGTTTAGGAGTCCATCGCGGACAAACAACGTGACACGTAATTTATATATATTAAAACAGAAATATGGCATTTTGAATACAAAAAATTCCTCATTATTTTTAAATAAAGTATAGCCTATATTTACCCTAAAAGTTCAAGTGAAATAGGATGAGATAAACTTCAACATCATACAAACATAAAAATTAAAAAAAATTACATCTTTATTTTATTAGTATAGATTGATAGAAATCTCATATATTAGACTTGTTCTAACATGTTTTGTGTAGCGTCGAAATCCCGTTTTTCTCGCTACATGTATTGGATTTACGACCGGACGTGTCCTCGAGCAGGAGGAAGTTTAGTTTCGAACCTGAGTTGCATCGCACATTTTCAAATAAGATTCGGAAATTAAGATATCTGTGTTGTATATTTTTGAAATTTCTTTCATATTTTATTTGGAGAGCTCGAAAAGAAACAGTATCAAAAGACTGTTGCATTTTTCTGTAAAAACCAATGGAATGACTGGTATGGAAAATACAGTTTATTTTATTATTTTCTTTCGTTTTTAAAATTAGACTTAGATCAGTTTAGAACATTCAAGTTTTGACATACTCGATAATTCTGTCCATTTTTCTCTATAGAATATGGAAAAAAGTTTAACAACATAATGTATTAACAAATAAATAGGTAACGTCTTCAGTCTTCGACCTGTCTGAGAATTCACTTGTGACCCGAGTCGATTTTTTTTAGTATTTTTCTATTGTAATAATTTTATCTTCAGTTTGTTAATTTTGATTACCGGCATGTTGTGTCCGGCAGAGCAGAATAACTAAGTCTTCACACTTAAAAGTACATTAAATTTATAAATAAAGTAAAAAATATATATATTAATAAAAAGAAAAACGTAATAGTCGATTTTTGAAAGTTCCCCTACATTTCTCTGGTCTGTCATCATCAACCCCTGATTCCCTTATCATGGGACCACCTTTGAAATATCTTCTTTCCAACAAAAAAATAATCACCAAAATCGGTTCATAATGGACGATGTTATCAGCGAACAAACATAAAAAAAAATATATACGGTCGAATTGAGAAACCTCCTCCTTTTTTGAAATCCGTTAAAAAGGCATAAAATGCGACTAATGATACTGTAGGTACCCTCCAGGACGTAAGTCCAACAGTGGACAACCGTAATGATCTGATGACAAAGAAGTGTGTATCGTTACGAAGTAGTTTAGTTAACATTGAGAAACACACTTAGACATAGGTACTTAATTTTTGAGTTTTTATGTACTAAGTATTAAATGAATATTTAGAAAAAAAATTGTCAATAATCATTAGCAATTTTGTATAAAAAACCAAAAACATGTTTTATTCTAAATGCTTAAATTTATAATACACTTATTTTGCAGTTTTTAATTTTTTCGGTTTTTTATATTTTTCTTATAAGAGAATCAGGAATAATAAATTAAACGTAATAGATGTTTATCTATAACAAGGAACTTGAGCGAGTTACTTGAGTAAACAAACAGAGTAACTAGTTTTTCTATATTATGACAAAGAAAACATAGATCATTTGTTTACATGTTATTTATTTATAGCAAAATAGGCTGAACAGCTTTGCGGGCTGGCACAGAGCAGGGATCACGCAAACAAAATACTTTTATCCCGGTAATATATTCCCCGAGGCAATATTCAGAATATAGGAAATGGCAGGTGGAAAATAGTTAGAAGTATATTGCTAAAACGCACAATAGTGCTAGCAATGGTAATTTTTTTTTTATTTTATTTATTTCGTAAAAGGTCCCCAGAAAGATAAAATTCTGAAGTCCACGATAAGAAAGTAAGGGGCAAAAACTAGTAACATACAAGTTGCTGGACCGCTGAAATGCTCAATGTTTAAGAGCTTGGGATGCTGAAAATTATTTTAAAAGGTTTTCATTTTATAAAGTTTCAGCAGCAGACTCAAATGATAGAATCAAAAGTCAGCGGTAAGGAAATGAAAATCTCATTTGTTTCCATCTTTACATTTGCGGGTTTCTCGACTTTGAAAAACAATTTCCGTTCTAGTTTGCTTTTAAAGATGGAAGTTTTATTTTGTTACATTTTATGTGACAATTCACTACGTTGTTAACGCTTTTAGTCATATTTACTATAAGAGTCTTGGAATTTTTGTATGTCGATTTATAGTTCCAGACCTTAATCTGCTTGACACTCAAAGCCGTCTTGAACAATAACGTATTTGGAGGGCTTGGGTTTTCTACAATAACAGTTTCCATAATACCATACAATTCGAGAAAGTAAAAAAAATCGATGATTTAGACGAAAATGCTAATATAATCGGCTTCAGGAACATCATTATATGCTTAAAACGTTTCACAAGATAATTCTATATCATTGATAAAGATTGAAATCTAATTAGTTATGTTGTGTAGATCTTGTTATAAAATGCAGAACATCAACCCACAAACAAAAGTTTATTTTTGTTTCTAATGTTGAAGGAATATATATTACTTATTAGTATAATTGTTGATCAGTTTCTGTGACCTTATTTACGTCACAGACTAAGGGATAAAATGAAAAAAAAAAAATTACACAAACATAAAGAACCGTCAATCATTCTTTCCAACACATTTTGTACTGTTCAATTCAATTACAGACTATACAACGAAGTAAAACCGAAAGCATCTCGGGAACGTGGCTGACCGATCACTAGCCGAATTTAATCATAATAATTTATTAGTCTAGTTTAAATAAAATCCTACCAGGCCTGTGTAATGGATACAAGGGTAACGGATAGGCATACATAATTACTATACATAGTAATATATCTAAGTAATTAATTACAGTGGAGCCGTGTGGTGTCTGTGGATAGACCATTTTCAACTACTCTTTCACCAGTCAGAATGTCAGACGCAATGTCGTTTAGACTAGACTAGAACAAACCCTTTACCCTGGTGTCGTAAAAGGCGACTAATGTAATAGAGGTAATCATCATACACTTTTTTTTATTAAACTTAGGAAAATGCGTTACGCATACTGCAGTTATGTGGGGCTCTCCTCCATTCCCCCATCCGGCTTAGTGCCCGATGGAGGATTGGAGGCCTACCCACTAAAATCCTAAGTATGCACCCCCGTACTGCCGTTGGTCTCGTGGGGTCATTGGTGGCTTTCACCACGGGGTGCCTGGCAGACTGGCCCGAAGGCCATCCACAATGGAGGATACCCGGGTGCATGTGGGCATCCCCCTAGACGTGCAAGGCTGGCTCAGGACCGCCCATCTTTCGCCAGCTGGTCTTGCTAGGAGGAAGGAAGGCATCGCTACCTCTGCCCCCCCCCCCACCCCTCTCCACCTGCGACAGTGAGAGTCCCTAATGGACCCCCGCGGGACTCTCGCAACCGCCGCTTTCACTATCTCCCAGCACCTTCCTCAACTGAGGAGGGGTGGAGACGGCCTGCTCCTGACTTCAGGAGTTGGGTTTTGATCTCCAACACGTCGCTGTGTGCGCGATGACAGCGCCTCTAGTGACCACAATTATTGTGGACTTGAGTTCTGTCAAATAATGGCAACTGGATTGTTTGATAACGATTTCCGGATTGTTTTTCAGCGAAATTAAATAAAAATATCTAAAAAAGTTGGTGCATATTAATAACCGATTTTCCTACCTTAACAAAAAAATGGTATGTTATAATACGTACGGGATTTGAATCGCTAGAACATGATATATATTTCCAACCTCAAACTATGCAAAAAGGAAAAAATAGTATTAGAACAGCATGTGAGAAACGTTGAAGAGCTTAGAACCAACGGACAAAGCTACTTAATATAAGCTCTGATAGACAAACGTCTTTACTGTTACACATAATCCCTTCGAAACATCATTTAAAGTGAGTTCATATCTACTTATTGAAATTGTATTTTTGACATTTCAATAAAACACTTTTTTCCGGATTTTGCGCATATTTTATTTTATTTTATATTTAATCCTTAAAATAATTATTAAATTCTCACTATGATTACATTGTATACTACTCGGAAATTGGGGCCCTTCCGAGAAGAACTGGCGAAAGAAACTCGGGCAGGGGGACCAACCTCCATCTTACTGTTATTATTTGCAAAAAGAGCTAACTTCATCATCAGGTCTTGCAATGTGTGTAATTTACACACATTGTTACTCAGTTACATACAATATAATCGTAGTGAGAATTTAATAACTAAATAAAATGTAAAAATAAAACAATTTGATATGCATAAAACAATTTTAACAATTAGGAACGTGCTCGATTAAAATATTGTGAACATGACAACCATTATAAAAAATATGAGCAAAATCCGTAAAAAGTGTTTTATGCAAATGCGTAATGTGCGCGGAAGTGTACGAACTAAGTATTGTATTTTTGAGTTAGTGCACCTCAACTTATATTAATTAATTTAATGTTAATTTTAATTCCAGATAAATGATGAACGTGTCGTTACGAATGTTAAGTGCGAGAGTGTTTATATTCAAAGTGGCAAGTGCAAACATATTGCTGCTTTGATACATTATATCAACACAGAAGAAAGTTTATCAAAAACAAGTAGCGAACAACAATGGGAAAAACTTTTCCCGCCTGTTTCTACACTTTATAACACTGTGACCCATATCGCGAATTTTAACGTTTTTTCTCAAAAATTCTTAATAGCGTTAGTATGAAATTGTATGAAAATATTGCAATTTGATACATGACAGTCCAGAGTTATTTCACATTTCTGTCACATCGCGCGCTGCGATCGATTTGACGGTCCCCACCACCCACTTTGCACATAGCGAATACGTCGAGATTAAGGAAAAACATTTTTGGGGGAAGAATTAAATACCCATGACACAGTTACAAATTATTCTTTACACAAAGTTGACCAAACCGACCGAAACTTGACCCCGGGACCGTTTGGTTTCGCTTTCGGCTTGGTAGGGTTACTGGTGCTGCTCGGCCAAGCCCGTCGTCAATTTGACTGTGAAATAAAAATGAAAAGCGAAAACTCACTAACCTAACAGATTTATTCGCAGCGTAAGCAGATCGCGAATACGAACGAAGTCCGATTCATTACGTCGGAAATTTGTCCCAAAGGATAAAAGGGAGCTGTCATTGGCCTGAATACATTTTATTTCCAAGGACAAAGGAGATTGGACTTTTTTCTTATAGACTGCTTAAGGTACTGCATTAGAAATTGGTCGGAGCTGTATTGGTCGATTCCTTTGCCAGTTGCGATTTTACTAAGTTTAGTTTTTCATATATTTTTATGGGCATAAATAAAACAGCTCGATGACGCAGTAGTAATATCTCCGGCTTACGTTCTAATGAAAGAAATTCTTTCTTTCTTTCTAGTAATACGACCCGCTTACGATTCTGTAGGTTAAGCAGCATTTGCAAAGTATCAGATGGGTAAGTAAAAACTCGAAATCCTCCGTGCTTCGGGAAGCACGTTGTGTCGTTGATCGTTGTATCAATCTAATTTCCTTTCATTTGCGATAAAAAACTTATTAAAGGCTTCTTTTCTGACATCTTAAAATAGTAGCTTTCGAACAGGATGTGGCGGCTAACTTAAGTTATAATAAAAAAATTATAACATCGATTTCTTTTTGCTAATAGTCAAATAAATTTTTCGGAGGTGATACCAATCAGAAAATCAAAAAAACTATTTCTCTCTGTACAAGTACATGACAGCTTCATGTTGAAAAGATTGCATAATGTTTAAGGGCTTTAAAAAGTCACATTCCATCGCCATTAGATAACAGTTAAAAAATAAAATGTCAATTTTGGCGGGCATAAAGTAAATGTCAGTTGCGTTGTGCGTGTCAACACCGCTGATAAATGATCCGACGAGCATAAATCACACGAATGCGGTTGTCTTCAATTAGTGTTGTCGAAAAAAATCATTATCCGACGTCTTTAGTATTTGTGATATCGAAATTACATTTTATTTCGTTTAATCATGGGATATGGCTTTGATAGACACAACACAAAATTATTATTCATTAAAAAATCAATCGCTTTATATACCTAACTTTAGTCAAAAAATGTTTTGTCTTTTTTAATAGAATTACGATTAAAGTTGAAGAAAGGACAAAACATTCAATAACCAAAAAACGTTTATTAAACATTTCAGAGTTTTATGAATAATTAGATAATTACGGTTAATTTTCAAATGCGTAAAAAGAACTTACTAATCCTTTTGCGTTCGACTTTGTGGCTAACTTAACGTACATGTCCAATTGTATATCACATCATTCATGTGAATTGATGATGTGCACTTCCTTCGAGGGCCACCGAAGAAGTTTTAGATATGTAAATAGGTTAAAAGACGGTGAAAATATTACTCAAAAGGTTGAACTTGTACGGGAACATTTATTTTTGTAAACCATTAATTAAAATAAGAATAAAGCAATTTTTATCAGCAAAAACTTTAACTTGACTGAGTTGTGAGGAGGGGTACATCGCCTGACATTCTAGTATTAAATCTAACGGTCATCTGGCAGAGATCACTATGAGCGATAAGATCACCCATTGTAACGCAATTTTAAGTTTAATATTATTCTGTTATTTCCTTAATGCGGTGTCATCATTAAAGTGTTCTGTATTGTACTTTAGATATCAAAATAACAAAAATACGATTAAAAAAAGATATAACTTAAAATAAACAATATATAATTATGTTTTAAGGTACAGTTAATGAGACATGTCAGATTTTTGGCGTAGACAAACGAGAAAATTAAGTCAGAACTGTACTAGATAAAAGTTATACACAGTCGTTATTATTGTCTAGCGAAGGTCCAAAAAATGCTACGATCCATTCCTCATAGGACATTATTGTAAATTTTAATATCCACATTCGTAATTTTTTAAATGGATGACCTTTATTTTTTTATGACTTGAAGAACCATTTTATAGCTATGTTTTTGCAAGGCGTCTTATGTATACCGCCTTATAAATGTACCATTACAATATCGTAATTTGAATTTGGAATGGATCGTTACATTTTTTATAATCCATAGAGAACATCTTTACCCCAGCCGTGTGTGTTAATAGACTAAAGAGATTTACAAGTAACATACTAGAGTAAGCAGTTACGTCTTAACAGTATTTTGAGATAAGAATTTGTAAGCGATGGGAAGTGCACTTAGAGCATAATTTATTACATTTCTAATTACCTTTAAATGTGTCAGATACTTAGTTAACTGCTGAGTTAGACACAGTAAGTTTCCATTACATAATAAAATAAATTACTTTAAAATAAAAAAGTTTGTTACGACTTGTGATTTTATCTAAGCTTACCTTAGCTTTAGATGAAAGACGAGGTAGATTGATTTTCTCTCTCCGTGCTAACGTAGGCATGTATGTTATTCTATATTTGACTGGTTTGATCAAGTATATCATCATTATCCATCTACTGCAATACAGGTCCTGGTTATGAATGAAAAAACGGTAACCATAACATACCATACCAACCAAAACCCATGGGGAGGGTATTATTAAATAATAATAATATCCAGACTAAAATTATTTGTTTAAAGTATTCTATACGTTGTTCAAGTATTCTATAATGTATTCTATCCATAAATAATTATATAAACGACTATAACTCGGCAACGAATGCTTGTGCTGTTACCCCCACTAGAATTCGAACCATTGACATAGAAGGTAGGATCGCTCTGTTGCAAAGCGGCTGTTAATTTAGATTCAGGCCATCAGGATTGGTATATTAAGGACTGTAGATGCGGGTATGACCAATGTGCTATTCGAAACTGCCGGATATAGTAAACTATTTGGTCACTTTTCCGATGATTAGCTTTTGGGAAAGTGCTTTACCATCACAATCGTTCATCATCGAGCTCTACATTTAATCTTATTAAATATACTTGTCACTTTTTTATGTCCGCTCATTTGATGTAACTGGCAATAAAAATAATTTATTTTTTCATGTCGTAACTCGCGAACCATATATAGCACCTCTAACGTGCTATAACGGTCCCTGTCATAAACCTGTGTCGTGATGTCTCTTTATCCTTTGCAAAACATGTTAAAGCCAGAAGGGCAGCTTGTAAAATTAAGAAGTTAGGTGTTAGTTCGATAGACGTCTGTAAAATCCATTCTCGGTTGTGTCAAGGAATATTAAGATATTCTCTGTGCTCAAAAAATACTCACAAAATATAGACCTCACCTTCGAGGTTCCGAAATTGATTTATATCTTGGTTGATAATTGAACTCGCTTAAGAATGGCTGACTGCTGCTGTAACTTGAATATTAGATTCCTGATATTTTGAAGAAAGCATTTGTCTGTGACTACTAAAGGTATCAAGTTCAGTTGATATAAAAATAAATTGTTATTCCAATTCTCCCACTTTTCCAAATTTCTAAGAGTGAGTAAAAATATATAAAAATTTTAACATTGTTGGGTTTAGACAATTTAAGACTACGGCATCGTTATCAAAAGTGCTAGCAATTTTATCGCTTTCGACTGAAAACTATTAACAAAACGAACAATATTAACACCACATGACACTGAACCTGTCCTAATTCTTCTTTTGTAGTTCATGATTGTCAACTATTCAATGTCAGTCAGATCTTCTCTATGGATGAATACGTAATAAGAAGAATCGGCTAAACCAAATAATGGGCGCTGAAGACCTAATCATCCCATACCTCCCCGACATCACAAAATGGGTAGCAGTGTTTTTCGAATTATGGTCTTTGACTGCGATATCTAACTCATCTGCCAAGCGTGGAAATCATAGCTTTTACAGAGACGTCTTTTATTTATACTCTCTACTCAATTATACTTTGTCCAATGTAGGATGATACTTTTGACAGGTGTCACTTCCTTATTGCTACGTACTTAGGTTGCGTTTGTTTCCTTATGTTTGGCTTGACATTGCAACTTTATACCTTCTATATAGGTGTCAACTGTCAAAAGTATCATCCTACATTGGACAAAGTATAATAAAATGTACAGTTGAACATTTTATTAATTCATTTATTAATTGTTACCTAAACACATATAGCAAAAGGAGTTAAAAAGAAAAATGGGGGTTGCACTCCGGGAGTGCAGGCAGAAGTGAAAACTTGAACTTATGGCGCGTTAGGCACTTTTTTGGGTGAGCATTTTTAGGTGCGCTCGCGACAGATGAGATTTTACACAGATATACTCCGCGTGTATTCTTATAATATATGTATACTATACGCGCATTTTTTGAAGTTTTCACTTCAAAAAATGTGTATTTATAAAAGTACATATCATGAATCCTGAGAAACCAGAAAAGCCACATTAATGATTTGTTTGTAGAAAAATCCTAAAAATTATAACTTACAGGAATTTTGGAGATGTAAAGAAAATTTAATTTTAAAGGTAGACTTGACACTATTTGATGCGGACATTAAGAATGGCTTTAATACAAAACTTGGTGTAACAAGGTATTAAAGTAATGATATACTTCTTTGGCTGACCGTAGAGCATAGTATTGGATATACGGATGCTTCAAATAAAGAAAACAAAAAGCAGAAAAAGACCTACTGACCTATGATTTAATTCCTGTCATGATGATTATGATATTGAGTCGTTCCACCAAAATATGTCCCGGTTATTTTTAGTGTCTGTAAAAGATATGGCGAGATATCGTTGATGTAGAAACATTTCATATAAATGTGATTTTGATAAAAAGTACTACGGAACAATATTTTTTTCAATACAGGTTCAATAAACTTTCTATTATTTTCTGATGTTCTTATTCTGGTAAACAGCTTTTTGGATGGATCCCACGCTGACATGCAACCTGTATGCAGGTTGGATTTGATGTTTAAAGCTGAGTCTAGTCTAATCTATGGTTAAGGGCATCTATCTCAGTTTACACAGAAGATGTTGATACTTTCTTAATGCTGTTTCTATGTTTAAACGTATTTTGAAACGTATTTTGAGTACTGGTATTTTAAATTACCACTACGTTTGGTTGATACAACTTTAGTGCAATTGTAGTGAATATGAAAAACAAAGAAATAGTTTTAATTAATTTATACTAATAATTAACAATACAAATCAAAATTAAAACTATTATCTAATAACCTGAAACTATTTAAATAATTTTCACATTCATTCCCAAAAGTTATTAAACTTTTTTCTTTTTAATTAATCGTTCTAAAGTATTAACAGATAAAACTTTTGTAAAACTCCAACTAGCTTGTACACATGGCATGTATAGTTAACTTGTATTTTTAATAAGACTTTATGGCTTGGACAAATGTCCTTTAAGCCATGTCGTGATAATTTTTAATTTTATTTATTTATTTAACAGTATTTATTTAATAGTATTCAAACTAAGTGAACAGCTCAGTTACAGCTGTTTTACTATAAATATTGTTAGATTCATTCGCATCAGCACCCAGCCAGCCACCCACAATCGAACTAGCAGAGAAACATCTGTATCTCGTATTATATGTACAGAAACGTATTCCAACAAAATACATTTCCGACTAATTGGAACTTAATTTGCTTTGCAGCTGCCAAACGAGAGATTGATGTTCGATGTGTGCTGGTAACGGGAAAGCAAAAAACAATCAAACGACGGCATAAAATCTGACGTCATCTATTTGTGCGGCTCAATTCATATTAATTTAATGCGGGATTTACACGGGTCGATTTCGTCGTGCGGCTAGTCGCTTCATAAATCGCTTCACTAAGCCGCATCGTTAGCCCATTTACACGGGTGACTAAAATCGCACGCGGCTCGGTCATTTCCTTCGAAAATGTTGAGAAGAAAAGGTGTTCGTTAAAGTAGTTAGTTAAGCGGGGTTTACACGGGTGACTAAAGCCGCACGATTTCACATTCCCTTTAACCCATCGTAAAATAATAAATCAACGAGGTTAGAACTCTATTCAATAGAAAACTGACATTTCTAAAGACGGAATGAATCCGCATGCCTTATTTTTTTGACGTGACAACGTCTTAAATTAGGTTGCGGCTGGGAGTCACTTATGAAAAAGTGTAACGCTCGGTAACGTTACGATGAGTCACCGAACGAGAGAGAGGCCCGCCGAATGCCTTGCGGCTCTCTCCCACTCAACTATGATCGGTCTGCCGCGCGCATTGTGCAATTTAATTATATTCATATCAATAAATATTCTACCGAGAAAAAGACGTTGTCACGTAAAAACTTCGCCCGTAAAACCGACTTTACAGGCAAAAAAAAAAAAAAAAAAAAAAAAAAAAAAAAAAAAAAAAAAAAAAAAAAAAAAAAACCGACTTTACAGGCAACCATTTTTTTTAAATCTAATCATCATTTCAATTTGAGTCAAGCGTTTAAAGTCAACGTTAAGCGGGGTTTACACGGGTGACTAAAGCCGCACGATTTCCGCCGCACGGCAAAAATCGACCGTCTAAATGGCAATTCGACTAGGTCGCAAGTGACTAAAGCCGCAAGCCCCAAAGTTGGGAGGCATCCCACTTTGGCCGCACGGCGACCGGCCGCATGCGGCTGGTGACTAAAATCGACCGTGTAAAGCGATCTGTTGCGGGCGATCACCCGCCGCATTTTCGAAGGAAATGACCGAGCCGCGTGCGATTTTAGTCACCTGTTAAATGGGCTAGCGATGCGGCTTGGTGAGACGATTTGTGAAGCGACTAGCCGCACGACGAAAATCGACCCGTGTAAATCCCGCATTATGATCGCTTTACACGGTCGATTTTAGTCACCAGCCGCATGCGGCCGGTCACCGTGCGGCCAAAGTCGGATGCCTCCCAACTTTGGGGCTTGCGGCTTTAGTCACTTGCGACCTAGTCGAATTGCCATTTAGACGGTCGATTTTTGCCGTGCGGCGGAAATCGTGCGGCTTTAGTCACCCGTGTAAACCCCGCTTAACGTTGACTTTAAACGCTTGACTCAAATTGAAATGCTGATTAGATTTAAAAAAAAAATAAGGCATGCGGATTCATTCCGTCTTTAGAAATGTCAGTTTTCTATTGAATAGAGTTCTAACCTCGTTGATTTATTATTTTACGATGGGTTAAAGGGAATGTTAATGTATTGTGTTCAGATAAGATATTAAAAGGCGTTTATATATCGAGTTTCTTGGAAAATCCATAACAATAGAACAAAAATAGATTCGTCCTACTGGCTTTATCTGACCTTCTACTTGTCAAGCTCCCTAACAGTATGAATATTATATTAGTAAAATTATCTTACAATTTGTATATTAATATAATATTTTCACAGTTACTAAGTTATAAAATGATTTTTTCTCATTAAAATACCACATCGTATATTGCGTCAAAATGTGTATCTATATATGTTTTTATTGTCATAAATATTATTTTAGTTGTTATATTATTTATATATGTATTTTAGTTTTAGGTTAATTTAAGATAAGTTATGTTTTAGTTTAGTTTTTAAGTTATTTTATTATCCTTTTTTAATTAATTTGAGCTTAACTTTTTGAAATTAAAAAAACAATATATTTTCAATAAAATAATTATACCAAATATAATATCAACTAAAACTATTTATAATTCCATGAGACTATGTATAAAATTCTTTACCAATCGATATAGATATGTAAAATAAAAATAATAACTTATTTATGATAATTCTGTCCTAGAATATTATTATGGCTTTGGTATTCCCCTAGAGGACAGATCCTTTTTCTAAAAACCATCGCATTAAACACTTAGAGTGTAGATTTGTAAGATTAGAACGAAGCTTAGTTATTATGAATTTGGTATTTATTCTTATTTGTTTCCATATCACGTATTAAGTAAACATTTTTGAATAAAAATCCATGATTCGGTAACGGGTACATCATTAATAATTGATGGCGTATTATGGGGGGATGTTAAGGGGTATACCAACAAATATTATTAAATCAATAAATCATGTAATAATATTTGTTCTGCAATATTCTTGTTTAGATGTATAAAGGACTCAGCCATGTAGGCCTTTTTGACGCTTCGATCTTCATCCTTTGTCTTAGAGAATGGTACAAGCAAATTTATATATTAACTGAGACGGTGCAGGATATTTATGAGAACAGTTTATGTACGAAATATCTACAAATCTTACTTGAATTGTAGAATTACCAAGAATAGCGATGTACATCGCTTTAACTTAGCCTTCCAAGTTTTAGATTAGAAAAAACAGTAGGTTCATTTCTGGGGAAAGGCATAACTCTAATTAATAAAGTTCCACAGTTAATTTGGAAGTAATAGCATTGGGAGTAATATGTATCGATTGAGCATAACACTAATTATTACTGGTCTTATTATACAGCTATTAGCATTTGTTAATTTTGTCACTGATTTATTACTGTTACAAAGATTTACATTACATTATTATACTGTTGCATTTATTCTACTTGGTAGTAGACATTTCATAAGTTTAGGGATACTTCTATTCACAGCATTTAGCCTAGCCCGTCTTGTCTTACGGTAGTTAGGGTAACGAATATAAAATATGTATAATATAGGAATATTCATAAAAATAAATGTAAATGACTCAGTTACAAGCGCTCGTATTGATCACACAAAGATCCCATCCGGGACTCGAACCCGGGGTCCATTGGCTTTGAAGGTACAGTTATTCTCGCTTGGCCAAACTGGCGTCGTAGAATATAGTTACTCCAAGGAGTTAAAATACATACGTGCTATTAATTATATAATGATAAAATAATGTAATACACTCGGCGTCAAAAAAATCGCACCTCTAAGAAAATCACGTTCAAATGGCATTAACTCTGGATATGCACATGCAGTCGTATTAATTATAATTTTATTTAAAAGGTTACTTAATTAACTTAATAAAAAAACATTATTTTTCATTATCAAATAAAACCTAAAGCAACAAATAAAGGGTCACAAAAATTCTAAGGAAATTTTGCTGCTCGGGAGAGTCGCGAGTTGCGCTAACTTTGTGGGTATAAAGAGGTCAACACGGGTTCAATGTGGGTCATTCGCTATTAAACCGTTGAAGGGGACACACGCACTGATTTTACTGAAGAAAGAACATCTGGAAAATGGACACTACAGCTGATGAGGCCGCTCAAGTGGTTGCACTACTGCAAGCAGGGGTGCGGCAGTGTGATGTCGCCCGGCAACTGAATCTGAGCCGTTTTTCGGTTCGTAGAGTCTACCAGCGCTTTTTAGAGACCGGTGGCTATATCCGGCGACATGGGTCCGGTAGACGTCGCTGCACTTCGGAAAGAGACGACCGGTTCGTTGTGTCGTACTCTTTGAGAAATCGCTTCTCAAACGCTGTTCAGCTGCAACAGGAGCTCCAGGCAGTTCGCAGACGCACCGTGAGTGTATCCACGGTTAGAAGAAGACTGAAGGAGAAGAACATAGCAGCCCGCAGAGCTGCTACAGGTCCAAAATTGACTGCAGCGCACCGACGAGCCCGCTTGCAGTTTGCTCGCGACCACGTCGATTGGACCATTGAGCAGTGGGGAGCTGTTCTCTTCTCAGACGAGACACGAGTGTGTCTTTTCTGCAACGACCGACGAAGAAGAGTATACCGGAGGCAGGGTGAACGTTTCGCTCAAGCCTGCATCCAGGAGACGGTGGAATATGGAGGCGGATCCTGCATGTTCTGGGGCGGTATGTCGGCTGCCGGCAAAACCGACCTGGTCTGCGTCTCCCGGACCGGAGGTGCTCGCGGACAAGGGTCGCTGACTGCGCGCCGCTATATCACAGAGATCCTGGATGTGCATGTGGTCCCTTTTGCCGAATCTTTTGGCGAGGGGTTCACATTAATGCACGACAACGCTCGCGCACACACTGCAGCCATCGTGAACGACTTCCTGCGGAGGTCCCAAATTCCTGTGATGCAGTGGCCAGCGAGAAGTCCTGATCTGAATCCGATAGAGCACCTCTGGGACCATCTTAAACGTAAGGTTCGATCTCGGGATCCGGCTCCTTCGACTCTAGAGGAACTCCAAACCGCGGTGATTGAAGAATGGGGTCTTATCCCTCAAGAAGAGCTCCTGAAGTTGGTGAGGTCTATGAGGGACCGTATGGAAGCCGTCATCAGGGCAAGGGGGGGTAACACTAGATTTTGAGTTAATTTTAAGACACTTTTTGTACATTTTTTTTGTAAATTATCGATTATTAATTAGGACTTAATTAAGATTTTTTATTATTTTTCAAATTTTTATGCTTTTTGTATAATTTTAATTAAAAAAAAGATTGCACTTAATTGTTGTTTGATGCTCCTTTTTGTTACCTTTCTAATGATACCTAACACTATCCTCTATATAAGGTTTAGGAATTTTTGAATAAGATTTTTATAAGGTGCGATTTTTTTGACGCCGAGTTTAGTTGGCTTCGTCAAACTTTGTATGTACCTTTTTATAATAGTTTTAAATATTAATTTCAATCCGTAAAGCAATTCAATATGTGATGTATTGCAGTAAATCTCATATGACAGAGAAGGTTCTAATAAACCTCAAAAAGCCTTTCTCATAAGGCCCGAGGGAGTGAGCTGGACATAAAAAGAGGCATAATATATATTTGAACAGTAAAGAAACTTGACAAGTATTTTCTTTTTTTTGATTTAATAGCAACCACTTCGTGTAGAGACTACGATATTTAAAAAAATATGAGCAAGTCGAGTACTTTTGTGTTTATTAGAATTACTTCTTTTTCTTAAGGAATAATGGTGGACCCCATTGACATTTTAAAGCTTAGATGAGATACAAATCGAGACCAAAATTGTACCCATTACTGTGCAATATATCTTTATATATATAATTCTACTGTACGAGTATATGTCACTAAACTCGTCATAAACTGCTGGACTGATTTGAATTATTTTTTTTGTATGCGTGTGGCGCCCTGGATGGTTTAGATTCCCAAATCAGCCCGGCAGATGGCGATGCAGTCGACACAGCAACATGTGGCCGAGTCAGCTAGTATATATATATTGTGTTCTTATGAAGCAAGCATATATTTAATACTATAGTACAATAATAATTTGGAACCTTATTTTAGGTATCTAATTATTTATTATATTTTTCAACTCCTCTATTATCTATTGACTTTGTGAGGTTACCGGAATGCTTTCAAGAACCAGACGCTACTACATTTTGTCGTGGTCTAGTTGTGATAATGTGTTGTTCAAGTAGCTGTGTTGCTATTGTAGCATCTGTCCTTACTGTTTGTTTGTTTATTGAACGCTTACGTTGGGAAGACGCTAATTTAAAGGAGTAATTTTCTTCTCTTCTTTTTGTGACTGAAAGTGAGCTTTAAAAGTACGTACGACTAACCAAACGAGATGTTATGCTCAGATACTATTTTATATTTATTCAATATGAAGTATGATTTCATTTTTTCTTTGCATAGGAACTTTATGCCACTTTGAGCAAAGATCATCTCTTTTTTGTTGTTGTATCGGCTTATTAAATGGAAGGGGGTAACGCACTTCACTAGTAATTGTGGTTTGGTGCCTTTTTTTGATAGTATGAGCCTCATAGATAACACCTGTGAAGCTCGCAAAGAAAAGATAAAGTTATATTACTGCTTTATCGTACACAACGAACGAATCATATTCAGATGCGTCGTATGATAGATGACCCTTTGTCGTTCTAGCGGACATATTAGTTTACTCGACTATTTAATATTTCAATCTTCAATGTTACACAACTGAGCTAGCTAGAGAGAGGATTTACAGAATCTGGTAAAATTAACATTAACCTAAAGATGTTTAAATGAATGATTTTTCCGGCTTGTGTAACGAACTCGTTTATTTAAAATTGTTTGTTTTATAACTTATTCCTGGCATTTGAGTCCCTTACAGACGGGTGTACGAAAGGGCTGTTGTAGCTGGCTACAAATTTTGAAATAATTATGCACTTGTGGTTCGAAGACAGCCCTGGACAGTGATATACGAGTACATACATGTCAGTATTTAAAAAACCATTGGAATCTTGCACAGTGCGCATCTGCTAGGAAGTATTATATTTCCTGATAGCGCGACAATAAAGTAAATTTATTCCTGAAAATATAATTTGTACATTTTTAAAGTTAAGTTGCTTTACGAATACTGCACTTGGGGGGTAGCTGGATGCGTGACGAGTGTTACGAAAAATGTGATCGGCGAGGTGAACGGAAGTTGAGAGGGAGATATAGGTGAGTGAAGATAGAAAGAGAGATTACTTAATAAATATATGTATAAAATTAATATATGTATATACATGTATATCCTTACTAATATTATCAATGTGAATGTAAGTTTGTTTGTTATGCTTTCACGCAAAAACTACTAAACCGATCATCATGAAACTTCGTACATATATTCTTGGAGGTATTAGAAGTAACATAGGATACTTTTTATTGAAAAAAAAAATTGCGGGCGAAGCCGCGGTAAAAGCTAGTATTATATATATAAAAAACATATATATACACATACATATAGATGGAGGTAAAGAAGTTTTACACACTCGGTTTTTTAAAGATATTGTACAATTTCATACATTTTATGGCCGTTCATTTAAGATTAATCGGAAAGTTGTACACCATCATGGCGTTGCCAAGAAGTATAAATCACCATTTTATAACGGCATATGAAATGGGAAATCTCTTAAGGAAGAAATCAATTATGATCACTACGAATATTTTTATATATGATAATATCCTTTGATATTTATGGAATATCATGATATCTGTTTTACAACAAGATGGACCATTTCTTACGATTTTTTATGAAATTAAAGCTTCAAATATTCTTATAGAACAATCTTATTAGCAATTCACATCTATGATACACGTAGTTTGCTTCTTCGTGCGTGCCGCAAAATATATTGTTTTCAATAATTAAGTAAAAATTATTTCTGATCTATAATTTTCGGTAATGTTAGTTGGTCACGTTATTTTTTTTTACACCTAATACTTCATAAGGAGCTATTAAATTCTCCTCGTTTAATAATATCGACGATAATATAGTTTTTTCAAATAAAATTATCGATAATAAAATAAACTGTAAATTATGAAAAATAATGATGCTTGTTTAAAACTTTTACGGTAGTAAAGGAGATTGCTCAAATTGGCCCAAATGAAAAAAAAATATTGACTTATACGGTAATTCTTGGCGTAATTTATACTTTATTTTCCAGTCATTAGATTTTAACGGACACTTCTGTATAATATATTCATTTTAAAAAGGACTTTCACTTTACCGGTTTGAAAAACATACGAACGAATCATTTTTAATGGCTATGGGTGTAGTAACATACAGCCAAAGACTGATCGAAGTTGTTTATATAAAATAAAACAAATCTATTTTGTACAGATCGATAAGATAAAATATTTTTTTAATATCACACTGTGGTATTAATATACTCAACTATATTATCATTTTCACTACATGCAAATGTGCTAAGACAATTATTATAGATGGTAGGTGACATCATAAAGTCTATTTTTCGCCAAACACCTTTATAAACACATTATAAGGTGTGATACACTTCTATACAATTTGCTCTGTCTAATCACAATTTCTAAATGAAACAAGCAAGATTGCTTCTGATAGTCGCAATCACATGACATACTTCCCTGATTTTAAATGTTACTCTTGTGCATTAATTTCAAAAACAGGCAACAATCTGTTAATCTACATGCTCTATAATCTAATACCCACGTAATTGTGGTACCTTTGGCTTGATTTCCTAGTTTACTTATTTGTTTTTTATTATTTTGATACCTATGTAGGTGAGGTACATTTTGAGGTTTGCAAACATAACCTCAAAATCATTCAGGGTAAATAGTTTATAGAAGTTCTCAAGGGTGTCCGTCAATAATATTTGTTTCTACAGTCATTTATACATAATTTCGAATCTAGGAAATAAGTTTTCATGATTATTGGTCTTTAGGCCAAACATGTATGGAAGCTGAGCAATCTCCTTTATTATCATTCAGTAAATTTAAGAGCTTGGTATCCTACTTAGAGGTATTCATTACAACAGTCAAATTGCCTTTGCCGCCACCAATACTATTATATGTACTTTGGTTTTTTTTAGCTCGGTAAGTGCAGCCCACTCTGAAGTAGTAATATTCAGCTTAGGTGGTTTTGCATGGCGTTATATCACGGCAATGATTTGCCTCAATTTATAATATTAGTATTTTGTTACGTTTGATATCTTTCCCAAGAGGAATGTGTCTGGGTGTTATGACCAAATTCATTCCTCTTTCGAGAATCGACAGCGCAGTATCAGACAAATCAAAGTTAGCCATTTAGACATTCTGCGACACCTATTTGTTAACTACTACGAAGACAGCGTGTGTTATTTCTATGACGAAATGGAAATGTATGGTAAAACATAAAATATAAGACGTACAATCAACCCCTTCTGTAGTCGTCGTCGGTACAATGTACAAACAAACTGATGAAAACTAAAATTTTGTTATTTTGTGAATTAAATTCCAAACAATAACAGGAGAGCAGACATTTCACAGTTCACAAATCGTTAAGCTTCCATAAACGTTTTATTATTGCCAACTTCCGATCTGAAATCTGAAGTATAGTATTCTATAGTCGGACAGAGACTGCAGATTCTAGAATTTTGTTTAATTAATATTTTTAATATTTTCTGTTTTGACCAGCTGAGAAGGTACATTTTTTCTTTAATATTATCAAGGGTTTTTCCTTAGGAAATGCCACTCTCATAGGTAACACAAAAGGAGTCCAATTAAACGTAATTAGACGAAAAAATATCGCACAAGCCCCTTGTTGTAAGTTATGGCGTTTTTATCTATAAGCGAGGCCTTTGTAGCAGCTCAGGGACAAATTAATGTCCGTAGTGTGACATCATTAGCTGTTTACATCTAAAGATACTGAGATGTCTGATAAAGCTTCAGTTTTCCAGCCGATTGATAAAGGTAAATTTACTTTCCTCAAATTTTAAAACCAGCATAGGAAGGTAAAATACTAAAATATTTCGGTTTTAAAAAACAATCACGTCAGGGTCAATTATGTATTGGCAACTTATAAGCAATAATGTTAGTAAAATGACACTTTGCGTCTGTACTCTAGATTACTCTATATCTGTAGGGAAACTTTTCCAATATTTTGATTGCCACTTCGCCATTACTTCAAGTTCGTAGTTTGATATCGTTCGAGATTCTTCAAATTTGTTCTTAGTCTGATTTTAAAGGTGAGCTAGATTTCCAGGCAATATGAAATTTTCAAGGTTTGGAATGAAAAGAAAATCGTCACTTTGTGAACTATTTGAAAAGTAAATAACTATTAGTTTCTTTTTCATATTGCTTCTCATTCTCTAAATTTTTAAGCAGTTGCGTGCTTCAAAAGGAAAAATATGTGCTCTGTTACAAAAAGACTTTATTGTCGGTCTGTATGTCTGCCGGGACCCTTTTCTCAGGTTTAGGTGGAAGTTTAAATTAATATTAAATACTCAGGTCTGAGTTGAGCGAGGTATATTGAGAGTAGTAATTAAAATATACAGTCGATAATACCTTAGGTACATTTCACATGAAATTTATCAAGAAGTAATGTCTTATACATGCGAAAATCCAAAAACTTTAAATTTTTCATTGCGTCACATGTATATGTTTTACGATTATAAACTTACTAGCGACCCGCCCCGGCTTCGCACGGATGCAATGCTCTACTATATTATGCATGTATTATACATATAAACCTTCCTCTTGAATTACTCTTTCTACTAAAAAAAACCGCATCAAAATCCGTTGCGTAGTTTTAAAGATTTAAGCATACATAGGGATATAGGGACAGAGAAAGCGACTTTGTTTTATACTATGTAGTGATTTGCTTTTGATCAACTGACCGCTCTAGGTATGGGAAAAACAGTTTTTTTTACCAGAAGTTTGATTTTAAGTAAACTTAAAACATATTCGGAGAAAATGTTGAAGATTTAATTCCCGTGATGGAAGAACTTTTTACATACCTACAAAGAACAATGGCTAAATATTCTTTGAGATATTTTTGGGCGTCTTGAAATATTCTTTCTACAGAACGAAATGAAATAATTTTCTACATTTTTACATCAAAAGCTTATAACTAGTAAGAGCCAGATAAAAAAACACTGCTTTATGGGACATATCATTGATTGTTAAATGAAACATAGAAATTCCGCTAGATACTATTTTCTTTCGTGTTGCCATTTTATTATAATTGTTCGAGTTATGTAAAAATCGATTTCATGATATCCTAATAAGTTCATGTAATTGTTTACTAATATAATCTATATCTATACTATACTTTGTGTTATTTAAAAATAAATTAAGTACTGATATTAAGAAATATGTAGTGTGTTGCAACATTGTTATAGCAACACTGCTATTTTTTTTCTCCCGTGAAACATGTGCAACATACTCAACTACTTAATAAGTATATTATAATTCTACTTATTATTTAAGTAGCCACCAACAGGCAGAAATAAGATGGCATACACTCGATTTTAAGCGACCTATTAGTAACGATAGCATTGCTAATAATGTGGTTAAATATGTTGATATTCTAACAGACGTTGATTGAATTTCAAAGAAAAAGGTTACCATAATTGTCTGGATATATCGATTACGGCGAAAAAATCGAATATAATCGATAGTAGGTCACACTTCAGCAGCGACTTAAATGATAGGTACCTATTAATTTCAACAACATTGCATATCTCATTACCTACATATACATATAATAGATTATAATAGATACATTTTCAAACACGTTGGTCTTGATAATATCTATTTGTTTATTAATCAGAGTGAATGTTAACGATTGATATAATCGATTTTGTGACAACACTACCGTAACTTAATCTTAAAAACTTCGAAGCTTAATATCTTTTTTCCTGGCCTCTAAAATAAAAAATTCTAAGACACGCAGTTTCAGGAATTAATGGTTGATTTTTTTAGTATTTTTTAATCTAAAGACGCATCAATTTTAGGTGAAAGAAAATGATGTATGGGAGTTCGCCATTGTTCTTTGGACGGAAGCCGCGTTGCGCGATATCGACTGGCAATTAGGCTTGTTTTTTTTATTAGGCGAAGCATAAGTACTATGTTATATAATTTAAACAGGCGAAAGGACTTATAAGGATCAAACTGACTTGATACTTTCAAGAATTAAAGTTATATCGAAACCTATAAATTTCGTTATTCAAGCTATCAAAAGTTTACGATAACTCAGCTGTACTGTGTTTTTTGTTAATTTGGTCTACGAGTGCTAATTATTTTGTAATAATATGTTAGCGATTAAAATCAGAAATGAAGAGATCAGTGGAACCAAATTAACAGACATTCCAAGAACGGATGGTTGTTTGTGGGGAACGTTTCTCAGTGGCGACCACAAAAGAGACTAATTTGTGTGAGTAGTCCTTCCACAAGGTGGCCCACAATCTAATCAAGGTGGACCACAATCTAATCAAGTCGGGTAGCCGTTGAATATGAAGGGCCAACAGTTATAAAAATCGTATAATTAAATTAAAATATAATAAGATCATTAAATCCTTGGAAGACGCATTTGTCCAGCAGAGGGCGTCGTAAAGCTGATCTGATAATGGTTGTATTGGCTTAAGCTCAAATCACTTAGAAGATACTTAGCTTTACAACAAAAAGGTTTGTGTGAATATTATAAATGAAACATAAAATATTAAATGTCTATTCTTGTAAAAAGACGAAACTAATACTATTACGTCAATTTTAGAAAGCCTCTACGGACAAGGTTTTCGTTTTTCCATTACTGAAAATAAGAAACAATATTTTTATAGTATTGCTGTTTTAATATTGTTAAATCACGCGTTTATAAATCCGTCATAAGGATTCTAAAAGCGCCATGTCTAACGGCAATTGGGCGCATAGAGTTGATAAAACAAGCAGCACCGCTATAAATGTCAAATAGAGTGACATCGGTGCTATGTTTAAACGTAGTCTCTCATAAGATATCACTGCCACGATCAAACGCATAGTTCAATTCCGATTTAATATCGCCACAGCGCTTGAATCTATGAATACATTATTATAACATATTATTTTTTTTGCTGACTTTACATATAAACCTTCCCTAGTATGCATACAACAATTTAACAAAGTTTGTCACAATCTCCCTAATGGTTTCGGAACGAATAGGGAAGCATCTTTTATTTATTTTACATAGATTTAGATTGTGTAGTTTAACTACTAGCTGTCAAAATCTTTGAATTATTAATAATAATAGAATATTTGCTATATTATATACATAATAAAAAATAATTTGAAGTCCGCTTGGTGCAACGGTACTTGGGGTGCTTGGTTGATTGTGTGATGATGACAAGCATTTGTATCTAAGTCATGGATATATATATATATATATATATATATATATATATCCGTTACCCTAGCATCCATTCCATAACACAAGCATCATCATACTTTGGGCTTGGCTAATCAGTGTAAATTTAATGTGAATAAAATAAAATAGATAATTACAAATTGTTACCCATTTATTATAATAATGATAACTAACATTAACATTTTCAAGTTAATATTTAATGTAATTGTTTTAATCACAATGTATTAATATTAATTTATCGTTATTCAAAGTTTAGTGTATAATGTTAAAATTTCAGATATAAGTTTATTTTGCTACTCTTTTATACAGGGTGTTATACGCATTCGTGTGTGTCTATCTCAATTATTTAATTTTATCTCTGTACTATTAATGTGATTTCTAATAAAGAATATAAATTCAGTGTGCCGTAACAAAACGTCATCAACCCCAGAGTGTTTTTCTGCCCATTTGATACGTAACAAAACTGACAGCTCCAACGTACCACAACGGACATGAAATGATACAAACGGCATAAATCGGTGAGCATTAACAAAATGTAACAGGAACCGACATTTATTTCAAAACAACCTGTTTCGGACACCGACAAATCGCTTCTGAACCAAGTGGGGCCTATTTAGCTTACGGTTCGCAAAAAAGTTTAGTAGTTTGGAGATTAACTCCTTAAGAATAGTTTTATATATAGCGCACGGTATGAAAAATAGATGGGTAGTGAAATCAAACGTTAACAAAAAGTGAAGGGTCACATTTCCTCTGCGTAATATACTCGCACATCTTATAGCGCTCCCCGCTACTCAGTTCCAAGTACACATTTTCTCTCTCTCTCTCCCACTATAGCATTCAGTAAACATGTAAATATCATAAATAAAAAAAATGAATGTAATACCATGAAAAATAATACCATAATTTAAGAAATATATTTTATCAGATTAATATGAATAATTGAGCGAAGCTCTCTTTTAGGCAACTCACAAATTTCGCTTGTCTCCCTCCTGCTACTTAACGGTTCACCCAATTCGAACGAATTGTGGCATGAACATACATGATTATAACCTGACGGACATAGGCTATGTAAAAAAATATAGACTTCACCATGGAGGAATAATCACCGAAAGAAAAATTCAAAAGCTGATCTCAGCCAAACCACTGAGACTATATTGATGAATTTTGGCGCCAAAATACACATCGTGGTCGTAACAAATGTGCAAAAAAAAGTTTTGAAATCGGACATACCATCGAGGAATAATCACTCTTCAAAAATCTAATTGCTTCGCTCAGTATTTGCAAACAGCAGCATGTATTGCAGACCTGATTATATGAATTGCTTTACTTCCTTTGCCTATTATATATATTTTAAGATAATCGTTTTTAAGGAATAAGGCACGCGTCGGAGCTGAAACACACTTTTTTTTTTAATAAAAAGTAAGAAAAAGGTTTGTCAATAATAAGAATACACTTAAAAATAAAGACAAATTCCTTTATATTTTCCAATTTAATATGAAAGAAGAAGAAAAAAGAACTTGTCACTTTTAACACATATTTATTTATAACTGTACCTTAACCCACAATTCTTTTTCTGTATTCGTAAAGAATATTTTTAAGAAAAAAGAAATTTCTCGATTGACATGTGACATGAAACGCATTGATAGTTTATTTAGTTCGGTAATAGCCTCATATAAAGTTTAATACGGTGCTTAGAGACATTTTATGTTACAAATAGTCATTAACAGGGGCATTTCGTACTTATTATTACATTTATTAATATAAACTTTGCTAACAATAGGTTAGTACGGTCCCTTGTTATAACATAGTAATAATAATAACAACTCATTATGTAATTATATCACTCTTTTATTGGTGCGTGCTTTATCAATAACATGTACATACTGTCAAAATAGAGATGACTAAAATCTCGGGTTACTAATACCAGGCAATGCATATAAGTCATTATATACTAGAGATGTGCCGACTAGTCGGTAAAGCCGACTATCCGGCCACTATCGTAGTCGGCGACTATTCGGCAAATATCGCCGACTATCCGGTTTCTTACTTTGTGTGTATTTGTTCATAAAATATTTTTTCCCTGGCTACCACATGAAATTATCATTTCACAATGGTTACACTTGACTTTACGGGAATCATTGTCCAATTGTTCAAAAAACATCATACACATAACTTTCTTTTTGAAATTATTAAATTTAAATTTAACTCTTTCACTTTCATTAAAACATATTTTTCTCTAACCTAAACTAAACAGGCTTTGACTTGCGCACGAATCAGTTGAATACGAAGAGTCACGGAAACCCCCGAAACCGTTGTCGGCTCGGTTGTAAAGTCGGCCCCTTTACAACCGAGTAATCGGGTAGTCGGCTAGTCGGCCAAAGTCATAATCGGCACATCTCTATTATATACCCTAGTATGTGGGTGAGACATATACTATTCCAATCAAATATTTTACCATACCAGATTTATACCATGTGTCTGTGCTAAAGAAGTCTATAATCTAAGAATTTGTTGTTTATCTGTCCGCTCTTTTTCCATTGTATCAATTAACGTTACCATAGCAACGCGTTAACCGCAAGTAGCTCGTCTACCGGACGCTAGATGGCGCTAACGGAAAAATATATAATAATAGAAAAACTTTAAAGAATTTTGTCCACCCGTGCGAAGCCGGGACGGGCCGCTAGTAAAAAATAAGGAAAATACTTATATGTACATTAAAAAGAGTTAAAAACGCTCCTTTTTAAATGAATATAATGCAATTCGGACAGTTTTAAATTCTATAAGCCTAAGTGGCTTCGTTCGATACCTATATTGTTTTATATTTTGAAAACCAATATTTGTATCTCAATCAGAGATAAATCAAAGTAAGTATAAAAACAAAAATAAAGTATAACCAAGTACGGATTAGATTAATCGAGAGACATCTACACTAATATTATAAAGAGGAAAGATTTGTATTTTTGTATGTTTGCAATGAATAAACTCAAAAACTAATAAGCCGATTTCAAAAATTCTTTCACCATTGGAAAGCTTCATTCACGCTGAGTAACATAGACTATATTTAATGCTAGAAAAAATTTAAAGAATTATGTCCACCCGTACGAAGCCGGGCGGGCCGCTAGTAATTGATAAAAAGGCAACTAGCCGTTACTGTGCTTGAAGGGTGAGACAACGTTAATGCTAAATTAAAGATTTTAAATTTGTCTATAAAAAAGCCTTCTGAAAGTCAAATTTATCGAACGTAAAAAATAAAGTGATTTTTTGTTACATTTTTTTTTCTATCTCTACTTATATCAGGAAAGTTATTTTCGTTCCAATCCAATTTCCTCGCAAGTTAAGCTGAATTGTTATTACATTTGTATGTAATTGAAATTTTTTCATATAAAGTGTAATCACACTTGTAGATTAATCCTCCTACGACTTCACTGCTTTTTCTCCAGCTCCTAGTCACTAGTTCTTACAATATGGTGTCAAATTGTTGTAAAAGTGGTGTCTAGATTTGGATGCCACTTTGATATTATATCGGGTAATTTGTCTGTTTTTTCGCATATTTTTTTGTAAACTAGCTGTGTAGCTCTTTTTTGCTGACTATGTATAAACCTTCTCTGGCATACATAGAAAAACTCAGAAACCCGATGAAATAAACTCTATAAGTTATTAAATTAACTTGAATTTGAATGTAGGAAACGGCTTAGCAAGCAGGGAGGTCTAATCTAAGCTATGTTGATGCTAAGTTTTGTTATTTTTATATGTGATTCTCTGTTATTTAATAATTCAAATTTTTTGAAAATATTAACAATGCCCTTTATAAATTCCACAAAATTAGGTGATTGTAATTACTTTGTGAATTTGCTTTAAAAAGAGCATTAGAGCAAATTATAGGCTCCTTTCACCGTTTAATTCAATTTAAAATTACATTTCAGATGAAATTCCAGACGCCATATCCGGCAGAGTAGAACAGCACTAACCCATAACACACAAAGGTGTGGTTAATGGCGATTAAAGATACAACTTCCGTAAACCACAAAAATGGGTAGCAGCATTTTATTATAGTCTTATTCGTCGTACTGCGATCGCCAAACCACCTGCTCAGCTTGGAGATTACGGAAACCTCCCTCCCACCCCCCAATTTCGGAGAGATATCCGTCCAGCAGTGTATAGTCTGTCGGCTGATATAAATGATAATATTCCAGATCGACATATGCTCTATATTACGTATACATTACGTGAAACCCGGGCGGATTTGGGCCAACCCTTGTTACAATGTCCACGTCCGCAGTACTTAATTATTTTTTACTAAAAAAAATCATTTAGATTACAGTGTATGGTGTAAGAATTGAGCATATGAGTTTTCCTGACACCAATATTTAACTGACATGTTTATGCCTTCATTAACTAATTAAGAAACTATTTTTGTATTGCTCATTTAGTCAAAAGATCTACTTTGATGTCACTTTTCAGTGGGGATCCATTTATTTCGCTTGCTACCGTTAATTTATTTCTGAAACTATTAAGTAATGAACCGGGAAAGAAAAATAACAGAACCTCGTTATATTTTGGGAGAATTCGGTGTAAAGATTTATTTTTATTATAAAAATGTGACATGCTGTCTTGTGGATGAGAGCAATGAATGACTTATTCTGTTAGTTGAGAGATTTACACGCGGCGAAGAATGTAGGAAAGTTTCGTTTGAATGTAGGAAATAAATACGTATGTGTGCTATCTTTATATATAGTAATCATAAGTTTCCTGATAGTGGTTCTGTATATATGAACTACAAGATTAAATACGTCTATAATACAACCCTTGGGTCGGGGATGTAGTTGTTTTTTATAGGCTTACTTAATCTTATAGAAATATGGCATTGTAAATGCTAAAAAAAACAAATACATAACATATGAACTTCTAATTACGATATATTAGATCAGAATAAAACACTTTTTTACAGATTTTTGTGCATGTTTTATTTTTCCTTCGACTCCTTTACAGGAGCCTTCCTTCACAAGCTTACCTGTTCAAGATTGCATTGATGTCACTAGGAAGAGACTAGAGAAACACAATATACCAAGTGAATATACAAAATTACTGGAACACTGCCTAACATCGGGCTATCTCTTCTGAATGATTCTACGATGAATTCTACCTACAAGTGGATGGTGTAGCAATTGGCTCTCCTGTATCACCCATAGTCGCCGAAATATTCATGGAGGACTTTGAGGAAAGGGCCCTAGCGACGGCATCGGTGTGTCCACGCTTTTACAAAAGGTATGTAGATGACACATTTGCTATATTACCAAGAGATATGGTTTCTGTCTTTTTAAGTCACCTTAATTCCGTTCATCCCAACATACAATTTACTATGGAATTAGAGACAGACAATAAAATAGCCTTCCTAGATATTCAAATCAGCAGGAATCCAAATCAAACCCTTAGTCATACAGTGTACAGAAAGGCAACTCATACAGGTAGATATTTAAATGGTGACTCTCACCACCATCCTATACAGTTAGCTACCGTAGGGAAATCTTTGTTTCAGAGAGCTCGCGGCATCTGTGACCAACAACATCTGACTGCTGAGCTTCAGCATGTCAAGCGAGTACTACAAGATAACAAGTTGCGAGTACCAAGACTGCGTCACAGAAGCCGCGCCAAACCAGCCACAGTAGAGCGCCAACCTGCTGTCCTTCCCTACATGAAGGGGGTCACTGACAAGATTGGGAATATTCTGAAGCGGGTTTCTACTAAAACTTACTTTAAACCAGCCAGGAAGATTGACCAATTCTTACGATCGGTCAAGTGTAATATACCCCTTCAGGCAGCGGGTGTCTACAAAATCAATTGTGACTGTGGGCATCTCATACATCTCATACATCGGGCAAACAAAGAGAAGTATAGGGACGCGCATTAAATAACACGTAGCTGACATGAAACATAGGCGCGATAATAGGTCTGCAGTGTGTGAGCATGCTTTGCAGGGGCCAAACCACTACATTCGTTTCGATAAACCACGAATTCTCGCTAGAGAACAAAGATTTGTTCCTAGGATGCTACGCGAGGCTATTGAAATCAGGAAACATCCTAATTTCATTAGAGACGAAGGTTGGAGCGTTCCACCTGCTTGGGACCCCATAATTAATAAATTAATACCTACAAAAACGCACACTGCAAGATCAGATGATGTAGTTAGCTCTTTTTGCAAATAATTAAACAGTTAGATGGAGGTCGGTCCCCCTGCCCGAGTTTCTTTCGCCAGTTCTTCTCGGAAGGCCCTCCCAATTTCCGAACTGGTAGTAGACTCAGTAATATACAATGTAATCGTAGTGAGAATTAATTAAATAACTAAATAATGTGTAAAAATAAAAATAAAACAATTTGATTTATATAAAATAATTAAATAATTAGGAACGTGCCCGATTAAAATATTGTGAAGGTAGTAGAAAATACATGACAACCATCATTTTAGTCATCCTGTGATCACGGCTCCTGTAAAGGAGTCGAAACGTCAGGATTAAATATAAAATAAAATAAAACATGCGCAAAAATCCGTAAAAAAGTGTTTTATTCTGATGTGTAATGTGCGCGGAAGTGTAAGAACTAGATATATTAGATGCCCTATTTTTAATACCATATGTAAAAATGCTTCATTATTAGAGTAATGTTTTGTAACACTGTGTTCATAGTTAATAGTTATATTGATGTATGAATATAAAAGCTCATTACCTACCGTGTCTTCATCCGAGTGAAATTCGGTTTCTATGCGATTGGATGATACAGCATAAAAATGAGGATGAAAAAAAACAAATAAATTAAAAATCAATAGTATTTTTTACAGGACAATAAGCGTTAAGTAGCATACCTAGTTCAAAAATTGATTGTTGGTTTATTTCGGACGATGGCATTAAATAAAATACAATTTTTGAAATTAGCGCGAAAAGTTGTCTCGTCATTGCATTTCTTACAGATACCAACTATTACAATAAGCGTTTTTAGTTATAAAATAGCTAAAAAGAGAAAGAGAGCGAGAAAATTATCATAACAATGTAAACGAGTGACCGAAAATTTTTGTGAAGGTGGCTAGCCTATCCATTTTCTATAGCCTTGTTCCGCCTTCCCTATTTTCGACCATCGGACAACCAGACTATTAGTAGGCGCCACTATTCTATGGTTGATATACCAAAGAGTCGCACTAACCATTTTGGTTCCAATTTTGTCATCCGTACCGTTAAAGAGTTGCACTCTTTGCCTGAGTCTGTTTCCTGACAAAAAAATTAGAGGTCTTCAAGTCACGAGTGAATATCGGTTTCCGATATTAAAAATTGCAATATCGAACAAATACCGAAATCCTTTCGATATTCCATGCTCTAGGCTTAAAGTTCTTCGCTGCTGCTGAAACATACGTTTAGAAGGTCTTCTTATTCAAGAGCTAGACTGTTCGAGTTTAACTGGCAAACTTTCTTGCAACAATGATGCGTTGAATAATATAAACAGACTGAGAAACGTACCCAGTGATAACAAAAAAGTATAAAATAAATAAAAAGTAAAAATCCTTTTTAAAAACACGCTTTTATTTAAATGGGCTCAAAATAAACATTTACTATCAACTTGTAACAAATTATATGATATAAAAGCTTGTCGCGAGATTTACTTGTACAAACTAACCAGTAAATTAAATAACTTGATGTGATTGATTACAACTATTTAAATTTTCAAACTAAGCAAATACGAATACTTAAATCTCGCGACAAGCTTTTATATCATATAATTTGTGTAATGACGTTATAAGTTTATATAGTAAAAGTTTTAAAGTAAAAGTTTATTTTTAGAAAGGATTTTTACTTTTAATTTATTTCTGCTGCAGCCATTTTAAATTGTCAGCTACGAACAAAAGCCAACCTAACCACCCCAACAACCAAGCCTACGACCAGCCAAAAGCCTTGGTGCAAAAAAAAAAAAACTGAGACCCTAAATAAACTGTTAAGGTTTTATTAAGTCAACATTCAATATTATATGAAAAATAGTTTAAAGGTACAAAGCTACTACTTTATTATCAGCTCTTTAATGTGCACTGCATGGTACAACAAAACTATTTACTACATGTATGTGCATAATTGTCTTGTTGAGTTTTAGTGATTGCCATCGTTCTACAGGTGAAGACTTTAGGAACTTATACTTCTATTAATAATATTGGTATTAAGCAATAAAACGAAGTCAGTCAAATGGTGTCATAACCTAAAAATAAGCCTTTTTTTAGAAAACTTTAAACGGCAACTTTTTGCAAGTTATTTTATTTAAATTCCAAAGTGGCTTAGCTTTTTAGCTTAATTTTTTTAACTAGGTTAGTACGAGGTTTGATGGTACCTTACTGAAAATTACTGAGTTAATAGGCTGAAGTGGCAATGAATATCGGCATCTTAGATAAATGTAGTTTTAAACAATTTGTTTTGTCGAAAGTATTTTTGACTGTTTTATTAAGTCAAAAGTAGTTATCAGCATGTGAAGTTTTGAGCGTTAATTATAATACTAATGTTTGTCGTTCGGTGCAACGATAGCAACGCCAAAAGTCCCGATTCGAATGCTAGTAGAGGCATGTTTTTGATCACAAGCATTTTGTAACCATATTAAAAGCTGTCTTTATCCGTTAATTATACTTATGTTATTTAATTTTTATAAATAATCTATTAATAAAACTTATAAAATTGCATAACTATAAAGCAAAATATTCTATAAAATAAGGAGCAATAGTATTTTGTACTATATCAGCTGAGTTCCTAAATAAAGCTAAAAAGCTATTTAATCAAGGCTGAAATAACACACTGTGTCGGTATTACGAAGTCTCCGACACCCGCCGCCGGTCGGCCCTTTGACACCGGTCTCCTTTTATCAACACAAAATGATGACAGATTGATTATCTGATCAAAAGTTTTATTTGTGTCCACTGAGGGATGAATTAAAGTTTTCAAATACGTATACAAACTTTACTATCTCGTTTTAGATTTTATATTCAGAATTTATTTATGTAGTATTAACTATATACATTAACCGTATTATTACTTGATGAAACTAAAACGAAAAATATTCTATTGTCATCGGTCTCTGATAAGTGTGCAAAATTTCAAATTATTCTGACGCAATGAAGCGGACAAACATTTCGTTAGAAGATTCGTTACAAACGAATATACGAACTTACAAACAGACAAACATAGAGGCGAAAGTATTAAAAGCGTGTTAGAAAATTAAACGCTTGAGAAACCTATTTAAGTTAAAATGTCTTTTGTCAATTTATTATGAATTATGTTAAAAAGAAGAAAACAAACACTTTATAACTGAAATGGGTTTATATAAGTTTTACCTATTTTATGAAAAATATGCTAACTATATATCATACAAATATTGGCTTAAAAACAATAGTAACCTTTGCATATTTAATATCTTGCATTACACGAGATATTAAACCTGTTATGTTATATTGTGAACCTATGTACCTACTATTTATTTCTACCGTGACATGCAATAAAGACATTTGTATTATACAATCGGTCCAATTTTATTAATAAAATAAAATAAGACTTCCTAGTTCGGTATCGATCTACGGACCACGATTGCCTTGATACTCAATAGGTATATATAAAAAATAACAAAAAAAGTTACATGGGGAGTACCAAACTTGGGAATCACAGATTCCAGTGATTTTCATATATGTTGTAGAGTAGTATCCCCTCAATAACTAGGTAAAATGGTAAGACGCACTTCGCTTTCATATTCGAGAAAAATGACTTTAAAGTTTAAATAATAATAAAATATTAAACATTTTTAATTCTTATAATACTCGTCATTATTTTTGGGAATTTTTACCGTTAATATATTTTATAAATAATATAATTTTTCAGTCATTATACGCTCCTGCGGTGCGTATTTATGATAAATATTATCCGGATGAATGTGTATGTAAAAATGAATCTGATATAGAGAGTGAATAAGTTAAATTTTAAGACTGTTATTATCGATGTTTATATATAATACTTTATAATGTTTAAAATGTATACTAGTGTACCATATTACAATTTTTTTATAAATATTTATTTACTCAAAAATTTGCGTCTTTTTTACATGATTTTTAATGTTATAGTAATTATTATGAACTTGTTTTGATTTATTACCTTATAATAAAAATTGTAGCTCATTAAAAAATCCATTAAAGTGACAAAAAATATATAAATATATCAGATATATAATAAATTCAATATTAAATAACTTCATCATTTGATAAATAACAAATTATTTAATAAAAATAAATACATAAATTATTTTATCCTTTTAAAAAAATGAGTCGAGTGGACATAAACTTTAAATTCATTATTTTCGAAAATGAAAGTACGCACTTCGCGTGCGAAGTACTCTACAACATATATAAAAATCACCGGAATCTGTGATTCCCAAGTTTGGTACTGCCCTTGTTAGTTAAATATTTTACTAGAGAAAAAAGTTTTAGCTAGCTAGAGGTACTTTAGAATATGGAAAGAAAACAGGTCAATAAAATCATTATTTTTACTATTATTAAAATAGTAGATATGATTCATCCTGCTCGTTATATCTATTTTGCCCTCCATACCCTTATTGGAAATACCAACACATGAAACGAAAGTAGCGAAGCATGTGACCATTAAATGCTAGTTAAAAAGACACGCTTAATCTAGTGACGGAAACTCCAGTAACTCAGGCGTGTTGTGGCAAGTAAATTACGCTTCATGATCTCGGGGATATAATTTACAACGTCGCAGTCATTTCTGTCATTAAGACATTGTGTGAACCTTCCTAAAGCTCAGTAAGTATTTAAACATAAATAACCAGCGGATCATCTTAAATTCGCTCAGGTTATGTATAGTCTATGCATAGTATTTGCGTCAGTCTATATCTTTGTGGAATTTTAAAATTGTGAATGAATATTTTATAAATTCGACTCGGTGGTTCCGAGGACTATCTTCCATATATAAACAAATTTACAAAATCCACTCACTCTTTTTATCTTTATAATATAAAAGAAAGGAAAAATAGAAATTAATTAACTTCTTACTACCACTTAAGCAAAAAGATAACAAAAGACAGAAATCAGCAAAATTAAAAATGAGTATTTATAAACATTGATAACTGAAAAATATAAAGAGTAATTATTTTGAATGGTGGCCGATCGTGACTCTGCTTTACCTTAATTCATAACTATGAAGAGGATAGATTGTCAATGCCGATAATTCTGTTTTCTGGTCGTGGTTCTCATATATTTATGCTTTCTATCTTATATTTGCTTTGCTTGGGAATTAATAAGTTATTTAATAATTGCCAATGTTTGTATTGATACTACCTCTTAAAACGATTATTACCATTATTTATTTGAATAACATTATTGGTAGATATAAAATACTTATTACAGTTGTTTCTCGTTAAAAATACACGTTCTATTTAACTTTATTTTCTAACTAGCGGACCGTCCGGCCTTCGCACGGGTGGACTTTTCTTTAAATTCTTTCTAGCATGAAATATAGCCTATGTTACTCAGCGTGAATGTAACTTTTCAATGATGAGAGAATTTTTGAAATCGGCTTAGTAGTTTTTGAGTTTATTCATTGCAATCATACAAAAAAACATATCTTTTCTCTTTATAATATGTATTAGTGTAGATGTAGATTGATATAGATCATGTCGCGGACTGGATCAGAAAAAGGTTGTTGTCTGGGTAGACCTATATTTAATAATCGCATGGTCAGAAGCAAATTAAAGTTAGCACTACTTTACTTTTATTTTGTAGGCAAAATTGAGTAATAACGCAAATACAATACACAATACAATACAAAACACTTTATTGATAACACCACATTGAAATAATAAGATAACAAGAGAAAACTTAAAATAGTGTTACAATGGGCGGTCTTATCGCTCAGAGCGATCTCTTCCAGACAACCTTTGAATATAATATAATCAAAACCAAAATAAAACATAGACGATTCAGTAAAAGTCTCAATCAATATTACCGCAACGACATTCGCCTTTGCGGCTAATTATTTAGAATACGAGACACGCATTATAAATAGGCACAGTACCCATCTCGAAATAGAAATACCTAATTATCCAAACCAGCAAAAAAAAATCTACAAATTTAAATTCGTGAATGATTTAAAGAAGGCATCGATCAGTGTTAATTGTGTAAACAACAAAAGGAATAATAGCTAAACATTTGTCAAGATCAAATGGCAACTGCTTAAAATACGCGATGCGCCTCGGGGAAGAGTTCAATGAATTTAGTTAAAAAGTTGTAGTTTAATTTTCAAAGAACTTAGTCATTAAACTTAAAGGTTAATGAACTTATGAAATTATCTCAGTAATATTTTTAAAACAATAGCAAACAAGTATATCTATGTTGGCGGTCGTCGTTAACTACGCTATACGCACAAGCCACTTTAGACGATCTGAAACCTTAGTGCGAGTTTTCGCATTCGATACTCGTTATCAAGTGCGTTACAGACTTCTATGAAGATTTGTAGTTCCTGATAGTTACCGCTAGGGGCACTCAAACAAAAATCCATAGCAATATTTTACGTAGACTGTATCGAGTATCGATGCTTCAACTCGCACTGAGGCCTCTGTAGGAATATTAGCTTGAACTATGAAAGACCAGCTTAACTAACCATGTTCAAACGAAGAAAAAAGAACTGACGAGCAGTACTCATATATTATATAACACTCAATTTTGAGTTATATTGACCTTTTTATAACTCAAAATCTATTTCACATAAAAACATTAAATTTGGATTGTATATTGAGGCCACCGGTACCCTAAATTTCATAAAAAAGATAATTATTTAAAAAATACATTTTGTCATGTGAGTAACGAGAACTTATCAAAGAGTTTGTAATGCAACCTACCATTGAAAAATTAAAAGTCACTTGTCAATTGCCATTGCAAACTCCACAACCTATTGGTAACTCCGCTCGCGTTTCTATTTCTTTACTATTACGCAGTTGGCAACAAAACTTTTCCTCGAGGTTCAGCTAAATCAAATATATGTAGTTAAATTAAATTCAAGCCTCGATTCCTTCGTGTCAACATTCAAATAGAGTCGTAGGGATAAAGGTTCAGCAAATAAGGGAATGGAAACTAGAACTTTGTGAACGGATCTATCCGTCCGTTTATTATCTATATACGATTGGAGATTTGATAAAGAAATTGAAATTGAACGCAAACGCCATGGTCTGATTGACATAAACGTTTCTGATATGTGTGTACTAGATTATCAGCAATACGTCTCAGAGCCTCTTTTTGAAATACTATAAATAAAAAAAAAGGCTTAATGTACATCGAAAACGGCAATTAATAGAATTTTAACAATCGTTTCGAGCTTTTTGGATTAGGATCAAAGCCCCTAGCCGCTTTTTCAATTTAATTTTTTCATAAAAGACTTTGTGTCTGAAAAGGTTATTGATTTTTTATTTAAAATACAATTAATGTTTACATTTTCATGTGAAAGTCTCGCCCGCTAGGAAACTTTTAAAGTTAATCATAATACTCTACCTAACCTTACCTTACCTTTTTATTAAGATGATCTCTATTTAACTGAAAACCTTTATTTATTTACTATTAAAAAAATGCATACAACGGATAAAAAAATTGAGAATTGCGAACTGATTAAACCATTGCAGTCACTGCTAAAGCATGATTAAATAGTTTGTGAGATTTTACAAACATAATTGTAATGACCCCAAGGAGGTTATAAGATTAAATCTTTTTTTTTAATTGTCTTCCAAATAGCGATTCAACATGCCAGTTCATTTCTAGAATTATATTTTCTCGTTGTGAATATATGCAAATTTCATTATGTAATACGCAAAAACGTAAGAAGATTACGTAATAACAGAATCTACGACTTTATTTACATAAGTGTAGGGATATATTTCACGTTTGCCCAGATCACCCTTTGATACCCTCGGGTCTATTTGGACAGTGTTGCCCGAATGTTGATCAATGCGAGATATACCGTATGATAATATTTATATAATTGCTACTGGGAGAATTAGTTAACCAAATACTGAGATTTTCTTTGAAAGGCGCATTACTTTTATAATTAGGGTCGGTATCAAATTTAAATGAATGACATAGTGAAATCTTATTACGCACTCAATATATATATATATATAGTTACAGTGCTTGACCGCGATGAACTACGAAAGTACTCAATCGATTTTGATGTTTTTTTTTATTTTGCTTATTAAATTACTGGGTACAGTGACTTTACATCTTATGTCACAAGTTGGCAACGTACACTGTGGTTCTTGTGGGGGTTGCAGTTTTTGCTGCGAATCTCACAAGAGCCACATGTATTATAGGTGACTGTTACCACTTACCATCAGGTGGGCAGTTTGCTTGTTTGCCAACTTTATGCAATAAAAAAAAAGATGCGATTTAGTATATAGGAAATGTTTCATTTTAATTTATAACATAGTAACGCGTAGCTGGGCAGCTGGTAAAGTTATAAAAATGTGACATTTAAAAGAAGTGTAAATAATAGACAACTAGTTAGTAGATTTCTTATTAGTCCGGTTTCTCATAAAAACGCGCGGGTTTTTTCAGATTGCGATAAACGATATCCCTACTAATATTATAAATGTGAATGTAAGTTTGTTTGTTATGCTTTCACGCAAAAACTACTAAACCGATCAACATGAAACTTCGTACATATATTCTTGGAGGTAATAGAAGTAACATAAGATACTTTTTATTGAAAAAAAAAATAGCAGGCGAAGCCGCGGGTAATAGCTAGTATTATATAATATTAAGTGTAAAATGTCTATAACGATGCCCACTAAGATCGATTGCTTTCGAACAACCTTGGCTATGTTAGAAAACTACACATCAGTATTCACTAATAATGCAGATATTTAAAGAGTAAAAATGTGAAAAGGTTCCATTTGATCTTCAATAATTCTAAAAATATCAATTTCTCGTATGGTCTTATGCATTAAAAAGTACGTTATGGCGGTAACAATATGTACGTTTAATATAAATATTCATTTTTATAATTTTTGTATATTTTATGCATTTTCAATGCGATCTTATAAGATAAATCATTATAATAGAAAAAATACTAGAAAAAGTCGACTCGGGTCACAAGTGAATCTCAGGCGTTTTTTTTATAATATCATTTTTATCTTTATTTAAATCATCAATTTTTCTAGTATTTTACCACGTTTTTCTTATCTCACTTTTCTTATTTGTTTGTCTGTCCGGGCAAAATCTTGCAACTTAAATTTGAGGCACTTTCCGATAAGCTAGAAAGCTGAAACTTTCAGGATAGTTCAGAACCCGATGACAATGCACTCTAAAGCAACTTTCAACTTTCCAGATGCACTTTCAGGTCCACTTTCGGCAACTTTCACTTTTGTATGGGGCTTATCCGATTGTTGCGTAACACATGGTTACTTCGTTGAGTTAATAATTAAAAAGAATAAAATAATTATACTAGATTTAAAAAATCTAAAAATCCCACGTTTTTCAATGTCCTAAAAATAATAAAATAACCCTGCGGGGCAAAGCGAGGGGCCACTCAAAACGTGGGGGCGCATCTTTACAATAATCGGCATCAATGCATGTCATTCATCTCTTTAAAATCTCCTCTTAGTAATATGCGCCCCCACGTTTTGAGTGGCCCCTCGCTTTGCCCCGCAGGGTTATTTTATTCTTTTTAGGACATTGAAAAACGTGGGATTTTTAGATTTTTTAAATCTAGTATAATTTTTTCTATTATAATGATTTATCTTATAAGATCGCATTGAAAATGCATAAAATATACAAAAATTATAAATCTAACATGGCTGTTTCATCTTAATCGATTGACCAAACATTTGTAAAAATGTTTCTTTCGAATACGAGAGGATGTTCCTCTCATTGATGAAACAACGCTGGCCTACAGCGTAAAATCAGGAAGGTACTAGAAAATTTCGACGAGTGTTCGCAAGGCTCGGTAGCTCAATTGGGAGAGCATTGGACCGGATTTCCAAAGGTTGCGGGTTCGATTCCCGCCTGAGATTCACTTGTAACCCGAGTCGACTTTTTCTAGTATTTTTTATATTATAATGATTTATAAATATTCATTTATTTATTAATACGATCCTCATTTCAGTTAAAACGCCTTTACTTAATTTATATGATAATCATGAGATGTTTAATTATTTGACAAGTATGATGGGTATATTTCAAATTACTTGGGATTAAAATGTTATTTGGTTAGAAGAAAGCTTTGTGCTTCAGCATAAAATATTCATATTAAACCAATGTAGAACAACATAATTTGTGAGTTGAATAGTTTTGTTTGGACAACGCTGTAATCCCGCGTTTTTTATGTTGTTCGCTGTCTCAATATTTTTTTAGTGTGATAATATATAGTCCGATTTAGACTTTGTAGTTTTATGTTTTATTTTTTCCTGGTCACTAACACTTATATATCAGAGAAGGATATTTATCATGTTTTTAGCTTTATTTCAAAGCAGTAATATGTACCATCGCCTCGGAAGAACTCAGTTCAGTTTGCTATATTCTAATTCTTAATTTTATTTAAAAAAATTGTTGACATTGACTTATCTATTCGTATAAAACCTATTTATTACTATTTCTACGTTAGATTTTGAAAAAGACTATAAATTTATACTTTATTTATTGTAAAATTATGTATATATAAAATATGAATATTAGTTTTTATGCACTATAACCGTTACTTTAAAAAATAATTCTATTTTTGATAGATTTGTTTATTTGTTTATAATTACTTTAAATATATCTAGTTTATTTGCTTGGTAAGGCACTGAAACAACTTGTGCCTTTTGTAATTTTAGAAGAAGTGGGGCCCTCTAGCACAGGTTTTATACTTAAAAGACTCTGTACCAGGAGGAGGAGGTGTTTCACAGGAGGGAGACTTTGTACCAGGGTCTTCTGCTTAGGTACCTCCGTCTTACCTATTTCTGCCGCAAAGCAGCAGTGCTTGAATTGCTGTGTTCCGGTTTGAAGGGTAAGATATGGCAGTGAAATTACTGGGTACAGTGACTTTACATCTTATGTCACAAGTTGGCAACGTACACTGTGGTTCTTGTGGGGGTTGCAGTTTTGCTGCGAATCTCACAAGAGCCACATGTATTATAGGTGACTGTTACCACTTACCATCAGGTGGGCAGTTTGCTTGTTTGCCAACTTTCTGCAATAAAAAAATAAAAAAAAGTGGTCCCCTGCCATTCGTTATGTCTGTGTATTTAAGATACTGAATAAATATTTTTTCATTTTTGATTAACAGTGCGTTAAACACATAGTTAATATTACGTTTAATCCCTTGTGATAAGTAATGCTTGTGTTACTACGAGTTTGTTCATGTTTGTAGGACTCGGCAAAGCTTCAAATCAGTCCACTTGGTTCAAAGCTGACATCTAATTAGAGCAAGGAGTTTTATTCCGGAGCCAAGCCCTCTATTGGACTCGTTTACATGACTGTTTACGGGGAATTATGCTCCGAACGTCGAATGTAGCGCTATGTCGAATGTCGCCTCGTTAAGATGAGTTTTGTTACTTCGATTCTAATGGGGGACAGTCGGAAAAGAAATTAAAATTCAAAACGTTTTATTGTATCTAATATGACAAATGAAATGATGAGAATTAAATAAAACGGTGTTGTACCATGTTTTTTTTAGTTTAGAGGCTCTGACATTTTTCCGTTTTAATTAATCTATAATCTAAGATCACAGTGTTTTTTTTTGGTTTGTGTGTTTGTCTGTCCGCTCTTTTCCCCGCTCTATTACCATTGTATCAATAACGTTACCAAACCAACGCGTTAACCACAAGTAGTTCGTCTACCGGACGCTAGATGGCGCTAACGGGAAAATATTTAATATTAGAAAAAAAATAAAGAAGTTTGTCCACCCGTGCGAAGCCGGGACGGGCCGCTAGTACTTATGTATGTTTATACCATAGATCATGTTTATGTGAAATAATGATTATTTAATGATAATTTTGTTATTAAATAAAATAATTTGGTGCCATTTTTGATGCTGAAATCGTCCAGATGGTCTGACATGAAACTACACGTTCGTATTCCATTATTCCATTTTTGTTTAAACACTTTCCAGACACATATGGAAAACTTTATTAACTCTTTACGAAATTTCAAAGAAAGTAGTAAAGAAAAATGTTAGTGTCTCTTATATCCGTTATATATATACAAGTAATGTCAGAGTTCGTTAAGCTTGAAGAAACTAATGGTCATCCTGTAATCCAATGGAATCCGGCACAATTAAATGAACTTCGGAATCGAGTAAATTCATTCAAATTTGACGCCTTGAAACCGCAAAAGGAGCCCTTACGGCTAATGGATATGTGTAGATAAGCCTTGGCCAATGATACTAATAAAAGAGGATTGGTTAATAACACTCTTGGTGCCATTATTTTCAGATCGTATTTCCAACAAGACAAGTGAAGTATTATTTTATTACAATTATTATTGTTACTTTTTTGATTGATTATATACTTTAGTTTAATAAAATTAATGTAATTCTTCACCAAATTTATACGACATTCTAAATCTCTGTAACAAAGACTGATTCTTATTATTTCAAATAAATTATAATTTTTTGGCCGTTTCAATTTTAACTGCTAGATTATTATATCTAAAGAAGTTATTAGTAGAAATATTAATTGAAGTTGCCTCAACTATCAGGCTGGCCTAAGCCACGTCCCGTTGCTACCGATATTTTTATTTATTTATTTAAAAATCTTTATTGACCATAAATATTAAATGGTACAAAATGCTAATTGCATTCTCTCCCAGTCAACCTTTGGGAAATTAAAAGCGAGTACAATGGAGATATATACTTAAACTTATCAGTTTAACATACATATTACATTATATACAATACATACAATACGTATATTACACTACATATATAAACCAAATATATATATATATATATACACATACATACAACTAAATACATTAAATAAGTTACAATAATATGATGATTCCATTTTACTATTACTATAAACCTTCAGTGAGAAACGCGTGAACTTTCTTTTTAAACGTAATCCTACTGGGAGAGCTACAAATAGAGTCTGGGAGGTCATTTCAGGGACGTATAGCTTGGAGTGTGAAAGAATTTGACATAAAACCAGAACGGTAGAGAGGAATAGATAGAGCAAGAGAATCAGCAGAGCGAAGAAGAAATAATGAAATTTGCATTTCAAGTATTCTGGGTAGTGGGGATTGTTAACTATGGAGTACAGTGAACAAAGTAGTCTCGACTGCCTGCGCTGATAAATGGGTATATACCGATTCGATACCAAGACCTTGATAGACCTGTAGATTTTTTCCAATTGATTTTTGTAATTCTTAATCAACCTTAAATTTATTTATCGCGTACATATATAGTAACAAGAATGTATATCAAACAAACTTAAATGCTTTTGTATCATGTAAGGGGATCAATCCATAAGAAAGAATATTGATTGAAATAAAAAAGAAAATTGTAACAGTTGCGGCATCCCGCCGAATTGCAATCAGACCAGCAAACATTCAGTTGAATTGAACACAGCTGGTTATGTTTATTAGTGCTTAAACTTCTACGCTTTTCGCACATTTAAATAAAACCGCTTATACCGGATAAACGAAGCTTTGAGGTAGGATCACGGCTCTTGTAAGGGAGTTAAAACGTGAGGATTAAATAAAAAAATATTTAAAACGTCGTTTATCCGTTGAGAGTGCTTTTATTTAAATCGCTGGTTATCCTTTGATGCCCATTTGGTGAAACGGTAGCGATCCTGCCTTACGCATCGACAGTCTTAATTCGAGTACCGGAAGAGGCAGATGTTTGTATGATGAATGCGAACATTTGTAGCTGAGTTATGGGTAGTTATAGCTACCATAAACCTCCTTACATTATCCAATATGGTTGAAACTACAGATTCAATTAAGACCATCGATTTGATGTGCACGTATGAAACACGGAGTAAGAGATATCAATTTTTTTGGTCACCCATTCGATGAAAGACCATTACGGAAGTTTCTTAACCTCCGTAATGTTGCCTACGTAATGATGTAACACCGAACACGGTACCAATTAAGCCATAGATAAAGATAAAATAATTTTTATTCAATATGAGCATTTGAAATATGTGTATTGAACGTCAAAGGTACGCCATAGCTTCGTATTAGGTCCTTCATCGGGAGAGTTTGTACCGAGGAGAAGCTGAAAGAAACTAGGCAGGGACTATTTTTTCCTCCTTTTTATTATGTGGTACATTACATAGTTATTAAAACAATTCAGAAAACTTTTCTTGTTTTAATAGTAAATACCTATTCACTTGTGACATAAAGTCATAAATAACCTCTAAATTGTATTTGTCAGGAAACACAGACTCAGGAAAGTAGTTCCACTCTTTCGCGGTGCGGATCACAATATTAGAATCAAAATGCTTAGCGTGACTCTTTGGTCTATAAACCATATAATCGTGACGCTTATTTGTAAAGTTGGATGTACGATAAAATAATCGGGACAGCGGAACAATTGCAATTGCTGTGCAATTCTGTTGCACACTCTGCGAAATATATCCTACATAAAACTACCAAAATGCAAAATTTTTTTTTACAATGAATAGATTTTACCCAGTATTGTTGTAAAGCTCTTGCATCAAGCGATTTCTATTATATTATTAAGCTTATCTCTTAAAATACTTCGGGTAAAAATTTGTAGGAAACTCAATGATTGTATAAACAGAAATATTCAGGTCAATATACTCTGCAGAAAAAATAGCTGCTAAGTAAATCAAAATTTATAAATAAAAAACAGCAAAAGATTCCTCTTTAACTAGATGCAAAGACAGCTTTTGAAGCAAAACGGTCTGGTTTGGAATAATCAGACGATGTTTTAATTTTTTGTATTTACTGTAAAATCTAAAAATGGGCATTGATTACAGTTAATAAACGTAAATTTAATATTAGACTGGACTTAATCTTATGATACGTATGTTGTTGCATATGAAGGGTCCACTGCAATAATGATGGATGTCCTTTGTCTTTTGTTTTAAGATAATTGGGTTTTAAATTTATAAAAGACTAGCGACCCGCCCCGGCTTCGCACGGATGCAATGCTCTACTATATTATGCATGTATTATACATATAAACCTTCCTCTTGAATTACTCTATCTATTAAAAAAAATCGCATCAAAATACGTTGCGTAGTTTTAAAGATTTAAGCATACATAGGGATATAGGGACAGAGAAAGCGACTTTGTTTTATACTATGTAGTGATGTAAGAAAACTCAGACCTGAAGATAATAAAATGTTATTTATTAAAGTATATGTATAAATTGTTATTTCTTTGGAAAATAATCATTCTTTGGGTATTAAAACTAACCGAATGGCATTATTGGTTAAGAATTAAATGTTTTTGGACATTCATCATTATTGCAGTGGACCCTTCATATGCCATTATGCTTCGAGCAAAGAGGTGATTTTTACAATAATACTAAAAAATCTACAGCATAATATATATTATGAACTCAGACAAATATTTATCCAGGTGTTATAAGAAAGAACATTTTCATCGCTGTACCAAATGAGTCATCAACGTTTGTATTTCATTATTAAATACACAATATAAGATTTACTACAATCTCTACGACTAATAAACTAATCGGGATTTGACATAAAAAAGTTTAAACATTGCATATTGAAGTCGTAACATTTGTGTCATTTCACAGATGAAATAACTCATCGCGATGTAAACTGTGTTTACGCGCAGAAATAGAACGACTAAAAGTGGCTACTGACGACGGCAGGTGGAGCGTACTTGGTGGAGATTTTGGGGCGTGGTTCATTGTCACGTCCACACGTCCGTCGAGCGAGAGCAGGTGTAAACGGTGCCAAAACTCACAGAGTTAACTGTTAAAATGTTTGCAAAGATAAATCGCTGGGTGTTACGAAGTTGACAGATGTTTCACAACGATTTATTTTTGATTTATCTTGGCACAATTGTGCGAATAAATTATTTAATGCTCTTGAATCGTCAGATCTGTTTTATTGAGTGTTAAATATCTATCACTTTTATTACACATTAAAACATAGTATTATTGATGTTCATTCTTTATTACCTGACACTAGAAGGTTTAAGTGTAAATACATTATTTGTTACTAAAAGTAATAAGACATCAGTATACTGTAGTATTTAACACAAATATTTTATTGTCATTTAAATTTATGGTTATTCACTTAATGGATAACGGCATTTCAAACTATCATAACGTGTAAAAAGATTCTTAATTGACATTGTTTGCAAATGTACGATACATTTATAAAATTTTAGAGATTGATGCTGTGTTGACTGTACTTAATTTACAACTTTAATTTCATTAACAAGAACATTTATTTTGCTGCTCAATAAGGTGTTACCAATTTAACAAAAGTAATATAGTCACATCCAGCGGTACTCAATATCCCCATTTCATATCTCGGCTTCATTCACAAATAGACGTCCTTGAAACATTTTGTTGTACAACTGTGATCCCGATGTACGTGAAGAAAGAACGCTGCAAATAATTAACCAATTCAAAGAAAGATGCCGGAAAATTGTCAACGGGCGCTTCTTGGGAGCAGTGACGAAGACAATGACGCATCATAGACCGACTAGAAAATATACCCACTTACAGTCCGACAAACTTCTCTGATCCGATATCAGTAGAGTTGAGCACTGACAGTCCTCTTATAACAAAATCTTGGCTACTGGAAAAGTATGTTTCCATATTTGTGACCGTGGCAAAAAAACATGACACACTACATTCATTTGACTATATACAAATGAATAAATGATAATCTATCTCAGCCCATTAAAGTTATAACGATATTGATATGAAATTATATAGGGTTAAATAAATAAATGATTTTAAAATATAACTAGCGGCCCGTCCCAGCTTCGCACGGGTGGACAAAATTCTTTAAATTTTCCTAGCATTAAATATAGCCTATGTTACTCAGCGTGAATATAGCTTTCCAATGGTGAAAGAATTTTTGAAATCGGCTTAGTAGTTTTTGAGTTTATTTATTGCAAACATACAAAAATACAAACCTTTCCTCTTTATAATATTAGTGTAGATTTAAAAACGTATATGTCTAGACAAATTAAGCCAATGGGGTTATTTTGAGTGGTTAAGGAATTTCTATGGTCATCTTCCGACTCTATCATCCGAAACGGGCACACTATCATGACATCTACAAAGGGAGGTTATTTATCACCAAGTGTTAATTTTACTTCTGATTTTGATTTAAGAATATTGAAATGGTATTATAATATAAAAATTACAGAAATTTGCAAAAGAAATAATTTAATACATATTGAAACAACGTAAGCAAGTTTATTTTCGATAAAAACACTTTTTTCAAAACAACAAAGAATTATTCTTCAGATGCATAAAATGCAGATATTTTTTATCTAGTGCTGATAAAAGTTATCTAAAATATTGTTTCAAATGTTTCGTTCCTTTTCTCTCAGATAGTTTTTTATTTAAAACTTGTTCTATAAAAAGTTTATGAAATAATAGAATAATTAAAATATAATAATTACATACTTTTTTTTTTATTCTTTTAATTTATTTCTGACTTTGAATCCAAGTCCTTTAGCCGTATACATCAATAAAACAACTTTATACAAAAAACAACTATAAAAAGGAATCAAACATAAACTCTACAAACAATAATAGGAAGGATAACAATAAATTAAAGAAAAAACAATAAAAAGTTACATTTCTAAAATAAATAAGTAAACTTATACAAATAAACAAACTAAGCTAAATCTTTTCTACTGTTCTTGTAATGAACTTGAAAAGATGAACAAAAAACTGCGGTCTATTTAATAAATCTTGGACGTGGCGGGGTAAACTAATTTGGATTCCTGGACGAGTACTCTCACTACTGTTAGTGTCAGTTAATTCTTTGAAAAGTAACCGTCGCTGGTTGTTAAATTTTGTTGGCGGAATTGTGAAGGCACAAAACAAGCCACTTACCAAAAGAAGAAGAAGAAGAAGTTAAATTTTGGACAACTGAAAACAAGATGTTGCAGATCAGAAGATTCCTCAGGACAATGTTTACAGTGACTGTTCTCGTAGATATTGATTCGATGGAGATGTGTAGGAATAAGGCAGTGACCAAGCCTCATTCTTGATATAATCGTTATGAATTTCCGGCTTCCTTTTGCGCTAAGTTTATCATACCACGGTCTTATTGGTAAGTCTTTCTGCACCTTAGCATACCACTTTCCTTTGGTCTCAACTGTAGTGTTCCAGTACTCTTTCCAAAGCTTTCGGGAATTGGTTTTAAAGTAAACATAGTAATCAGAATAATTACATACATGATGATAGTGTGGCAATGATATTTGTGACATTATTTCTAAACTGCCATATTAAATAACAACTTAATATCAAAAGTTCCACTTCGAGTATATTGAATTTTTATGTGTCTTTACCCACAAAATCTGATAAAAGCTACATCGGTAGGCACTTAGATAAAGGAATTCGGGACACAAAGCCTTCACATAGAATTGCGGACGTGATTCTGAATTCAGCTAAGGAATGGCCTATCCACCGTCGACTTTATATTTCATTCTGAAATTTGTGAATTATTATTAAACATTAAATTCATTTAATAAGTAGAGACGTGGTTATTTGGGGTCGTTAAACGTTTGGCTGGTGTTTACTTTGAATCTAAAATGGTAATAAGGGACATCGTTGTCGACACGAAAATTTCAATACAGTAGGTAAATGTGGGGAAATATTAATTTCATATTTTTTAAAATATAATCAGCATTTTAAAATCCTATTAAGAAGTTACTGAATAGCTAACGTTCCCGTGGTCCGTGATCATGGCGCTTGCAACAGTGCCAATATATCGGAAACTAGCTAAAAACAACAAGGTACATGGTAACAATCCCGTAAACAACGTATATTACTATAATGTTAGTGACCATGAAAGTTTAAAACAATATATAGCTAACGTTTCCTTCAAGGATTTTTTCGAAATTGGAAATTTTATGGCGAAAGCTGGAAGGCGGATAAGAGATCGCATCAAAATACCATAATTCGGTAAACGCTGCTACTTATTTTGTGGTCTATGGGGCTGTATGGTGATTACATTCAGTATCACTTGTCGCCTTATTTTGACAGACACAAGGTAGTTAAAAAAACTGGTTGGTTGCCTGTAAAGTCGGTATACGGGCGAAAGTTTTACGTGACAACGACTTTGAGTGGTAAAATAATTTTAATGTGAATATTCATTCGTATAGTAGGAAGAAGGATGAAATAAAAGTAACAATTTAAAACATTTATTTATACAAAGAATTATATTTAAAACATTAATTTATAGGCACGCGTCCCTTCCACTTTTTATGTCTGTCTCTCTCGCTCTTAGGCGGGCTAACCATGCCCGAGTGGAAGGGACGCGTGCCTCTCACTCGCTCTCATTGTAAGCGCATATATAGTTGAGTGGGAGAGAGACGCAAGGCATTCGGCGGGCCTCTCTCTCGTTCGGTGACTCATCGTAACGTTACCGAGCGTTACACTTTTTCATAAGTGACTCCCAGCCGCAACCTAATTTAAGACGTTGTCACGTCAAAATAAGTTAATGATAAATATGAGACAACATCTTATACATTCTTCGGAACTCAAGTTAGGTTGCTAAGCTAATGTTATGAAAATCAAAAAACAACGGTATCACAACACCTAGATGCTTTGCCAATAAAGACTCACAAATGGGCGCCACCATTATGGTCGATTTACCAAAGAGTCGTACAAGTGTTTTGGTTCCAATTTTGTGATACCTACCACTAAGGCGTAGAACTCTTTGACTGAGTCTGTGTTTCCTGACAAATACAACTTAGGGATCTTCTAGTCAAACGCATCACATCGCATCAGGCGAGATAGTGGTCAAGCGCCTGCCTTAATTTACTATATAAAAAAGTAACTTTATGCAAATGCTCTTAAAATATGTTGTTTTCATCTTCCAACATTTTATCTTACATTAAGGACATCTTTTAACTGACAATAAGAACGGGAACAAGAAACTCGTCAGCTTGAACAGAAGTAACGATATTTACAATAGCATACGTCGTCACCATACATAATCCACAAAAAACAATATTATTCGTTTATCTGGCCAGGTTACATTCCTGCCCCGGATCGAACCCAGAATGGCGTCACCATTAATACCGTAGACAAGTCATTCAACCACAAAGTACGTTAATAAAAAGAGGAAAAAGATAAACCAATAAAATTGTAAATTTATTTCATTGCATACTTATATCATCCTGGAGATAAGATTCTAGGTCAGGGCCGTCCATTGTAAACAATTATGAATCACTGATGACTAACATTTTATGAATGAGAGATCGAATGAGCTTTTGCGAGTTTACCTTATTAGGAGAAGAAAGTATAACTTGAATATATTAAGACATCGATTTTTTGGTTATCTTTATGACATTAACCATTTTTGTAATAAAACACTGCACTTCGTTGTTCTGTGAAAAAATAAAAGTTACATTCTTTCGCATTGAAATAAATCAGATCAGTGTACCAGGCAGTTGACACTTAATATTTAGTTCAAAAGTTAAAAGAGTTACTAAATTGATAATAACAGATATCTGCACTAATATTATGAAGAGGTAAAGTTTGTACGTTTGGTTCTAAATAATCTCTGAAACTGCTGAATCAATTTTGAATTTATTTCACCAGTAGGAAGTTTTGAAGTGGGCATGGGCCAGATATAATTAAATAAAAATACAATGATTCCGGGGAAAATGTTTTTGCTCATTCATTACACAAACATATGTCAATCAGCGCTTAGACAGTAATTAGTCATCTAGTATAGATATAACGAATAAATAGTTATTTGAGTAGATGTCACACTTATTTACTGTACCTGTCAAGAAACGATGTCGGAATCTTATGCTACTTGGACGTATAGTAGGACTATGCATCCAAGATGTAGAACAAACGTAGGCAAACGTTCTCCTATATCACTGCTGACTGACACTTATAAAAAATATTTCAATGATGTAGATATACATTCAACTAGAATTGGAATTTTCGAAAAAAGAATTAAGATAAAGCTGTATGAAATCAACACTGGTAATAAAACAAACTAAACCAAACCTAAAAAAACAATAAAATAAATTATTCCAGGATTATTATTATTATTATTCTACACTTTATAAATTATAGTCAACTCCTCAACTTTTGGAATTTAAGTTACTTGTGGTTAACGGTGTTGGTTTCACAATCAATACACCTTGTAACTAGCTAGTAAGATTTTTTTGTAGAAACATATTGTGAAAACGTTTGTTGACCCCAATAAATGATAAAAAAGAAGGATATCCTTTAAACGCACAGTTCCCATTGTTTTGGCATAAAATTTGTGCCTTTTACATTTTATGCAAAAGTGAATTGAGAATAAAACTTTATGCAAAAAAAGGAACCGAATTTTTTCATACATAATTTAACAACTAATAAGTATTTACATTACTAATATTTAAAACTTAAAACAGATCTGAAACTTCGGAGGCATCGCTCGAGGGAAGTGAACGGCGAGAATGGTCAATCAAGTGCATTAAATCGTTAAAATATCGATGATAAAAATCGGTACCATCCGTATCTACGATCAATACGTTTAAATAAGTTTACTTTATATAAAGGAGGAAAATATTTTGTTCTCACACTTCCGCGCTTATCACTCATTAAACGACAGCCAGTTTTTTTATAAAATAATTTAATCTGGATCAAATAAAAAAAAGAAAGTGTGTCACTAATCCGGTGAGTGGTTTTATTTAAATAAGGAGGAAAATGTCTACAAAAAAGTAGAATTCACAAAAAAATCTTTATCCTTTTCACATTACGACGAACAATCACCGATTTTAGCGTTAAAATAGTTGGATTCGCAGAACTTACTGGTAGGAGTAACGGATTTAATTGAAATTTTTCCCCGACAAAGCGAGTGACCCAGAAAGATTTAATAAATGGAGCCCTGGACAGCAGTCTTACAGTGAATTGAAGTAAACAGTATGAACAAGCGTGCAAGTAAAGTCAGTTGAGAGAAATGACGCAGTTCAAGACAAATATTCCATTGGAAACAAACTGCATCCACACGTTTGCAGTCAGATAACCCATATCTCTATACATGTGTGGTGTGTTATGGTGTTGCTGTTCCCCTTAAATTGCGATGTTTGATTTTAACTAAATAAATTTACTAATATATTGAATTCGAATAAAGTGAAAAAATATTATTTATAATTAAGTGAAAAAAGTATTATTTATAATAATTCTTTCACTTTATTCGAATACAATATTTTAGTAAATTTATTCGTTATTTAGATTTGAGGAGGAGAATCTTAGAGGTGTAACTGTCTTTGTTTATTAACACATGACAATATTTTAAAATATATATTTTATAAGAAAAAACAATAAAGTCTCCGGAATTGAATTGAGCGTTTTTATTTTCCTTATATAGAATTTATTTTTATTATGGTGCATACCCATCCTATATTTCCTTTGTCAAAAGAGTGTTCTAATCCGTTTCAAACAAAGACTAACTAGGTCTGCAAAACATGCTGCTGCTTGCAAATACTGAGCGAAGCAATTCGATTTTTGAAGGGTGATTATTCCTCTATGGTATGTCCGATATCAAAACTTTTTTTTGCACTTTAGTCACGACCACAATGTGAGTTTTGGCGCCAAATTTCATCAATGTAGTCTCAGCGATTTGGCTGTGATCAGATTTTGAATTTTTCTTTCGGTGATTATTCCTCCATGGTAAAGTCTATATTTTTTTAAATAGCCTATGTCCGTCAGGTTATAATTATGTATGTCCATGCCGAAATTCGTTCGAATCGGTTGAACCGTTAAGTAGCAGGAGGGAGACAAGCGAAATTTGTGAGCTGCCTAAAAGAGAGCTTCGCTCAATGAAAAGTGCAGTATACTATTGCTATCAAAGAATAATATAAAATTAATTAAAAAGTGTAAAATATCGATCAATATTAAATTTAATTTTAACCTAGAGTCATTGATTTGCAATAATTCTAGACCAATTATGTTCCTTATTCTCAGCTGAACAGACTTTGTAATATTGGTTGCTGAATAAGGAATACGATATTATTATAGAGATAAAAATATAAACAAATATGACTCGAGAACAAATGCTTATTGCTCGTCATACAGACAACATATTCTTATCAGGATCGTTGGCACATCGCTACTGTTATACCAACGGGTCGTCTTATATTACAATAATATATGTATGTTGTGTTTTGTAGTGGCTTACTCGCGCCACTTTGCACGTGTTAGATTTATTAACTATAAAGTATGATAATTAAGTATTTTACACATGTTTTCTTGTTTACCTTAAAGAAAAGCATCTTTTGCTTGATAGTTTGAGTGATTTTCTTGTATGTAAATGACAAATTGTGTTCAATAAGAATCATATAATTTACCAAAGCAAAAACCCAACCTTTAAGTAATCTTAACTCGGTTTTCATATATCCATTAATATCTCCAATTTAATCAATGTGTGTTGTATAAATAACCTTTACAATTTGTTCCTATTAAGTTATTTTTGCAATTAAAAGATTAATATCCTAGTTAACCTCCTTAAACCTCTTTTGATATAATTAATTCATAGTCAATTTGAAAGAAATTGTTAAATAGAGCCAAATGAATGACGTCAGAGAATATCGTCCGATGTGACGTCACTTGTTTGTCACCTATATTTGCCTATAAAAGACTGTGCTCCGGTCGTACTCGGTTTGTTGCGTCGCCCTTCATTCCCGGGTGCGATCGCTCATATAAAGCCTGTATAGCCTTCCCAGGCTAAGGCACCTACTTCAGGTGGTGTTTAGTCAGTACGAGTCTGACATAACCTCTCGGCCGGCCGATGTATCCATGTAGGATTCACCACCTCCCTCCCTCGCGTCCGGAGGGGAAAAAAAAAAAAAAAAAATCGTACTCGGCCCACTTGCTTCGCAGCAGCCGCACGTCACGGACCTAAGCTAAATATACAATTATTTAGTACATGTTAGGAAGACATATTATGTACCGCTTGTGTGTTGGTATATAGGTACAATATGTTCTTATTATCGAACCTAGAATTAAATTAGTAAGGTATATACCTTGCTTTGTTACTTGATATTTAAAAATGTTTTAATAAGGTTATTTTGGATAGCTCCACACTATTTTACTAAATGTTTAAGTAAATGAAGTTATTGTGGGTAGTTTTATGATCAACTAAATTATGTTGATAAATGTTATAATAAATGTTATTCCATGACATTCTTCTTATTTGCTTAAATCATTTTATGATTATTTGTTAAATGAGATTAAAATACTGTTTTTAGTATTCTGCCTTTTTCTCTTCTCTATTTTTTTAACTTAATCTCACACACGCGTAGATTTTTTGTTTATGAAACTCTCCTCGTTTTCTTCGATCTACTTGGAAAAGAAATTAAACTCTTATGTTGAATGCAATGAAAGGCGAGATCAACAAAGCTTAAATACCTTTTTTGTATAAATATTATATCATCTCAACCGAAACACCACTGTTGGATGGCAGTGTCCCACAAAAAATGTTTGGTTTTGCCATTATCTCCACATTTGGCAGGCGCGAGATCGCAGTAGAAGACCATAATTCAAAAAAGATGTTGCCCATTCTGCGCAGCATTTTAAAAAGTATTAATGCTTCAATAAATAAGTATGAATAATGTGGTTCAGTTTCTACCCGCATTACTATTAATTTCTCTAAAAAGTTATTATAGTGACATAAATGTCGTAGTTGGATATATGGCATTGCGCATCTTTTTGTAAATATTGACATGTTCTCTACAAGTGCAGCACAGTTTTTGTACGAGTATCATTAAAAGTTTTCTACTAAGGTTTTATTAGGTATTTTTCTTAGCGGCCGCAGCGCATTATAGCGACCAGGGCTATAAGGGCGTACAGGAAGGTGTCCGGTGCTGCGGCGAATGCGCTGGCTGGCATGCCCCCCTGGGAGTTGGAGGCGCTGGTGCTCCTAGAAGTCTATCAGAGCCGTCATGCCGCGAGAGAAAACGGGGAAAATCCAGCGGCGGCGGAGCTGGTCGCTCTACGAAGAAGGGCCGAACAAACTGCTATGCAGCAATGGACGGCGATGATAGAAGAGCAACAGGTAGCTGGAAGTCTGGCCAGACGGACACTTGAAGCCTTAGGTCCTGTGCTGGAGCGCTGGCAAGGCCGAAACCACGGCAAACTCAGTTTCCATCTGACGCAGATTCTATCAGGACATGGCTGCTTTCGGAAATACCTATTCCAGATTGCGAGACGAGAAGCAGCACCAGACTGCATCGAATGCGGAGCAGAAGAAGACACGGCGCAGCATACTTTACTGGTATGCCCTGCCTGGACGGCACAGCGCCTAGTCCTAACAGCTGCAATTGGCCGGGACCTCTCGCTTCCCAGCGTCATCCATAAGATGCTGGATAGCGAGATCGCGTGGGAGGCAGTCGCACTATACTATGACGAAGTGATGACCGCGAAGGAGGCTGCGGAAAGGGTGAGAGAGGACGATCCTCTAGCAGACCCCTGCCGCAGGCGCAGGAGAGGACGAAGTCAGCGTGAGTTCGACCGTCTTCTCCCACTGGATAGTGGTGGATCTGGGGTTGGTTGCGGAAACCCCACCTCCACCCACGGAGGCCAGCGGGTGCCGGGCTTGGGAGGCCCGCCACCTGCACTGCACAGGCCTCCGTCGACTCGGAGCGTCCGGAATGTCCCGGGACGCTCCGTAATACTCCGTCTCCGCTTGGAAGCGGAGTACAGAAGTGTCTGCCTAGGGCGGACCTTCACCGATGGAGCCGCGGTAGTGTCCGCGAGGTTTCCCGTGACCCCATCCGGTGCCACTGTCGAGATACTCGTCATAAGAAGATGACCAGTTGTACAACAGTCCAGTGCCACCAAGGTGACCGGAGGGACATCTTGGAGTTTTAGTGGGTAGGCCCCTGCGCACCAATCTGACGAGCTTATATCGTCAGATAGGCTTGCAGGGGGGAGTCCCACATAACTTCCGCCGCGTTCCCAGCAGCGGAAGTATGCGTCATGCATTTTCTCCAAGTAAAAAAAAAAAAGGTATTTTTCTTAGACCTTGGGTTACATTATTGGAATTCACGTTGCTTAATTCTTTTGAAAATAAAATATAGCCTATTCTAAATATTAGTGAAGGATTCTTTGAAATTGTATGAGCTATTTCGGAGATAACGTCCTATATGCAAACTTAAAACGTTACCCGTTTATAATATTAGTATAGATATCGAGGGATAATCATACAATTAGAGTTATTGCTTAAGTTCTCGAATAATTCTAAAGGAATTATGCTGCTAAAAGTATGATTTTGTGATAAAAATTGTTACGAAACACTAAAACAACATCTGACAATATAAAATTTTAAGTATCGTAATACTATCGGGCCAAATTCCGCATGCGAAGTGACGGTCTAAGTTACCCGAAATAAAAAATATAATCATTACATACCTGTTTCTTCTTAATCGATTGTTCGGTACTTGTAAAAGTAAAGTTTAAATGCTTAAAGGTAAAATATAATTTTTACCTTGGTTGCTTGCAAAAATCCTGAATTAAGTTCGAAAGGTTGCAAATAATTGTCTAATATTCATATCAGTCGATACTTTGCAATCGTCGCAATGATCCGATTTGTCCGAAATGTCTACAACACATATACTATCTACAGTACAATTGCGTTAGATGCTAAGACTGTAACACCATTACTAAAATTCTTTATAAACATATTGCATGCAAGATATTTGTTTGGCACAATGTTAGGTGTAAAATGAGATTTATATCGCTGTCCTAGATATCAGTTCCGTTTGCTCTTGTGATCTTTACGAGTGTACTTCCGACCTTTTTGTTGAGCTTTAAATAGTCTAGATCACAAAAGTGAGAAAGGAAATATAAAAAAATGTTTTTGTTGGCATTTACGATGTAGTGAAAAGAAGAAAGTAGAGGGATTTCAAAGCTGTTTTCTTTTACATTTAGACATCACATATTTTTAGCCACAAAGTTGTAGTTTTCATATACGATTTATCTGATGCTACAAAAACTAGATATTATATCCATTGAAAGAAACTTACTGCTACCATTTCATTATCAAAAGGACCAACGATGGTGGCGACGAGATGCATACAAAGGTTTTTTAGTGTGTAGACCTATACAACCCTACATCCTCATCAGCACTCACTTAGGGACGCTAACGATAACCTCGCCCATGGCAGAGTTGAGGGTACACGGGATTTTAGTGGGCATGCCTCCAAACCTTTACCGGACACTAGGCTGCAAGGAGGGTGGAGGAGATTCCTACATCCCGCCGTGTACCCGAGGCGGAGTATGCGTAAAAAGGCGTAATTTTCCTTAGTAAGAAAAGGAGCTTTGGTTATTCTTATAGATGAAAATGTCCAAGGGAGAATAGGCCAAAACATACTAATACGTAGGCCAGATTGCTGGATGCAGCCGGGATGAGCTCTTTAAAGTGTTTTCGAAAGCATGTAGGTATTCGATATTCCGAGTACGAGGTGGTAATTTTTGTCACATACTTGATGATTGGCTCTCGGGAATGTCACTTGACATCTGCAGTCAAAGGCTGAACGCGACAACAAATATGCTATCAAGCTCCTCATCATTTAAGGAAATAATTTGAAACAATATTTTTTACTAAAATAATTTTTTTCCATTATATAGATGATTTTATGATAGAGTTTCTGCAAAAGGTTTTGAAATCTTATCCTAATAGGAGCATATGTGTGTGATGTAATGTATAAATAATACTATTTTTTACAGCCATTTGTGGCGCGGGCCCAATAGATACTTTTAGACCTCTGTTTAAAAAATCTAAGAGTGTTAACCCTGACAAGAATGCAAGATGGGTATGTATGTTCGACGATACCCTCAATATTTTAAAAGGTAGATAACTTGAAGAACTCAACACTGCGCCCGAGAGGCACTAGCCGTTTACAAATAGTGCATTCCTACAAAAGAACTGTTATTACATGGCCATAAAAGTATATAATCGTATTCCTTCAGATATTAAAAGCAAACCTATGAATCCATTTATAACAGTTACGGAACTGGTTCAATAATAAGTCTCCTTACAATTTAAACGAATATTTTGATATCAAATGACCAATGACATCAATTATTATTATTATTATCTTTATTATTAACTAGCTGACCCGGTAACGCGTTGCTATGGTAACGCGTATACAATGGAAAAAGTTCGGGAAAAAGAGCGAACAGACAAACACACAAACAACAAATTTGTGTTCTTAGATTATAGATTATGCCATTTTATGTTTTTAAGTCAACTAATTCTTATGATTAATTTAATTTTTTTTGATATCATAAATTATTGGTATTTAAGGTTAACATTGCTTTTAGTTATTACTTTTATAATTTTTGCATATCATACTTTGGCAGAACATCTGGGTTAATTTACTGTATTTTAAAACATCTAAACATGATTATATTTACTATGTTCCATGCAAATAAAGACTATTCTATTTTAAGATCACGCCAAATAGTCTAGCCCAAAGTAATTACTGTATGGATTGTGTTATGGATACTGGGGTAACAGATAAATTTTCACGTAGGATATATAAATGATCTTCATAGAAATATATATTATATAAAAATAACATATAAATATATACTCCTGTTGCATTCATCACACAAACGTCTGTCCTTCGGGGACTGGAAACCGGGGTTGTTTGGTTTTAAAGGTAAGGCCACTCCCGTTTGGTCAAACCGGATGTTGAAATGTATATGATTACTTTTAATAGTTGTGCAATATTGATCGTAGCAAAAATAAGCAAAAATAAATGATGTGAGATCTTATATGTTAAGTTACAAAAGTAACTAATTTTATAGAAGAAAATTGTAAATTAAAAGACGCTTTTGTAGATAACTACTAGCTGACCCGGTAACGCGTTGCTATGGTAACGTTAATTGATACAATGAAAAAAGAGCGGACAGACAAACACACAAATAACAAATTTGCGTTTTTATATAATAAACTAGCTGACCCGGTAACGCGTTGCTGAGGTAACGCGTTGCTATGTTAACCCATTGCTATGGTAATGCGTTACTAAGGTAACGTTAATTGATACAATGGAAAAAGAGCGGGAAGAAGAGCGGACAGTTAAACACACAAACAACAAATTTGTGTTCTTAGATTATAAATTAAAGTATTCTTTTATAGTAAACTAGTTGACCCGGCCACGCGTTGCTGTGCCGCCTGCAGCGTCATCTGCCGGACTGATTTGTGAATCTAAACCATTCTCAGATCCCCTTGAACACACACAAAAAAAATCATTCAAATCGGTCCAGCCGTTTAGGAGGAGTTCAGTGACATACACACTCACAGAAGAATTATATATATAAAGAAGATATGACCTTCAGAATCAATTATGACGCTTTTAAAAATCTTGTGCTGTAGTTTCAGTGGACAGTGGACCAATGTAGGAACAAGACATTTCTTGCAATTAAGAGTATAATATTAAGATTATGTGTCACTATTACACCTTCACACGTTTGCAAATCTGGCAGCTGTACACTCATATAGTAGTAATAAATTTTGACGTGACAACGTCTTATAAATTGGTTTGCCGGGTGACACTTCAAGAAACTGCGTTACGCTCCGCTCACGTTATGCGCTTACAATGAGAGCGAGTGAGAGGCACGCGTCCCTTCCACTCGGGCATGGTTAGCCCGCCTAAGAGCGAGAGAGACAGACATAAAAAGTGGAAGGGACGCGTGCCTATAAATTAATGTTTTAAATATAATTCTTTGTATAAATAAATGTTTTAAATTGTTACTATTATTTCATCCTTCTTCCTACTATACGAATGAATATTCACATTAAAATTATTTTACCACTCAAAGTCGTTGTCACGTAAAACTTTCGCCCGTATACCGACTTTACAGGCAACCAACCAGTTTTTAACCCTTGCTTTGTAATTCTACCCCAACCAATTCTAAAGTAACAAATCATACTCTAGATTGGGAATTACTGCATTAATGTTATTTAAAGTTAACTCCTTTCTTTGATCGCTATGATAGCATAAAAGACTTCCTTCGTCTGTCTGCACTTTATTAACCGAGATATCTAGATTCCTAGTTGGGTGAGAGGTGGCCGACTAACGATTGTGAAACTGTGTTAAGCTTAACTTGTTATAAAACTTAATCATTTTATTGCATTTTTTCCAATGCTATCTTATGAGATAAATGATTTTAATAGAAAAATACTAGAAAAAAACTGGTTGGTTGCCTGTAAAGTTGGTATACGGGCGAAAGTTTTACGTGACAACGACTTTGAGTGGTAAAATAATTTTAATGTGAATATTCATTCGTATAGTAGGAAGAAGGATGAAATAATAGTAACAATTTAAAACATTTATTTATACAAAGAATTATATTTAAAACATTAATTTATAGGCACGCGTCCCTTCCACTTTTTATGTCTGTCTCTCTCGCTCTTAGGCGGGCTAACCATGCCCGAGTGGAAGGGACGCGTGCCTCTCACTCGCTCTCATTGTAAGCGCATAACGTGAGCAGAGCGTAACGCAGTTTCTTGAAGTGTCACCCGGCAAACCAATTTATAAGACGTTGTCACGTCAAAATCGACTCGGCTCACAAATGAATTCTCAGGCGGAAACTAAACGGTGATGGCTCAAACATTTGTAAAAATGTTATTTTCGAAGACGAGAGGACGTTCCTCCCAATTATGACACAACGCTGGCTTACAGCGTATTTTTTTTTTAATAGGCATGCGCTTGACCACTATCTCGCCTTATGGTAAGCGTCGATGCGATCTAGGATGTGACGCGCTTGCCTAGAAGATACCTATTCACTCGTGACTTGAAGACCCCTAAATTGTATTTGTCAGGAAACACAGAGTCAGGCAAAGAGTTCCACTCCTTAGCGGTACGTATCACAAAATTGGAACCAAAACGCTTAGTGCGACTCCTTGGTGTATCCACCATATAACAGTGTCGTCAATTTGTAAGTATGGTTGTCCGATGATAAAATGGGGACGGCGGAAGAAGATTGTACAATTCAGCTGCACACTCTCCGAAATGTATCCTATAAAATACGGATAGGCTTGCTACCTTCCGTCTATGCTAAAGGCTTTTGAGCTTTTTATTGGAAATTGAAAAGATACTAGAAAATATATACGGGTTTTCATAAGGCTCGGTAGCTCAATTGAGAGTCTTCCCGCCTTCTCAGCCTTCCCGGGAGTGAGATACCCGCCTGAGAATGTAAACTGAGTCGATTTTTTCTAGTAAGTGTTTTTATATTAAAATAAGTAGTCATAAAATGTTATGTTTAATTCATAAGAAAAGAAACGAGGCTGTTAAAGTATTTTTTTTAAGATTATTACTTAAGTTACTAATAACGGGCCAATAATTAAAGAAGCGGTGAGATTATTAAGAAAAGAACAAATTTTGCCATATTTGCATTTGAATGATGAACGAAAAGTAGCAATAACAAAAGTGTGTATTACATGAGACATCGAATTAATAACGATCGATCATTTATTGTTTGAGCTCTATGCGGTAAATAGAACGTTTATTTTACGCATCGATCATCGGCATTGGATCCGCCATACAGCCTTTTTAGTTTTAGATACGGCAAAAAATAAATATATTTTATATATAAATTTTAGCGCTGACAACCTTTTATTATAAACAGAAAAACCGTGTATTGTATAACAGTGTTTTTATTTAAATAAAACCTCAGGATTTCACTTATGGCAGTCCTACATAAAAAAAACCTGACGACCGTTTGGTGCAACGGCAGCGATCCTGCCTTTCGCACCGACCGACGGTCCACCGGCACCGGTTTCGCACCGGCAGATGTTTGTATGATGAATACGAGCATTTGTACCTGAGTCATTAGTATTAATATATATTTCTATAAATATTACTTATTTATGTATGATATATGGATGTTTATCTGTTACCCTAGTATCCATAACACAAGCCTTACAGTACTTTCTTTGGGCTAGGCTAATTGGTGTGATTGTATGAAACATTATTATTATCAAACTAATCTTTACCTTTAAAATAGGAAATAATTTAAATTCATAAAATAGATTTATGGCGGGAACGTAAAACTTACACGTTTGTGTTATTTTCGTTAAAATTAGTAATCTTATTGATTAATAGTATGAATAAATCAAATGATTTTTTAGTGTTAGTGAACATGTATTGCGTGAAACAAAGTCGCGTATAGTTCCCGTTGTTTCGAAACTGTTTTTTTTTTTAATTTTTCGTTTATAATTCAGTGATTATTAATTATTATTATCAAACTTAAAAAATATTTGTAATAAACTCAGTTCTAAGATAAATAAAAATTTCAAGAGAAAGAAATTCTCTATAATGATAAATATTGAAACAATTTATAGTCTTTTTTTTACATTTGTAGATTTGTGAATTTATAATGTAAAATACATATTTTGCACTTTTTATTAATGTTCATTCATTTTGACAACTGACACAAGATGAATTTTCTTTTGAAAAAATCTTTAGATTCAAAAAAACTAGTCGTTAAATGCATACATAGAAAAAAACCTACATTTTTAAATGCCGTAATACTACCGGCGTTCTTTCGAAAACGTATCCATTAAGAGGCACTCAATTCACCTTTAAACAAATAGTTAACTTAAAGTTATTTCCCAATTTCGTTTACTCTGTGATGCGTTCAACCGGCGAATGGGTTCACCCACAAGGTGCTTGTTGGAGATAACATTCCCCTTTTAAGCAACAACGCTCGTACATTGTTACGGAACGAGCCTTCACGCTTTTATTTCTAGTAAAATCTTTTTTTAAATTGCCTATTTGCGGACATTCTGTTTTTTATATCGTCTATGGACTTTTGCATACTCACATCCGTTTATTACGTAAAGATTTTTTTATGTAGTTTACCAGCAAATAGTAAATAATCGTAAATATAAGCTTTTTTTCTTATTGTTTTGCATAATGTATTTTATATTCAAACTTCTTTTATTATATACAAGATCGTACCCGAATTTTGAAATTCACAAAAAAAAAGTTATGACCAAAAATATTGTCTCTATGGGATTCAACATTGAAACAAAAAGCATGCGCTTTTTGAAAGTTTTCATTACGTTGGAATTTTAAAATTTACTAATCATTAATGGTAATAAACACACACACAACGTATTGTCATGATATAATTAGGATGTTATTTGGGTGTACCTAAGTTAGTTGTAATTTTTTTTCTTTCTTTATTACCATCATTACTCGGGTGGGCGGAGGCAAATTTAACAGGCTGATGTAGTCATGATGTTGCTGATAATAAACAAGTGAAGCTTCACTGTACAAGTACAGGTGTAAGAAGCCAATTGTTACTCTATAGTAACTTTCATACGATAACTTTTGATTTTTTATTTTTCTTTTATTTTAAAACTATGGTTATTTCATAACGTATACAAACTAACTACTTTCATTGGAAATGTTCATGTAATATTGTATTGTTGCGATATGATAACAGCATGGTAGTGCGGTTTTATTCCTTGCCCTCATTTTTTAAAGACGTCATCACAGCCTACGTAATGGATGCGTGGAATTCATAATTCGAACACGGCTTTCCCGCCCTAAACGCGTGAAATGAAAACTCTGTTAGGTACATAGAAAAACTCGATCTTTGAGAAAATATTTTTCAGTCAGTCAGTAGCCGCGCGACTCGCGCCGAGTTTGGACGTGCGTAAAATCTACGTCAAATCGCTACAAAGTTTCCCGCGAAAGTTTTCGTTAGTAAAAAAATCTTGCCGATCGTGCAGAAGTGTTAGCCATTTTATTTGTGCGTTTTAATGTGCTCTGATACTGTGGCGAGACGACCGAATTTTTCCGCACGGTAAGTACTTACTGGCAAATTTGTGGTTTTTATTTTCGTACTAAAATAATTGAAACCGTGAAGTGTGGTACCCGGTTTAAAATTGTACCCGTATATTTATGCCGATGTCGTCAGCTTTTATGGTTAAATAGGTCTTGGAAGAAATTAAAACACCTTTTTACTATCAACATTAAAAAATCCAAGCCAAGAAAAAACTTATTCACTTGGCATAATTATAACATTTGTAGAAAGAAATTTTGCTTTTAAATTTGTTACTACATTAAATAACTGTCCTAGGATATTCATTTAGTTGTCTCTGCGTAAAATTCCTCAGTCATTCATAATAAATCAAATATATTTTTCAGCGTAAACATCACGTAGATGTTCTAGATCCTAAGAATAATTTCTTAACTTTTCGGTTACAAGTCGATCTGTCAAAGCAAATTTTATTTAATATAGAATGCCCTAATTTCCTTAATAATTAATAAATTTAGGTTACTAAATTTATTAATTTTTTAAATTATGTCTTTTTTTATTAAATTTGTAAAAATTTTGGTGTTAATTAAAATTAAAGTAAATAACTTAAAAAGAAAAGAATTTGTTTGTATTCATGAATCTTGTTGGTTGAGAATTTTTGTACTTGAATGGACGAATCGATAGCCGTTACAAAGGTCACGGTAATCCTCGCACAAAGGTTTAAGTTTGTGTGATGCCAAGCATTTGTTTTAGAGTTTTGGGTTTTTTTACAAAAGTATTTGAATTATTATTAATTAACCATAATAACAACCAAGCGCCGCTTAATTTGGAACTGTTTAATTGGTTTACGGTGTTGAAAGCTTCACGTTCACTTTTTGAATGGAAGTCTGAATTGTCTCTTAAACACGGTTACTATAAAAGAGTTAGATTAATTCAAAACGCCAGAGTTCATTGATATGAAATTAAACGTTTTTTTAGAATTCGGGAAAAAGTGTTTTAGTTTGTGAATTTGTGATTTCTTTACTAACATCGATATGGGACACGAAAGTACCTATGGTAGATTGTTAAAACAAAAATAATGTCTATATTTTATTTATTGCATACACAATGCTATATTTCTATAAGATTAAAAATACGCCTGTAACAAATAAGGTTTACGTTTTAGGCGTATTTTAAATGTCATAAAACAAAAATAATTAAATAAATAAATAAAAAACTTAACAAAAAATATATAATAGACCATACCTGAGCCGGTTTTCTGTCTTACGGCTGCGGCGCACAAGTAGATAGTTAAGTATATGCTAAACTCTGGTTACTTCCAACGTTTGATGTTATTTGACGCTTAATATTAATTTGATAAATATATCATTATAAGTGTCATTAAAATTATATGGTCCTGAGCCATGTATATATATATATTACGTGTCACGTTGTTTGTCGGCGATGGACTCCTAAACTACTTAACCAATTGTGATCAAACTTCGTAACTATCTGTTATTTGATCTAACCTAAAGGTTAGGTTTTATTTTAATTTATAACACAGCAACGCGTGGTTGGGTCAACTAGTATACAAGGTTATTTTATAAACACCATCCAAATTTTTTCTAGGCATTAGATATCATTCAAACACTTCATTTATGAAAAAAAATTGGTAGGTAAAATTTCCGCAAAAATATTATTTTGTCCGAGCGAATTATTACAACAGCTGGTTACTGGTCAAAAGAAAGGTCGCCCGAAAGGTCAAACACGGCCGAAATGTTTTGAATGAAACAGCGGGGTGGGGTCGCGGGGTGTTGATGCCGAGGTACAGTAAGAAAGAACGACGTAACTTTCTTTTTCCAAAATTGAGTTGTTAGAAAGTCAATCTGTCGAAGAAAAAATCGTTTGAGTGAGAAAATTGCCGAATGGGTGAAAGTTGTTTTATTTGCTGTAAAATGGTGTTAGTTATCTACCTTGAAGGTGGCCACGCGCCATCTTGGTGCGTCTTTTTGCAAACTCCAAAAACGAGCCAAAAAAAATTGAAATGCATTTTTCTCGGAATGTATGCATTTCACAGAAAAATCGATTGATTATAAAATGTAGAGGACGTCAAGATCTACAAAAAATGTCATTGCTGCAATCCCGTACACCAACAAATGCACACAGTAGGTGGCGCCAAAGTCTTCAAACGGTGTTTTTTTATTTTTCACCTTGAAAATACATTTTTATTGCAAAAATGTAAATGTAAAAGTTGTTCCTTAGGATTTTGTCAACGACTTTTGTTTGAACAATTTTTTTATACAACTTACCGTTTTGAAGCTGGACCTCGAAAAAGAATGAAAAGTCCAATAATACGGTTGCCTGCAGTATAAGTCCACATGTGTAGTGCACTTTTTGACCACGATTCATTTATTTGTATTAATTAATGTCATTCTAACAATTTAAATTTGTTAATTATTTGAATTTGTTTCGCATTAAACCATTTCTTGCTAAATAATTAAAAAAATACTGTTGCCTGTTTGTTTAAAAGAGGAAAAATAATGAATATTTTTTTTCCATTTATTGCAAAACGGTCAGTTGTATAAAATTAAAATAATAATGTTTACCGTAAATTTGTTATGTTACGTTGAAATAGTAAATTTTGATTATTTCATAAAAGAAAAAAATAAAAATCAATAATTCAATAGCCTTATAAATACTACTATTTCTATTAGAACAATGAAGGGAAATAAAATATTGTTTGTTTTTGCCGAAAACCGTAATAACTTTGAAGTCGATGTTTTTATAACTTGCAAAAAGTTAGAACAATGACTTACTCAATTTAAATACTCGAAGCGCATGCGGCGAGCCGCGATCGTGGCTGCGCGCGCAGGTTGTGGCTAGGGTTGCCACCTTTTATTTTTGTAGTTAAAGTACTCTGGTTATTATAGGTAAGAAAAAAAAGTACATAGTATGAAAATAAAGTATAATTTATTTTCCTTTATCATTATGTTTAAAAGCATATTTTTTATTGCTTTTTGCAGTTTGTATCAAATTAGTATTTCTATTAAACAATTGCAAACACAGCATCTTTACAGTCTAGCATAGCATAGTTTAGTTTGGATATTTAATGCAACCATATCAATTCACACACACACACAGAAAAAGAAAATTTGTCTTCTTACTTGTCCTACTCCTATACTGAAGCAATTGTAAATGTAATTCCACACAATTTGCATTTTCCATTATATTCGTTCTGTGGATCATAAATTAACCAATCACCATGTCCGTTTTCCCACGTACTTTTATACTTTACTGCAATCGTTTATTTTTCTTTTTGACCTATCATTTCTTTTAAACATTTTTTCGGTGTAACATATTCACTATCTGTTCCGAGAGAGAGTTCTGTTCTGTGCGAGAACCGATACGGTAGGTTTTGTTCATGATGAAACCCAGGATAAAGAAATATCACGTAAAACACACTAGAATAACAATTGACTTCTTAACTAAGCAAAAAATTAGTCAACCTCTTGACAGTTTTGACAGATAAGGAAGTGTTGCCAACAAAAAGTGTACATTAGTTGCGGAATATTTTTTGTCAACTCTTTATTGTCGAGCTGTACTACTAAAATTTTCAAAATCCCAAAAAAATCAAATCATTCGAAATAAAGTATTTTCGTACGGGTGGCAACCCTAGTTGTGGCGACACCTGTGCAATGAAATCAGTCACGCGGGAACCTCCCGCGACGTACGTCTTGTGCTCCCGCGAGCTTACATCACATAAATACCTACCTAACAAAATGTATTCAAATCGCGAGTATTACGAGATGGTACGGTGCTATATTTTAAGTGGAGAAAGCTTAAACGGTGCCTGTGCACTGTACGAAGCTGAAAGTCTTCCTCGTCTTCGAAATAGTGGTTTCGTAAATGCTACAACACCGAATCGTCAAACCATTTTAGCTGCGAATCAACGCTTACTTGACCACGGACAATTTACGACGCCATCACGGTAGAAGGAGACTTGCAATTGAAATCGAAGACGAAATCTTTGATTTCTTTGATCGAAATCCCAGAGCAAGTACGAATGACGCAGCAAGACGGTTCGGCGTAAGTCAACCCGCGGTGTGGAAATTACTTAACGCCGCAACCATGCATCCTTATCACTATCAGAAAGTGCAGTCTTTAGGTGAAGCAGATGCCGTGCCTCGCCGTGCCTTTTGTGAGTGGCTGATTGAACATCCTGGTGCTGTTATTTTATGGACTGATGAATCTTTATTCACTCGCGTGGGACTGTATAACCAACACAACGAGCATTGGTGGTCGTTCCGGAACCCGCACGTGATAAGGGAGAACCATCATCAAGTGCGTTTTAGTGCAAATGTGTGGGCGGGTATTATCGGTAACCAAGTACTGGGGCCGTTCTTTATTGAAGGGCGGTTGACCGGAAGCACGTATCTTGATATGTTACGCACTGTAATATCCGACTTTATGGACGAAGTACCACTCGCGCTTATTCAAAATCGCGTGTTTTATTTCCAACAAGACGGAGCACCACCTCATTATGCGGCCGCAGTTCGCGATTATTTAAACACCGAACATGGTGATCGCTGGATCGGTCGTGGAGGCCCCGTCCCATGGCCGCCCCGATCACCAGACCTCACGCCTTGTGACTTTTTTTTGTGGGGCGAAATTAAACGGCGGGTTTATGTGGAGGAGGCCCAAAGCCTCGAGGACTTAAAAATAAAAATAATCCGTGCATTTGACGAAGTGAAAAATGACACTGTAGTGCTTAATAAAATTAAAGACAATGTTCGTAAACGTGCAAGACTCTGTTTGGAGAGAAATGGTCTACATTTTGAACAGTTAATGAAGTACTCTTAAAACGATTGTTTTCAAACTTTATGTAAGTGTATTATGATTGGTTCTTTTATTTATTATTGGGTTTGAGTATAGCAAAGGTGTGCAGGGCGTTTAGACTTCAAAAAATATGTTTTTAATTTAATTATTTTGCATTCGCAATGCAATATTTTCTATGAGATATAAAATACGTGTGTAAAAAACAACTACGCCTCCGAGCCCTCAGGTAGGATTCGAACCCACGACCTTTCGCAATCCGGGCAAGTGCTCTGACCACTGAGCTACCGAGACGCTGGCAAACGTGTCGAATTTTACAAACGTATTTCAACTTCTATTATGAGTTCAACATCGAAAGTAATATTTTTACAAATATTAAACAATCGATTAAGATGGAACCAGCTATAATTATGTGCTTTTTATTTAATTTTTTGCATTCATGATGCAATATTTCTATAAGATATAAAATACGTATGAAAAAACAACTACGTCTCCGAGCCCTAAGGTGGGATTCGAACCCACGACCTTTCGCAATCCGGGTGAGTCATAAAAATTATAAAATCTAATAATAATTTTACTCTTTCTATTTTTTCATCCGGCTTCGGATTAGTATTAAATGAGCGATGTTAATGTTTAGGACTAGGAAAAGTATTGAAATGTGTTATCAGTGAATTTATTGCTTTTTAATACCGATTTTCGTATTGCGTATGCGATTCCTGTGTTTTTTTAGTTTCTGTTGTTAATAGTTCTCTTAGTTTTGTATGTTTCAGTGAGACAAAAAAAATCTTAAGTTCTAGACGCCTTGCACAGCCATTGCTATACTCCAACCAATTTTTGTACCTAAGTTGTTCCAGATTTTTTAAACACGCCTTATTGCAAAAAGTATGGTTTACTTTTACGTTCAAAGTTTTTATCTGTTATTAGAAAACAACTCATACCTTCTGCAATTTGACGGTCCTAAGCCCGATCAAGTATGAAGGAAAAATTTGGAACTTATGACAATTATTGTTATGTATTAATGAAATATGCGAGAGCGGGGAGCGGGAGCGGCGGCGGCGGCGGGGGGGTGGGGGAGGTCATGTAGTCATCTGCTACAACACCGTGCGCAGCGTAATGTATCAATGAAATACGGGGGGAGGGGCGGGGGTTGTGTAATCATCTGCTCCAACACCGTGCGTAGCGTGATTGTGACAGTAAATCGGTAGTTTTCCTCGGATAACTTTGTATAGCCTTAACTTAATATTTTAGTACTGAGTGATATTAAAAGAAAAAAATCTTGTTTCGTAACTCTCTTCAAAGAATATCATTTATAAATTTGGATGGTGTTTATATAATGACCTTGTATATATATATATATTGCTATCCGTTACCCTAGTATCCATAACACAAGTCTGCTTACTTGTACTTACTTGTAGCACTGTATGCTTACTTTGAACTAGGCTAATTAGTGTAAATGTAAGAAATATTTATAAATAAATTAATGAAGCTGACAGTTAAAACAATTTTAAATAATAAATGATAGAAATGTAACAAAACAAGCCAAAGGACATTGTCCAATTTCGGCCATTTGTGGACACGATGCTTTGAAAATAACACATTAAGCAATTTTTTATTTTTATTTTAGATAATGTTATTTACCAAAAAGTTTGTGTAAATTCACACTTCAAAAATTAAACATTTTTTAAGTATTTAATTTGAATCTTGCAATAATCTGCTTCGGCAATTTGGTCCCAGTGTTGCTAACATAAAACATCAAAAATCAACCAATTCGTATCGATAGTAGTTGATGCCTCTGTTGTACTACACAACTCTTGTATTACACAATGTTCAGTATTTTTCCGCAAGATTTTGTGATTCAGTGAATGTTATTGATAGATTATACAAATATTTAAATGATATGATGACTGAATTGGTATATTGAAATTTTTTGGAATAACATGTAAACGTGAAATCGAAAAATCGATTTTCAAAATGATCAATTTTTTTTCGACATGGCAATAAAGAGCAAAAAAATAAAGAGCAAAATGACAATTAGGTCGTGTCAAAATGTGAGACGTCATTCGCATTGTTTTCTGCAGTTATAACAACTACTTTAGAAGAAAAATATATTTCATATAATTATGTATGAAAATAATACTGAAGGAAGAGTAGCAATAAAACAATATTACTGTAACTGCAAGGTGGGCCGGAGAACAGTAGGTTGCTGTGCACATATAATGACAATTATCTGGTTTTTAGGCTGGGCAAGACCATATTAATCCACCAGCTCAGTTTCTGGATCATGTACTTATTATAAATGAATCTGAATAATAATAAATAGTTTAAAAAATGTTGTTTTATTTTATTCATAATCTTTTTAATGCATAATTAATGCACAGAAAAACATTTAAATATAACTTCTGATACAAATCTAGGCTTATATTTTGTCTTTTAATTATGTAAACTATTCAATCTATCACATATGATTAGCTAAACGTTCTGTCCATGAGTGGCCAAGGTGTCTATACAGAGTGGACAATCTCCTTTAATATTGCAATATTTTTATAAGTAAGTTAAGTTCCTTCTCTATCCTAAGCTTTGAGAGAAAACACAAATAAAAAGTTTTTTTTTTAAACTTTTAGATTTTTTTCATGATTTTTTACTATTACACTGGTAATAGTGTACAATAATTTTATTAAGAATTAGGTCTAATAAGTCGGCGTGACCGTAACACTTTATCTTAATGATGCAGAAAGCCTTTCAGCAAAAGGGAACATGACATAGATAGACCCGAGGGCCCGACTTTATTACCTACTTGACATGTCTTTGGCATTTCATTTGCGACTCAGGAAATATTCCCTTGTCAGAACAGTATTTGCTGGGCACCTATTCTACGCAGTTCAATGGACTTGTCTAAAGAGACTAGTAGCAAATTTACTATTTGTATAAACGTTAACTTCGAAGCTGATAGTACACCTTTTTTGACTTTGAAGTTAGTTTAACGTTCAAAATAATATAGAGTTTGCAACTACGCATTTGAGGATTAAATTTTTTTTAAGGATAATTGTTACTCACACTATATGGACCCTTTGTCTGAAATAAAAGATTATTATTTTTATTATTACCTAGTCGTATATTAACACAAAAAACCGTTGTGTGTACTTATGTACGCACGTAAGAATTTATACTTCTTTATCGTTACTAAACAAAGATAACTAATATTATAATTTTATGTAAATTATTGTTAACTACCATATATAATTTAAAATCACACACACCCATACACATTGATAATTAGCGGCCAACTTCATTCTATGTCGCTTTTGCAACCAACTTCAATATGATAATTTTGTGTTACAGTGATGTGTGCGCATGTCAAATTTTCCTTCTCGTCATTTTTTCATAACGCAGAAGTATAACTTCAAAAAAAACAAAAGACTATAGTTCGATTTGACGTAACGAAAACTTTTTATACCTACATGGTACGGAAACCTCTACATTGTCCATCCGATTTTGTACATTTTGACGTACCTTATATGAGATATTTTAAAAAATAAATAGAAACGAAAAATTTATATACAAGGTGTTCCAAAAAATAGTGTCAAGCGTAAGTCCAGAGTTAGAGCACCTCTTGGAGTACCCGAATCACCCCCATGTATGTTCCGCGACTATTCGTAGGTTTCGAGTAATAATTTTTTTTCTGACTTTTTGAAAATTTTGATCCAAAGAACTTTAAGATTTTAAATAAAAAAAAGTAGAACATATTTTAATGTTTTTCTTTTTGCCACTGAATCATCTTTAGTGCTTCTTTTATGTCTAAAATAATCAGCTTCGTAACTTTAGTGGAAATTTAGAAAACAGTAGTGTAAAGTCAAAATTTGAATGTTAGTGAATAATTACTTAAAAATTCATCTTTAAATTAAAAATCTAAACAGGCGAATTCATGGTTTCTAAGTATGTGTTAAAACTTCTCTAGACTCTCTGCTTTCATAATCATTTAAAAAAAGAAGTACTTAATAGGGCTACTTTGGCTTAAATCGGCCATCAAAGACAGCGAGGTGAAAATTTCATAAAACTCGACTTCTGAATATTTTCTTTTTTAAATTCAAATTATTTATTAATAAACCAAAAATGATTGTAGAAAAGCTAAAAATTTTTTATTTGAAGGTCAAAAATAACTGTTCCTGCTGCCATCTTTAATAACCTTTGAAGGTTTATTATAACTTAATAAATGAAACAAAACATTATTTTCAAAGTATTTATTATTCGATCGCTTAAAGAAAATTTTCAAAATGACGACCTTCGTGCTCAATACATATTCTACATCGTCTGAAAAAGTTTTCTTTTAAATTTATAAATGCAATTCTGTTGTTTTTTATTGTTTCTTCCGCTTGTCTTAATTTTGTTCTTAACACTGTGACGTTTGTAATGTCCTTGGCGTATACTAATTCCTTGTAGTATCCCCAGACGAAAAAATCTATAGGGTTCAAGTCGGGGGACCGTGGCGGCCACGCAATGGGCCCTCCACGACCGATCCATCTGCCTGGAAATGTTTCAGACAAATGTTGTCTAACATTTCTAGCAAAATGGCATGGAGCGCCGTCGTTTTGAAAAATATTTTTAAAGAAATTTTCGTTTTCAGCTTGTCTCCGTAACATTTCCTGACAAAATGCCACCCTTCTCGGGTAGTCTGCGGGCTTGAGCTGCTGAACTTTCTGGATGTGATATGGGTGAAAACGCTCTTGATGAAGTATTCGATGTGCTTGTGATTTCGGAATTCCGATTCGACGTTCTATTGTTCTTACACTAACTGATGGATCTCTCACCACTTCTTCGACCACTGATTGGACAGTATCTGGGTCACTCATTTCAGATGGGCGCCCCGATCTTCTACCTGGTAGGCGTCCTTCCATGTAAGAGTTATGTACTCTTAAAATCATGCGATGATCAGACCAAGTTTCAGGCTGAGGTCCACCTCCATTTTGTACTTGCTGCCGGAACAACCTAGCTGCTTCAGAAGCATTTCCTCTTGCATATCCATAAAAGTAATGCATAAGAGCATATTCTTGCTATGAAAAAGACATCACCAAATGAAGAGCTTGAAAAGTCCGTTAAGAATGCCAAATTTGTCAAAATCCCGTATTCACACAAAACCAAATCGTAATCGCACTCAAGGTCCGTAAAGAAACCAAAGTTCGTCAAATAATCACAAATGAACGTATCGTACGTAAGGCGCAAACAAAAGCAGGCAAACGACTGGCGCCAGAACACAATAGGCGCTCGGACTACATCCCCCGCCTCATCCCCTTGTCACAAAGAATAGCATTCCTCAGTTACAGTTATCTATTTCGCCAATGTGAGTGAGAGAGATAGCAATAATGCGGTCTCTTTCATATCCTCTCACTCGGGCAATTTTTTAGCAGGTAAGTACTGCGTTACATCCAACACTACAACCGATGTGATCCGGGAGAAAAATATTTAAATATGGGTTTCATGTAGTTAATTTTTGCTAAATTGTAATTAATCTGAACCTTAGAAATTATAAAAAGACCAGATATTTTTTTTTATCATCTGATAGGAATTTGGTAAATTTTATGAAATTTTCACCTCGCTGTCTTTGATGGCCAATTTAAGCCAAAGTAGCCCTATTAAGTACTTCTTTTTTTAAATGATTATGAAAGCAGAGAGTCTAGAGAAGTTTTTACACATACTTAGAAACCATGAATTCGCCTGTTTAGATTTTTAATTTAAAGATGAATTTTTAAGTAATTATTCACTACCATTCAAATTTTGACTTTACACTACTGTATTCTAAATTTCCACTAAAGTTACGAAGCTGATTATTTTAGACATAAAAGAAGCACTAAAGATGATTCAGTGGCAAAAAGAAAAACATTAAAATATGTTCTATTTTTTTTTATTTAAAATTTTAAAGTTCTTCGGATCAAAATTTTCAAAAAGTCAGAAGAAAAATTATTACTCGAAAACTACGAATAATCGCGGAACATACATGGGGGTGATTCGGGTACTCCAAGAGGTGCTCTAACTCTGGACTTACGCTTGACACTATTTTTTGGGACACCTTGTATATAAAGTTGAATTATAAATAAAGAAAATTGTTGACTGCCATAAGGCTAAGATTTCGAATTTGGTTTCGTACTTTTTCAAAATATGTTATTGTTACTAAAATTTACGAAAATTAACTAATTATGCACCACAATATTATTCAATAATACAATGAATAAATAAAGAAATTATAAAACAGATAATAAAACAAAAAATTATAATAATTGCTTTTGCACAAGGTTACGATTGGTTGAGTTATATTTACCGAGTTATAGCTAGCGAGATAGATGTATTTACCTTTACTCTGAGTAAATTCTTAAGAGCAGCATTATTTAAAATAAGTTATAAGAATTACTATATACATACTTTTATAAATAAAATCTATCAAAACACAAAAGGGGTTGTGTTTATTCCAGCAATACTACTCAGGTTTCGGTACTTTTTGCGGATGCCTACTCTTTCTTTCTTTCTTTCGAACTAAAATAATTCAGTTAAGTAAAATACTTAGATATTTCCACTATCCAACCTGAAGTAGGTTGGAAGGTGGCGCATACAATTCTCAAACTTGGGTGGTAAATGGCTAATGGCTAAGTTGGAAGATAGGAATAAGTCAATTTTGCCGCCCTGCATTTTTGCCGCTCTGGGCAAATGCCCGGCTTGCCCCCCCTTAGATCGGGCCCTGTTAGTAGGTAAGGCGTAACATACAAACCTACTTTCGCATTTAAATATAAGTTAGACACTTAGGGTGTCATTTTTTAGAAGAAGCTTTGAAAATGTAATCATGCATGTTCTTCTTTAAATTTATTTAATAAAGTACATACATTTTTATTGTTTAACATCACTTTATTCCATTTTTAAGTTTGTTTTAAGCAAATTTTTGGCAAATAAATACATAAATAATTATGTCATTAGCTTAATTATTTAATAAGAAAAAAGAAATATTGTGCGTAGGGTGTCTAATAATAATATGAATAAAAGTAAATTTGTTACAGAGAAAACTTATATCTCAGAGTAGGCAAACTGGATAAAATGCTTGTTTCCTTTTCCTATATTTATTACAACGGTAAGGTATCTACTATTAGTAACTCTATCGATCCAGGGCATGTTTGTTATTCGACAATTGTGCGGTTTGAACGGATCTTTCAATATGCGAATCTTCAAAGTGCTTGGCTTTTCTCTTTTTCTCCGTCAGTGAATTATGGTTATTGTCTGGAATAGGGCGATATACTTTTGTGTACCTTTCTATTTATTTGGGTATACCCACTATTTTGGTGATTGTTTTTGTTAGTTTTTGTAACTGGGGCCGGTGAACTATTAATTCTATTTTCAAAAGGAATAACTTTTACTCGCAAATAGCGAATAAACTTGGTTTAATGACATTTTTCGTGTTTAATTATCATCATTAATATCCTTACCAAAGAGACAGAGGTTTTAATGATATAATCTGGGTATTGGGGTATCGTTTTTTTTTCTGAAATCCATAACACCAGTGCTTCGGCTACATAACTTGGGTTATTTTAAATTAAATATGGATGAAAACGCATATAAAGGAATACATAGCTTAACGTACCTTATGAAGCGCGAATGGGCTTGAAATGATAAATTGTTATTCCATCTAATAACCGGACCTTTAGTAAAATGCTTAAAATTTGAAATCACAGGATGAAACCGTAAAACCACTGCACGAGCAAGCTCATCTTCATTATCCTAAGTTAAACTTGTAGCGAGCATTTGTAGGTACAAATGCTCGCTACAAGTTTAACTTAGGCTTATGGCTCAGGTGAGCCATAGATATTTATATATATATATAACTACAAATATAACTTATTATCTATCCGCTACCCTAGTATCCATAACGAATGCCTTGCAGTGCTTACTTTAGGCTAGGCTACTTGGTGTAAATGTAAGAATTTTATAATTTTTATATATTTTATGCATTTTCAATGCGATCTTATAAGATAAATTATTATAATAGAAAAATACTGGAAACAATCGACTGAGGTCAGAAGTGAATTCTTAGGCGGGAATCGAACCCGCAACCTTTGGAAATCCGGTCCAATGCTCTCCCAATTGAGCTACCGAGCCTTGTGAACACTCGTCGAAACAAAAAATGTTTCTTTCGAATACGAGAGGATATTCCTCTCATTGATGAAACAACGCTGGCCTACAGTGTAAAATCAGGAAGGTACTAAAAAATTTCGACGAGTGTTCACAAGGCTTGGTAGCTCAATTGGGAGAGCATTGGACCGGATTTCCAAAGGTTGCGGGTTCGATTCCCGCCTGAGAATTCACTTGTGACCCCAGTCGATTGTTTCCAGTATTTTTCTATTATAATAAGTTAATATAAGAATTATAATAATAATTTTTATGTTTGCCAATTTTATGCTTGGTTATGTTGAATATGATTGTTTCAGCTCATGTTAAATTTCTACCCAATATTTCTCAAATGAACTGGTTTAGTACCAGCAAAAGTCTATTTTTTACCGAGTAATACGGTCAAAATAACATTTAGATAACTGTGTGTTTTGCAATGAACTAAACTGGATTTTACTATGTAATTGTGTAAACTGTCCCATATCCCGAATCAAAAAAACAAAACGCCACACGACATTGCTTGTGTTTGATCTTAGTCTTCTTCTGGCGTTTAAATGTGTTAGTAATAAAAAAATGAATGTGTTTGATTTAGTTTTGTGAGATCAGGTAAGTAAGAAAAGGTTCTGACGACTGTTTGGTGCAATGGTAGCGATTATGATTTTCGTACCGTCAGTCGGTCCTGGGATCCATTCCTGGAAGGAGCAGATGTTTGTGTGATTAATACGAGCATTCGTATCTGAGTCACGGGTGCTTATCTTTATATATATAATTCTTCTGTGAGTGTGTATGTCACTGAATTTCTCTTAAACGACTGGACCAATTTTGATGAAATTTTTTGTGTGTGTTCAAGGGGATCTGAGAATGGTTTAGATTCACAAATCAGCCCGGCAGATGGCGCTGCAGTCGACACAGCAACGCGTGGCCGGCTCAGCTAGTATATATATATATATCTATGTGTATCTGTTACCCTAGTATCCATAACACTAGCCTTATAGTATTTACTTTGGGCTAGGCTAATTTGTGTAAATATAAGATAGGTTTAGTAAAGCTAAAAAACTTCTAGTGTAAAGAAAAACATGTGTTAAATACTTTTTAGTGAGAAGACTAATAACATGATTTTCTTGTTGAAATTAGTATTTCGCAAAATAATCATGTGTTATTATTGTAGACTGTTAATCATTAAGTATTCGTGGACATGTGTTAGTTTTGGCGAGTGAAATAAGGAGGTTAGATGTCTTCACGTTCTGTAAATCTACAATTATACTTATATGAAGGATATTAATGATAAATATATTATTTCATTTAACTTGTTACAAAATACATACATACAAGGTTGATGTTACCTTAAAAGGTATAACAATAGCTGTCCCAGGAAACGTCACCCTTCCATAACACACGGTGTTAATAAATGTAATTAACACCGTGTGTTATTAAAACGAAATAAATGTACATTCTAATGTTTTATATGTAATTTAACACTGGAAATGTTCAATAAAAGGAAAGGCATATTAAAATTACGTTAAGACTAAACTTTAAAGCAAGACCATAGTAAAAACTACTCATTGTGTGTTGTGTGTGCATGTGTGGGTGTGCGTGCGTGTATGTGTGCGTGTGTGTTGTGTAAGTACTTTATGATTTTGTGGGAATGTCCGTGTTTACATGTGAGGGGAACTTATTATCTAAATGTGCTGTGAGTTATAAACAAATATAATCTTATAGGATGTTTTATAAAATAACTTATATTATTGGTGTGTGATTTGATATGAATGGGATTATTTCCTTAATTCGGCTCTAATCATCGTTTATCGTCATCAAATAAAAAAAACAATTACTGTAGACGAGGCTGTATTGGCCTTGTACCCTTTGTCACTCTTATTGAATATACTTTAAAAAAATATTAAATATTTACCGCAAATTTGTGCCCATAAATTTGCGCGTGTTGTAGTAATACGCACTTTGAAATAGTGTCAAGTGGTTTTCCTTAAATACGTATAACACAAAAAAATGTGTATTCACAATCAGGTCACAACGAAAGAATCTTTGTTCAATGGACTCTGCTTCATCGAAACGTATAGGCGGATGTTTATATTGCGACCCGCCCAGACCTAGCCCGCCTAATGGAAAGTTTAGCAACAGAACAATAAGGCCAATTTCAATTCAAACAATTTACACTACCCTATAAAGTTGAGGATGCAATTAATTACATACTTTATTTGAAGAACAATAAAGCCGTCTGTAATAGCTTTTCCAGTGCTTTTAATAATAAAGGTTTCCTGCAACTGCCATTTCAGATTGAAAACGTTACTCAAAGTTCGTGTTGGCGTTGGGAACGCAGCGTGGGCGATTGCCAACAGTGTACGCCAACTCCCTTGTATTACTAGTCCGGTCAAATTAGACCAAAAAATAAGAGTAAAGTTACATAAATTCCCACAAGCTGAAAATCGGTAAGATTGTTTAAAATATCATTAAAAACAAAATTTGAAAGTTCCCCATCTTTCCCCTGTAAGGAAAAAAAATTATTCAAGGTCAAAGGTCAAAGAAATGAGTTTTTCGCGATTTTCAGCAAAACGGTAAGTTTTATCATAAAAATACTCCAGACAAAAATTGTAGATCATAAAATTATCTACAAAAAATTTGTTAATACTTTTTTTTCTACGAGCCACCGTTTTTGAGATATAACGATTCAAAAAGTTGTAAAATTTTTAATCGTCATAATATGCACACGTTTCGTCGCCACCTATGAGGTAGTGTACTTAGCGCGTTTTTTTAACGTGGTTTCCCCAGTAGGCCTATTCCACGGGTCAGTTTTGATCCTGTTTAATTTGAAACTATTGAAAAATAATGGATAGATATAGCAGAGATTGAAAAGATACAATTGAACAGGGGACAGATGTTTTCTCAAGGTTACACCTTTTGTCCCATTGTGTTGTGTCAAAAAACAATGGCGTATAGATTATTTCATTTTACCTATGTTATAACTATAACCATAGTTATAACTATAAGAATATCTCTTATAGTTATAACTTATGTATATTTTATATTAGTAGTGTAAGTTACAATGACCGATAGAAAAATATTTTAACATATATTACAACTATAGAGATGTATATATACGTGGCATACTCATGCATATTATGGCGATTACAACTTTTACAACTTTTTGAATCGTTATATCTCAAAAACGGTGGCTCGTAGAAAAAAAAGTATTAATATTTTTTTTGTAGATAATTTACTAATATGATATACAATTTTTGTCTGAGGTATTTTTATGATTAAACTTACCGTTTTGCTGAAAATCGCGAAGAACTCATTTTTTTGACCTTTGAACTTGAATATTTTTTTTTCCTTACAGGGGAAAGATGGGGAACTTTCAAATTTTGTTTTTAATGATATTTTAAACAATCTTACCGATTTTCAGCTTGGTGGGAATTTATGTAACTTCGAATGTCTAAATTGACCGGACTATACTCTCATCGTTGACTTTATGAAAGAGAAACATTATAAACTCTACTATTGTACGCTTTTACTTTATAATTGAAACATTTGATAAGTTATGTGCTTTTATTACATTTTTTTGTATTCACGATGCAATATTTCTGGAAATATAAAATACGCGTGTAAAAAAAAACCGAGCCTCCGAGCCCTCAGGTGGGATTAGAACCCACGACCTTTCGCTATCCCGGCGATATAGCTGGTTCCATCTTGATCGATTGTTTAATATTTGTAAAAATATTACTTTCAATGTTGAAGGTAGTTAGCGTTCAACATTGGTGGAACGATACTAGCTCATAGTAGAAGTTGAAATACGTTTGTAAAATTAGACACGTTTGCCAGTGTCTCGGTAGCTCAGCGGTCAGAGCACTCGCCCGGATAGCAAAAGTTAGTGGGTTCGAGTCCCACCCGAGGGCTCGGAGGCGTAGTTATTTTTTACACGCGTATCTTATATTTTATTCGATAAGTTTTCAAAGCCACGACTTTGTAAAACACATAGTTTCTCGGTGTTTTTTTTTTATTTCTGATTTATCTGTTATTATATGAGTACAATTCTCTCCTTTAATTTGAAGGTGATATATTTTGGTATAAGCGTTATATTGTTAAGTAATATTTAGTGACTGCCTCACTATAATAGCTACGAATAACGTGACCCCAGTAATCCAGACTAATGAGTACGATGAAGTCTTATTGTTCCAGGACCCGACAGTCAAAAGCCGGATGAAGTGGCGTGGTTGCAGGAAATAAAGAAAAATACAACCTCTTTCATTTGTTCTTCGGGTTAGGTACATGAGTTATTCTCTATGGAATAAACGCGTTCGTTGTTTAAGAGTCTCACAAAGCTTTTATCGGCTGTGTAACACAAATTATTTGCTTATTTTGTTTGAACTATGAAAGTTCTTCAATGATGAGGAATTCGAGAGCTAGTTTTGAGAAACGTGCTCGTGCATCTCGGAATAAGATAATTAGGGCAATTTATTACAAATTTTATCTTTTTCACAAACATTTTGATTACATATGATTTAAGTATGTATACGGAAATATTTTTTGTCTTACAATTACATCATCTTTTTTACGTAGGTAAAGCAAATATTTGCAAGGGTTAGCTACTGGATGCGAAATTAAATATTTAATGTTTCGAACGCCTCCGAATGAAGCCTTTGACCTCGGCTGCATTTGGAGAAGCCAGCGCCCAATAATCCGCACTAGGTATTGGTTGTGGCCTGACCTCTCTACGGTGTTTTCCTCCCTAGGTGCAATGCAGGGACGTCAATAGGCTGATAATGTTGAATGTATGAATGTGAAACGAAGAAAATGTTTATTTTTATTTTTAATAAATTATATCACTGCCAATAGTTGAACTGTCAATCTATAATCTAAGAGCACAGATTTGTTGTTTGTCTGTCCGCTCTTTTTCCATTGTTACCATAGCAACGCGTTAACCGCAAGTAGTTCGTCTATCGGACGCTAGATGCCGCTAACGGAAAAATATTTAATAATAGAAAAAATTTAAAGAATTTTGTCCACCCGTGCGAAGCCGGGATGGGCCGCTAGTATTTACAACATTATGTAGAGATAATACAATCGGTGATCTAGAAGATTATGTAGTATGTTTGTGAATGTGTATTATATAAAAATCGGTAGTGTGTATATGTATATATATATTAAGTGTTTGTATATTTATATATTTAATGTTACATTTACGGCGCCGAATGGTATGCTTATTTCTAGTCCTTTCTATACAAATATTATCTGGCAAAGATCGATTTGAGCGATAAGTCCATTGTAACACTCTATTTTAAGGTTTTGGTCTGTGCTTGGTCTGTTATTCACTCAATGTGGATTTATATTTTATTCCAGTACATAACATGACACTTGCTAAATACTTATACAAGTTAATAATCACCAACAAACAATAGTCCTACGTTCATGAAGAATAATTAGGCGTCGGTACTGAATTAATAAATTCATTTAACTTACTAATATTTTCACGACATTGATATTAATTAGCACATAATTAAGCTTATTGTTATTTGCAAGTACTTAACTCACAATTAAGTATATATTGATATTCAGAAATAAAAAGCGAAAAGGTTTTAATATAGGTAAATATTAGAACCCAAAGGACAGCATTTGCTTTCAAAAAATTTATCAATTCATAGATACTTTGGAAGAGGCAAGGGATCAGTTTATGATTAAACTAGGCGATGCAGTCGCTAAGCATAAAGCTACGCTAGCACCATATATTGGAGCGGAGCGTAATACCTTAAAAAGGAAAAAAATTTTTTTTGTTTCAATGGGAATTTTTGCGAATTTCAAAATTCGGCTCCGTCACAATCTCGTCCTAAACCTGTTAATTCGATTCCACAGAAAAAATATTAAAATCGGTTAAGAACTCGGGAAGTTATGGCGTAACAGACATTGCGCCATTGACGCTGATCCATGGGAATTAATGGTCATCTAAGGGGTCTGAAAGACGTCATGTCGCTCGTAACGACAGATTGTCAAACGCCATTATTGACCAGTGCGCTAAGATAATATAAACTTTTATTATAGGCACATACTTTATTGGAGCAGAGCGATCGAAGCTCCCATGGATCAGCTTCAATGGCGCATGTCTGTTACGCCATAACTTCCCAAGTTCTTAACTGATTGTTATATTTTTATGTGGAATCGAATCAACATTCAGGACCAGATTGTGACGGAGTCCGAATTTTGAAATTCGCAAAAATTCCCATCGAAACAAAAAAAAAACTTTCTTAGGTATTACGCTCCGCTCCAATATATGTATGATGCTAGCGTAGCTTTATGCTTAGCGACCGTATTATTATTTTAGCTTTATGCTTACACAGATGTGTAATTTGAATATTACACATCTGTGTTTCATATTATTTATGTTTATCCGTTACCCTAGTATCCATAACACAAGCCTTATAGTGCTAACGTTGGGTTGGGCTAATTGGTGTGAATGTAAAAAAATATATATTATTTATAACAATAAGAAGAGAATTGATAAATAATTTTTTAAACACGTATTGAATTTATTTCAGAAAATTTCAAAAAAGACTGTTTTTTATTTATAATTCTCTATTTTCCAATATCTAATTTACCACTAGCGAAGACACATGAATACATCATTCGTATTTATTAAATACGATTAACACAAAAGGATAGTGACATGAACACTGAACGTAACAGTTATCGACGGATAATTGAAAAGGCAACCGGTATTGGAATGCGTGTCAGTTCATGCCAGGGCGGGCGATGACAACAAATATTTGGTTTTGACATATAAAATAATATCTTATCTTTGCATTTCTACAATGTCTATGATGTTATATAATCCTAACGTTTCGATTTCTTTTCAGGTTGTTAGTCTTATTAACTCCTGAATTTTTGTCATTTACTTTAGGTTATATTTAGTCCTGAAGTTTCCATTCGTTTTTCAGTTTGTCGTTTTTAATAATCACGATGTTTCGACTACTTCTAGGTTAGAGCTGGACACTTTCAAAAAGCTGCTGAAACCAATGTCATGGTCATAATATCAGGATTGAATCAAACCAAAATATAACATTAAAGTTAATGCGATTTAGTATTTTATTTGTGAAATAAATTCTGAATTTAATCAAAAGCTGTGTAATATTGTGAGATCAACTGATTTAAATCACCAACGTTATTACGTTTTACAATATTAATATGTAACAAAAAATCAACCTAATGAATATTTCGTTTGTCTGTAAGTACAATTTAGTTGAATAATAATAATATTCGGAGACCAATTATTAAGTCCCAAACTTAGAAGAGTAGAATAGAGTAGGTACTATGCGTATTAAATAATGGTTAATATACATAAATAAGTTTATAACAACCATTAGTCGGAAACGGACACAAACATATATTCTACAAGGATTCAAATCAGTGCTGAATTTACACATTTGCCGCCCCATTGCTATAAAATTTTTGCGGCCCCTACTGACCTCTAAAATTAGATTCACTATTCACAATAACGTTAATTCCTTTTTTTGGGAATAATCTAGTTTCAAGATTATTTTTTACAACTTTTGGGTACATTTTTAAGCTAAGAAAAGCAAAGCTTTGTTTTTACTGCACTATTACTTACTTTTTTGACGTGACAACGTCTTATAAATTGGTTTGTCGGGTGACACTTCAAGAAACTGCGTTACGCTCCGCTCACGTTATGCGCTTACAATGAGAGCGAGTGAGAGGCACGAGTCCCTTCCACTCGGGCATGGTTAGCCCGCCTAAGAGCGAGAGAGACAGACATAAAAAGTGGAAGGGACGCGTGCCTATAAATTAATGTTTTAAATATAATTCTTTGTATAAATAAATGTTTTAAATTGTTACTATTATTTCATCCTTCTTCCTACTATACGAATGAATATTCACATTAAAATTATTTTACCACTCAAAGTCGTTGTCACGTAAAACTTTCGCCCGTATACCGACTTTACAAGCAACCAACCAATTTTTTCTGTACCAATTTTCTAGGCTAATTTTGCCACCCTAAGCTTCAGCTTTTTCAGTTTCTATGGTAAATCCGGCACTGATTCAAACCCAGGATATCGTGCGCGAATCAGGACCGTTGGTACCGTAGGCAGTCGCTACTGTTGCACGTTGTTCGTCAAGCTAGTAGCATATAGTTGTAAAAGATTCAATACAAAAACCATAGCATATTGAGTAACCATCGTTCATTATAAAATTTCCTACTTATTGCTTAGACAGAACGATATCATAACGAACCTCGTATTTTCTTTGAAAAGAATCTCTCGTAATTTATCATCTTTACGAGGCCACATTTTCACGCATGACATGGCAATTGATTCCTCACATAAAGATGGCAGATTACATCTGAAAGAGTCTAAGGATCTAACAATAACGAAATATGATATATTCATATTTTGTTACACCTATATACATGTCAAGACATCCACGAGTACGACCTCCTTTGATCGACTTTTTCTTTGTGGGGTTTTCCGTCCTATTTTAAACAACGTAACAAAATTAGTATCAAAGTGTTTATATTTGTCTCATAAAATTTATTTAGATATACAAAAACTTTGTTTTGAGTAGGAGTTCCGTATAACATTAAAAAAAAAACAGGAGATACAATGTGACCATTTGGAATCTCTTTAAACTATTCTACAGTTTTTCTGTTCTGAACCATGTCGAGTCGAATGGAACAACTTCTTTACTATTCTAGCCTATGAGACTTTACCGTTGTTGAAATGAGATAGCACTCGTAACACCTGTTTTCTGCTTGTTTCATGTAGTAGTAGAATCGCATTATGATCGGTTGTTCCACAATGGACTAATGTCTAAAAAGTCTTTTCTATTCTAGTCAATGAAATCCAACAAGGGTTAGAAAGAGATAGCTTGAGTTCCACCTGTTCGCTTGCTTTTGATTAATTGTTGTGATTATGCGTTCGGATATGTACATCCACAAAATATGATGAACAGTAGGTACAACAAAGAAAAATAACTATCTAATGTGTCAAATGATAGCGTATTATATAAATTGATCATGATGTAGTAATATCACCTAAATGCTGATTATTTTTTGGTTAATTACTGGATATGAAGACATGGCTTAAGGGACACGCATCCAGACCATAAAATCTTGTTAAAAATATCAAGTATATCGGATACTAGTTACTAGAATTATGAAATAAAAAATCATTTTCGTTAGGTATCAATCTTTTTTCATAAATTCGTGAACTATCAATAACGTGAAACTAATCGCAAATTTGAAAAGAAAGAGGTTTGATAATTTAAATTTTAGTAATTTTTAATAACTTAAAAAAAAACTTACCTTTTCTAATAACATTTTAAACAAACAACGCTGCCGTTATTTAATGTTATTATTATGAGGGATTTGTTTAAAATGCAAAGATAGATAAAATTCGTATTTAATAATTATAAATTAAATACTTCTTCTATTATGAGGGCTACAATAAATATATTACTCATATTTATTGTAGCACAATGGATTAAAGTTTTTTCAAAATATCGATATTAACTGTCAATGTGTGATCGTAAAATCATGCTGATATTTATAGGTATGTAATAATAAACATATTTTTTTAACAAATACTTTTGCAAATATGTGTAGTTCATTATATTATCACGACAATAACAAAGTACTGTTCCAAGTAAAATAGAAATCACTCACGTTAGGCATTCTCCCTGGCTATGTGGGTGAACTGTTTTCAACTAATAATAACTTTAGTACGAAGCTCATACTGCTCCATTTAATACCTATTAGTGTTAAGTGCCATTTTGTTTTTTTGTACGTTTTTTTCCACCTTTTAAGCAAAGGAAGCAGCGATCATAATGCAGTGACAAGAATTTATTATTCGCTTGTTAGCTGTATTCATGAGATTGATTACCGCCTCTTTGGAACTGTTTCTTTTTTTCAGTTGTCATTTGTTTTCTTTATTCCCTTTCGATGTTTCTAAATTTGTATTTAAGTAACTATGTACATGATTTTTTATTATGATAAAAATAAATAAATATGTCGGTTGAAAACTCGTTTTTGTATAAGACATTCGTTGATTGTTTTTATTTTTATTTACGAACTATTTTAAATCAAGAAAACAACAAAACGGCAGTTATTGTGCTACTTATATGGATTATATTTGCCGACTAGTTCAAAACTTTTAAATTGCATTAAAATAAAAACTGAAACAATAAAAAAACTGATGCAATGTGGGCATTAAGTTTGAATGTAAATTGGCCATTAGTAAAACCGACCTACCCCAATGGGCGTTGGATACCCGGAATGAGAAAAATACAAACCTACATAATCAAGTCAGCAGAATTCTTCGTCAACTTGTTTAAACAAATCATTGCAAGGCAGAAAAAGGTGAAAATCAAGCAGGGATAATCGTTTTATGCAGTTATGAGAATGTAAAAATTTAGTCTAACCGCAGTCCAAACCAGAAATTATATTAAAAAAGTTTACGATGGAACAATAAATCACTTACAAACGAACATAGTACGGAGGAGAATCAAAGAGTTGCTTTTGGTTATTTTAAGCCTTCAAAACTTCAAGTACATTGTAGTAGAAACAAACTTACTTTTTCTATTTTAACAGCTTAAGTAACTTATTTAGTTCTTACACTTCCGCGCACATTACACATTTGAATAAAATACTTTGTTATGGATTTTGCGCATATTTTATTTTATCGTTTACAGGAGTCGAAATGTCAGGATTAAATGTAAAATAAAATATGCGCAAAATCCGTAAAAAAGTGTTTTATTTAAAAGCTTTTTATACTATTCAAAAAATTTCGCTTAAAAAAAGTTTAAAATTAAAAGCAAAGGTGGAGCTAAATTTGCAGCATTTCAAAAGATATAAAATACGTGTGTAAAAAACAACTACGCCTCCGAGCCCTCGTAAAGCCCTCGAGTAGAAGTTAAAATACGTTTGTTAATTCGACACGTTTGCCAGCGTCTCGGTAGCTCAGCGGTCAGAGCAGTCGCCCGGATAGGGAAAGGTCGTGGGTTCGAATCCCATCTGAGGGCTCGGAGGCGTAGTTGTTTTTTACACACGTATTTTATATCTTATAGAAATATTGCATTGTGAATGAAAAAAATTAAATTAAAAACAGTATTTCAAAAGTTACCATTACATTATATTACATTATTAACAAAACTTATTCGAATCTGATATATTTTATTTTATTTTATTTTATTCGGAATACCAACAGCGTATCTTATAAAACTAATTAATACAAAACTTGGTAAAGACTAAGCTATTAACAGGTATTCGCAAGTGGACACTAAGATTAAGATTAGGTAACAATTACAATTAACATAACTACATAAAACAATTAAAGTAAAATAAACCATTTATAATTTTAAGGATAAGTGCCGAAAAATTTCGAAGAAAAAATTTTCACCACATCTTTAGGCTTGCTACTAAATAATTCCAACTCGCCACCGCTTTTTGACATGTCGTTGAAAGAACTGCTAGCTCGTATAAAAAAGGAGTTGCGACGATAATTAGTATTGACGCGTGGTATCGCCAGAGGCTGAGTACGCCTCACCGGTAGTTTACGCGGAACCCAAATGTTTATTTGCCCTAATAAAGCAGGACAATCTATAGTGGCATTAGCAATTTTCAGTAAACTACAAATGTCGGATACCTGTCTTCTCTTTTCTAGGGGTAAAAAATGATATCTTTTACATCTCGCCTCGTATCCATGATCTGCTGTTCTACTTTTACGCTGCAAATAACGCAGAAACCTTTTTTGTATGGATTCTATACGTGAAATATACACATTATATTGTGGATTCCAAACCTCTGACGCGTATTCGAGGATGCTGCGGACGTATGCACAGAAAAGTACTTTAAGCGGCTTGATTGATTTAAAGTTACGAGTTGAGCGTATAACGAAACCGAGAGATTTGGCTGCTTTTTTAACCATGAAATCGACATGTTTGTCAAACAATAGTTTGGAATCTTGTATAATTCCGAGATCTTTCACAGATGTTACTCGAGTAAGTATCTTGTTTTGGATGGCATATTGATAATCTATAGGGTTTGGTTTTCGAGTAAAGGACATTGTGTAACATTTGGAGACATTGAGATCAAGCTTATTTTGGGTACAGTATTGCACAAAATTATTAAGTTCGCATTGAAGTTGATCACAATCAGTCCAACTGTCAATCGACATATAAATTTTAGTGTCATCTGCATACATTAAGACCTTAGCATATTTAAAACACAAGATGACGTCATTAATAAATAAAATAAACAATAATGGCCCTAAATGCGATCCTTGTGGGACACCAGAAGGTATCGGCATCCAAGCAGATGTAAACCCATTTATAGCGACCGCCTGTGATCTATTAGTAATATAAGAAGAAAACCACCTGTATAGGTTACCATGTATACCTGCTTTGTACAGCTTTTCAAGGAGTAGCTGGTGATCAATGCGATCAAAACATTTGCTGAAATCCGTGAATATACAATCAACCTGCTGTCCCAAGTCCATATGTGATGAAGTATAATCATTGAATGCCAAGAGGTTGGAAACAGTTGACCTTTGTCTTAAAAATCCATGTTGTTGTGGTGTTAAAGACGACTTTAGTGCACCATAGACCTGTCGGTAAACTATTTTCTCATATATTTTGGCAAAAATACATAATTTTGATATAGGTCTATAATTTTTAATATACGATCTGTCACCATTTTTATGCACCGGTGTTACAAATGCAGATTTCCAGATTGCTGGGACTTTACCCTCACACATGGAACGTTTGAAAATAATATAAAGGGGAAAGACTAAATTGTCTGTACACTGCCTTATAAAATAGGGACTTATACTATCAGGCCCAGCACCTTTGTTCAAATTTGTGGCTTTGAGTAGGTTTTCAATTTCTTTCCTGTCTATACTTATGTCACTTATTCCTGAGCTACATTGGTACTGATCAATTAAATTTGGAGATGAACCATTGGATTGAGACGTGAGAAAAGTTGACTGAAAATATTCAGCAAACAAGTTACACACAGATTCACCAGTATCGCCACTTTTATCATTATACTTCATCACGGAGGGTAAAGCGTGCAAAGGTCGATTAAGAGACTTGGTGTAAGACCAGAAACAGCGCGGGTTATTTGCAACCGATTTTTCCACCCTCTCCATGTATGACTGATAACAATATTTTTCTAACTTTATGACTCATCATCTATGAACACAGTCTAAATTTTACGCTGTGCGAATTGAACATATCTATAATTTTTATCACAGTTAATAGTAAATTAAAATTTTAACTGATAATTTATATAATAGACTAGTGGACCCGACAGACGTTGTCCTGCCTGATATTTTTGCAGTATAGATAAATAACCTAGATACCGTCTGCAGCGCCATCTGCCGGGCTGATTTGTGAATCTAGACCATTCTCAGATCCCCTTAAACACACACAAAAAAATCATTCAAATCGGTCCAGCCGTTTAGGAGGAGTTCAGTGACATACATACTCACAGAAGAATTATATATATAAAGATAAGTAATTATCTACTTAGCAATATTAACGAAATTTCTTTGAAAGAAGTCATAAATAAAACATAAAAGTAAAAATGTATAAAAAATACTTATTTCCATTATTAAAACCGTGAAAAATTAGTTCAGTGTCATACATATTCGATTGACCAGGATTTAAATTTGGAATACGACTTTATATGAAATAAAACATTACTTAAAGTCGAAGTGTCAATATGACCCGGCCATAAATCTGACCAATTGAACTAATATGCGCTGCTTCCGAGGTTGCAGCATCGGCCATTAATCTGAGCTCAGGGTTCCATCTTAAGCTGTTACTCCGGCATCCTTGAACCACATTTAACGGAGTTCAACGTCCTCTGATAAGCAAGTGAATGCAATGGTTACTGCGCTAAGACGATTACTGATATTAAACAATTTTAGCAATAAATCATCGTATGGTAACCAAAGCTTTTCTCCCAAAAAAAAAAATTATTTTAATGGCAGAACACAGGTCGAATCTTTTACGCTATGTCCTGTTAATTGCGTAATATTTCAAATAATCATAGATAGGTAATCCGGTAATCGTTTACCGATTAAATACACTTAAAGTTGTTTCCACTGCTATTGCCTGTCATTCAAGTTAATTTTATCGCAAAAATATATTTAAAAAATCAAAATATCTAATCAATCACAAAAAATTAAGTGTTCTTAATGAATTTGTGTGTTCTTAAGAACACTCAATTTTTGCCATTGTGACTAATAAAACTCACCACAAATAACAAATTTAAATTAGATACACGGCAAAAAAAAAAAACAAAACCTGATGTAATAAAAATTTACAAGTCGTATTTCCTTCAAGCATTTCTATTTTGATTCTTGAAAGCGTAAATAAACATTGATATTGCTTTCAATAGAAAGAGAGAAAAAATATTTAGTTAATTTAATTTCTTATTCCTCATTCCTTTTTTTACACTTTTTTTGTTTACCCAAAGTTTGTTTACAGAAAACACAAGTAGATAATATTACGTCTAGATTTGAGTAAAAAGCTTTGTGGAAGACTGACGCCTAAATTAAACAGAAATGTCTGGATCTCACACCTCTCAGATTACCAGAGTTAGTACACAGTTTTAAAAGAAAACAGACTAACATTATTAATGCTTAAAAACTAGATTGTGCTACAGGAATTCATAATAAAAGATTAGAAAAGGTCGCTATAAGTTACTAAAGGCTACATTATGAGAAGTAGTCGAAAAATGTTTGATATAGTATTTGTATAATCTGTATATATTGTCCTAAGTTGCCACTAGATGGCGCTGTGCTAAAAATGCATCGCGGTAAGGTTTCACTTAGCGGCCTACCTATAGTTAAGCAATTTTTTTTAATAAATTGTAGTGCCTTCGTCGCAGCCGGTCGCGTGTGCTCCGTTCGCGTCGAGCCCCACCCGCTCCGTTGGTTACGTCGTCGCTGCCGCCAGTTGCTTCGCCGCGCCCCGCGCGCGAGCAACTCCCCCGCTTCCGTGCGCATAGACACTTGTTCCGCGATATAGACGCTATTATTGTTGTGTAGTCAGTGTGTGTGCCTTCGGAGGCCTGAACAGTGTTCCCTATTTATTAATAATAAGGACGTCGTTCTCCGTGAGACTGCCTACCCACTTACCTAACCCAGCAAGACTGCACGCCACTAAACACGTTCGGCTGACGCCATGAGCGGTCGCCGAGCGCCTCCGGATCGTGGGCGCATGCCCATTGCCCAGGCGCATTCTGCACCACCCCCCGCGCAGCTGATTCGAGCCGCACTCAATGCTTCGGCTCCAGCTAGGATATAAGGGGCTGATGATCATCCCCAAACCCCTAGCCCAGTGCCGCTGCACCCACACGATCCCCGTCGGCGCCCGCGAGTCGCCGACTCTTCTGTGTAGGAAGGCGACGAGAAGCGCCCATGCCTCCTCCAATCACCGCCAGCCATCCAACCTCCGTCCGGGCACGAGTCAGAACTGGACTCTGATGACGTGCCGGATGACCAGTCAGAGGTATCAGGGCCCGCAGGCCCTCCCCCTGGCTCCCTCCAATCGGGCACGACGTCGTATGCATCCATCGCGGCACGTCGCTCGCCCACGCCTGTCCATCCAAACCAACGTGACACCGCTGCCCAGCCGCCCCAGACGCCGGCCCCGGTCAAGTGCCTCCAACCTATAGTGGTCGAGACCTTGCCCAACTGGCCCGCGCACTTCAAGTGGCTGCGCGAGATCCTAGGGCACGCGTCCAACGCCCGCCCCTTTGGAACGGGCATCCGCTTCCTCCCCAAATCAACGGGGGAGTCCAGGGCCGTCCAAGCCTACCTGCTCAAGGCCTCCAGAGGTGAACCGGCAATCAGCTGTTACACCTACACCCAGCCACAATACCTGCCACTTAAGGTGGCCATCCGAGGTCTCCCCAGGGACACAGAACCGTCCCTCATCGCAGAGGAACTGGAGCGTCGGGGGTTTGAAGTCCGTTTCGTCCGCCTCATACGGGCCAAGCGTGGCCGCCCCGGATGCTTGTTTCACGCCGAGCTCGAGCACCTCGAGCGGGAGGGACAACGGGACCTGTTCCAGATAGACGAGCTGCTTGACATGCCAGGCGTCGTCATCGAGGCATGGAGCCCCCGTAAAGGGCTGGCGCAGTGCCATCGATGCCAGGCGTTCGGGCACTCGTCGCTCAATTGTTACCGGCCACAGAGGTGCGTGCGTTGCGCGGGCGACCACCCGGTCGCTGAGTGCACTCGCGATCGCGCCGACCCGCCCACGTGCGCCAACTGCGCACAAGCCCACACCGCCAATGACAAGCGGTGTAAAGTACTGCTTCGCGAGGCAAGACGTAGAGGCATCTCCGTCCCCCCGCCCTTCCCCGCAAGCGTTCCCGCTGCCGACCCACAGGCTCGAAAACCGAGCCGCCGCCCACCACCCAGCGCCGATATGCGGGATTCACGGCCCGGGCCCACACTGGCCCCGCCAGCGAACCCACCAACGATCCGCGGCGAACCGGCGCCCAAGCGCAGGCGTCGGCGGCGCCGCGGGAAGCGCCGGCCTCAGACTGCGCCCGCGTCCGCTTCTGCGCCCGCAGCCGCGTCGAGCCCGACGCTACCGACGCAGCCTCCCGTTGACGGGCCGACATTATCGCCCGTCAAACAAGTTCATCGCCACACTACTTCTGCTGCCCCACAGACGCCGCAACTCGTCCCCTTGGAGGACGTTTTTAGTATGGTGAAGTTCGCTCTCGAGCGTATTGGCTTCGGCGACGACCCATACCTCATTTAGCTAAAAAAACTAGTTCTTGCGTCATGATCACATCGAATTCTGTGCTATAGATAAGTCAATATTTTTTTATAATTTAATGAGATAAGGTCTCATTTAGCTAAAAACTAGTCATGATCACATGATCACATCGAACTCTGTTCTATGGATAAGTCGGTATAGGTATAATTTGTGACCTCCGTGGTTAAGTGGTTTCCATATCGGCTTTTATGGTGAGACTACTCTGAGATTTCGGGTTCAGTCCCTGGCTAAGTAAATGTAGAAAACGAACACTTTCTATATTGGTTCGAGTCTGGGTTTGCGGTACCGTTGTTGTTTCAGACCTTTATAACACAAATGCTTTATTTTATAATTTTATATACTTTATGCATTTTTCAAAGCGATCTTACGCGATGCGGGAATTTCCCGTCTGAGAATTCACTTGTGACCCGGTCGATTTTTTCAAGTATTTTTCTATTATAATAATTTATCTTACAAGTGCTAGGATTCTGGGATAGGATAGCTAGGATTCTGAATAAACGTGTGATGTTGTGTAATAATTGTCTATTTTTGTTACGAATCGATGCGATTTGACTGGCAAAGTGCTGCAAATTAAACTTGATTTTGATAGTAATTCTCTATAAGACTGTGGTGGGTTAGCCTAGTGAATATTTTGCTAAGAAAAAATATATTGTCATTTTTTTATTTAATCATATAACAACAAGTTGTTCTTGCTAGGTAAAAGGTTGGAAAATTGAGGGGAAGTCTCTGCCACATAACTTGGTGGTTGTCATTTTTGGTTCGAACGCTGATATTGCATTTAATTTTTTGATCACAACCATTTCGAACAGCGATAATGATTTTATCTATTCGATTCGGTAAAATTATTACCTTAAGTCTTAATCAGTTCTCATGACATTGTTTATTTAAGTCGTAATATTCAATCTGCATAACAGTAACGAAGAGTCCATATAAGCGGCTTCCCGTCGGCTTACCTTTTAGAAATCCCACTGATCAACTTTTCATTGTTTCAAAGTATAATAATTATTAATGCGATTCTAAGTATTACTGAAAAAGCATATTCTGTATAAAACGTCGAGGTAGACAACCCGATTTTCTTTAGCTTATCTACGCATCGTCTACGTTGCCAGTTCATTGTTATATTCTGTTTCTTAAGCGCTCACGCACTCAAGTGCCTCTCGGTTGAAAATGGCGACAAGTAGGCTGTGACCGACCGAGATACATTTTATTCTCTCTTATTTCAAGATTTTAACATGTTTTTCTCTTTCTGGTGCGAATGTGAAAATGTATGATTGAAAATAAGAATGTTAGATAACACAGACATGACAGATTAGAAGTATAATTTTGTTTGAATGGTTTCGCAAGTCGTCGAAGTATTTTCGATAGCACTTGTCAGCCATTATCCTTGTTACGTGCGTGTCTGTGAATTAATTAATATTTTTCATGATTTAGTAAGATAGTTGATATATGTCACCTGTTTATGTTTATTTTAATGTGTTTATCTCATGTATTTATTTGTTGCGTTTAGTTTAATCCACTAAAATAGTTTAATTTTATACGGGCTGTTGTTTAGCTAAACAACCCTTTTCCAAACTCAGTTATGAAAATGAAAAGCAAGTGATTCAAATAGGCCGTTGATTGAAAAAGAGGATTTACGCCTCTAGATGTGTTGATCGCGACTACATAATTCGAGTTCATAAGCTTTCGAACGAATGAGACAGTTTAAAATAAATTCGTAACAATTTAGTTCCAATTTTGTGATACGTACCGCTGAGGAGTGGAACTCTTTGCCTGAATTTGTGTTTCCTGACAAATACAATTTAGGGTTCTTCAAGTCACAAGTGAATAGGTATTTCTAGACAAGCGCGTCACATCCTAGATCGCGTCGTCTCTTACTATAAGGCGAGATAGTGGTCAAGCGCAACCCTATTTTTCTATAAAAAAAAGGTTTTACCTTAATAAAAGTAATTTTGTTAGTGCTCCTGAATCATGATCAACTCTAATTTTCGGGTAGGCGGTATACTCGGTCCCACCCATATTGTCAAAGAAAAAGTAAGTAAAAACCAACAGATGTTGGTTATTGTAATTATGGGTATAACCTCCGCAATGTTCTGCGCCGCTGGTATTGTAATGCCTTAACTTTTTCCTCTACCTCCCATCTTGTTCTATGCAAATTACGTAATATCGCACATCCCAACAAGTCAGGAATTGCATTCGTATGATAACTGTTACACACTAAGGCGAGATAATATTAATACGAGTACTACGTCTTGAGAATGAATATTTTTCATTGATCTTTACAGCTGAATAACAAGCAGGAATACATTAATTAACCAAAAATATATTTGTGGCGGAAATGACAGCAAGCTTGTAAAAACACAAATTGGGAAGCTAATTATATTGCGCTATTCCTGAATTATTAATCACGCAAAGAGATTTATTCCCGTCTTGACATATTTTTATATGCGATCGAAGTCTTTTTAAGATCGGTACAATAAAATTTTATTACCCAGTCCAAGTAAAGAACTATTCATAACTTAAGTGCAATAATAGCTGATAACTTGTATGGATTTGTCAGTTTAATACGGGATTAGACAAATCAATTTTCTTTAATGTGTGAAAAATTATCCCTAAGACCAATACAAGAATTTAAATACAGTCGAACCTCTATAAGTCGAACATCAAGGGAGACGCCAAAAATTTCGAGTTATAGAGTTTTCAACTTATGGAGGATTTCGACTTAAGCGGATTTTGATTCGACATAAAGAGTTTGAGGTTTATTCTTATAAATTTTGAGTTAGAGAGGTAAAATAAATAAAAATTCAACTTGCAGAGGTGACAAACATACGTATTTTTATTTATTATAAATCAACATTATTTCAAATCATTTTAAAATAAAAAATATGGCATTAAAAAAAGTCAGTATTTTTTTTTTGCTTTAGATAATTTGGTTGTTCTCTATCTATAGCATTGTCTAATCTATAAAGAGCAGAAAATTCTTCTTCTTCGGAGTTACTGGTCTGCTCTATAAAATTACGTAAGGTATTCAATGCAGTTCGCGCCTCTTTGATGGAAACCCATGGAGCGCATGTACTATTCACGTCTTCTATGTCATCTAAATCATTAGTATCGGTTTTCTGAGCTACTGAATCGATAATTTCGTCATCAGATAATGTACCAGCAGTCATAACTCCATCATCACACGAAACAAAGTCCTCAAAGGATATTCCTGATTCAGATACCACTGCGTTCCATTCTGCAGGAGGTGAAATAGAAATATCGGTTTCAGCTACTACTGTTGATGACGATGAAAAACCACAGTGTACATAACAGTTTTTTATTGTAGTCGCAGTAACATTTCGCCAAGCTTTATCAGCCATTCTCATGGCTTGCAATACATCTATAGTAGAATTCTTTTTTTCTTCCATATTATCCAACATGTTCCTGACAACTTCTTTTCGATACAATGACTTGAAGTTTTTAATGATACCTTGGTCCATAGGCTGTAATTTTGATGTGGTATTGGCAGGCAGGTAATGTATTTTAACAGCTTTCATTTGTGGAATATCATTGTGAGCTGTACAATTATCAAGGAACAACAAGATTTTTCTTTTTTCTTTGGCCATTTTCTTATCAATGCTTATGAGCCAGTTTTTGAAAATTGCAGAAGTCATCCATGCTTTTGTATTCGCTTGATATTGCAGTGGTAGTGATTTACATCTTGAAAAACAACGAGGTTTTTTAGATTTGCCGATGACTAATGGTGAGAGTTTTTCTGTGCCCGACATGTTTGCTCCTAGCAGGATAGTCAAACGTTCCTTGCTATGCTTCCCACCATGGCATTTATCATTTTTAAAAGTTAGAGTCTTATCAGGAAGACATTTAAAAAACAGGCCTGTTTCGTCAGCATTGAAGATATTGTCAGGTTCGTAACCATGTAACAAATCTTGCAATTCACTTTTCCATTTGTTACAGGTTTCAATGTTGACACTTGCACTTTCCCCACAAACTTTTTTAAAAACAAGATCCTGTCTTCTTTTGAATTTTTCTAACCATCCATTACTGGCTCTGAAATTAACGAGTCCCAATGATTTAGAGAATATTTGGGCTTTTTCTTGTAACAGTGGTCCACTAACACTGATATTTTGGCTGCGACACTGCTCAAACCATTTAAGTAAGCACTCCTCCAAGCCCGGATATTCTGCAATTCGTCTTCTTTTGCAGGACAAACTTTGACCGTTTTGTATTTTTTTCATGATGTCTGATTCATTTTTTATTATTGTTGAAAGAGTACTCATTGGCAGGCCAAATTGTTCAGCAACATCTTTTTTTTTTGACACCTCTTCACAGCTTCGAGCACTTCTAATTTTTCAGCAAGACTCAAAGTTTTTAGTTTACGTTTCACAGCACTCATGTTAACTGTTGTACTAATTGATGTGTATTGCAGTAGAACCAAACTACATCTGACAGTATTTAAGTCGAAAACAAATGACTTGCTTAGCTAAATTTCAAAGGAAATCAAAATTGAACACCTGACACCAAGCAAGCAAACACGTGTGCGTGAGTCATAAATTTATTATCGTATACTCCTAAAATGTTTTCAAGTGTACACAATAGTGTACACTCACATTGTCGGCAAGTTCTTAAAGTCGGTAACTTATTTTTGTTCGAACAATAGAGGTAATAAATTCCAAATGATCAAGTTGTAAAGGTTGTAAAATAAAACGTTGCTATGTTCGAGATACAGAGGTCAAATTTAATTTTTCGAGTTATAGAGTGAAAATATGTACCAAAATGGCTTGGAGGGACTCGGTGATTATTTCGACTAACAAAGGGTCAAGATTTCAAGTAATGGAGGTTTTGGTGTTTGAAGGGAAGGGAACAAAACATTTTTTCGAGATTTGGAGGTTTTTGACTTATCGAGGTTCGACTTAACGAGGTTCGACTGTACTTTAAACATACAATACAAATGTAATACATATAAAAAGAAATGCAGTAGATGGATCAAAATCACTAGAAGCACCATTTATAAACTTGTTAGTTATCTGATTAATTATAATAGTCTAGACATGAATCGAGAGTTCTCCAGTCTTCACATAGAATTATGTTTTTGTAGACATCAAAATTATACAAATTTTTTTGCATTTTTAATCCTATCTAATATGAAAAATTATTTTAATAGTAAAATACTAGAAAAATAAATTGGCTTATAGATAAGCTAAGCTGACGAGTTTCTTGTCAGGTAAAAGACGTCCCGAATAAGTGGTAGTTTGGACGATGCAAAACAACTTCAAGTACATTTCAATAAAGTTATTTTTATTTCATTGACCGAATTTTCGGTGGCGTTAGTGGAAGGCGTGATTTCGATTCCAACGAAAGACAAACGACTTTCAAAGATTGGTTTTCATTAAAGTATATTTTAAACTTTCGTTCGATGCCTCGCAAAGTAGAATGGCACCAATCCGTCCTTCACACTCGACGGTACGGTAATACACGAATATTGATACTGAAGATAATCCGTACATCTCCGGTATTCCAAAAAATAAGCAGGAGTGTTTTCTCAATTAAAGACCTTGAGTTTTTGGCAAAACCTCAATTTTATGGAAATGACTCCAGCAGTAAATGATCTTTTTTCGATGACGATCAAACGGTAAAAAATTACTCTATTGATTTTTTGATCACTGGCCATCTGTAACAAGAGCCAGGGTCAAATGATTTAAGAAGCAAGCTGCGTAGGTCTCGTTAGAGTAAGTGGAGGTTGTGTTGTCAGTTAAAAAGCTTATGGTAGCGCTAAAGGCGCTGTTTTCAGTTCCAGATTTACCTGAATAAAACAAAGTTTTCTAGTGTTCATAGCAAAACGATTGATTTTTCGAGTGTCAACCGGCTTGGTTAAATGAGAAAACTTTACCTGCGAAGCCAAACGGTATCGAGTTCGAATAGACGTCCGGTAGGGGCAGATGTTTTGATAAATATGAGGTACTGAACCTGAGTTATAGTTATTTTTTTTATTTGTTAGGGTAAACAAAGTATATATTATTTACAAAGTAGGTGCATCAACATGTATTACTTTGGAACCAGCACCGTTCACAACACATTAGTTATATTCATTTAAATAATATAAGAACTAACACAACTAATTTTTCATAAAGCAGCTTTTTAAAGACGCCTGGACAAGTTGCCACAATGTCAATTGAAGCAAACGATTTCTATGAATATTACTTAAATATGTATCTCATATGTATGCCTAACCGTTACACTCGTATCATATATTTAACACAAGCCTCACAAAGTTTACGTTTGGCTAGACTAATAGATGGGAAAGTAAGAAATATTATTATTATAGGTCATAGCGACCGCTAATCTGATTATACCCGATCCCATTCACAAGAAAAAATAAGTAGAAACAAACAAACGTTGAATAAATGTAATTAGAGGCGTAACCCCCGCAATGTTCCGCGCCCCTGGCATTGTAATGCCATAACTTTTTCCTTCGCTTCTCATCTTTTTCTATGCAAAACGCGTAATTTCGCACCCCTCGACAAGTTAGGAATCGTATTCATTTAATAACCACAAATAAAAAGATATTGACAATATTCATTTCTTTCTTGTGAAAATGTCGAGGTCATTTAAATGAGAATATTTTTCACAAAAGGTGAAAGTGGCGGTCCCGAGCGAAGTAAGCACAGAACTTTTAAGAATTACTAAAATTGTTTTAATTGGAGCAGAACGAGCAAAGCGAGCGAACCTCCCATGGATCCGCTTCAATGGCGCAATGTTTGTTACGCCATAACTTCCCGAATTCTTAACAGATTTTAGTATTTTTTGTGTGGAATCGAATCAACAGGTTTAGGACCAGATTATGACGAATTTTGAAATTCGCAAAAATTCACAACGAAAAAGATTATTTTCTTTTTTTAGGTATTACGCTCCGCTCCAATATATGGTGCTAGCGTAGCTTTATGCTTAGTGACTGCATCGCCTAGTTATTTTTTTATACTATTTAAAAACAACATAAAGGACATTGGACACATCCAAAAATATAAATGTAAAATTTTGAACGTTCAGATGTTTGTGACTCAATTACGCAAATACGGTTGTACGGATTTGAATGAATAACGGCACATATATAAATAATTACCTTAATTAGAATATAACGTGGGACGACAAAAAACGTTGTACACGATGTATCCACTTGAAATTAAGCGGTAACTGTTCAATCAAATCAAAAGCTATATATTAATATAAATTAAATTCATAATTCACAAATGAGTGGGTAGTAAAAATGTTTTAAGATAACATAAAAAGCTTTCATTCACCAATTTTGTATCATGATGTCTAATCGTGCTTCGTAATAATACTCTATTTGTTCTAAGTCGACCCACGCTTGACCTGACTCAGACTGTGATAAAAATCGAATATCTATATATAGAAAGACTGACACAAATCGGACACAAATTTGGTAGGACATGATGTGACATAAGTTTGTTACATTTTTTGGAACGCGGTGGGCGTGAGATCTTGAGAAGATGAAACCAATTAAAATGTAGGTAAATTTTTAAATATCACTCTATTATTATATACACTAATAGGGCACAATCTTCGATAGACCATAACCCATCACGTGGGCCTAATGGGGATTAGTAGGTGATGTTTTTGTTCACCCATGCGAGAATCGGACTCTATAAAAGTTGTTTAACTTCCGTAATCTTTGGCCGAACAATTTAATCGAACTCCACCAAGGATTTATAATACTAAACAAAGCAATTTTGTATTTTTTTTTATGAACAATTCCATTTAAAGGCCTTATTTTTTAACAATTATAGAGAATGAGGAAGTTGAATGGTTAACGAGGGTTTACCTTCTTAGATGCAGTTACTGCTTAGTTGTCGATGATTTTAGCCACTATTTATTATTTCTCTCTATTTTTATAATTTTGGTAAGATTCAATGTTAAGTTAAATATTTCGCAAATCTTAAAACAAGTGAGGTGTATAAGGTGTCTATTGGAAAGCTTCTTTAAAGTCTTTAATTCTGAGCACATTTTAAACACAGAAACCACATTTAGGGAATGTGAATGTGAATTTGGTGTTTGAACTCAACACTTCCGTTTAATCGTTAAAAATTAAAATATTGTGTAGGTTGTTGAACATATATGAAGACCTCAGTCATCCTGTAATTATGGCTCCTGTTAAGTAGTCGAAACGTTAGGATTAAATATAAAGTATGCGCACATATCCTTGAAAAAAATGTTTTAAATAAATGAATTGTGTATATCAGTATTTCAGATTTTGTTATTAACTAAAATGGGATTTTTACCAATTTTTTTTTCGTTTTGATAGTAATTTCAAAACTATGTTAGCAATGAGTTAATAAATATTTATTGAGTGAAAAAAAAATGATTTTTACAAATATTTTTGTGCCAACATGTCATTGGCAATGTAGTTTGGTATTAATTAAATAAACGCAGAATTGGAGATGATAATTACTTATGTTTTATTGCTAACTGACGGCACCTTTATCATCGTCATCATCATTATCATTATCATCATCAGCCCTATTAATTTCCCCACTGCTGGGGAGACGGAACCAGCTTAACCGCTTAAAGTACTCAAAGTAACATGTCAAATGTCATTAATGGCCGCCGATAACAAAAACAGTGAGAAAGCCCAGAGTAACGTTTATATATATTCTGTGCTGGTACTACTTAAGAAAATTACTTTATTGCCTTCAAACTAAACTTGTTCATAGAAAAATATAATGTACCAGGAGGATTTAGAGTTTACAGTAGTCTGGGCGCGTCAGAACGCCAGTATTCTAATGAGCCTTGACAAAATTTTCGGAGAAAAACAGAGAACTCCGGCGGACTTATGAGCCTGAGCTGGATAACATGTCTTTTTAAGACGTAGGAGTTAGTATGACCGTATGACCGATCTTGCGAAACTTAAGTTGATGAGGGGCTCCGCAATTTTAGACTGAATGCGCATATCACTTGCGCTACCGAGCTCTTCGACGACAACACATTATTTTGTACCAGCGGTTTCGATGAATTTCAATATACCACTGGTTTTATTATCGCTACGTTTTATTTTATTTTTGGAAATAATATAAACTACTCTTAAAAAATTTGATAATACCAAGAATCTTTTAGACGCTTCAACAAAAGTCTTATTGGGTAATCAAACGACTACTAAAGTACCTGTTTTCCATATAAGTTGATATTTAATAACACAATGGAATTAATCAAATAAATTTAATTTATAAATGAACGGTTCTATGAGTAATATTGACATGAATGATTGATGAAGATGAATCAGTGTTATTCTATTCAAGTTGGTTATCACACAAACCACTTTATTTATGTGCAATGTTTATGAATGCTGCTAAATTGATTGAAAGCTTTGGATTTGCATTTGTTGTCTCTACTAGATTGTTGGATAAAGTAATTATGGAACTTAACTATTTCGTTAATATTAGTAGTTATTTTGATATTAATGGTTGAACACATTCTCCCGTAGATCAGCGATAAAAATGGAACAATATAGTAATAATGCTACAATATAGCAACACTTTTTTACATTTCACATTACGATTTAAGATACCTTTTTTACGTAGAAATATTATTTATATAGCTATATTTCTGTAAGAAGGTGAATGAAACTAATGTATTGTGGTAAATAGGATGTCAGACCGTAAAAGAGACCGTAAAGAGTATAAGTGGAGCACAAAGTACGAGGATTTGTAAGATGTAGGAATTCAGAACATTCTTAAGATAAGATAGAGTTTGAGGAAGACAAAAGATATTGTATAGGATATAGTGGATATTAGTATTCCACCGAAGACTAAAGGAACCTTTTTTATAAATTGTAACTTTTTAAATACACATTTTTTCTCTTTATTTCGTTTTGCTATACGTGCCTAGATAATAACCAATAAAGTATTTGAATTTTCCTAACGGTGGAACATGTACTTATTGAGAAAATTAAAATAAACAAAACTTGTCAGTAACGCTTGTTTTTTTTTTTATGCTAAATGCACCCTCCGGAGACGGGGGAGGGAGGTGGTGAATCCTCCATGGATACTTCGGGCCGGCCCGATAGTTATGTCAGACTCGTACTGACTAAACACCACCTGGGATTGGCTTGCACCCGGAGAAGGTCATAAGCCGTCATCTGAGGCGACTACCCCTCTACAGAGGGGTGGCACAAGCGCTACTCACCTAGGTGAGAGAGCGCATAGAAAAACCGATTGACTCCCAGAAGGGGGGTCAGTCGTGAAAATGAAATTAAGTCGGCTGGCTCCCAGAAGGGGGGCCAGTCGGCATCTGAGAGGAGAGTAACGCTTGAAACCTATTAGTGTTAAATACCTTATGTGTTAGGTTTAGACTGCTTCGGAACAAGTTTTAACCGTTGGAAGATAGTTTATCAAAAGTTACCGTTTAGTTGAAGCTAGTTGTGAAACTACATAATAGTTTGCCACAATCACGCTTGCATGCAACATAGCGTGGATAGAGATCGAGAATATTGAATATTTTATCATATCTCCATTGCTTAGATAAGCAGATTGGATATATTGTTGAACTCAAGTTAGGTAACTATGGAATTTAGAAACAACAATGCTATCACAACATGTGGTTTCACCTATAAATATAGAAAAGTTAGTTTTCTACACTGACCTGGCCTGGAATCGAACCTGGGACTTCGGGGTAGCGTTACGGAGTTCGTGATGTATGGTCACGCAAACGATAGCGATTATTTATAATAATAGTCATTTTTAATAGATAATTTCAATTCTTTGTATATTTTTCTACTCAAAATATACAATCGTTTCTTTTTTACTTTTCCCTTTAAAATGAAGTAATATTCCATATATCAAGGCAAAAAAGTAAGTAACGTTGGTATTTTTAAGGTAGATAAAAGCCTCAGTGTCTATGTGGGTAGAGCAACTGGTAAAGAAAGAAAGAAAGAAAGAAAAAAAACCATTTATTTGAAACTCAAACATACAACAACAAAAGAGGTATATAAATAAAAAGAGTAACAACTTAAAAAAATAGGAATAAAATTATAAATATGGTGTGTCTGAGGCCAAAAAGGACCCTGTCTCAGCATAAAAGCCTCTGCGTCGTTCGGAGATGGAAAGAACGAACACAGAGGCGCTGTTGTTCTCACAGGGCCCTTGAGTAGACGCCACCGTTAAGAATAATAAAAAATAAAAAAATAAATATATAAAAAATAACTTTAACAAATAAAAACAAATTACATACACAAAAACAATAACTATTATAATAAACTTGTTAGAACACAAGTTCAAATCTTTTGAGTTTAAATTTTTAACACGTGTTTTGTTACATTTATAAAAAGTTATTGCATAATTTTGCGCTAAAATAAAAAAATATAATAGTACATTATGGTACAAGTGTGTAATGTTGGTGATTACCGCTGAGGCGCATTGAGGCCCGAGCCGTCAGGCGAGGGTCTTAAGAAGCCGAGGACGGTAACCATCAATACACACGTGTATCATACAACGTTTTTTAACACACTTCTGAATAAAACAATACTTAAATAAAAAACCATTTTACATAGTAGATAAAAAGTTTACTTAGAGAAACAATTAGTAAATGTGCAGTTAGTAAAATTATAATTAACTATTTTTGATGACATAGCGGTCTCATCAGATAGATTATTTATTTTCTTCATAAATTGTATTTGCAGACATCTGAATTAATAACTAACTAAATAACTTCAAAAGAGAAAACGAGAAGAGTTGTGAAAAATGTTTCGTAATGGCGGGAAAAATTAATCAGTTTTCCTATGCGCGCGCATCGGCCATAGACTAATAAAATTCGTAATGGCGGGAAAAATTAATCAGTTTTCCTATGCGCGCGCATCGGCCATAGACTAAAAAATGAGGTTTCTTTTTTTTGGGCTTTTCGCGGATAGCATTTTAGCGCAAGTGTAAGCGTAACTCAACCAATAATGGGGCATTTCACGTGAGGTGGACAGGAAAAAAAAAGTGAGGTTCTGAAAATCGATCATATTCGGTCCATTTATACTTCTAGCAGGTGTGAATGTGAACACAAAATATTTTTTTTGTATAATGTGTATTTCACAAGTTATGGGTTTCTAAGAATTGTCGTAATTGTAATATTAATTTTTATGAAAGTATTTTTTCGAACTTAATAAATTTACTATAGAGTATTTAACATAGTGATATATATCGGAAAAAGACTGTTGTTTTTAACAATAAAATAAAATTTTAAAAATAAAATCTTTTTCATGTCTAAAACCGGAAGTAAACTTTTCAAACCTAAATTTCAGTCACTTCGACCAATTTTTTTTTTATTTTTTTTCTTTCAAAATATAGCTTAATGCTTATCAAAAATGCCCTGTAAAATTCAGAATGGGATCTCTATTAGTTTAGGAGTTAGATTTATTTATGTACACACACGTCGCAATGGGCGTGATATCTGACACTTGCATAGGTCGTGTAGTTTGCGCAATATTGCATTAAAACTCGCAACTTCATTAATATTTTATCACGTTTAAGCGTATTTAAGCATTTTCAAGGATGTGGAATAAGTATTATTAATATAATAAACTAGCTTTCACCCGCCCGGTATGTCCAATCTTAATAAATTATAGCCAAAGAATAGAAACGACAGACACGTTTCGGAAATAATAAAACTTTTCTACTGCTTCCTAAAAATGTTATTGTTCTTTAAAATATTTTATTAATTTATATTTGGGTTAAGTATCATTATTATATATACCCTACTAATATTATAAATGCGAAAATTTGTAAGAATGTATGGATGTATATATGTATGTTTGTTACTCTTTCACGCAAAAACTACTGAATGGATTTTGATGAAAATTTGCAGTAATGTAACTAAGACATCAAAATGAAACATAGGCTATAATTTATTAAGAATGGACATACCGGGCGGGTGAAAAACTAGTTTATTATATTAATAACTAGCTTTCCGCCCGCGGCTTCGCCCGCGTGGAATTCGGTTATATTGCGGTATAAAGCACAACTATAAGAAAACTTCTCATTCCCACGGAAAAATCTAAGAAGCGCGATGTAACGCTCTATACAAAATTCATATAATTCATTCCACTTCTTACGTATCTTAAAAAAACACTTCGTTACCACGTTTTAAAAACACCCAGCGTTATCTTTCGCATACCTCAAGAACTAAATAGCGTAAGCTATCATTCCACTTCTTATGTATTTTAGAAAACACATCGAAATATTAATAAAGTTGCGAGTTTTAATGCAATATTGCGCAAACTACTCGACCTATGCAAGCGTCAGATATCACGCCCATTGCGACGTGTGTGTACATAAATCAATCAAACTCCTTAACTAATAGAGATCCCATTCTGAATTTTACAGGGTATTTTTGATAAACTTTAAGCTATATTTTGAAAGAAAAAATATAAAAAAAAAATTGGTCGAAGTGACTGAAATTTAGGTTTGAAAAGTTTACTTCCGGTTTTGGACATGAAAAAGATTTTATTTTGAAAATTTTATTTTATTGTTAAAAACAACAGTCTTTTTCCGATATATATCACTATGTTAAATACTCTATAGTAAATTTATTAAGTTCGAAAAAATACTTTCATAAAAATTAATATTACAATTACGACAATTCTTAGAAACCCATAACTTGTGAAATACACATTATACAAAAAAAATATTTTGTGTTCACATTCATACCTGCTAGAAGTATAAATGGACCGAATATGATCGATTTTCAGAACCTCACTTTTTTTTTCCTGTCCACTTCACGTGAAATGCCCCTAATATTAAAAAAAAACTATTACTTACTCGTGAATAATAGTAATGAAAAAGTCACAGTTTGATTATAGGTGTCATTATGTACCTAATTGCCATGGGATTAGAGCCACTTTATGAGGAAGTATGTTGAAAAGTATATTATATCGGACTTCCTATTCTAATTATAAGTTTTAAAGTGCTAAGTTTTTGTACTTGCAATTCTGTTCCGAGAGCTTCAGGGTATAACTAAGAGGTGACGGAACAATTTTATTATGAGCTTCAAGATAATAAGATCAAGTGGCTTATGCGGTTTAACGAAGTCTCGCTTCTCGAGTTAAGTTGGATCCTAGATATAAATTGAGAAACATGCTTACACTGAGAACTATCTGTTAAGTATTTAATTTAACTTAAAATTTTTAAGATGTTACATTGTTACAATATTATCCTTCTGACTAAATGATTTTATTGCTGATCAGTAATTTAAATATTGAGTCTTCTTAACTTAAAAAGTAACGCCAATATTATTTATGTTAAGGTTTCGTAATGTTTTTAATAGAATATTCTAAAAAAAAATTAATTTTCATAATTTAAACTAAACACCAGATACATTGTTACTTGTAAAACTAATAAATACGTTAGCAATACACAACGTATTGCTAACGTATTTATTACTACTAACTATTATTTTAACTAGAAATTTATATATTATAGTGAACGTTAGATCAACAACGATCACATGGTTGAGTGGTTTGCGCGATGTGTGTGCGCAGTGACGGTCTTATCAATATTTTTAGATAATGCGAGATCTAAAAGTTGCACTTCTCCAAATCCAAATTTTATTAATAAAGCACTTGCTTAGCCTTGATTGTGCCCTTTTTCATTAGGAAAAACAGCTTTATAATGGTCGCCACTACAGGGCATGCTCTTTGGTACTATTTACAACGGGCAAGAAATTAAATATTTAACTAGCGGCTCGTCCCGGCTTCGCACGGGTGGACAAAGTTCTTTAATTTTTTTCTATTATTAAATATTTTTCCGTTACCGTCATTTAGCGTCCGGTAGACGAACTACTTGCGGTTAACGCGTTGCTATGGTAACGTTATTGATACAATGGAAAAGGAGTGGGAAAAAGAGCGGGGAAAAGAGCGGACAGACAAACACACAAACCACTGTGATCTTAAATTAGAGATTAAGAATGAAATTTCCTTTTATAGATTAAAAATTGTCTGTTACTGACTGAATTCTATATACCTTCTTTTATTTAAATAATGTTTGAACAATGTTTAACAACTGAATAATTCAAAAATACCTAAAAATAATAAAATAATTTTCAGCTGTAATCCATCTTAACTAAATTTTCAAGCAACAAACACTTCGGAAGTTGTTACTTAGGATTCATTGTATCCTTCTTCACTTATAGTTTGAATAAACTTTCTGTTAATGGATTTAGTTTAATGGTCTAAACATTGCCACAGTAACAGGAAAAAAATCGGATAAGATGTAAAATAATTGTCATACTCATGTCAAATTGACGTTTTACGATTTTTATTTATATTTAATAGTTTCGGAAATTTCGAATTAAAGCTTTTTTAATCATATACTTTCTAAAGTAGTTTATAACTGGACTACACTGGAGGGAGACTCTGTACCAGGGTCGTCTGCTTAGGTACCTCCGTCTTACCTATTTCTGCCGCAAAGCAGCAGTGCTTGCATTGCTGTGTTCCGGTTTGAAGGGTAAGATATGGCAGTGAAATTACTGGGTACAGTGACTTTACATCTTGTGTCACAAGTTGGCAACGTACACTGTGGTTCTTGTGGGGTTGCAGTTTTGCTGCGAATCTCACAAGAACCACATGTATTATAGGTGACTGTTACCACTTACCATCAGGTGGGCAGTTTGCTTGTTTGCCAACTTTTGCAATAAAAAAAAAAAAAAAAAAAAAAATCAAAGTAAAGGAGTAAGACTTATAGAGTTATATAATTTTTAACATTTAGAGTTAGAGTGATAACAAAACTGGTGCAGCAATTATTGAAATAACAAGCGTTTACGACTTTGGGAAATGTTTACGGCTGGAGCTACCGCTAGTGTAAGAAAATACACCTAAAAGGACCCTCATTAAGTCTTAATTAGATTTAGCAGATCAGCTTACTCATTATGTTTAAATTGGCCCAGAAAAGCAGGCAAATGATTGTATTGTAAGCAGAAGGCCCTTAGGGAAATTTTCGATATCACTTGCGAACCTTACTTACCCGAGAGAGCTTTTTCTCGCGCGTCAAATCATTGTGTGTTGACAGTTTGGTCTCAACGAAATCTGATCATTGTCAGTAATTTTTTAATTTAGAATTTATATAGTATTTTTGTAAATTTTCTTATCTTTTCAAATAGTTCATGTTCAATTTTGATTCTGAGTATAAGGAAGAAAGTGAATCTAGGGCTACAACGTAACAAGACAGTTTTTTTTATTTAAAAGCTTATTTCGAAATGTGAAAATACTTAAAATTAATCAAATGAGCTATTCAGTTTCTATCAGCTACATAGCGACTGAATTGGATTGAATCGTGTTATAATGTAGTATGTGTAAAAGACTGAAATATATAAATCGAACATACTGCTTTCTGGGTAGTTTTCATGAGAACGGACACATACTTCAACATCCATACTAATATTATAAATGGGGAAGTGTGTCTGTCTGTTTGTCTTTCTTTCACGGCAAAACGGAGCGACAAATTGACTTGATTTTTTAAGTGGAGATAGTTGAAGGGATGGAGAGTAACATAGGCTACTTTTTGCCCCATTCTAACCCCCCCCCTTCCCAAAAATGGGGGGTGGAGGTTTGTTTGGAGCATTCCGCAATTTTCAAGGTAGAAAGCTAAAAATTGGTATGCTGACTATTTATGACTACCAAAAAAATCTCCCTTAATTTTTTATTTGAAATCTGCACCCAACCCCTTAAAAGAGGGGGTGAAATTTTATATGAGACCTTTCGCAGTTTTCAAGGCAGGAAGCTAAAATCGGCACACAGACTCTTTGTTACTAACGAAAATACCTGTCATTTTTTAGAAATCCTCCCCCAGCCCCTAAAATAGGGGATGGAAATGTGTGTGAGATTCCGCAAAATTAGAACAGGTTCTTTAATACAAACGAATAATAAAATAATTTAATTAAAACGAATTAAATAAAACAATATTAAAAACATTAAATCTTACGATAAATCAATCAGCTTTTGAGAAAATAAACATTATAAACATAAATTAGTGTAACTCATGGATTCCGATGGATGGCGCTGATATGTTTATTGTATATTATGTTCACGATAGGTTTAATTGTTAGTTCAAAAATTAATAACAGATGGCAGTGTTCGTTTTTACAACGCGCTATGGTTGTCTACATGTAAAAGTATAAGGGCAAAACCTATTATGAATAAATTACACTTTAGTTTACGTGCATACGGTACCTATACTCTGTTATATGACTATTGATTTAATTACTTTCGATTTAATTTTTCGACCCCAAATGGAAAGACATATAGTATAGTCTATAGTTGTGTGTTAAAATAAAATAAATAACGTGTAAAATTCTGTTCCGAGTTCTCTTCTCTGTTCAAGAAAGGGGAACAGTGCTACCCCGAATTTAACGCGAGCGAGGCCGCGGGCAAAAGCTAGTCCTTCATAATGCGCACAGCAAAGGAGTGGAACTCCCTACCTGTGTCCGTATTTCCGAGAACTTATTACCCGTCTATTTTCAAAGCCAGGGTTAGGGTGAATAGGCACCTTCTGCATTAGCTTATTTCATCGTGGATTTTGTCTTTGCCCCCGGGCTTGATTGGGATTAAGAGCTAACCCATCCTAAACAAAAAAAATATTGTAGATGAAATACGATTGAATGATGTCATACACCACTTGAATGTTTTTAAAAAACATTTAGTTGAAACATTTTTTTTTTTATTATACCTGATGCCAGGGCCTTTGAAAAATAAATGACTGACAGCAAATGGTAAAACGTAACTTGCTTTCAATCCCCCTTGCTGTCAGACTTCTTGGCAGGAGCGAGAAAGTTCACTTTAGTAGTTTCAGGTTTCTTGTTAAAGTTTGTGGTAGGTATGAGTTCGTAGTAATAGTTTATTTTTAATTATTAAGTATCCGTCAATATGCACGAGTGTTGTTTTTGTGGCAATTAAAGCAACACAGTGAAAGATTTTCACGCTCTCTTAAGAAGTCTACGGGGGTTTCATTATAAACCTAGGGTAAGAGGTTATTTCATTTTCATTGATCATATATCAATCATCCACTAATCATACATTTATTAGCTCTTATCATTCATCACTGTATGAGGTTAATACCTTTTGCCTTAACTTATGGAAAAACCTAACAAAAAAATTGATTTGTTTTATGCGTTTACCCTCTAAGTGTCTAAGAGTCTTTTGTTTGTTATGTGATCTCTAGTCTATTTTAAAAGATATGGTCATAAGTTTTTCGAAATAAAAACTTTAAATAAATAATCTTCTACTTGATACATATTCCAAACCAGCTAATCAATCAGGATTAATTTATTACCGTATTGGTTACACCCCAAGCCCAATTTTATATGGAAGTTTCTTCTACTCCTCGCGTTACTTGATTTAGAAAATGTCATAAACTAAATTTCAATTATATGAAGTTACTTGATTTTAACATCTATATTGTAAATTTCAATCTATCGACCTTCATCACAAGTATAGATAAATTGCGTAAACAACAAAGATATCATGTATTTACGCCTTGTAGTAACATTTCATAGTAATGACGTCAGTACGAACGGCTGGAACAAGTTGTGATACACTTACTTCCTCAATATTACTTTATTATCAGCATACCATTGACATATGAAAAAATCTGCTCTATTGTATGTACTTACAAAAATAAAGTCAAATATTCCTTTGAAACAAAAACATTTCCGGTTTTCAATTAAACTAAAGTTATCAGCAGAGATGATGCCAACATATTTATGTTCATTTATAGAAGACAATAATGATGAATAAAAACAAATAAGATATAACGTAGGAGAAAATGAGATAGGAAGCATTATACAGTGTCTCTTATGATCGTGGTATGTACTTTAGTTACCATAAGCCTCTTGTATCATTTATTGAAAATGTAAGCTCTGAGCCTGAATAAATCCATGTACCTAATTTATACGAATAAAATGTAAAAGAGTTATCTAACTTTGTATCAATATGATCATTACAATTATACCTACAATTATTAATTACCTACAATTATCCACTTCCCCAAATTTTACATTTTATCTTGAAACCAAAATTTTGGAAGTTTTCACTTCTACTACGTGTGAATTGCACACATGTTTTTTTATTCTCTATATAAGGTTGTGTGCAAAGTGGTATATACCATTTTTTTAATGGGTTTGCTCTTGATTTCAATTAAGCCCGGGGGCCAAGACAGGATCCACGATAGAAAAAGCTAACCCAGAAAGTGTATATTCACTCTGGCTTTAACGGACGAGTTATAAGTACTCGGAATACCATAATGCAATACTTGACATGGTATTGCGCAGTTTTTGTCACAAACTTTTTACATTTTCGTTCTAACCTTCGACAAAAGAGGTAAATCACCTCAGCTTGAGTTGTTACAGCAAGAAGACATTTCGCAGAAATAGGGCAATAGGATTTTTGAATAATTCATCAGATTATTCACATCGTATTTTTTACTTTCAACAAACGTAAACATGAGCTTAACCGGTTATTGCATCGACATTATCTTTCAGTGCATTGTAAAGGAAATGGAAAAAATGCAAAGATACATTCTTTATCGGTAGCACAGGAAGTCGTGTCGCTTTATGAAACGGAATGTCTCATATTTCTTGATAAATTCCACTGTTTTGTTATTTTGAATGTACATGGGTTGATACTTAAGAGTAATGTGGCAATAATTTTTATCTATTCTAATTATTTATTGATAAGACAATACAGTACATATACAACAACACAATACATACAATTTAAATAACAATTGAGATGAATATTAAAAACAATTGTCGTCTCTGTCTGAATTAGATTATAAAACCTGTATCTCTGACTACAGCGCTCATTCCTTGAACCTTACTAAACATTGTATCATGTAAATAATTTTCGTTTGTATTTGAGAAATAAAATTAATTAAAAAATAAAAGTTTATCTAGACGAGCTAAAATAAAAAAATGTACTTGTGCATTATAGTGTGTTTGTTTGTATGTCCAGCTATCCCTACCACTGGTAAATTATCAGTGGGGATATATGGCACAGAGGAAATGTATTACATATTTTAATTTAGATTGCGATAGCTAAATCATCAGTTCTACTAACAAACATTTTAAAAACTGTAGTAGTTACGTTAAACGTTAGAAAAATATTATGACCAAAAAATCTTAATCATATTTATACTATCAACCTAGTGATAATCAAACCAAACCAATATAATACATAGAACATTCACAATGTTTTGATAAACTGAAAAACCTACTTAAATGGATGATTTTCTTTATTAAATCTTATAAGATAGCATTGAAAAATGCATAAATTATATAAAAATTATAAAACTTATTAAATCTTTTTAAAGAACTCTCCACCAGCTTTAAATAGAAACATTTAACATCTTAACCAATGTTGGAAACAATTTACCGGTCTGCCGCAGACTTTTACGGCTTTCGCGAAAGCTGTTAGCGTAACTTCCAGCGATTAAAATTTATTGTATCTAATTCAGTAACTTTTTTATTTTAGGCAATTGCCATAAAGATGTTACGAGGTGCCAATGGATCAGCACGGATCGATACCATCACCACAAACCTGTGTGGTGTCCATGATTTCCCTCGTTTTCCGTTTGGGTGGTGTGTGGTGGGTGCGTAACTCTGCGGCGAAAGCCAACAATGACCCCGCGGGACAAGCGCCAGTGTGAAGGTGCATACTTAGGTTTTTAGTGGGTAGGTCTCCGATTCCCCATCGGGCACTAGGCCGGGTGGGGGAATGGAGGAGAGTCCCACATAACTTTCCTAAGTATAAAAAAGGATGTCCCTCGTTTTGAGCGCTGAGTGCGCGGGCGCGTTGTCGTGATAAAGCAGTAACCCATGGAGCCCGGGGTTCAGCAGCTTGGTGTTCATTGCAGTGAAAATTTCTGGCAATCATTTCCTAGTATATCAATCTGTGTTGATACTTCTTTGAATTTGGAATGTTATCGACAGCAGATACCCCGTTCAAGACAAGAAACTAGCGATTAAAACTTGTCCTGCTTCTCGATTGCTTAGTTGGTTCATTTTGAAACCACTGATTGTCGACCGACCCTTTGTTTCTAGATCGGCTCTGCCTTTATCATGTCAGCGCAATATTTCACACGGACCTGATTCTGAGGTGAGGAGGCAGGCCCGTTAGGAGTCCGTGACCCACTAAAGAGTTGCGGAAGCCAGCGCTTAACTATTCTTCTGACGCGATGGTACTTGTGTAGATATTTGTCTTTGTCTTCCGATTCAATTTGCAAAATAAGCTGCTTCGTACTTAACTCGACTGATTTCTTGAATTAATATTTTCACTGCTAGCACGTTTTTTGCGGTTAAAGCTCTCGAAGGAAGTCCACCCTTTCTGTATCCCCCAAAGTAAATGACTGCACTCAATTTCGTTAAGCCAACGGTAGATAGTTGCTTTAGAATGGCCTTCATTCATAAATGCCATTTGAAATCGATCAAACGGCTCGTCCCGTTTAGGGCCACATTTGAAATCATAAAAGATCGAGATTCGTTGATAAATCGCACGAAAATGTTTCCAGCGCAAATCCACTTTTCAATAAGACATGATAATTCAATTTAGCACTCAAAAATGTGAAGGGAAATTTGAAATTCGAAGGGTGGTTCTTTTATTTGTCAATATTTTTTTATTAATTTAATTATTTAGAAAAATGTATATAACAGGAAGTTATTTTCATTTATTATTTAATACGATTGTAATTAATTACTAATAATTGTTATATTTTGTCATTTCATGCATGCTATTAATGTGTATTGATAATTTGTTTTGTAAGACATTTATTATGGAAATAAAGTGAAATAAAGCCTTTTTTAAACAATTATAATTGGACAGGAACAAACACATAAAATAATTACGGAAAAATTCTGGTATTTTACATAAGAGATGTGTCTTTGAACTCCGTTATTGATTCGACAAAACAACTTTGGCTGGTATGGGAATGCTATTAAAAGTAAAGAGGTTTTATATTTATAACCTTTACTTCTTTAACAAGCTTAAGAATGTTATGTTTAGAGGAACCGATTCATTTCTTTTGATATATGATAACTATTTTTTCATGATTATTCGTAAATATATTTTTTGAAGTTGTCAATGTTGTTCGTAATATACATAATTATATTATAACCACTGACAATTTCACCATATTTCTTCCTAAATCTAAGCTATCGATAATAACCTAATTGGAGTGCTTGCCTCGATTTACCAATGTCGTTAACATTGATATAATGATATGTTTAAACTACAATACGGGTATTAAAAATATGAGTAAAATCACAGTACCAATAACAAATATTATATATTATGTATACATACTTAATATCTTTTTTGTTGTTAAAAGGTCTAATTGTATAAAAAAAAATGTATATATGTATATATAATATCTCTTTATTTATGTATAATATACCGACGACCGTTTATTGCAACGGTAGCGATCCTGCCTTTCGCACCGATGGTCCTGGGTTCGATGCAACTCCAAACATATGTGCGAACAGCATGTTAAAACAAGTCGTACATTTATATTTTACAATGATAATTATAAAAAAATTGAATTAAGATTAAAAAATAATAATAATAAGGACTCGAGAAAAATAACAATAACATTAAATTAAAAAATTATTAAATGAATAATGAAATTAAATTGATTAAAAAAAAATTAATACTTAATTAATTAAGAACATTAAATTAATACTTAATCAATTGTAAGAAAAAAATCATTAATAAGGTTTAACAGAAAAAGAAAAACAAAACATAAGTCAATAATAAATTGATGCAAATAAATATCTCATATTGAAATTAAAATAGATCGATCGTAAGTAAAGCTGTTTTCCGTTTGGTTAGCGATGAAGAAGCGAAGATGTCAGGCACACCGTCTAACCGGTTAAGTAGAGTGTTATAATCATTTGATAAATTTTGATTGTGTGACGGTGTCAAATTCAAGATTTTCACTACTATCCGAGTTAAACGCCAAACACTAACGGACTTAGCGAAATTAGGTTTCCATGTTGTTATACTACGAAGCCATAAAAAAGTAACCTATTTGTAAAAATGAGTACTATGAGTACAACTATCTACTTCATCACTATTTAAATTATTACATACAAATTTATTATTTTTATCTAATACAAATACAATCGCAGGGCAGACTGGATTGAATATCTACGATAATTTGGAACTTTAAAAACAATAGAATGTGATTGCTTTTTAAAATGGGTCATCTTCAGTTCTTAACGTAGAAATCTATTTTGCTTGCGAAGTTTTTTTTACAATCGAAATCTTGTTGTTTATAATGATTATTATCGAAAAATATATTTATGCGGCTCCTTTATTGCTGCTTTGATTGTTTGTTACTGTTTAAATACTGGTCTACGATAAGTACCTAGATAAAGACCAAAAAAAAACTCAAAAGTAGTTAATCAGGCAACTTAAAAAAATGTTAGTACCATCAACAAAGATTTTCACAAATTAAATTATCCTTACAATTAGGAAATATCAAGACGAAGTAGTTTGTTTATATTTCAACAAGCTTTATTTATTAACTTCGTAGTAAGTTAAGATGACCCTTGACTTTACCAATAACTTTGTGAAAATAAGGATTCTATTATGATACAAATAAATAAATTCTAGTGTTTGTTTTAATGTCAAATTCACAATATTTACTTAATCAATATCAAAATATAAACGGTACTCAAGACATTTTTTTTTAATTTCTGATTGTGTGTTTGTTTAGGCTAATTCTAGAATCTGTTTAATCAATTTTCAATAAAGCTTCACAGGCAGATAGGTGATATTATAAGGACTAATTACGACTACTTTTATAATATGGTCAGCAAAATAACGATTTGCATAGCAAAGCCTTACATAGCTTGTTTATAATATGCTACGTTATAATTTTCTAATGGAATTAAATCAACGTATCTGAGATTCAATAAAATGATGTGACACGTGAAACGGTGATTTTTTATGCAAAATAAGTTTTCTTGTATCGGGTTTTTGGAGCAAAACTGAATGCCGAGAATTTCCGATTTATCTTGTTTGGATTTCTTCAGCTCAGGATTTTTTATGAGTAACTCTCAGTCGTCCAAGGATATTTCTTACATTAAAATGGATCGTGGAATTTAGGATATACTGGAAAAGTCAGCGGCTCTTAGTTCAAAACGTCTTTCTTTTCATTAGTTATTTACACAGAACTTTACTAACCGATAAGTGGCTTTTTATTTTTAAGTAACTTCAACATATTACGTCTTTTATTTATTACAAAACATTAGGGAAAAATCATATTTTTTAAGTCCTAGTAAATAAACCTTTAGTTGTTACGCCTATGCCATTATCACGTGTATAGTTCATAGTTATATATATACTTATTTACATATTATATGGTAAAATCACTGCTAAGTTTAGAAGTAAATAATTGGTGTAATTGTCCAGTTATTTGTTAATTATTTAGTTCGCATAAAATAGACCTTTTAACACTTAATTTGAAAGCCACCTGAACTGGCGTCTTCTAAATAGGTGTAGGTATTCTCATTAAATAAACTTTTATTGATAGCTCAGATATAGGAAGAAATATAGTGAAACTGATAATGAAAATGGAGGGGAAGAGACGAAGTAGGTTAGTTGAAAACAACAACCTTGAACACAACCTTGGTACAACGGGTACCATTAAATAACAATGCGGATATTAAAAGTATAAATATGTCATTACATATAATGTAACATTGTTTTTGATAGTGTAATTCTAGTTCTTGAATATTAAAGTAATGCACAATATTTAATGTCATTTTCGTGCCGCTAAAGATTTTGTATATTTTATAAAATGACTTTTTTATAAAATAGTAGAAATGATACCTAATACAGTATCGCTTCTAAATAAATCATGTCAAAATGATATGCAATATTGTAAAGAACAAAGTTGCAGTGTCATCCTATTCAAATAATGTAGTAAATTTCTTCATCAGGCACGACAATATAACTTTTATCAAAGTAAAATGTAATAAAGGTTGAAAGATTTTATATAGTATTTATGCCAGACCTCATAATTAATGGTTCATGGGTCACAATGGTACCGCTATTAAATTCCTTATTATTATTATTTGGTTACCTGTTCCAGGGCTCCGGACAATAGGTTTTTCAAGATAAGTGTAGTAAATATAAAAAAACACTAAAGGATTGCTTTGTTTTATACAAACTGGGCATGCACTTGGTGACACTCTGAACACTATAGTTAAGATGAAGCCTACGATGGATTGAGCATACCCATTGGTATCCTATTCACTCGAGTTTTAATGTCTTGAGGTTATAGTCGTTTGGGAAAAGAGACGCAGGCAAAGTATTTCAATCTATGGCTGTACGCATTATAAAAGACGAAGAAAAGCGCTTGGCCGAATTGCTGAATACTAACCAAGAAAGGTTGTAAATCCGCAGTACGTCTAATCTCCCGATGGTAGAATGGGGAGGGCAGAATGAGTTCATGATGCTCAACAGCACACTCTTCAAATTACAGTCTGTAGAAGACCGACAAGTAGGCAACTCTACGGGGTTGGGCAAGACTATTAAGCTGGGTTTATACCAGCTTAGCTATTATTAGTGTCTGGTTCTAGGCTCCACTGAATCAAGTGAGGCAAGCTGGTCTTTAGCTGAACCCTCAAAAGGGTGACACGATACTTCATGCATGATTGAATTTCAGCTTTATATAGATTAAAAAGCTGTTCCCTTTTTTTCTATAAAAGTGTATTGATAACGCAGCTAGTGTAAAAATTGGAATCCCACTCTGTCGCCTATTGTTTGATGCTACGTTACGTTTTTTTATTACTGACCAGCAAGTTATATTAAATTATGCCTTTCAATATTCTGCCAAACATTTGTTTATTAGCTGTACGGAGCAAGCTTTGCAATGCTTTTTTGCTGACCATACGATAACATTTAGTTACTCCATATAACATTAGCCATCTGTCCGTTAAAGTTGGGTCAAAATCGGTCTAGCTGTTTTACAAATTATCAAAAACAAACAAAAAAAAACCCGATGAGAACGTATATATATATATATATATATATATATATATGTATATATATAAATTTAATAAAAAGATGTTACATTGACATTAGAAACGGACTCTAAAATTGTATTCTCTAGTATAACTTACCACTCACCAACGAGTCAAACAACAGTCAACAACACAGTAGAAAAATAATACATTAAAAAAAACCTATTCCAGTTTTAGGGCTTATTCCTATAATAAGCTGCCTTGTCATAATATGAAGATCGTAATTGGTAGATGATATCTCAAGATCACTGTAAAGTAACACACTGAGGCGTCGTCTAATGGAGACTCAACTTACTTGAGTGCTTTAAAACATTTCATTATTAGCATAACACTTAACTGTGACATAATATTATTTTGAAGTAACAGACTTACGTATATAGGTAGTGTTTGCCAGCATACGGAAAAATTAAGTGCCAATACGACATAGATCGTTGTTTTTTATTTAATGTGCATTTTGTTCATTATTTTTTCATGAATTAGTTTATTTACTCCTAAATGTAAATTAATTAAAAAAATATATTGTCATTATTTTTTATTAAGTAAACATTATTTATATAAAAGCTTTTATTTATAACATTTAATAGGATCAATTTTAAAACAAAAATACTTGAAAAATCGACTCGTCTCACGAGTAGTTCTCAGGAGAGAATTTATCAATTATAAGATAGCATTTAAAAATTATAAAAAAAAAATAATCATAATATTTATTATGTTAAATGATAAACAAGTGCAATGGGTAAAACGCACGTTTGCTTAGATGAGTTGTAGTAAAACAATAATAGACAGCGTCACGTGCCATTAGATTTCATAAAAACAACAGTCAAAACATGAACCTGTCCAAAAATGACAAATTAGGTATTTCAATCGATTTTCAAATTTAAATCCTAATATAACAAGTTTATTATAATCAATTAAACTCTGGAACAAGACAGTTTGTGATATATTCTATAGCGGTTGTCCGTACCATGCAAATTAATGAAGTTGTCGTTTACCTTTTCAAATAAATTATCTTGTAATATTGCCCTATTAATAAAAAATTTAGAAACATTTTTCTATTCAGTTCCTAGTGGAACAGCGTTGTAGTATTTCAGTTTCCAGTCAAGAGACAGCTAGTTTTGAAATCTCGTTTAATACTTAAAAGATTAGCTTTCCAAGAAATAAAATCAACTATCCTAAGCCTAATAAAGAACATTTTGAAATAAATTCAAATTGAGTCTATTCAGCAGCTTTGATCATTCTATGATGGCTTTCGTTAGACCATAGAATAAACCTACCGTTCTATTTCAATCCGATCAGTCTATTTGAACATGGTCTCCTGTCTAAATCCGATTTTGCTGTGTAATTCTTTTGCCCTTTATTTCGTAAAACAGTTTCTTTGTTTATTTGTTAATAAAATTAGTTTAATATTTAATATAGTTAACAATTACAAAAAGCATTTTATTCTGTATAATCATAGGCATATTGATGACTGAATTGTAATTTATATTTAATTAATTGAATTAATGAGTACTTTATTATTTATAATGTCGATTCGATGTCATTAATATGTTAATATAATTTTGTAATTAATTTTATACTAAAATTAAAATATTCACAATTATATGGTGATGAATATAATATTTGATTAGTGTCAAAATTATTTTTGCATAACTGCAAAAAAAAATGTAAAATCTATACTTAATATTATAAAGCTGCAGAGTTTGTTTGTTTATTTGAACGAGCTAATCTCTGTAACTACTGGTCCGATTTGAATGATTCTTTCAGTGTTGGGTAGTCCATTTATCGAGGAAGGCTATAGGCTATATTTTTTTTTCAAAATTAGGGATCCGTAATAAAATTGCTATTTTGTAACACAAGGTGTAAAATCGAACACCTATTTTTGCCTGCGCTGCAAAAACTATTGACAATAGAACAAAATGATGTACTACGGGTTTGTAGATCCCATTAAGACCTACAAAAAAGTCTGCGAGAACATATATCTAGCTATCATGGTTTAATCACAATAACCGATTTTGTGTTCAAAATAATTATTAAATCGTCTGAAGACAAAAAAACTACGTTAAACAGTATCGTAATATTAATCTTTATCGAAATTAAGCATTATGTTATCAAGAGTATTTATGTAGAAGTAAAATACTTTTTGTTTCATCTCAATCGGATATTTCGTTTAAAAGTTATCACGTGTGTAAGATGTTAAAAGTTGGTACCTATTAATGAGTTATGGGCCATAGAGTTTTATCCATCCTGTAATAATCTATTTCGAAATATATTTGTTGATGATTGTAAGTATAAGATCTTTGAAGAGTATAATAAATACATTTCTAAAATAACTCTGCTAAGGAAATCCACGCGCGCTTGATGCAAGCAAGACAAGACGTATGCAAAAGTGTCGGGATCTCATTGTTATCTACACTAATATTATAAGGAAGAAAGGTTTTGTATTTTTGTATGTTTGAAATAAACTCAAAAACTACTAAGCCGATTTTAAAAATTCTTTCACCATTGGAAAGCTACATTCACGCTGAGTAACATAGGCTATATTTAATGCTAGAAAAATTTAAAGAATTTTGTCCTTATGTATAAATATGTATAAAATGTACTAATTCTTATACTAAATTTCCTGAAAATGAAACCAATGTAAGTTTAGTGAAGGGTATTTTTAGTTTATTTACAAAACTTTTTTACTTGTTTTTCGATTAGTGAAAAAAGTTCCTGGCGCTTTTGGACAAATTAATATGACTCTTATAACGTAGATGGATAATAAAAATCTGTAATAGAGAAGAACCATTATTCTTAAGGAGCAACTTTAAAATATTAATCCTAAATAATGATAAATTGACTACTAGTAATAAAGAATATTATAATGTTTCAGTTAATAAAAATCGACACGTGATGTTGCCATAAAATGCAAGTAGTTAAAAAAATGTGGTCATTCTTACCTCTACCTTCAAGATTACTTATGTAGTTGAAGAGTCAGTAAAATTAGTACTCCATAATAAACCGAAATAGATGAGTGGTAGTAAAGTCTATGGGAAAGAGTTAAAAATATACTTCTTATAGAACAAAAACTTAAGTTACTTTTAGTAATTTTCGAATATCTGTTGCATGTTGGCTACACTGTAAGTCTGTCAAGCTTTAACTAACTATTACTCACATTAGCAGTATTAAGCGGCGGCCACATTTCAATATTAAAGATTGCCATGTACCAATTACAGAGAAGGCTTGATAAAATGATACTAAAACACAATTCTTACAACTAAAAGATAATGTTAAACATTAAAGATGTTTAACAATACAAAACGACTGATTTTAACTCGACGATTACTGCTGAAGCAAACCTATTTATAACAGCAGAGTTTAGCTTACCATTAAAACTTCATAAAGTGTATATAATTTAAAGCATTGATAACATATTATTAAATCTAAAGGAATTATCCCAAGAAAAAACTAAACTTGTCTCAGGCATTTTTTATATATTTTATGCATTTTTACGCGAATTATATTTTATGCATTTTAATGCGATCTTATAAGATAAATTATTATAATAGAAAAATACTAGAAAAAATCATAAAACTAAAATGGCTGTTTCATCTTAATCGATTGACCAAAAATTTGTAAAAATGTTTCTTTCGAATACGAGGGGATGTTCCTCTCATTGATGAAACAACGCTGGCCTACAGCGTAAAATCAGGAAGGTACTAGAAAATTTCGGCTCGGTAGCTCAATTGGGAGAGCATTGGACCGGATTTCCTAAGGTTGCGGGTTCAATTCCCGCTTGAGAATTCACTTGTGAACCGAGTCGATTTTTTCTAGTATTTTTCTATTATAATAATTTATCTTATAAGATCGCATTGAAAATACATAAAATATATAAAAAATTATAAAATGCTTACAGTTGGTTGATTACTTCTTCTTAAATGTTAGATGATAAAGACATGTTCTCTTTCATGAAAATAAATTCAATGGCTAAATAATTACACTCATATATACAGCGCGGAATCTTAAAGTGTAAAGGTAATATAATAACAATATATTTCATATTTATTATAAATTCAATTTACCTCTTTCCAGTAAAAGCCTGTCATGTAAGTTATGTTCCAGTTTTTCTGTTTTCCGTGTTATAAAACCAGCAGAGATTGATGGTAAACAAAGTGAGATGAAACTTAAAGTGCCGTTGTATATTTTCTGCATCATACTTATTGGCTAGAACTTGAAAACATGTATTGGTTAATATGAATATTAAAAATACAGTAAAAATTAAATGAATAGATTAAATTGATGATTTAAAATAGATTCATACTGCATCAAATCAAACTAAATCAAGTAAATCAATATAATCCCAAAACTAGAAAAGGACGGTGTGTTTTTAAGTTTTTATGTGTACATAAGTGTATTTTGCTGGAATAAAAAAAGTGTATTTTAAAAAAGTGTTTGTTTATGTTTTATGTTTATATACTATAGATTTGCAGCTCTTTTTGAGAGAGAATATTTTAAAATTAAGAAAATGTTTAACAATAGCTCTCCAAATACAGTTTGTGTTATCAAATATGGTGGTATCTCAGCCAAAAGAAATCCACTGCTGGACGCAGGTTTTCATGGTAATGCTACTCCAAGGTCCCTGTGTTACTTGTAGTGGATATTATCTAATTTCATATATAAATAATCTGTTTGAGCAGTCATTAAAGCAGTGTTTGTGCTGAGTCCTGAACCATGGAACATGGTTTTTCGAACTAACTACCACCCTATTTCTATTTTGAATACATTGAGTAAATTGTAACAAAAGAGATAATTACTTAAGTTTCTTAAGTAGGACTTGAAAAAGCCTACGGGTCTTTTAAGGTCTCAGAAACTTAAATAGATGAGCGCTCGCTCGAATAGCGTTTGAGTCTCACTGACTCTTAGGACAAGTTGTATTTTTCTAGTGAGAAATTCTTTAGATACAAAAGTCTATAAATGATATTTTAAAAATAAATTTTAATAAGTATATAGTACAAGGTATATCTTGTGATAAATCACAATCACGTCTGATTTGCCTAAGTTTTCTAATAATGTTTCAAATTGCATGTAAACCTATGAAAGGTTGACGTGATATAAAAAGATTTCGAAAAGGCCTTGGACCGCGTAGATTACGCCTGTTAAAAAAGCTTTTTGGTTTTGAGATTACAGGTGATGTGTTGAGGTGGATCGCCTTTTATCTCAATAATCGATCACAAGCTATGGTCACTGGAGGTTAGTAAATCTAATTTAATGGAAGTTCACTCTGGGGTTCCTCAAGGGTCCTAGGTCCTCTGTTCTACTGTGCGTACTTTTATGACATTTATAGCTGTTTCAAAAACTCAGAGCATTTACTTAATGCTGGCGACGAGATAGTATTCATGAAAGTGGGATTTCTTTTAGAAAATGTCAATGCAATTTATCACGTTTCCCTACAACTTTGAAGGATAACTCATTTCTAAGATGAACTTCGTTAGAAAGTTCAGCGTGAAATTTCTTAATAGGATTTGTAAGTCTTTTTGAAACGCCTTCCGTCAAAAATTGTTTATTATGCGTTTTGTTTTGTGTACCTCAATACTCTACCCCTGTTTGAAATGCCTAGTATTTACGAGTAACTTATATTGATAAGCTTAAGCTAATTTAAAAAATATTTTACAAAGCATTCGCACTTTAAAAATCTGCTTACTCTTGGTTTCTCGTCATGAACTATTTGACCTATTTCTTATACGTCACTTTGCAAAGTAAGCTTGATTTTCTTTCTCACTTATAGGCTTCCGCGTTTTCTGGGTACCACTCACGACATCCTTTGGTTGCTGTACCAAAAATGCAGTTATGGGTTGTTTGCTAAAATTTACAATCAGTAACCGGCCATCAAAAAGAAAACTTTTGAAGGCATTTTAATGCATAGTTCGGTTATGATTAAAATATTCTGTTTGCATATTTGTATATTGTATGTATCTATGTATATGTAACTTGTATGTATGTGTCGTGTATATATCCTATTTAAGTATTTTACTTATCTAAAGTTTAATTATGTCAATATATGGTACTGTATACAGACATTGGTCTTGTGTAATGAATTTTGTATTTGCTTGGTTTCGGTGTGCGACATCTGAGAGAATTATATTAATAACGAGATTGTGCTACGGAGTAATATGAAAATTAGAAATTTTAATTGTGGCATTTATAGCTTTTAACTGGCTACCTCTACAGCACTGTGTTGTGTTTTGCTAGTAAGTATAAATATTATTATAAGTAAGTAGTATTACTCTTTAATTGGTTTAAATGCTTTCCAAAATGTCGCGAATTTTAATAAAGAAACTGCGGTTTTTTTTACAAATAAAACAAGTAATTTAGAATTGTCTCTAAATGTAGAGACAATTCTAAATTACTTGTTTAGCCAATGGGCTATTACTAAAAATCAATGTGGAGACATATCTTTAAATTAAAACGTGTAACACTTACCGTATCTATATAAATAAATATCAAAGTCTGTATGTTTGTTCACTATGCGTTCCGAGACCATTGATCAAACTGTGATAAAACGTTCTTTTTAAATTCTCCGTTCTCCTTATTAGCGTGTCAATCGTTTGTAAACATTATGGCGTATGCAATATGAGTGCACGAAGGGCAGTAGCCCTAAGCGTACACTAGTTTGGGGGAAGCACAGCATATCTTTCTAAATGCGGAAAACCCGTACTGTGGACAATTACATTTATATAATATTATGATTATTATAAAATTTACTAGTTATTAGTAACGGGTGAGCTTTAGCCACAAAACTTATATTCCTTGTAAGTTTGTGGCATGGCTTTTAAGAAGTTATCATATTACAATATACAATATGGGGCTTGGCTTAATAAAATTATACTAGATTTAAAAAATCTAAAAATCCCACGTTTTTCAATGTCCTAAAAAGAATAAAATAATCCTGCGGGGCAAAGCGAGGGGCCACTCAAAACGTGGGGGCGCATATTACTAAGAGGAGATTTTAAAGAGATGAATGACATGCATTGATGCCGATTATTGTAAAGATGCGCCCCCACGTTTTGAGTGGCCCCTCGCTTTGCCCCGCAGGGTTATTTTATTCTTTTTAGGACATTGAAAAACGTGGGATTTTTAGATTTTTTAAATCTAGTATAATTATTTTATTCTTTTTAATTATTAACTCAACGAAGTAACCATGTGTTACGCAACAATCGGATAAGCCCCATACAAAAGTGAAAGTTGCCGAAAGTGGACCTGAAAGTGCATCTGGAAAGTTGAAAGTTGCTTTAGAGTGCATTGTCATCGGGTTCTGAACTATCCTGAAAGTTTCAGCTTTCTAGCTTATCGGAAAGTGCCTCAAATTTAAGTTGCAAGATTTTGCCCGGACAGACAAACAAATAAGAAAAGTGAGATAAGAAAAACGTGGTAAATGACTTTTTCGGATGAGCATGTATTTGAGACAAAATATGCTAAAGCGCATAAATAAAGCAATTCCTGTTCCCATGGACGACCCTCCTATTTCTGCAAGCCTGTTTGTTGAGGTTAAGTTTGGTTGGCCAAGTCTGGCAATATAGTATTGGTAAAAAAAATACGATTTCTTCTTTAAGTACAATATATATTTCTATAAAAATTGTTTATTTTTCGATTCTAGGTATAGCCAAAGAATATAAAGATATTGAATGAACTATATAAAAGAATGAGTTTAATTTGTTTTATTATATGTATTATTTATGAATCTAGAAATAAAATTAATATACACATTTGTTGTCCGTTTTCACCGGCATCATCGTCATTTTTACATTATATTTATATATCTTACGAATACGTGTACGTAGAAAAACGACTCCATTTATTCCCTATTAATCTTACAGAGCGTCGCGATATTTGGATTCGAACCACAGCTTTCTATTCTCGATGGCTTCAGCAGATGGGATATCTTTCAGAAAGGTTAATGTTTTTGACAGAAAAGATATCACATATTATTTATGAATCTATAATCTAAGATCACAGTGGTTTGTGTGTTTGTCTGTGCGCTCTTTTTCCCGCTCTTTTTCCATTATATCAATAACGTTACCATAGCAATGCATTAACCGCAAGTAGTTCGTCTACCGGACGCTAGATGGCGCCAACGGAAAAGTATTTTATTATAGAAAAATTTAAAGAATTTTGTCCACCCATGCGAAGCCGGGACGGGCCGCTAGTCTATAATCTAAGAACACAAATTTGTTGTTTATGTGTTTGTCTGTCCGCTCTTTTTCCATTGTATAAGCGTTACCATAGCAACGCGTTACCATAGCAACGCGTTACCGGGTCAGCTAGTAGCAGTCTAAGTATATCATACGTCTCGTATTCCTTCCTGAATTTAAGTTTTTACAGATGGCGTAGTCATATATCGTTGTGATCATATAGGGGCCAATTACCCTAAAAGTATGTAATAGTGTTAGATACACTTTCTAATCGCAGCGCAAATTTGCTGATGTGAAAGTTTGTTTACCTCGTATCTCAGACGCTAAGTAAAGACTGTCTCCGTTTTATACACGTACTATTCTTAGATCGTTAAAAACACCTTTTTAAGTAAACTACTTTTTATATAACCTTGAACTCTATATATGTAATTGGTTTGACTTGCGTCACCTAATTTGAGGGTTCTGTTTTTTTACAAAACTATCGCTGGTTCATTCGCCTGGAATTCACCCTGGTTAGAGATTCCACGTGTTTACATGTTACATCCACTCTCTCAAAACTCATTTACATATGTTTACCATAACCCAGAAAATTCACTTCAAAGATAATAAATATTAGATATTAAAAATATTTAAAATATTAGATGATTTATTGATAAAAAACAGCACAGGATACTATAAAGCTTAACTTTCATTTCAATTAGGTACACGTTGAAAAAAATATGAATATGAATCATCGGTTATTGAAATGTGTTAAACGATTACCACAGATGTTTTGTTTGGAAAAAAGTTAATAAATCTTTATGTATTTACTCATTAATGTTCATTTTTCATTTAATGAAGCGAACCAGTGCGAGCCAATCTGCGTCAACCTCTACAACCAGAGTGCATTATCCACTCCAGCTGCCTCTATTCCATTACAGCACTCCACTGTGAGGTGTGGTTCGAGTGACAGCGATTGAAATAGTAGAATAAAGTGCTGAAAACCTGTCTTGCTAAAAGAGGTCATAATTACCAGTTCGTACCTACTGAAATTGACTACGCTGAACCGTTAATTTTTTTTATATATTTTTATCAATATATTGATGAAAATGAACGGAAATGTAAATAAGCAATTGATAGAACTATCGAATCTGGGCTGGTACTTTTCTTTTTTTATCATGAGTACTTTCCATTGTGTAATTTTTAATTGCCTTTAAGGATGACGACGGTCTGAAGGTGGGGCCAGACGATCGCCTCTCGAAGTTATTGATGTCAAATGAACTCAATCCCCTTTTTTCTAATAAAGTTGTGCGTACTGGCCCGCTCTATATTTCACTCGGATTGAGTTGGGATGTAAGGATAGCATTTCAATCTCTTTTAGAAGCCAAAACTTAATTGTTATAATTAAACGCAATAATAAAATTAGACAAATTTATAATACACTTTTACATCTTTATCTAGATGAATGTGACCTGTTCAAACATATTTATTTAAGACTGTGCCTGTATGTACCACATTCTAGCAAAATAAATAATTCTATTCTATTCTCACTTTTGCTTTAAAAGGCGATATCGTTGTTAAATTTATTGCCCTTATCTAACACTAAAGATTAAAACTCAAATCATTACGGCTCAAACAGTCGCTGTCACTCGAACTCGTCAATTTGGTCTAGTCGCGTGCTAAGTATGATAGCCAATTTGTTTATCTCCGGCTACTCCATTACCGCATATCGACAGAATTGTGGTTACTGGGTATTTCACAAAAACAGCGGAACAGTCTAGAGTGGATGTGAGTGTACTCACTGATAAAGAGCTTATCACTGATAAAGAAATCATTGAGTAATTCAGAATACTATTAAAATAAGGAATATATGATCTCCATTATCTTACAATCATATTTTCAGATGTCACTTTCAGTATTGTTACGTAACGTACACTGGACAGTGCATCAAGCTATATGTTTTGACATTGAGAAAAATGTTATGGCATTTTATTAAAGATTTTTTACTGTTAATTGTGAGCACTTCTTTATTTAGTGTTTTTTATTTACTACTATGTCTATTTGTTGCGGACTATCTGAACATTTTATTTCATGTTCAATAAAACATACATAAACATATTCACCCACTAATTCTCATTTAGCCCGCGTGGTGGATTTACCCAGAAGCCCAGTGTTCATGTGATTTATCCATAAAGGTGACTTGTATTCCAACAAAGCGCTTATATATGCTGATGAAATGTTGTAAATATACCAAAAAAAGATTCTTCGCCGTAAGAATTTAATTTTATCAAGACATCCACGCAAGTAACTGCGTCAGTATCCTGTAAGAACTGTTTTATTACATTCAGTCAACATTCAACTTGATTCTATCACAGTATCCATTACTCGGACACAGGGTATTGGGCATAGGGTAAGTGGGACAAGTTCGGATAAGTAATTAAAAAAGACTGCAGTGCAGCCAAGACGCGCCTTCCGAAGTAAGCATGAATCTTAGAGATTATTTTATCACGCTTTCTAAAGTCGAGCTGTAACAAAGGAAATTATATTGTGAGATCTAAGAAGCTGTATTTCACCCGCTTCTCGTTCTTGTGTCATCACGAAACTTAGCACGCATAAAAGTTTAGATGACAATATAACAATATGGTTATACTGAGCTGCTCTGATGGAACACGAACAATGGGATGCTGACTGTAAAACAATAGTTTCAGAGTATTAGATACGTCATAACAGCACTTGTGTATTTTATGTGATGATGGAGCTTGAGCGAGACGGAAAACTGGGATGCTGGCTCAATGCAAAATCAATTTCAATGATTAGATATCAAATCACTGTCAATGAGAAACTCGCCATTTATATGTGAGTTGAAATGGAACTGTAGTCACTGCGTCCTAATTGATATATTGTGACCCGCTCCAAGTCAAAGTAACTCCTATAGATTTAAAGAAGTTTAGAATCTTTTAAGTTTAAAAACATATTTTTTCCTCCGTGTTAAAACCGGACGTATATAAAACAGAATCGGGAAATGATTACACAAAGAATTCAGTATTATAATCAAAACACAACATGGATTGCAGAAACGACTGAACTAATACTTTATAAACTCAAATGAGTCGTGTTGAGATAAATATAGTACCACTTTAAAGTTAAGACAGCACAAGGAAATTTCATTACAGACCAAAAAACACATTAAAAGTACGAGTATAAGACTATAGTAACTATTTTCAGTTACGTAGAGATGTACCAAAGTAAACGCTTATTTAAATCAATTTTGTAACATTTTAATATGTTCTATATATATATAATTATATATATAGTTAAGCATCGCCTATGGATAGCCATCTGCAATATTAGGCCGCGTTCAGATGACGAAATTAACACGGCATTACAAGGTTATCCATAAGAATAGAACCTATGGAATGTTATGAACGCGTGCACAAGATGGATAAAAAATCTGAAGATAATTTCTCCATAGTTTAATCAGCGATGAACTCGATAAAATTTTAACCCCCGAACCCTGGTGATAGTGCGCAGATTGTAACTGTTTAAATGAGACCATGCACATACAGAAGGGCGGACACCACTCGGCTTTACACATCGTACTCTAGTATGCATCTGAATCATAACGCGTCGCTTGTCCGCCGCGTAGACAGCGATGGCGGATTTCCCTTCCATTCCTCACTCTCGGGTCACAGTTCAGTTACTCATCACAGACACACTCATGAGTGTGCATGTGGTGAGTAACGTCTGCACACCGCACTCGTAAGTCTCCTCATTTCGCGCTTCATCAGGTACAGACACGTATGTACATGTGCAATTCTGTCCTTTACGACACTGCGTACCATAGCCGATGTCCGAGCTTTAGAGGCGCCTATGGTACTCCGTTTTCTTACCGGCACCGTAATGAATCTATTTCGAGTGTAATCTCCCTCAGGGGAGATCCATCCGTTTAGAAAACCACAATAGTGGTTCGCTACTCTCGGCTTGAGATCCAACTATTTCGCTGTCATAAAACCCAGCGGCGATGTGGTGGTCATTTGCGACTGACACGTGTGATACCTTTTTATTTTATGTTACGTTTTATGCGTACACATAAAAGAAACGCTAGCGGACCAGTCAGGGGCAGACACGCGTCCAATGGACTTGATGTCTATCTTCTGAATGCTGCCTTATGATAATGTAAAAAACTTGTCTAATCCCTTGGCGACCGTTTGGTGCAACGGTAGCGATCTTGCCTTTCGCACCGACGGTCCTGGGTTCGAATCCCGGAAGGGGCAGATGTTAGTAGATGAATACGAGCATTTGTGCCTGAGTCAGGGCAATTTATAAATATTTCTATAATATTATATATCTATCTATCATATATGTTTGTCCATCCGTTATCTTAGTATCCATAACACAAGCCTCAGCGTGCTTACTTTGGGCTCGGCTGTTTTATTTGAAGAAATGCTTGTAAAATAGTTTATTTCATAGATTAAATTGCTAAACGGTATAGTAAAATATGACAAGGAAGCATGTTGTCATATGAGGCAAGCCTTAAGTTTGCTTCATCGTGAGCGATTGTGATGCGAAGATAGTTCGACAGCATTAACTCGGCAATCATAAGCCTAATGAGGCTTATTATTCCCGAGCTTAAACAATTTCGCAAGGGCGAGTCATTAGATGGGTAACCAAAAAAATATTTTTGTGAGCTCCTCTTCAGCCCTTAATTCCCGTACTGGATAATGGACCATTCTTCTGACGGGGTTTTTATCTATAGGAAATGCTTGTGTCTCTCATAGCACGAGGATATCAAACTTTGGTGTGTGGCCTATTCACCAGTCTATAAAGAGATAAGTGCTTATATCAAGAAACGTTTTATTTCTATGAAAGTCTTCACGATCGTGCAAGCAATTGAGCGCACGCATAAATATATTTTATCGGGTAGTTTATGCAATGAACACTGGAATCGTCAATTTATGATGTAGGTCGTCTCATAAATCTACGCTCTGTTTTGTGAATTAATGTCTATATGTGTCTAGTGAGGTAATGCGAACTTCTATTTTACGTCTTCTACAATATTAGGATTTTTATTATTTAATAAAATCTTTATTATTTAATAAAAATGAAAACGCAGGCAAGGTGCACTAATGACCTTAGGAAGCAGAAAGAACAGGTTTATTATGGGATTTTAACCAGTATAATTATCGTTTTGATTAACTTGGTTTATCCCAATCGTCATGATTGGGTGCACGATGTAGCTTTTTAAAGTGGTTACTTTTTTATTTATAAGGCTTTCATTCAGTAGTAGACGTATTTTGGCTGAGATGGAGATTCTTTAAAGCATTTCTTTTAGATTTTATAACGAAGCCGTGGCTACGTTACCTACAAGTTATAAATAATAAAAATTACTTACGTTGGCATCAAACATCAGAAATTTTCCCCGCACTATGTTTCACGCGGGGCGATTGAAAAACTTCCAGTAATGGTGTCGATGTCTAGACATGAAATTGTTCACAAACACCGTTTAAAATATCCAAGATTGATCTAAATTCAGAAAAGCTATTTTGTGAAGTTCAAGTTATCTCTTTAATTACTGACCAATTATCTAAGAAATGTCGTTCATTAAATGAACGAATAACGTGTATAGTACGAAATCCTTCCCTGCGCATGTAAACACTGAAAGGATAATGAGTTACTTTCTAGCTGGGTCGCACCTAGTAGTGACCAAGTGCATCAAGGGTCAACGGAGGAATGGAGGGTACATCCCAAAGGTTTGGTGTTTCGTAAAGACTGCAGATGCAAGTGGTACCAATGGTTTAATGTGCTTTGCGAAGAACGAAGGAGCATGAGCGTCAGAATGGCTGGTTGACTGTAATTTTTCACACCGGGCCGCTATCAATTATTGCTACCTAGTTCCTTTTATTTACTACCTACAGTCAATTAAATGCTAGCCTAAATAGAATAAAGAGACTTCAAAATTACCAGCCATTCTGTTTGAGGATGGTTGATCAACTCTTCCTTTGTGTAAACCTTTAAAGCATGTGTTATTATTTATACTTCAATAATTGCTACTCTCATATCTGTGAATTATAGTTTAACAAGTTTATGATCATTTGAAAATTTTAAAGGAAATTAACTTCTCCTATTAAAGTACAGGAATTTAAAACGAAGTAGCTTACGTACCTATTTTCTAGGCATTTATTTGATGATCGGTTGATTATTAAATTCGTTACAGATATACAAATAAATAAAAAAAATTAAACAAAATGAATAAAAATATTGTAGGTACTTTTGGTAGAACAGGGGTGCTTATGTACTTTTTGCCCCTGTTCTATCGAAAGTGCGATTGCCCAAAAATTAGCACGTACAATAGCCGCTAGGAAATACATAATACAAAATTATGTCCAATATTGGTCTTTAAATCTCTTATTTGAACGAGCAAATATATGTTAAGCAGTTAGGTTCACTAGCCGCTCGGGGAAAATGATGTTAGGATGTTATTACCATGTAGTTATGAGGAAAATCTGTTAGTAATATTGTTTTTTTATGTGTGATTGCTGTCAATCGCCACTGGGTTTTAGGGTGGCGAAATCCTTGGAATACCAGCCAAGAGAAAAAAAAAATCACTGTAGTAGTTTTGTAGAACGACGGCATCTCTCCGGAGCGAGTCTCCGAACTGTCTTAGATACAGTACGACATTCCAGCAAGAAAAAAAAAGTTCTTGGTACACTTTACGTAAAGACGGCTTTAGGTTGTCAACAAAATATTTTGGTATCAAGCTTCCTGTCTCATGTTTTTCGTTAGCAATCTAGGTTGTCTGTACCTATCCAAACCATCCAATTCCCCACCATGTCGTTCGTAATTTAAAATAAAACGGCACAGTAAATATCACACTTATTCAGTAGGATTTCAAAAATGTTTACATTTATGTTGTTGCTACACCATTTCTTTTCTTGATTAATAATAATATTATATTGTTTTAAACTTTCATGGTCACTAACATTATAGTAATATAAGTTATTTACGGGATTTTTACCATGTACCTTGTTATTGAGTTTCCGATATTTCGGTACTGTTGCAAGTGCAATTATCACGGAGCGACTGAAGAAATTGCGGGTATGCTGTTATTGGCAGAAATATCGGTCTACCCTCCGACGAAGTTTTTTGTTGCGTTCGTTACTCGTACCACTATTCATATTCTCACTATGCACTTGTAACACTTGCAGTATCGGATCGCAACATAACACTTTTTTGATTTTTTCGGTTTTTACACATACGAACCACAGGATTCCAGACATTCGACAATTTAAAATTTTTTCAATTGCTTCCCTGACCAATCTTGGTATGTAGTGGCGTCCTGTCGAAATAATCTGTGGGTTATGAAACTCAATCCAGTGGTTAGGACTAGAATCAATCAAATGTTCCGCGATGGCCGATTTCTGCTTATCGTTGTTCTTGATTGCTTCTATGTGTTCCCTTATTCGGGATGCTATTGTTTATTGGGATGTTCGTTTTGTTTGGCCAATGTACGAACTGCCATAGCTGCAATCGATCTTATAGACACCAGGTTTCTCCAAGGGAAAGTTGTCTTTAGGAGACCGTAGGTATTGTGAAACCTTTCGTACAGGAGTGAAGACAGTATTTAGGAAGTACTTATTCAGTATGTTTGAGATCTTGTCAGTCACTCCTTTGACATATGGCAAATAAACGGGTTGTCTGTCTACATTGTGTCTCTGGTGTCTTAGTTTGTGTCTAGATGGAAAGTGTCCCTTGCATCCATTACTCTGTAAGACTCGTCGTACATGCTCCAACTCTTCTTGATCATGGCACTCATCACGCTCCGTGATCATGGCACTTGCAACAGTACCGAAATATCGGAAACTCAATAGCAAGGTACATGGTAAAAATCCCGTAAATAACTTATATTACTATAATAATAATATGTTTCGAACAACCCATCAATTATTTAGTCACAAACTAAGCAAAACCTTCATCTTCATAATCATCATCGGCACCATCATCACCACCCCATTACCAGCATATTATATGTTTTTATTACAGGAACTCAGGACTTCCATACAAATGATAACACCTATGATGTTACCTATATTATGAGTATGGATCATAATCACCATAAACTACGACCGCGGCTACCACGCGGGTCTATCGGAATGTTGGATGCCACGCAAATTGCTACATATTATTGATGCTTCTAAGCGCGTAGTCGTAGCCCAATTATTACCGACGTAAAAACTATGCGTAGAGGCCGGTCGAGGGCCTTATAATCTATTTGTCATAATTCGAGCATTCGTTTTGTAACAATTTATTCGACATTAGGAGTTTACCGTTTGCAACGAGCAATCATTCAACTAAAAGGCTAACATCGGCAAATATGATATATTGCATGTCAATCTATAATCTAAGATCACAGTTGTTTGTGTGTTTGTCTGTCCGCTCTTTTTCACGCTCTTTTTCCATTGTATCGTGACCATAGCAACGCGTTAACTGCAAGTAGTTCGTCTACCGGACGCTAGATGGCGCTAACGGAAAAATATTTGATAATAGAAAAATTTAAAGAATTTTTTCACCCGTGCGAAGCCGGGACGGGCCGCTAGTAATTTAATAACATAGTTGTGTTTTTTTAAACTCCATTTTCTTCTAGTAAATTGCTATTTCCTTTATAGAAGGGATAAAACTCATTACTACAAATTATGTAGGCAAAGTGAATTTCATTACAATAAGTAGTCGGTTGTCACTTTAGTTGTATCTTAAAAAATATCCCCTTTGGTTCTATTTTTTGTTAAGATGAGCTTAACTGATTTGGTTTGCGTGCTACCGGTGTGAATTATCTTTTTCTCTGAATGTAGGTAATAAAACAACGGCATTGAGGCCTCCATATTTTCTGTTGATATGCGCGTGACGAGAAACTCCGATTTACTCTACTTTAGGGAGGTCTCCACTTTATACGTAAAGGAACGGAGCCATACACACGCGAACGGAGGTATAAGCTTTATTATCACTGGTCTATACACGTCCCTACTGCTTCGGGTAATAATAAATGTATTTAATTAAAGCATTATATTACTCGCTTGTTTAGTGTTTAACAGTTGTCATTTAGTTGGCTATGTAATTGATTGTTAAAAGAGCGGTTCTTCCTACCACAGGCGCTGTTTGGCCTAAAGGAGTTCCCACATCTAATATTTGTAATAGACTAAGTTACCGAAATAAAATATTTGAATTTGAACTTAGGTACTTAATAATAATAGATACAGATATAATGCTTTTTATTAAATACTAGAAGCTTTGCAATGCTCTCTTCTGCTGATCTTTTTTGCTCACTATGCATATAAACCTTCTGTGGCACGCATACAATAACTTAAAACTTCATCATAATCTGATCACTGGTTTCAGAACGTACAAGGAACAAACGTTCACATATATAAACATTGATTTTTATTTATATAAGATAAGCATTTGCAATACATTTATTGAAAGTCATTTTTTTTTAATCGTGAATAGGAAAGCGCTTTACCGCTATCTCGCCTGATGGTAAGCGATGATGCGATCTAGGATGTGACGCGCCTACCTAAGAAATACCTATTCACTCGTGACTTAAAGACTTCAAATTTATCAGGAAATAAAGACTCAGGCAAAGAGTTCCACTCTTTAGCTGTACGCCATACATGAAAACACTGTAGGGAGAATAGGCTTTAAGCCACTAAAAAGGAGGCCCAATGCGGATCGCTGGGTGCTATCGACTGCAGCTTTGCATCCAGAAACAATGACTTAACGTTATACGAATAACTGTTGTTTTTTGCTGTTGTGTTTTTTTATTTATTTTGAACATTAGAAATTTCAAGAAAACTTGAATACTTACTAACATTTTAAAAGACAAATGTCTTATTTATTATTTACTTAATTAACTTAAAAAGAACGTAAGAGGAAAAAACAATAATTTAATAACGTTAACCGCATTAGGTATTCAGTAAAAATTGCCTCGTTTCTCTCAAAATTGTATTACCGCGCATCTCTTTACCACAGTTGCGACACCCATCGAGTTTTACTCAGATTATGAATAGGGCACGGCGACATCAAAGACTTGGATAACCGCCAAAACAGAGTACAAGCGAGTGAGGAAGTGGTACCATCGGAAGAAATGGTAAATTTTCTGTTATAATTTGAATGAATTATCTAACACATATCCCTTAATAACTTGTAAACAGAGTTTTAAATTTATTATTATGGCGTGATTAGAGACTGTTTATGTGACTGGAATAGAAGTGGCTTGTTAAATATAGGTTAATATTCGCATTAAAGTGTTGAATGGGTGTTATTGAAATTGTTTATCATTTTCCTTACATCTATTGTATGTTCAAAGATAATTCCCGACGAATAAAATCATGGGTCTTTTACAAACTATGACTTTCGTGTGACAAACAAGATATTAATATTTCCGTCTACATTTAGTGCTCAGCTTAATGCGTGAGTTACGAGAGAATCCACGTCTAAAGCACTGACTAAAAGCTGACATCTCAACTGATGGCTTACAGCCTCCTAAAATTTAAGATTGTGTGCTGAGATTCTTCGTGGCTAATCGGTGACAAAATGCATGTCGACTGAGCTGCGAACTGTAGCAAATTAGCCTTCTTATGTTAGAAACACTGGTAAATTTCTTCCATTTCCCTTAGATTTCATCTTTACAGGCGTTACGCTAGAAGAAGTCATATTAATAGGTGAAAAGTTAAATAAACATTTAATTACTCAGTTAATAGAGCAACAAATAATACGCCAATAATAAGATTAACAATGTTAATAATAATAACATAATAGATAAAATCTCAAAATTTACAATTCTGATTCAAGGCAAAATTTGTTGGTGTAAGTGCACTTGGAGGAGGGTATTTATGTAATTATCGTACCAAGTATGGTGAAAAACATATCGGTAGGAATGCAAACAAACACACATGTGCACGCTTCGCTAGTCAGACTCCAACAATAGTCGCTATTTCGCCGGCGCTGGATAAGTCGGCAAGTGGAACGTCGTAAACTACATGCTGTATGAACGTACCTACTGTTATGTGGTCGGAGAATATCTTACCACCAGCTGATATTGAAATAAATAAAAATATTGAGACACGCAGGCACACTCACACTCACACACACACGCACTAAAAACTACAATAGGAGGAGAAAATAAGACAGGCAGACAAATGGGACGTAAATAATGTGGGGCCAATATATCATTTATATAATTTTGTTCAAGTAAGATTTCGTTGTTCACATTATTATTAGCAAGTTTGGTTTGCTTATCGATTGTACAGTAAAACTCATAACTCGAGTTAATATTTTCATCGCTGTACCAATATTTTTATCGTATAACGTCTCTATTTACTTACAAAAATTTATGATTTGTTTATTCAAAACTCGATTTGACTTCCGTTCAGTAGACGTGTACACGTGACGACTCGTTAGTCATTACTTTATGACGTACTATATTTTGAGATATTTCGGAATATTTTTATTGCAAATTTTTCGGCCTATTGAAGTGTAAAAAGTGTACAAGACATAACTAATTCAACCCTTATATTGAGGCTCAAGATTTTTCTCAGAAATCGCCTATCGTCTTACTACTTACATTTACATACTTTTACTTTCATATCACATAGAAGGCTTCGTCATAATTTGCAAAAAGACAGCAACTTCGATACGTAGACTCAGTGTCGCAACAGCATTCTGCAGACGGTGGCCGATAGGTTCACTTCACCGTTGTAGACATGTATAATGCGCCTGATTTGTAGAATTGATATCAGTGAAAACGAATATTTATCATAAAATCACTACCACTATACTTTGTCCAATGTAGAATGATACTTCTGACAGGTGTCACTTCCTTATTGCTACGTACTAAGGTTGCGTTTGTTTCCTTATGTTTGGCTTGACATTGCAATAGCAACTTTATACCCTCTATATAGGTGTCAACTGTCAAAAGTATCATCCTACATTGGACAAAGTATAGTTGTTAAGCATTGTAAAAAAAAATGAGTTGAGTTTAGCGGTGTCCTTGTAAACTTTTCAATTAAATCGAGTCCCTAATTCGTATTAAGAGCCTCGACTCGGATAAAATATAATGTGTACATAGTATATGCTTATCTATACTACCATATAAATCTTTAGGTTCTCTCTGTACATTTATTTTTTTGGGCAAATTTTATGATAAATATTCGTTTTCACTGATACCAATTCTACAATTTTGTCTGTCTGTCTTCTATAAGTCAAGAACTGGTTGACCGATTTGAATGAAATTTGGTATATGGTAAGAACATGTGATTGTGCAAATGATAGGCTATATATCATATTGGTTAAAACCTTATAGTTTTAACGAATATTATAAATACGAAAGTGAGTTTCTTTAAAACACTTTCACGCGTCAACTACTCAATCGATCATCATGATATTTGGCATACACTTTTCCAGGTGTACAGAAAAGTTCATAGGGAACCTATGAACTTTTCTGATCCAGAAACAAAGTACTGTTCCCGATATACATTAACGTGAGCGAAACCGCGGGTAAAAGGCGGTAAATATATAAATAAAAATATTAGACAGCATTATATATATTGTTCTGTAGTTTTGTAGCTAAAGCGCTTGTGTTATTGAATTCAGAAATAACAACGGTATCACAACCATCCGGAGATCGAACCCGGAACCTCGGAGTGACTTTGAAAATCGGTATGCGAGCCACTCGACCACAGAGGTCACGTGATATACTCTGGAAATGATAAAAGAACAATAAATTCAATGATTCTGCAGAATACCCTCCACACATGAAACTTATTGTAAAGGGCCCAATAGTTGATATGAAGTTAATATTGGTGTGTTTTGTCACCCAGAGATGGCGCTGTGCCGCTCTGAATCGCGGTGACAAATTTGTTTTCGCGTTATATATAGGGTTCTTGAATTTAAATAAAAATTTAAACTTTGCCATTACATAGTTGGTTCCATTTTTTCACCGAACTTTTTGGGACTCGTACACTGATAAATCCACTTTCACCCTTTATAGTATTACTTAAAGAATATATAAGAAATTTTGAGGTCAACGTGTATTTAATATTTAAATTTGAGTTGGAGCTGGGCAAATCCCAGCTCGTTTCCTTCCTAAATGTCATGTAATTTGCTTATATCGCTTTATCTAGGTCCCAAGGCAGAGACAAGCTTCAAGTTTCAGACTGCTTCTGGTAACGAGATATTAGGGATAGAATTTACACTATATTTTGAGTAAATAACTGCCCACTTTTATTGACGCTTATTTTTTTATGTATAAAACTTATACGAGTAGGTACCATCGATTTTAAAATTTAATTTAATTTTTTTTTTAACTTGCAATATTTTCTTCCACTCGACACTAAGAAACTGGTTGAGTTTTGATAATTTCACCATTCATATTATACAAAATAAATCAGTAGATAAAGATAGCATACATATGATTTATATTTTATTTGCGTATCCCTGAATTACGTTCATTTTTGTAACTATAAAAAAGTATTTTATAAAGACTTATAAAAATCGGATGTTGAAGATAAATGTTAAATAAAGACAAAATGAAAATTCATTGCTCGTCTACCAAATATTATTTATGCAGAAAACCATTACTTGTAGGGTCGAAAGCTTATAGGCATCGCAGAAATAGAATTAGTCCCAGGGCAGACCTTAAAGGCCGCCGGTGTCTACTCAAGGCATAATTGTTTTACCCACGGCCAAACGTGTGTGGTTTGCTGGCGAGTCCGTTATTCGGACTGTCTATTTAATTAAAAAACAAACAATGTGGCCTGTAAAGAATTCAGTAATTAATCAATACAGTTTATTAAACGTAGTTTGCTATTATTATTACATCGTAAATGTTTATAGTGGTAATAAAAGCTTTTGAAAAGTCTTTTATCTAGATAGTTTAGAAATACTGCTAATAATTTCGTCTTCAAAAGGCAACTTCGTGTTTATTTCTTAGAAAGCTTATCATGGCGTTAATCGTCTTATTCGTCATTCGTCACTTGCGTATATGCGTTTTTATCATTTATGTGTGTCTATTTATCTTTATCTTATATAGGCAGTAATAAGTTTAGGTATTTTATTATTTTTTGTCCATTTTGCCGCATTGGTTTCATTCACTAATATTATAAAGAGGAAAGATATGAATGTTTGTTTGTTTGCATTGAATAGGCTTTGAAACTACTGGACCGATTTGAAAAATTCTTTCACATTTAGAATTCTATATTATCGCTGATGAACATAAGCGATAGAATATTTTTGAAAAAGTAAGGGATTCGTATACTTCGATACTGTAACCCTATAGTGATTTCCCACAACAACTGCAAAAAACATGGGGAAGGAATGTTTCCCACTCCAAACTTAAGCAAATATTGTCTGGATGAGTCTTTTAGCCAAATACTCCATCATTTCGAAATTTTAATACAAGCAGCCTGACATCGAGAAACTCCACGAAAAGGACTTTGATTGGTTGTGTTCAAGGCAATAGTGTCACCTAGGAATGATACTGCCAATGAAATAAACAATCAAATATTTCATCAAATAATTATTCAAAAAGTCCCCGGCCAAATAAAAATTACAAATCGATCGACACTGTGACTAATATCGAGGATGCAGTCCATTATCCACAGTAATTTTTAAATTCACTAAACCTTTCTAGTCTGCTACTACACGAATTAATGTTAAATATCGGAATTGCAATCATGCTTTTGAGAAATTTAAGCCCCCCGAGCATGTGCAATGGGACGAGGCTGCTCATCAAGGAATTGAAAGACAATTAAATTGTAGTGACCATTATCACCAGAACAGCAGCTGGTCAACTAGCTGATATACCGAGGATATCGATGATCCCAACTGATCTGACAATTCCATTTAAACGCTTTCAATTTCCGGTAAAAGCATCTTTTGCGTAAAATTTTAACAAGTCGCAAGGCCAAACCTTCGAATTAGTAGGGATCGACCTACGAAAAGAATGTTTTACTTATGGACCATTGGATGTTGGCCTATCGCGGGTCGGAGCTCCAGAAAAACAATTTATTTTGCTGCCACAAATTAAAACATCATCAAATATCGTATACAGGGAAGCTTTAACACAATAAAAATGGCTTATGTTTTGTAGATATGATCTCTTTATAAACACTAGAAATTAAAATAAATTAATCAAACATTTAAAAATCATAACTATAACAATATCCAAACTTTCTTTACAATGTACTCCTTTTTACTACCCCGACGTAAAAAGAAGGTTGTATGTGTTTGTTAAAATTTATAATTTTTGAAATTTTTGTTAAATACCCGCGCGAAACCGGTGTCGGCCACTAGTGGTCAATGAAGTTGAATAAATAATAAGCAAACTGTTATAGTTAGGGTGGAAAGATTTCTACGTGGGAATTTCATTTTAGTGTGTTGTAATGACAAAAGATGAATATACCTTTGTGTCGGAAAGGTCGGTAGATTACTACATGTCGTGTTCCACGCATCGCATAGCGAGAGTGTGTTTGTGCAGGTCGTTTTTTATATTTCTCTTGTTTGTTTGTTGTCTTTGTTTTCGAAAATGTCAAAATGAATTTCCACTGGCCCTGTTATAGCTGCAAGTATACATGTTCTATCTGATTCTAAGGGATTATTGTAAGTTTTTATAAGAGTAAATATTTTGAAACTTATTTACATGTGAAGGAGGAAAAAAATTAAGGCGACCTGTCGTAGCAACGGTAGCGATCCTACCTACTGCTATAACATTCAACGTCCCCGGTTCATATCCTCTAGTTTCTGTTTAGTTCGAAACTGAATAATTACTGTGATTTTTCTAAAAAATAATTATTATTTATTGGTGCCTGATTAACCAACAACAAGTTGATTTACAAAGGTTAGCGCTGATTAGTTACTTACTCCAATTAATTATAAGTCAATTACAATCACAATGAAAGTGGTAATCGATATCCACTACAACGACATCTCAGCCAGTAATTACGTATCTGTCAAAAGCACACAAACTTTGATTGACGTTACTTTGATATTGGCAATTGTAAACTAATTACCAATTATAACCGCAAATATCGTCGGTCCGAAACAGTAGTGTAACATTTAAAAAAATTACATTTCCATAATAAATTTAACTCAACAAACATGTGTTATACATAGTTTACTAGTTAGAGATATAGAAGTCATGCATATAGAGGCCGATAAAATGTAATTAAATAAAAAGCAATTATTGTTTTTTTTTCATATTAAAAAGTTTACATTTTTAATTGCTCAGAACAACTCATTTTGAATTTTTCCACTACTGTTTCCGACCGAAGATATATCAATACATCAAAATATTTAACATTAATATTTTTAATTGTAATGTTTTGTTGCATCTTGATCATGATCAAAGTTGCTTCAACGTGTTTGACAGGATTACGTACTAATAACGTGTCTGATGTTGCTCCGGAACGCAAGCACCGTCTACCAGTGATGTATAAAGTCTAGGGGGCGTAGCGGCGTGGCGTTGAATGAACTCACTTTCGTTTAGACAGGAATTGTACCGCGGACCGTAATTACTCGATTGTCAACTTGTCCCAAATTATTAGTATTACATTAAAGTCGTGTTAATTTTTTTTTCTAACTGGAAGCTTATATTTAAAGTTAGGTACTCAGCGTCCATTACCACCAATATAATAACTGTTAAATATTCTTTATTTCGTCGAACGTAACGTATTCCCATTTGGGTTCTATATCAGGTCCAATCCCAGTGGTTTTCTGGCGGAAGATGTCAGGGTAATTTTGTAACAATGAAATTAGTGTGCTATGAGTGACTCCAGGCATCATAGATCTCACGTAAGACGTCATATAATCTATGCTCGCTCCTAGAGGATGTACGAGAAGGAACGCTGTTAACACACTGATAAGTTTGGCATCAGAGGATATGGGTGAACCAGATTTCATGACTGTCGTATCATCTAGAGTGGAAGGTGGAGGGTCAGGCTTTGACGTCTTGGTCGATTCGATGATTACAGGCATTGGCGTTGGTGGTAGAGGGGGGTAAACTTGATCCGGATTCAGGAGCTCTTGTTGAGCGATGAACTGCGCTTTGAACTTTTCAAACTTGCTCTCAGCCTCATCCTTGGCAAGATGTTAAATAAATAATAAGCAAACTGCTATAGTTAGGGTGGAAAGCTTTCTACGTGGGAATTTCATTTTAGTGTGTTGTAATAACAAAAGATGAATATACCTTTGTGTCGGATAAGTCGGTAGATTACTATGTGTCGTGTTCCACGCATCGCATAGCGAGAGTGTGTTTGTGCGGGTCGTTTTTTATATTTCTCTTGTTTGTTTCTTGTATTTGTTTTCGAAGATGTCAAAATAAATATCCACTGACCCTATTAGAGTTGTATGTATGTTCTATTTGTTTCTAAAGGAACATTGTTAGGTTTTATAAGAGTAAATATTTTGAAACTTATTAACATGTGAAGGAGGAAAAAATTGACGGCAACCTGTCGTAGCAACGGTAGCCGTCTTACCTGTTGCGCCAACATTCAACGTCCCAGGTTCATATCCTCTAGGTTCTACTTAGTTGGGAACTGAATAATTAGTGTGATTTGTCCAAAAAATCATTATTATTTATTGGTACCTGATTAACCAACAACAAGTTGATTTACAACGGTTAGCGCTGATTAGTTACTTACTCCAATTAATTATAGGTCAATTACAATAACAATGAAAGTGGTAATCAATATCCACTACAACGACATCTCAGCCAGTAATTACGTATCTGTCAAAAGCACACAAACTTTGATTGACGTTACTTTGATATTGGCAATTGTAAACTTTTAATTGTAAATAATTACCAATTATAACCGCAAATATCGTCAGTCCGAAACAGTAGTGTAACATTAAAAAAAAAACATTTTTTTTTTTTTTTTTTTTTTTTGCCTGTAAAGTCGGTTTTACGGGCGAAGATTTTACGTGACAACGTCTTTTTCTCGGTAGAATATTTATTGATATGAATATAATTAAATTGCACAATGCGCGCGGCAGACCGATCATAGTTGAGTGGGAGAGAGACGCAAGGCATTCGGCGGGCCTCTCTCTCGTTCGGTGACTCATCGTAACGTTACCGAGCGTTACACTTTTTCATAAGTGACTCCCAGCCGCAACCTAATTTAAGACGTTGTCACGTCAAAATACATTTCCAAAATAAATTTAACTCAACACACATGTGTTATACATAGTTTACTAGTTAGAGATATAGAAGTCATGCATATAGAGGCCGATAAAATGTAATTAAATAAAAAGCAATTATTGTTTTTTTTAATATTAAAAAGTTGACATTTTTAATTGCTCAGAACAACTCATTTTGAATTTTTCCACTACTGTTTCCGACCGAAGATATATCAATACATCAAAATATTTAACATTAATATTTTTAATTGTAATGTTTTGTTGCATCTTGGTCATGATCAAAGTTGCTTCAACGTGTTTGACAGGATTACGTACTAATAACGTGTCTGATGTTGCTCCGGAACGCAAGCACCGTCTACCAGTGATGTATAAAGTCTAGGGGGCGTAGCGGCGTGGCGTTGAATGAACTCACTTTCATTTAGACAGGAATTGTACCGCGGACCGTAATTACTCGATTGTCAACTTGTCCCAAATTATTAGTATTACATTAAAGTCAAGTGTTAAATTTATTTTTTTTATTTTTTTCAACTGGAAGCTTATACAGGGTGTCCCAAAAAAATAGTGTCAAGCGTAAGTCCAGAGTTAGAGCACCTCTTGGAGTGCCCGAATCACCCCCATGTATGTTCCGCGATTATTCGTAGTTTTCGAGTAATATTTTTTTTCTGACTTTTGAAAATTTTGATCCAAAGAACTTAAAATTTTAAATAAAAAAAAGTAGAACACATTTTAATGTTTTTCTTTTTGCCACTGAATCATCTTTAGTGCTTCTTTTATATCTAAAATAATCAGCTTCGTAACTTTAGTGGAAATTTAGAAAACAGAAGTGTAAAGTCAAAATTTGAATGTTAGTGAATAATTACTTAAAAATTCATCTTTAAATTAAAAATCTAAACAGGCGAATTCATGGTTTCTAATTATGTGTAAAAACTTCTCTAGACTCTCTGCTTTCATAATCATTTAAAAAAAGAAGTACTTAATAGGGCTACTTTGGCTTAAATCGGCCATCAAAGACAGCAAGGTGAAAATTTCATAAAACTCGACTGCTGAATATTTTTTTTTAAATTCCAATTATTTATTAATAAACCAAAAATGATTGTAGAAAAGCTAAAAATTTATTATTTGAAGGTCAAAAATAACTGTTCCTGCTGCCATCTTTAAAAACCTTTGAAGGTTTATTATAACTTAATAAATGAAACAAAACATTAATTTCAAAGTATTTATTATTCGATCGCTTAAAGAAAGTTTTCAAAATAACGACCTTCGTGCTCAATACATATTCTAAATCGTCTAAAAAAGTTTTCTTTTAAATTTATAAATGCAATTCTGTTGTTTTTTATTGTTTCTTCCGCTTGTCTTAATTTTGTTCTTAACACTGTGACGTTTGTAATGTCCTTGGCGTATACTAATTCCTTGTAGTATCTCCAGACGAAAAAATCTATGGGGTTCAAGTCGGGGGACCGTGGCGGCCACGCAATGGGCCCTCCACGACCGATCCATCTGCCTGGAAATGTTTCAGACAAATGTTGTCTAACATTTCTAGCAAACTGGCATGGAGCGCCGTCGTTTTGAAAAATCATATTCCTCCACGTTAATAGGTCTACATCTTCTAATAAGACGCCGAGATCACGTCGTAGAAATTGCAAGTAGGCCTCGCTGTTCAGTCGGTCCGGTAGTTCAAACGGACCAATCAGCAGTCCGTTTAGGATGCCTGACCACAAATTGATACTAAATTGTTCTTGAAAATCCCTTGTGAGGTGTGGATTTTCAATACTCAACGAATGGTAGTTATGCGCATTAAACACCCCACATCGCTTAAATTGTGATTCATCAGTCCATAGAATATTTTTAAAATAATTTTCGTTTTCAGCTTGTCTCCGTAACATTTCCTGACAAAATGCCACCCTTCTCGGGTAGTCTGCGGGCTTGAGCTGCTGAACTTTCTGGATTTGATATGGGTGAAAACGCTCTTGATGAAGTATTCGATGTGCTTGTGATTTCGGAATTCCGATTCGACGTTCTATTGTTCTTACACTAACTGATGGATCTCTCACCACTTCTTCGACCACTGATTGGACAGTATCTGGGTCACTCATTTCAGATTGGCGCCCCGATATTCTACCTGGTAGGCGTCCTTCCATGTAAGAGTTATGTACTCTTAAAATCATGCGATGATCAGGCCAAGTTTCAGGCTGAGGTCCACCTCCATTTTGTACTTGCTGCCGGAACAACCTGGCTGCTTCAGAAGCATTTCCTCTTGCATATCTATAAAAGTAATGCATAAGAGCATATTCTTGCGATGAAAAAGACATCACAAAATGAAGAGCTTGAAAAGTCCGTTAAGCATGCCAAATTTGTCAAAATCCCGTATTCACACAAAACCAAATCGTAATCGCACTCAAGGTCCGTAAAGAATGCAAAGTTCGTCAAATAATCACAAATCAGCGTATCGTACGTAAGGCGCAAATAAAAGCAGGCAAACGACTGGCGCCAGAACACAATAGGCGCTCGGACTACACCCCCCGCCTCATCCCCTTATCACAAAGAATAGCATTCCTCAGTTACAGTTATCCATTTCGCCAATGAGAGTGAGAGAGATAGCAATAATGCGGTCTTTTTCATATCCTCTCACTCGGGCAATTTTTTAGCAGGTAAGTACTGCGTTACATCCAACACTAAAACCGATGTGATCCGCGAGAAAAATATTTAAATATGGGTTTCATGTAGTTAATTTTTGCTAAATTGTAATTAATCTGAACCTTAGAAATTATAAAAAGACCAGATATTTTTTTTATCATCTGATAGGAATTTGGTAAATTTTATGAATTTTTTTTACCTCGCTGTCTTTGATGGCCGATTTAAGCCAAAGTAGCCCTATTAAGTACTTCTTTTTTTAAATGATTATGAAAGCAGAGAGTCTAGAGAAGTTTTTACACATACTTAGAAACCATGAATTCGCCTTTTTAGATTTTGACGTGACAACGTCTTAAATTAGGTTGCGGCTGGGAGTCACTTATGAAAAAGTGTAACGCTCGGTAACGTTACGATGAGTCACCGAACGAGAGAGAGGCCCGCCGAATGCCTTGCGTCTCTCTCCCACTCAACTATGATCGGTCTGCCGCGCGCATTGTGCAATTTAATTATATTCATATCAATAAATATTCTACCGAGAAAAAGACGTTGTCACGTAAAATCTTCGCCCGTAAAACCGACTTTACAGGCAAAAAAAAAAAAAAAAAAAAAAAAAAAAAAAAAAAAAAAAAAATTGTTTTTTAATTTAAAGATGAATTTTTAAGTAATTATTCACTAACATTCAAATTTTGACTTTACACTACTGTTTTCAAAATTTCCACTAAAGTTACGAAGCTGATTATTTTAGACATAAAAGAAGCACTAAAGATGATTCAGTGGCAAAAAGAAAAAACATTAAAATATGTTCTACTTTCTTTTATTTAAAATTTTTAAGTTCTTTGGATAAAAATTTTCAAAAAGTCAGAAAAAAATTATTAATCGAAAACTACGAATAATCGCGGAACATACATGGGGGTGATTCGGGTACTCCAAGAGGTGCTCTAACTCTGGACTTACGCTTGACACTATTTTTTGGGACACCCTGTATTTAAAGTTAGGTACTTAGCTCCATTTCCACCAATATAATAACTGTTAAATATTCTTTATTGCGTCGAACGTAAGGAATTCCCATTTGGGTTCTTTATCTGGTCCAATCCCAGTAGTTTTCCGGCGGAAGATGTCAAGGTAATTTGGTAAGAATGAAATTACTGTGCTATGAGTGACTCCAGGTATCATACTTTAACTAAACTAAACTAAAGCACAGATTCAAAAAATACTCTTTATTTTTATCTGGAAGCTTATATTTAAAGGTAGGTACTTAGCGTCCATTTCCACTAATACAATAACTGTTAAATACTCTTTATTGCGTCGAACGTAACGTATTCCCATTTGGGTTCTATATCAGGTCCAATCCCAGTAGTTTTCTGGCGGAAGATGTCAGGGTAATTTTGTAACAATGAAGTGAATTAGTGTGCTATGAGTGACTCCAGGCATCATAGATCTCACGTAAGACGTCATATAATCTATGCTCGCTCCTAGAGGATGTACGAGAAGGAACGCTGTTAACACACTGATAAGTTTGGCATCAGAGGATGTGGGTGGACCAGATTTCACGACTGTTGTATCATGTAGAGTTGAAGGTGGAGGGTCAGGCTTTGACGTCTTGGTCGATTCGATGATTACAGGCATTGGCGTTGGTGGTAGAGGGTGGTAAACTTGATCTGGATCTAGAGCGCTTATTGAGCGATGAACTGCGCTTTGAACTTTTCAAACTTGCTCTCAGCCTCATCCTTGGCAAGATGAGCCTCATTTTTATACCCTTTCAATTTGAACATCAATTTTCATTTGCCCTCTTCAATTCTTTATGCTTCTCCTGGGGGACAGATTTTTTTCCAACTTTCGTCTCAGATACTTCCTCATAGAAGTAGGTATTATACTCTTCTTTTATATTATCTACCTTCTCTCTCATTTTCAACCACATTTCCATATTTTGTCTCTGCTACTTCGTGAAGTGATCGGAGACGCGCTGCCATTTCCCCGGAGTCAGAATTTTTGCAACCTGCTCGAATCGGGTGATGGTTTTCAAGTACTTCTCTTTCATTGTAGTTTTAATCGCTTGAAATTCTTCATCTTCTTGCATCTTGTCATTGAACAAACACCGTACTTGATTGTTTGCAGCTTGTATTAAAGAAAATAGTGTGTTTGCATTCATTTTGTTACATTCAACTCGCTTCAACCAACCATATAACGTCGGAGTTACTTCATTGAATGCGTCATCATTCTTGATCTTCTCAGTAAGATTTATAGGGTTGAAAGGCTCAATTCGCAGTGGCGTGGGCTGAATCTGCTAGTTGTTCCTTCCATACTCACTCTGATCGTCTCCATTCAGTGCATAGTCAACAAAAAAAAGTTGTAGCTTCATTTTCAGTCTGCTCGTGAAGTTTGAATCGAAACCCTGATACCATAAAAATTGTTCAACACTGATGTGTGTTGAACCGAACATGGCACACTCCCTGCGGATGCAACTTCACACTTGTGATGGGGCCAAACCTTTGAAATATTTCAGCAACAACGCTTTCATAAATAACATTAGGTAACCCTCCGACAAATATGGTACGACAACCTAATGGTTTTTCTCTTTCGATGGGCATTGATGTACTTGGTCATGGAAGTAATAGTATACCAGTAGTAAAGAATATTGACTGGTTTGCTTGAAATTGTTGAATCATCATCAAATTGGGATCCATCATATTGGTCATCATGTTCTGCATCATTGGCATGCCAGGCATCATATTCCCCATAGGGCCCATATTTTGCATGTTGTTCATGTCCATTGGCTGTTGCCCCATCATGCCGTTACTCATTATATTATTATTCATCATCATACCAGGCATCATCGGCACAGTTGTTATTACTGGATTGTCATCACTCTTACTCCACTTTTACGGTCTATCCTGACTTCTATCGTACGTGGATAAATTAGGATCACGGCGGTCACTCTCTCTTCTGTCATTCCTTGGATTCCGCTCACGAGACCTTGAGCGCCGACGGGAACGATCTCTGTCAGTATTACGATCTCGCCAATTTTTATTGTTTCTGTTGCTATTTCTTCCTAATTTAGTGGAATCATCCTACGTTTTCTGTATATCTTCTTCCGAGACATCTTCCACAATTTGTACATCATTGGAACCGTTACTGGAGGTGTCAATATGTATAACGGGTCCAATTATACTGCCGGGAGGGTTTGCGTGTCTTATTTCCGACATCAAGCACATCGGAGGAGCTAGAGGTGGTATCATATTAGGTATCATAGTAGCCATTGGAGTCAGGGACCGCATGGCGTACTGATTTGGCATTCCATGATCAGCCCCCCAGGAATTCATAGCTGGTAAATTGATAAATAGATATCTATATATGTAACCATATAATAGATAGATATGTTAAACCCGTAGTCAAATAAATTACCCAATTTAATAAAATGGCGTCAATTTGGCGGCAATCAAACACCAACGGAAGAAAAGCGACACTCACTGAAACATATTTCATGAAACACCAGGGGCGTCATGTTTAATAATTATACTAGATTTAAAAAATCTAAAAATCCCACGTTTTTCAATGTCCTAAAAAGAATAAAATAACCCTGCGGGGCAAAGCGAGGGGCCACTCAAAACGTGGGGGCGCATATTACTAAGAGGAGATTTTAAAGAGATGAATGACATGCATTGATGCCGATTATTGTAAAGATGCGCCCCCACGTTTTGAGTGGCCCCTCGCTTTGCCCCGCAGGGTTATTTTATTCTTTTTAGGACATTGAAAAACGTGGGATTTTTAGATTTTTTAAATCTAGTATAATTATTTTATTCTTTTTAATTATTAACTCAACGAAGTAACCATGTGTTACGCAACAATCGGATAAGCCCCATACAAAAGTGAAAGTTGCCGAAAGTGGACCTGAAAGTGCATCTGGAAAGTTGAAAGTTGCTTAGGAGTGCATTGTCATCGGGTTCTGAACTATCCTGAAAGTTTCAGCTTTCTAGCTTATCGGAAAGTGCCTCAAATTTAAGTTGCAAGATTTTGCCCGGACAGACAAACAAACAAATAAGAAAAGTGAGATAAGAAAAACGTGGTAATAATTGTTTGACTGCGCGGGATGAGGGAGCCCGCGTCGCTCGATAGCCAATCGAAAGGTCGTACTCACGATACACTCCTACATTAGATTTGATAAACCCTAAATTCTTACTAGAGAACAAAGATTTGGTCTTAGAATGCTTCGTGAGGCTATTGAAGTCAGGAAACATCCAAATTTAAACAAAGACGAAGACTGGAGCGTTCTAGCTGCTTTGGATCCCATAATTAATAAATTAATATCTCCAAAACACTGCAAGACCTAGTGATATAGTTAGCTCTTTTTGCAAATAATAAAATTCTGGTGAAGGTCGGTCACCCTGTCTCAGTTTCTTTCACAGAAACTTTCACTTTTAAGATTTGTATGCCATTAAACTATCTAATTTTGCCTTAAAGCTGAAATAGCTCACAAAATAATATATCAACATCATCGCCTCCAAGATAATGCGAAAAACTTTATATTTTTAAATAGGATATCCTGTTGTTGACCAGTCCATTAAGGAAGACATATGATAATATTGTGAGACCAAACTCTGATGTTCTTTACGATAGAAATGAAGTGGTAATTTGATGTTTCTGATAGCATCAAAGGAAGCCGTGATTCTTATCAGGTGTTTGACAAATAAATTTGGATGCTCTCCATTAAAATAATATACTAATCTAATAAATTTTTAGTGAGTCACTCGTTATGCGTTCACGCTTTTGCGGTTGCCATTAAAACTAGCTGTTGTTGTTTCTGAGAAACATTTTATGAAAATAAAAGCATCCAATTAACATAATAAGATCTATATTTATCATCATAACCCTGTAATAAAAGCTCCTGGAAAGGTAACGTTAAAAGTATAAAAATAAATTGGGTTTTCGATAGCCTTAAAAAGAGTTTTAGAAATAGAATTTATTTTATAAAATAAATACGTCTTTAGGCACTTTACACTAAACGCAGTGTTAGCATCTAAAACTATAATCAATATAGATAAACCTTTTTTCCTCGTCTATACTCTACTTAATTTTATACATGGACTGTAATGTACATTTGAACTAGTCTGAAGTTGTCTAGACGATTGGGCAAATGTTAATTCACAGTAGTGCCATAGCCGATTATTTGACCGTTTGGCGCTAAGCCAAGCGATAGTATGTATTTACACATATCATAATTCAAGTAAAATATAGCATGTAAAATTAGTACAGATATAAAAGTGAGTTATAATAGTAATCATGTTCTTTAGATTACGTTATTAAATTATACTGATGATGTTACGTTGTGTGTTAAATTTATGGAATGTTCTTAATTGTGGTGATAAATCTATGGGTGACTGTTATGGGATTGCACAAGGAGGGTTGTATGTCACTGTTGCCGTTATGTGACCAATGTTTGTTTGTTATTATCTGATCTAATTTTTGAGATACTAATAGAATAGAGAGAGAGAAAGAGAGGCGATTTTATAAATTTGTTTATTATATGAAGTGAAATTTTAGAAACTACATTTCCGGAGTCGTCGAATTTAATTGAAGAAATCTGTCATTATTTGAAGCTGTAAATACAGTTAAAATATAAACTTCAAAAGATATTGGTTCGGTCATGGTCGGTTTTTTTATCCAATTCTATACTTACTGCTTAATACACGATTTACATACTTATATGTCAGTGTTTATCTTCTTTGAAACCAAATACAATATAAAGTGGTGACATTTAAAACGATCCTTGTATAAATATAAATTCAGTTTCAGTATGTTCATGAACGTAAACATGAAAAGTTGCGACAACTGGTTTGATGGGTAGCAAGGTGACATCAGGTAACGGGAGATTTCAAAAATATCATTAAAAATAATTGGTTAAGTGAAGCACTAATAATTTTCAACTATTTTTGAAATTTGTTTATGCTTACTTCGGGTTATACCTATTATATGTATATATATATATATATAGCACATTTAATGTCCTTGACGATTGCGATTCTAGCGTCAACTACCTACTGTGTTTATTTTTTCGGGAAAACCTTGATGGAATGTTCATTACACTTGAATTCTTTTATTTTGTCTGTTCTTTAGGTTTTTTATTAAAATTAAATAGGAAAATGTGTGGGCCGATACCTCAAATAACTTTCGACTTTTGGCGCGAAAAAGTTTTTACATAAAACAAATTATTTTTCTTGACAGAAATATTTTTCAATCGAAAACTCATCTTAAATACCAGTTGCCTTGCAAAAATGGCCGCTACTACAATGGAATAAAGTTGATTAAAGTTGGGCAGACTCTTGCTGTTTCAAGTATAGAAGAAACTAGTCTACGTTTCCGATTGTATACCGATCGTCGGCCTGTCTGTCTGTCAGTCACAAGTGACAAGGCAACTTTGTTACATTTATTTTAAATTTATTTTAAATTCCTCAATATATATATATTTGCAAAACATCAAGTTGTCTGAACAGATGGATATTTAAACTGAACTTAATACAGTTAACTATGTATTTTCAATGACTATATTTATCGAAAAGAAAATCGAATGACAACTTGACAATTATACTTTATTTTTCTATAACATAAAAAATATTATATGGAAACTTTGATTTTAGATGGTACCGGTTTTTGCGGGTTTTGGATTAATTTATCGTTTGTGTGCTGTATCTTGCACATTTTGCTTCCAAAAAATGTTACTACACTACCTACTAATATATTAGTTCTTTAATAGATATGAACTTCCGCCGAGTTACGCCAGATTCTTTAGTATTCTTGTCGACACTGTCTTTTTTGAGTTTGTACCCAAAACTGATTACTTTATTTAAACCATTAGCTATTATTTGATCTAATGACATTTATAGGGATCCGTTATTCAAAATGATAAAAGAAAATCACTTTGTCGTCAATCCTCATATTCATTGAGTCTGTTACGACTAGGCTTGCTGGATGCCCCGTATTTTACAGGTTACCCCGTTTTTTCGGCTACAAGTTTATAGGAACCCTTAATTAGCTAGATTGAATACGGGATCATCAAAGCTCTCGTATATTTTCAATTGGCTGAGCAAAATGAATTATTTTTAAAATGTTTCGACTAACAAGTCATATAGGTATATATATAATTTATACTATACAAGGATCGTTTTAAATGTCACCACTTCATATTGTATTTGGTTTCAAAGAAGATAAACACTGACATATAAGTTTTCGTGTATTTCATCAGTAAGTACAGAATTGGAGAAAAAAACTGACCATGTGTATTGTAGTGTTCCATGCTTGCCCGTCATAATATGAAGACATCGCATCTTTACAAATACTCTCAACATCTATGCATATCATACATCTCATTACATCTCCATAAGTAACATGCGCCCCCACGTTTTGAGTGGCCCCTCGCTTGGCCCCGCCGGGTTATTTTATTCTTTTTTGGTCACTGAAAAACGTGGGATTTTTAGATTTTTAAATTTAGTATTAGTTTTTTATTCTTTTTTATTATTAACTCAACGAAGTAACCATGTGTTACGCAACAATCGGATAAGCCCCATACAAAAGTGAAAGTTGCCGAAAGTTGACCTGAAAGTGCACCTAGAAAGTTGAAAGTTGTTGAAAAGTGCATTGTCATCGGGTTCTGAGCTACCCTGAAAGTTTCAACTCGCTAGGTGGTCGGGAAGTGCCTCAAAATTGAGATACAAGATTCCAACTGGACAGACAAGACGACAGACAAGCAAACAGACAAGAAAGCGACCTAAGAAAAACCGTGGGAAAATAAAGTAGAGTATAGACGAGGAAAAAAGGTTTATCTCTATTGATTAAAGTTTTCTATGCTAACACTGCGTGATTAATTGGGTTTAGTGTAAAGTGCCTACACACGTATTTATTTTATGAAATAAAAACAACTCTATTTCTAAAAATATTTTTAAGGCTATCGAAAACACAGTTTATTTTTATACTTTTAATGTTACCTTTTCAGGAGCTTTTATAATAGGGTTATGATGATAAATATAGATCTTATTATGTTAATTGGATGCTTTTATTTTCATTAAATGTTTCTCAGAAACAACAAGCTAACTTGGCGCTAATACATTTTTTATAATTTAACAGCTAGTTATAATGGCAACCGCAAAAGCGTAAACGTATAACGAGTGACTCGCTAAGAATTTATTAGATTAGTATATTACTTTAATGGAGAGCATCTAAATTTATTTGTCAAACACCTGATAAGAATCGCGGCTTCCTTTGATGCTATCAGAAACATCAAATTACCACTTCATTTCTATCATAAAGAACATCAGAGTTTGGTCTCACAATATTATCATATGTCTGCCTTAATGGACTGGTCAACAACAGGATATCCTCTTAAATATATAAAGTTTTTCGCATTATCTTTGAACCGATGATGTTGATAAATTATTTTGTGAGCTATTTCAGATTTAAGGCAAAATTAGATAGTTTAATGGCATACAAATCTAATTAAAAACAAAACGCAATAAATAGATAACTATAGTTACCAAATTAGCAAACAACGTAAGTTTTTAACTAAAATTCAAAACAATTTATACATTTAATTAAAACAATATTTTATCGATGGATACTGGCGCATAATGTATATTTAATTCTGGCGTTTCGATTCTTTTACAGGAGCCGTGATCACAGGATTACTAAGGTAATGGTCGTCATACAAATGTGCTAGCATCTATGCTTCACAACATTTTAATCACGCATATTGCTAGGTAACTGTTAAAATTTATACAAATCAAAATTGTTTCATTTTGCATTTTATTAAGTTATTTTATTGTATATACGCTTATTGTAAACTACTGAGTCTTCCACCACCACCTTCCCAAAAAAACTAGCGAAAGAAACTTAGACAAGGTGACCGACCTTCATCTGTCTTTTATTATTTGTAAAAAGAGCTTACTATATCACTAGGTCTTGCAGTGTTTTTGGAGATATTAATTTATTAATTATGGGATCACAAGCAGCTAGAACGCTCCAGTCTTCGTCTATATTTTTATTTGGATGTTTCCTGACTTCAATAACCTCAAGAAGCATTCTAAGACCAAATCTTTGTTCTCTAGTAAGAATTTAGGGTTTATCAAATCTAATGTAGGAGTGTATCGTGATTACGACCTTTCGATCGGCTATTAAGCGACGCGGGCTCCCTAATCAGTCAAAAAATTATTAAACAAGACGCTCCAGGTGTTTCATGAAACATGTTTCAGAGAGTGTCGCTTTTCTTCCGTTGGTGTTTGATTGCCGCCAAATTAAAGCTATTTTACTAAATTGGTTAATTTATTTGACTATGGTTCTACATATCTATCTTTTATACGGTTATATATATATATATATATATATATGTATATTTATCAATTTACCAGCTATGAATTCCTGGGGCCTGATCATGGAATGCCAAATCAGTACGCCACACTATGTGGAGGTGCCTAAGAGAGCTTGGCCATAAATACATTTTGTAAAAATCGGCGCAGGTACTTGTATTATACCTCAAACTATAGCTAAGAAGTTGATCTACTATATTATGTATAAATTATGTATGTAACTAGTACTTTTTTATAGTAAAGAGCATCTAAATACGATGATTGAAAAATTATCACGAAAACATCATAATTTGTATTTTTTTCAGGATGATTTTCTAGTAAGCTAGCAATGAAAATTATACAAGTATTATACCATTTTAGAAAGCTTATAATATATACTTTTCTTTGGTATACACAAATATGCTATATATTTATAAATATATTTACTAGAAATATTTATCTTATGACATATCATTTTTGCGTATCTGAAACTTTCAATTAGAGTTTTGACAGTTGCCGAAATTTGCCGAAGGTCTGTAAATGATGTTATTTGATAGGAAATTTAATATTTTTATACAGGAAGAAAAAAAAGTTGCAACTTCATTGCACAACATAATGCTATCTATCATAATATGAAATAGTTATAATTTCTTAAAAATACGTGGGCGAATCTATTTGTTTTATTAGTTGATATAGGTTACACTTGTGATATATTATTAATTGCGGTTTATGTTTTGATAATGTATCGAGTATTTCTCACCATTTTTAGCTCGCCTACAAAATAAATTATCAATAAAACACATAGGAAACCGAGTAACCACATAATGATAAATAGTTTTTATTCCCATACTTTGCACACGTTTCAAATCAGTTATTTAATATAAAATAGAGCATCTGCATACTGAATAATTACATACTGTTTTTCGTTCGTTATTGTCGTTATTAAAAGTGTATCTAACCACCTACTCTCTCGCAATGAGTGAATTCCAATGTACCAGACGCGACCTATGTCTTGTTTTGATTGAAAGTGACGGGAATTATGTTGTTGCTTTAACAAGTTATATACGGAATAATTTTATCAACTTTTCTGAGGCAAATATCGCTAAAATTGTCGCGAGTGTACAAAAAAATCTTATTACGAACTTTCGTCAACGCTACACTAAATCTGGCAGAAATAAAGAAAAATTTTTAAATCAGAATAGCATGTGGTTGAATGCCACATTCACAGTAAATCTGGAAGATCCTACTTGTGAATCTGAACCTTCGACATCGACGGGGAAGCGAGGACGCCCTTCTAAAACCTACGAAGACAGTTCCGATAGAACACAAAGACGAAAAAACAAGGAGTTGCTTGAAACATGTGGCCTTGATTTTATACTGAATTCATATCTTCAAGGATTGAGATCTCAAGGGAAAACGGAAGAAGCATTCTTTGTCGAAATTTTACGAGTATTACCCATAGATAAAAAAAGTGAAATACGTCAAAATCTTTTAAATGAACCGGCACATTTAACAGCGTACTCTAAAGATGAAGCTCTCAGTATTTTTATAGAGTTGGACCTTAACATGGCATAGTATGAAAACATGAGAAATTGCTTAATTGCGAAGAACTGCGTATTATTTCCGTCATATAAATCAATTCAGGAAGCTAAAGGAATGTGCTACCCACCAAGATCAAGCATAGAAATTAATAATATTACAGCAAAAATAAAACTGCAAGATCTGCTGGATCACACTATTGCAAGAATTTTGAAAATCAATGGTATATACAAAGCTGGCAAAAAACATTTAATGCTGTATTCGAAATGGGGCTGTGATGGCTCAAGCGGACAAAGTGAATACAAGCAAGTCTTAACTGAAGAGGATGAGTTAATTTCTGACACAAATTTATTTATATCTTCATTAGTACCTCTGAAACTTGTTGATATTAATACAAATGAAACTTTGTGGGAAAACCCTGTTCCATCATCAGTAAGATTTTGTAGGCCCATTTTAATAGAATTTTCAAAAGAGACACCAGAGAAAACTACAAGAGTAGTTAATGAAATTATAGCTCAAAGAAACGCTCTCACAACAAGCTTAATTAATAAAAATGGTGAAAGTATTGAAATCAAACACACATTATTTTTGACAATGGTTGACGGGAAAGTGGCTCAAGTTTTGTCAGAAACTTCATCAGGTGCTGTATGTAGTATTTGTGGTGCAAGACCTACAGAGATGAACAATTTAGAAAAAGTACAAAATAAACCTGTTGACGAAAATTCTTATCAATATGGGCTTTCGACTTTACATTGCTGGATTAGATTTATGGAACTAATTTTACATATATCTTATAATGTAGGCTTTGAAAAATGGTCTGTTACAACGACAGAAAATAAAGATTTGAAAAAACAAAAGAAGACATATGTACAAAGAAGGTTCAGAGAAGAACTTGGTTTAAATATAGATAAACCTAAGCAAGGTTCTGGTAACAGTAATGACGGTAATACAGCTAGACGATTTTTTCAAAATAATCAGTGCACTGCAGAAATTACCGGTGTGGATGAGGAATTGATAAAACGATTTTATGTTTTACTTCAAGTTATGTCTAGCGGAAAAGTAATTAATGCTACGAAATTTGGTCAGTATGCTTTCGATACAGCACAACGATATGTTAGTAAATATATGTGGTATTATATGCCATCATCTGGAATTCATGGGGAAAGTGTAATTCGGCATTATTCAGTGTTACCTCTTGGACAGCTCTCCGAAGATGCCCAGGAATCAAGGAACAAAGATATTAACGATTCAGACTTCATCATGCTAGAAAATGCTCTAGAGTAGCTACAAATGAAGACGTTTTACATACACTTTTGTACACTTCAGACCCTTACATAACAAGTTTAAGAAAACCTTCCAATAAAAAGTCTATGGAACTTATAGATGAAGCTGTAGAGCTAGTAGAATAATATAATTCTATGTTATTTTCTTTTTCTTATTATATTTAATTAATAAGAGTAATTTTATGTGTTTATTTTGTATTAATTATAACATTTAGGTCACATTGTTTAAAATTAGTCGTAAATTTATGATAATTTTTCAATATTTCATGTTTTGTATTTTTTTACAATTATTAAATATATTTTTATATGCATAGACTGTATATTATTTTAAAGTACGTTTATCTCAGATTACCTAATAAAAAATCAGCTGTATATCTATAAAAACATGGAAGTTATAGATTTATGACCCGAAACCGACTCGATCTCCACATAGTGCGCCATGCGGTCTATGACTCCCATGGCTACTATGATACCTAATATGATACCACCCCTAGCTCCTCCAATGTGCTTGATGTCGGAAATAAGACACGCACACCCTCCCGGTCGTATAATTGGACCCGTTATACATATTGACACCTCCAGTAACGGTTCCAATGATGTACAAATTGTGGAAGATATCTCGGAAGAAGATATACAGCAAACGTAGGATGATTCCACTAAATTAGGAAGAAATAGCAACAGAAACAATAAAGATTGGCGAGATCGTAATACTGACAGAGAGCGTTCCCGTCGGCGCTCAAGGTCTCGTAAACGGAATTCATGGAATGACAGAAGAGAGAGTGACCGCCGTGATCCTAATTTATCCACGTACGATAGAAGACAGGATAGACCGACGAGTGGAGTAAGAGTGATGACAATCCAGACATAACAACTGTGCCGATGATGTCTGGTATGATGATGAATAATAATATAATGAGTAACGGCATGATCGGGCAACAGCCAATGGACATGAACAACATGCAAAATATGGGCCCTATGGGGAATATGATGCCTGGCATGCCAATGATGCAGAATATGATGATCATTATGATGGATCCCAATTTGATGATGATTCAACAATTTCAAGCAAACCAGCCAATATTCCATCACCAAGTACATCAATGCCCATCGAAAGAGAAAAACCATTAGGTTGTCGTACCATATTTGTCGAAGGGTTACCTAATGTTATTAATGAAAATGTTGTTGCTGAAATATTCCAAAGGTTTGGCCCATCACAAGTGTGAGGATGCATCCGCTGGGAGTGTGCCATGTTCGGTTCAACACACATCAGAGTGTTGAACAATCTTTTATGGTATCAGGGTTTCGACTCAAACTCCACGAGCAGACTGAAAATGAAGTTACAACATTTTTTGTTGCCTATGCACTGAATGGAGACGATCAGAGTGAGTATGGAAGGAACAACTAGCAGATTCAGACCACGCCACTGCGAATTGAGCCTTTCAACCCTACAAATCTTACTGAGAAGATCAAGAATGATGACGCATTCAATGAAGTAACTCCGACGTTATATGGTTGGTTGAAGCGAGTTGAATGTAACAAAATGAATGCAAACACACTCTTTTCTTATATACAAGCTGCAAACAATCAAGTACGCCGTTTGTTCAATGACAAGATGCAAGTAGATGAAGAATTTCAAGCAATTAAAACTACAATGAAAGAGAAGTACTTGGAAATCATCACCCGATTCGAGCAGGTTGCAAAAATTCTGACTGCGGGGAAATGGCAGCGCCTCTCCGATCACTTCACGAAGCAGCAGAGACGAAATATAGAAATGTGGTTGAAAATGACAAAGGAGGTAGATAATATAAAAAAGAGTACAATACCTACTTCTCTGAGGAAGAATCTGAGACGAAGGTTGGAAAAAAATCTGTCCTCCTGGAGAAGTATGAAGAATTGAAGAGGGCAAATGAAAACTTGATGTTCGAATTGATAGGGTATAAAAATGAGGCAAAAATGAGGAGGATATGGGTGGACCAGATTTCATGATTTATTAATGAAAATGTTGTTGCTGAAATATTCCAAAGGTTTGGCCCATCACAAGTGTGAGGATGCATCCGCTGGGAGTGTGCCATGTTCGGTTCAACACACATCAGAGTGTTGAACAATCTTTTATGGTATCAGGGTTTCGACTCAAACTTCACGAGCAGACTGAAAATGAAGTTACAACATTTTTTGTTGCCTATGCACTGAATGGAGACGATCAGAGTGAGTATGGAAGGAACAACTAGCAGATTCAGCCCACGCCACTGCGAATTGAGCCTTTCAACCTTATAAATCTTACTGAGAAGATCAAGAATGATGACGCATTCAATGAAGTAACTCCGACGTTATATGGTTGGTTGAAGCGAGTTGAATGTAACAAAATGAATGCAAACACACTCTTTTCTTATATACAAGCTGCAAACAATCAGGTACGCCGTTTGTTCAATGACAAGATGCAAGTAGATGAAGAATTTCAAGCAATTAAAACTACAATGAAAGAGAAGTACTTGGAAATCATCACCCGATTCGAGCAGGTTGCAAAAATTCTGACTGCGGGGAAAATGGCAGCGCGTCTCCGATCACTTCACAAAGCAGCAGAGACGAAATATAGAAATGTGGTTGAAAATGACAGAGGAGGTAGATAATATAAAAAAGAGCACAATACCTACTTCTCTGAGGAAGAATCTGAGACGAAAGTTGGAAAAAAATCTGTCCCCCTGGAGCAGTATGAAGAATTGAAGAGCGCAAATGAAAAATTGATGTTCGAATTGAAAGGGTATAAAAATGAGGCTCATCTTGCCAAGGATGAGGCTGAGAGCAAGTTTGAAAAGTTCAAAGCGCAGTTCATCGCTGAACAAGCGCTCCAGAATCCGGATCAGGTTTATCCCCCTCTACCACCAACGCCAATGCCTGTAATCATCGAATCGACCAATACGTCAAAGCCTGACCCTCCACCTTCAACTCTAGATGATACGACAGTCATGAAATCTGGTCCACCCACATCCTCTGATGCCAAACTTATCAGTGTGTTAACAGCGTTCCTTCTCGTACATCCTCTAGGAGCGAGCATAGATTATATGACGTCTTACGTGAGATCTATGATGCCTGGAGTCACTCATAGCACACTAATTTCATTGTTACAAAATTGCCCTCATATCTTCCGCCAGAAAACTACTGGGATTAGATCTGATATAGAACCCAAATGGGAATACGTTACGTTCGACGTAATAAAGAGTATTTAACAGTTATTATATTTGTGGAAATGACGCTAAGTACCTACCTTTAAATATAAGCTCCCAGATAAAAATAAAGAGGATTTTTGAATATGTGGTTAAGTTTAGTTTAGTTAAAGTATGATACCTGGAGTCATTCATAGCACACTAATTTCATTCTTACCAAATTACCCTGACATCTACCGCCGGAAAACTACTGGGATTGGACCAGATAAAGAACCCAAATGGGAAAACGTTACGTTCGACGAAATAAAGAATATTTAACAGTTCTTATATTGGTGAAAATGGACGCTGAGTAACTAACTTTAAATATAAGCTTCCAGTTAGAAAAAAAAATTAACACTTGACTTTAATGTAATACTTATAATTTGGGACAAGTTGACTATCGAGTAATTACGGTCCGTGGTACAATTCCTGTCTAAACGAAAGTGAGTTCATTCAACGCCACGCCGCTGCGCCCCCTAGACTTTATACATCACTGGTGGACGGTGCCTGCGTTCCGGAGCAACATCACACACGTTATTAGCACGGACTCATGTCATGACGTTAAAGCTCCAGAATCCGGATCAGGTTTACCCCCCTCTACCACCAACGCCAATGCCTGTAATCATTGAATCGACGAAGACGTCAATGCCTGACCCTCCACCTTCCACTCTAGATGATACGTCAGTCATGAAATCTGGTCCACCCATATCCTCCTCATTTTTGCCTCATTTTTATACCCTATCAATTCGATTATCAATTTTTCATTTGCCCTCTTCAATTCTTCATACTTCTCCAGGGGGACAGATTTTTTTCGTCAACAAAAAATGTTGTAACTTCATTTTCAGTCTGCTCGTGAAGTTTGAGTCGAAAGCCTGATACCACAAAAGATTGTTCAACACTCTGATGTGTGTTGAACCGAACATGGCACACTCCCAGCGGATGCATCCTCACACTTGTGATGGGCCAAACCTTTGGAATATTTCAGCAACAACATTTTCATTAATAAATCATGAAATCTGGTCCACCCATATCCTCCTCATTTTTGCCTCATTTTTATACCCTATCAATTCGAACATCAATTTTTCATTTGCCCTCTTCAATTCTTCATACTTCTCCAGGGAGACAGATTTTTTTCCAACCTTCGTCTCAGATTCTTCCTCAGAGAAGTAGGTATTGTATTCTTTTTTATATTATCTACCTCCTCTGTCATTTTCAACCACATTTCTATATTTCGTCTCTGCTGCTTCGTGAAGTGATCGGAGAGGCGCTGCCATTTCCCCGCAGTCAGAATTTTTGCAACCTGCTCGAATCGGGTGATGGTTTCCAAGTACTTCTCTTTTATTGTAGTTTTAATTGCTTGAAATTCTTCATCTACTTGCATCTTGTCATTGAACAAACGGCGTACCTGATTGTTTGCAGCTTGTATATAAGAAAAGAGTGTGTTTGCATTCATTTTGTTACATTCAACTCGCTTCAACCAACCATATAACGTCGGCGTTACTTCATTGAATGCGTCATCATTCTTGATCTTCTCAGTAAGATTTGTAGGGTTGAAAGGCTCAATTCGCAGTGGCGTGGGCTGAATCTGCTAGTTGTTCCTTCCATACTCACTCTGATCGTCTCCATTCAGTGCAAAGGCAACAAAAAATGTTGTAACTTCATTTTCAGTCTGCTCGTGAAGTTTGAGTCGAAACCCTGATACCATAAAAGATTGTTCAACACTCTGATGTGTGTTGAACCGAACATGGCACACTCCCAGCGGATGCATCCTCACACTTGTGATGGGCCAAACCTTTGGAATATTTCAGCAACAACATTTTCATTAATAACATTAGGTAACCCTTCGACAAATATGGTACGACAACCTAATGGTTTTTCTCTTTCGATGGGCATTGATGTACTTGGTGATGGAATATTGGCTGGTTTGCTTGAAATTGTTGAATCATCATCAAATTGGGATCCATCATAATGATCATCATATTCTGCATCATTGGCATGCCAGGCATCATATTCCCCATAGGGCCCATATTTTGCATGTTGTTCATGTCCATTGGCTGTTGCCCGATCATGCCGTTACTCATTATATTATTATTCATCATCATACCAGACATCATCGGCACAGTTGTTATGTCTGGATTGTCATCACTCTTACTCCACTCGTCGGTCTATCCTGTCTTCTATCGTACGTGGATAAATTAGGATCACGGCGGTCACTCTCTCTTCTGTCATTCCATGAATTCCGTTCACGAGACCTTGAGCGCCGACGGGAACGCTCTCTGTCAGTATTACGATCTCGCCAATCTTTATTGTTTCGCATTGGCGTTGGTGGTAGAGGGGGATAAACCTGATCCGGATTCTGGAGCGCTTGTTCAGCGATGAACTGCGCTTTGAACTTTTCAAACTTGCTCTCAGCCTCATCCTTGGCAAGATGAGCCTCATTTTTATACCCTTTCAATTCGAACATCAATTTTTCATTTGCCCTCTTCAATTCTTCATACTGCTCCAGGGGGAAGGATTTTTTTCCAACTTTCGTCTCAGATTCTTCCTCAGAGAAGTAGGTATTGTGCTCTTTTTTATATTATCTACCTCCTCCGTCATTTTCAACCACATTTCTATATTTCGTCTCTGCTGCTTTGTGAAGTGATCGGAGACGCGCTGCCATTTTCCCCGCAGTCAGAATTTTTGCAACCTGCTCGAATCGGGTGATGATTTCCAAGTACTTCTCTTTCATTGTAGTTTTAATTGCTTGAAATTCTTCATCTAGTTGCATCTTGTCATTGAACAAACGGCGTACTTGATTGTTTGCAGCTTGTATATAAGAAAAGAGTGTGTTTGCATTCATTTTGTTACATTCAACTCGCTTCAACCAACCATATAACGTCGGAGTTACTTCATTGAATGCGTCATCATTCTTGATCTTCTCAGTAAGATTTATAAGGTTGAAAGGCTCAATTCGCAGTGGCGTGGGCTGAATCTGCTAGTTGTTCCTTCCATACTCACTCTGATCGTCTCCATTCAGTGCATAGGCAACAAAAAATGTTGTAACTTCATTTTCAGTCTGCTCGTGGAGTTTGAGTCGAAACCCTGATACCATAAAAGATTGTTCAACACTCTGATGTGTGTTGAACCGAACATGGCACACTCCCAGCGGATGCATCCTCACACTTGTGATGGGCCAAACCTTTGGAATATTTCAGCAACAACATTTTCATTAATAAATCATGAAATCTGGTCCACCCATATCCTCCTCATTTTTGCCTCATTTTTATACCCTATCAATTCGAACATCAAGTTTTCATTTGCCCTCTTCAATTCTTCATACTTCTCCAGGGGGACAGATTTTTTTCCAACCTTCGTCTCAGATTCTTCCTCAGAGAAGTAGGTATTGTACTCTTTTTTATATTATCTACCTCCTCTGTCATTTTCAACCACATTTCTATATTTCGTCTCTGCTGCTTCGTGAAGTGATCGGAGACGCGCTGCCATTTCCCCGCAGTCAGAATTTTTGCAACCTGCTCGAATCGGGTGATGGTTTCCAAGTACTTCTCTTTCATTGTAGTTTTAATTGCTTGAAATTCTTCATCTACTTGCATCTTGTCATTGAACAAACGGCGTACCTGATTGTTTGCAGCTTGTATATAAGAAAAGAGTGTGTTTGCATTCATTTTGTTACATTCAACTCGCTTCAACCAACCATATAACGTCGGAGTTACTTCATAGAATGCGTCATTATCTTGATCTTCTCAGTAAGATTTGTAGGGTTGAAAGGCTCAATTCGCAGTGGCGTGGGCTGAATCTGCTAGTTGTTCCTTCCATACTCACTCTGATCGTCGCCATTCAGTGCATAGGCAACAAAAAATGTTGTAACTTCATTTTCAGTCTGCTCGTGAAGTTTGAGTCGAAACCCTGATACCATAAAAGATTGTTCAACACTCTGATGTGTGTTGAACCGAACATGGCACACTCCCAGCGGATGCATCCTCACACTTGTGATGGGCCAAACCTTTGGAATATTTCAGCAACAACATTTTCATTAATAACATTAGGTAACCCTTCGACAAATATGGTACGACAACCTAATGGTTTTTATCTTTCGATGGGCATTGATGTACTTGGTGATGGAATATTGGCTGGTTTGCTTGAAATTGTTGAATCATCATCAAATTGGGATCCATCATAATGATCATCATATTCTGCATCATTGGCATGCCAGGCATCATATTCCCCATAGGGCCCATATTTTGCATGTTGTTCATGTCCATTGGCTGTTGCCCGATCATGCCGTTACTCATTATATTATTATTCATCATCATACCAGACATCATCGGCACAGTTGTTATGTCTGGATTGTCATCACTCTTACTCCACTCGTCGGTCTATCCTGTCTTCTATCGTACGTGGATAAATTAGGATCACGGCGGTCACTCTCTCTTCTGTCATTCCATGAATTCCGTTCACGAGACCTTGAGCGCCGACGGGAACGCTCTCTGTCAGTATTACGATCTCGCCAATCTTTATTGTTTCTGTTGCTATTTCTTCCTAATTGAGTGGAATCATCCTACGTTTGCTGTATATCTTCTTCCGAGATATCTTCCACAATTTGTACATCATTGGAACCGTTACTGGAGGTGTCAATATGTATAACGGGTCCAATTATACTGCCGGGAGGGTTTGCGTGTCTTATTTCCGACATCAAGCACATCGGAGGAGTTAGAGGTGGTATCATATTAGGTATCATAGTAGCCATTGGAGTCAGGGACCGCATGGCGTACTGATTTGGCATTCCATGATCAGCCCCCCAGGAATTCATAGCTGGTAAATTGATAAATAGATATCTATATATATAACGTATATAAAGATAATGCGAAAAACTTTATATATTTAAGAGGATATCCTGTTGTTGACCAGTCCATTAAGGCAGACATATGATAATATTGTGAGACCAAACTCTGATGTTCTTTATGATAGAAATGAAGTGGTAATTTGATGTTTCTGATAGCATCAAAGGAAGCCGCGATTCTTATCAGGTGTTTGACAAATAAATTTAGATGCTCTCCATTAAAGTAATATACTAATCTAATAAATTCTTAGCGAGTCACTCGTTATACGTTTACGCTTTTGCGGTTGCCATTATAACTAGCTGTTAAATTATAAAAAATGTATTAGCGCCAAGTTAGCTTGTTGTTTCTGAGAAACATTAAATGAAAATAAAAGCATCCAATTAACATAATAAGATCTATATTTATCATCATAACCCTATTATAAAAGCTCCTGAAAAGGTAACATTAAAAGTATAAAAATAAACTGTGTTTTCGATAGCCTTAAAAATATTTTTAGAAATAGAGTTGTTTTTATTTCATAAAATAAATACGTGTGTAGGCACTTTACACTAAACCCAGTTAATCACGCAGTGTTAGCATAGAAAACTTTAATCAATAGAGATAAACCTTTTTTCCTCGTCTATACTCTATTTTATTTTCCCACGTTTTTCTTAGGTCGCTTTCTTGTCTGTTTGCTTGTCTGTCGTCTTGTCTGTCCGGTTGGAATCTTGTATCTCAATTTTGAGGCACTTCCCGACCACTTAGCGAGTTGAAACTTTCAGGGTAGCTCAGAACCCGATGACAATGCACGCTTAAACAACTTTCAACTTTCTAGGTGCACTTTCAGGTCAACTTTCGGCAACTTTCACTTTTGTATGGGGCTTATCCGATTGTTGCGTATCACATGGTTACTTCGTTGAGTTAATAATTAAAGAATAAAATAATAATACTAGATTTAAAAATCTAAAAATCCCACGTTTTTCAGTGACCAAAAAAAAATAAAATAACCCGGCGGGGCCAAGGGAGGGGCCACTCAAAACGTGGGGGCGCATGTTACTTATGGAGATGTATGATATGCATAGATGTTGAGAGTATTTGTAATGCGATGTCTTTTAAGTGTCCATATTATGACGGGCAAGCATGGAACACTACAATACACATGGTCGGTTTTTTTCTCCAATTCTGTACTTACTGCTGAAATACATGAAAACTTATATGTCAGTGTTTATCTTTTTTGAAACCAAATACAATATAAAGTGGTGACATTTAAAACGATCTTTGTATAGATATAAATTATATATATATACATATATTACTTGTTAGTCGAAACGTTTTAAAAATAATTCATTTTGCTCAGCCAATTGAAAACATACGGGAGCTTTGATGACCCCGTATTCAATCTAGCTAATTAAGGGTTCCTTAAAACTTGTAGCCGAAAAAACGGGGTAGTTCGTAAAATACGGGGCATCTAGCAAGCCTAGTCGTAACACACTCAATGAATATGGGGATTGACGACAAAGTGATGCCATCAAGATTTTCTTTTATCATTTTGAATAACGAATCCCTAAAAATGTCATTAGATTAAATAATAGTTAAAGGTTTCAATAAAGTAATCAGTTTTGGGTACAAACTCAAAAAAGACAGTGTCGACAAGAATATTAAAGAATCTGTCGTAACTTGGCGGAAGTCCATATCTATTAGAGAACTAATATATTAGTAGGTAGTATAGTAGTATAGGTAGTATATTGAGGAATTTAAAATAAATTTAAAATAAATGTAACAAAGTTGCCTTGTCACTTGTGACTGACAGACAGACAGACAGGCCGACGATCGGTATACAATCGGAAACGTAGACTAGTTTCTTCTATACTTGAAACAGCAAGATTCTGCCCAACTTTAATCAACTTTATTCCATTGTAGTAGAGGCCATTTTTGCAAGGCAACTGGTATTTAAGATGAGTTTTCGATTGAAATATTTCTGTCAAGAAATATAATTTGTTTTATGTAAAAACTTTTAAGCGCCAAAAGTCGAAAGTTATTTTAGGTATCGGCCCACACATTTTCCTATTTAATTTAATTAAAAACCTAAAGAAAAGACAAAATAAAAGAATCCAAGTGAAATGAACATACCATCAAGGTTTTCCCGAAAAAATAAACACAGTAGGTCGTTGGCGCTAGAATCGCAATCGTCAAGCACATTAAATGTGCTATATCGATATACATATAATAGGTATAAACGAAGTAAGCATAAAAAAATTTCAAAAATAGTTGAAAAGTTGAAAGTGCTTCACCTAACCAATTATTTTTAATGATATTTTTTAAATCTCCGGTTACCTGATGTCACCTTGCTACCCATCAAACCAGTTGTCGCAACTTTTCATGTTTGCGTTCACGAACATACTGAAACTGAATTTATATCTATACAAGGATCGTTTTAATGCCACCTTATATTGTATTTGGATTCAAAGAAGATAAACACTGACATATAAGTCTTCGTGTATTTAAGCAGTAAGTAAAGAATAGGAGAATAATACCGACCATGTGTATTGTAGGGTTCCATGCTTGCCCGTCACAATATGGACACTTAAAGAGACCCTACACAATGGAATAAACGTCGGAAAAACGTTCCCGTTTTACATGTAAGGGAGGTAACGTTCTTCCTCCTAATTTTTCACCTACATTTGTACTATGTTTTTGAATTAACATCTTAGTTTTCTAATAGACTGTATGGACAAATACTTCGCGAAAAATGACAATGTTTTCATAAGTTAGTATATAAAATTAGTTACTTAATTATAACCTATAAATATTATTTATATTAATGACTTTTTAGAGTTCCATTCTTCTGAATGAAAAAAGATTTTCCGCTATCTAATAGAATTTAACAATTTTCTGTCGAAAGCAAAGAGCTGATAAGTTTCTGAAATACAACACACACGTAGGTATGTTCATCACAGGCAAATGAATTTTCGTTGCATTAACTGACTGTCAGCACGTGTGATATATTTCTACCGTATATTTCGAAGACTTAGTGTCTAGCATGACTTAATTTAAACCAACTCCTTTATCGATTCATATGAAACTGTCGCCCCATCGCTTTTACTCTCATTGAGTATTAGTAGTATTAGTAGCAATAGTATACATTGTACCGTATTTGGGCACCGAACCAATATCTTTTGAAGTTTATATTTTAACTGTATTTACAGCTTCAAATGATGACAGATATCTTCAGATAAATTCAACGACTCCAGAAATGTAGTTTCTAAAATTTCACTTCATATAATATACAAACTTATAAAATCGCCTCTCTTTCTCTCTCTCTATTCTATTAGTATCTCAAAAATTAGATTAGATAATAACAAACAAACATTGGTCACATAACGGCAACAGTGACATACAACCCTCCTTGTGCAATCCCATAACAGTCACCCATAGATTTATCACCACAATTAAGAACATTCAATAAATTGAACACACAACGTAACAACATCAGTATAATTAAATAACGTAATCTAAAGAACATGATTACTATTATAACTCACTTTTATATCTGTACTAATTTTACATGCTATATTTTACTTGAATTATGATATGTGTAAATACATACTATCGCTTGGCTTAGCGCCAAACGGTCAAATAATCGGCTATGGCACTACTGTGAATTAACATTTGCCCAATCGTCTAGACAACTTCAGACTAGTTCAAATGTACATTACAGTCAATGTATAAAATTAAGTAGAGTATAGACGAGGAAAGAAGGTTTATCTATATTGATTATAGTTTTAGATGCTAAAACTGCGTTTTTTGTAAAGTGCCTAAAGACGTATTTATTTTATAAAATAAATTCTATTTCTAAAACTCTTTTTAAGGCTATCGAAAAGCCAATTTATTTTTATACTTTTAACGTTACCTTTCCAGGAGCTTTTATTTCAGGGTTATCATGATAAATATAGATCTAGTTATGTTAATTGGATGCTTTTATTTTCATAAAATGTTTCTCAGACACAACAACCTAACTTCGCGCTAATACATTTTTTATAATATAACAGCTAGTTTTAATGGCAACCGCAAAAGCGTGAACGCATAACCAGTGACTCACTAAAAAATTATTAGATTAGTATATTATTTTAATGGAGAGCATCCAAATTTATTTGTCAAACACCTGATAAGAATCGCGGCTTCCTTTGATGCTATCAGAAACATCAAATTACCACTTCATTTCTATCGTAAAGAACATCAGAGTTTGGTCTCACAATATTATCATATGTCTGCCTTAATGGACTGGTCAACAACAGGATATCCTCTTAAAAATATAAAGTTTTTCGCATTATCTTGGAGGCGATGATGTTGATATATTATTTTGTGGGCTATTTCAGCTTTAAGGCAAAATTAGATAGTTTAATGGCATACAAATCTTGAAAGTGAAAGTTTCTGTGAAAGAAACTGAGACAGGGTGACCGACCTTCACCAGAATTTTATTATTTGCCAAAAGAGCTAACTATATCACTAGGTCTTGCAGTGTTTTGGAGATATTAATTTATTAATTATGGGATCCAAAGCAGCTAGAACGCTCCAGTCTTCGTCTATGTTTAAATTTGGATGTTTCCTGACTTTAATAGCCTCACGAAGCATTCTAAGACCAAATCTTTGTTCTCTAGTAAGAATTTAGGGTTTATCAAATCTAATGTAGGAGTGTATCGTGAGTACGACCTTTCGATCGGCTATCGAGCGACGCGGGCTCCCTCATCCCGCGCAGTCAAACAATTATTAAACATGACGCCTCAGGTTTTTCATGAAATATGTTTCAAAGAGTGTTGCCTTTCTTCCGTTGGTGTTAGATTGCCGCCAAATTGACGCCATTTTACTAAATTGGGTAATTTATTTGACTACGGTTCTACATATCTATCTATTATACGGTTATATATGTATAGATATCAATTTATCAATTTACCAGCTATGAATTCCTGGGGGGCTGATCATGGAATGCCAAATCAGTACGCCATGCGGTCCCTGACTCCAATGGCTACTATGATACCTAATATGATACCACCTCTAGTTCTCCGATGTGCTTGATGTCGGAAATAAGACACGCAAACTCTCCCGCCAGTATAATTGGACCCGTTATACATATTGACACCTCCAGTAACGGTTCCAATGATGTACAAATTGTGGAAGATGTCTCGGAAGAAGATATACAGCAAACGTACGATGATTCCACTCAATTAGGAAGAAAAAGCAACAGAAACAATAAAGATTGGCGAGATCGTAATACTAGTAGAGATCGTTCCCGTCGGCGCTCAAGGTCTCGTGAGCGGAATCCAAGGAATGACAGAAGAGGGAGTGACCACCGTGATCCTAATTTATCCACGTACGATAGAAGACAGGATAGACCGTAAAAGTGGAGTAAGAGTGATGACAATCCAGGCATAACAACTGTGCCGATGATGCCTGGTATGATGATGAATAATAATATAATGAGTAACGGCATGATGGGGCAACAGCCAATGGACATGAACAACATGCAAAATATGGGGAATATGATGCCTGGCATGCCAATGATGCAGAATATGATGACCAATATGATGGATCCCAATTTGATGATGATTCAACAATTTCAAGCAAACCAGACAATATTCTTTTCTACTGGTATACTATTACTTCCATGACCAAGTACATCAATGCCCATCGAAAGAGAAAAACCATTAGGTTGTCGTACCATATTTGTCGGAGGGTTACCTAATGTTATTAATGAAAACGTTGTTGCTGAAATATTCCAAAGGTTTGGCCCCATCACAAGTGTGAAGATGCATCCGCAGGGAGTGTGCCATGTTCGGTTCAACACACATCAGAGTGTTTAACAATCTTTTATGGTATCAGGGTTTCGATTCAAACTTCACGAGCAGACTGAAAATGAAGCTACAACTTTTTTTTGTTGACTATGCACTGAATGGAGACGATCAGAGTGAGTATGAAAGAAACAAGTGGCAAAATTAAGCCCACGCCACTGCGAATTGCGCCTTTCAACCCTACAAATCTTACTGAGAAGATCAAGAATGATGACGCATTCAATGAAGTAGCTCCGACGTTATATGGTTGGTTGAAGCGAGTTGAATGTAACAAAATGAATGCAAACACACTCTTTTCTTTAATACAAGCTGCAAACAATCAAGTACGGTGTTTGTTCAATGACAAGATGCAAGTAGATGAAGAATTTCAAGCGATTAAAACTACAATGAAAGAGAAGTACTTGAAAATCATCACCCGATTCGAGCAGGTTGCAAAAATTCTGACTGCGGGGAAATGGCAGCGCGTCTCCGATCACTTCACAAAGTAGCAGAGACAAAATATGGAAATGTGGTTGAAAATGAGAGAGAAGGTAGATAATATAAAAGAAGAGTACAATACCTACTTCTCTGCGGAAGAATCTGAGACGAAAGTTGGAAAAAAATCTGTCCCCCAGGAGAAGTATAAAGAATTGAAGAGGGCAAATGAAAATTGATGTTCAAATTGAAAGGGTATAAAAATGAGGCTCATCTTGCCAAGGATGAGGCTGAGAGCAAGTTTGAAAAGTTCAAAGCGCAGTTTATCGCTCAACAAGCGCTCCAGAATCCGGATCAAGTTTATCCCCCTCTACCACCAACGCCAATGCCTGTAATCATCGAACCGACCAATACGTCAAAGCCTGACCCTCCACCTTCAACTCTAGATGATACGACAGTCATGAAATCTGGTCCACCCACATCCTCTGATGCCAAACTTATCAGTGTGTTATCAGCGTTCCTTCTCGTACATCCTCTAGGAGCGAGCATAGATTATATGACGTCTTACGTGAGATCTATGATGCCTGGAGTCACTCATAGCACACTAATCCCATCTGAGGGCTCGGAGGCGTGGTTGTTTTTTACACACGTATTTTATATCTTATAGAAATATTGCATTGTGAATGCAAAAAATTAAATAAAAACATAGTTTAGTTTAGTTAAAGTATGATACCTGGAGTCACTCATAGCACACTAATTTCATTCTTACCAAATTACCCTGACATCTTCCGCCGGAAAACTGCTGGGATTGGACCAGATAAAGAACCCAAATGGGAATACCTTACGTTCGACGAAATAAAGAATATTTAACAGTTATTATATTGGTGGAAATGGACGCTAAGTACCTAACTTCAAATATAAGCTTCCAGTTAGAAAAAAAAAAATTACACTTGACTTTAATGTAATACTAATAATTTGGGACAAGTTGACAATCGAGTAATTACGGTCCGCGGTACAATTCCTGTCTAAACGAAAGTGAGTTCATTCAACGCCACGCCGCTGCGCCCCCTAGACTTTATACATCACTGGTAGACGGTGCCTGCGTTCCGGAGCAACATCACACACGTTATTAGTACGGACTCATGACATGACGTTAAAGCAACTTTGATCATGACCAAGATGCAACAAAACATTACAATTGAAAATATTAATGTTAAATATTTTGATGTATTGATATATCTTCGGTCGGAAATAGTAGTGGAAACATTCAAAATGAGTTGTTCTGATCATGCTTTTTATTTAATTACATTTTATCGGCCTCTATATGCATGACTTCTATATCTCTAACTAATTAACTATGTATAACACATACAAGGTGTCTCAAAAGTAAGTTCACATTTGCTTATTTTTTTACGCGAAAGCAACTATTCTGAGGGGCGCGGGGGGTATGTCAGTCGGTAGTCTGGCTCTTGGGAATTTAGTCGCTATGGAGCGTTTCTCTGGTGCGGACCGTGCGTTGTGCGTACGTGAGTTTTACAAAAACGGTAATTCGGCGAATGTAGCGCGTAGAAAATTCTGCAGTATTCGACATATTCGTCACTTAAATGATGCGCCTAGCACTCGACTCATTGCAAAATGGGTTAAGAAGTTTGAAGAGACTGGGTCAACTCTGGAGAAACCAAAATCTGGGCGGCCAAGAACATCAAGAACAGCCGAAAACGTGGACAGTGTTACTCAGTCTATTCGAGATGATCCAAACCTCTCGATTCGGAAGCGTGCTGTTGCTTTAAATGTGCACAGATCTTCATTATGCCGCATTTTACACAAAGATTTAAAGCTGCACCCGTACAAAATTCAGTTAGTGCAAGAACTGAAGCCTCAAGATGCTGGTCAGAGGCTTGCCTTTGTAAATCAGATGATTGAGCGCTTTCCAACGTTCACCAACATCTTGTTTTCCGATGAAGCCCATTTTCACCTGAATGGGCATGTAAACAAGCAAAATTGTCGTTACTGGAGTGCAACCAACCCAAAACAAAAACATCAGAAACCGCTACATTCACCCAAAGTCACCGTATGGGCAGCGATGTCGGCGCGAGGAATTATCGGCCCTTACTTTTTTGAAGATGCAAGGGGACGCACACTCACAGTGAATTCAGAGCGTTATGTGGAGATGTTAGACGAGTTTTTCGTACCCCAACTACAAAACTTTCCTGGTTACAACCAAAGAACATGGTTCCAGCAGGATGGGGCAACTTCACACACGTCCAACAGATCTCTGCCTCGAGTTCGAGAAATTTTTCCGAACAAATTAATCTCCAGGCGAGGTGACATAAATTGGCCTCCACGGAGTCCCGATTTAATGCCTATGGATTTTTTCCTGTGGGGTTATGTCAAATCAAAAGTTTACGCTAATAAACCGACTTCCCTGGCACAATTAAAAGAAAATATCCGTCATGAAATGGCAGCCATCACGGAGACTACCTGCCGAGCTGTCATAGGCAATTTTAGTGCCCGACTAAATGAATGCCGAGAGCGCAACGGTTTACATTTGGACGATGTTATTTTTAAAAAATAAATTCCCAAACAGTGTACTTCAATATAAAATAAAAAATTTTTCAATAAAGCTAAGACTTTTCTTTAAAAAAAAGATTTAAATGTGAACTTTCTTTTGAGACACCTTGTATTTGTTGAGTTAAATTTATTTTGGAAATGTATTTTTTTTAATGTTACACTACTGTTTCGGACCGACGATATTTGCGGTTATAATTGGTAATTAGTTTACAATTGCCAATATCAAAGTAACGTCAATCAAAGTTTGTGTGCTTTTGACAGATACGTAATTACTGGCTGAGATGTCGTTGTAGTGGATATCGATTACCACTTTCATTGTGATTGTAATTGACTTATAATTAATTGGACTAATCAGCGCTAACCTTTGTAAATCAACTTGTTGTTGGTTAATCAGGCACCAATAAATTATAAATATTTTTGAACCAATCACAGTAATTATTCAGTTCCCAACTAAACAGAACCAAGAGGATACGAACCTGGGATGTTGAATGTTGGCGCAATAGGTAGAATCGCCACTGTTGCTACGACAGGTCGCCGTCAATTTTTTCCACCCTCACATGTAAATAAGTTTCAAAATATTTACTCTAATAAAAACTTACAATGTTCCTTTAGAATCAAATAGAACATACTTACAACTCTAATAGGGCCAGTGGATATTCATTTTGACATTTTCGAAAACAAAGACAACAAACAAACAAGAGAAATATAAAAAACGACCTGCACAAATACACTCTCGCTATGCGATGCATGGAACACGACACATAGTAATCTACCGACCTTTCCGACATACAGATATATTCATCTTTTGTCATTACAACACACTAAAATGTTTTTCCCACGTAGAAAGCTTACCACCCTAACTATAACAGTTTGCTTATTATTTATTCAACTTCATTGACCACTAGTGGCTGACATCGGTTTCGCGCGGGTATTTAACAAAAATTTCAAAAATTATAAATTTTAACTAACACATACACCCTTCTTTTTACGTCGGGGTATAAAAAAGGAGTACAGTATAAAGAAAGTTTGGATATTGTTATTGTAACGATTTTTAAATGTTTGATTAATTTATTTTAATTTCTAATGTTTATAAAGAGATCATATCTACAAAACATAAGCCATTTTTATTGGGTTAAAGCTTCCCTGTATACGATATTTGATGTTGTTATATTTTGTGGCAGCAAAATAAATTGTTTTTCTGGAGCTCCGACCCGCGATAGATAGGCCAACATACAATTGGCAATGTGTAAAACATTCTTTTCGTAGGTCGATCCCTACTAATTTGAAAGTTTGGCCTTGGGACTTGTTAAAAGTTAACGCAAAAGATGTTTTTACCGGAAATAGAAGGAATTGGCAGATCAGTTGGGATCATCGGTATCCTCGGTATATGAGCTAGTTGACCAGCTGCTGGGCCGGTAATGATTTATATTATAACAATTTTTATGCCGTAAACACTTTTTTACTCAAATACAATCTTTTAGCATTTTTTTCAAATATTTTTTATTTACTAACACTTTCACACTTGATTTGAAACGTAAACAAATGGTTAATACAATGATTTTGTTAAAATTTGCGTATAAGATAATTTTAAACATTTAAATAACGCGGATCCGATCTTTACGTGCGGGCGGGTAGTCGGTGACTCGGTTGAAAAATTAGATTTTGCCATACAATGCTTTTTTTATTGTCTCCCTTAAAAAAGATATACATCCCGTACAAAAGATATATATCTATCCGTTACCCTAGTATCCATAACACAAGCCTTACAGTGCTTACTTGGGACTAGGCTAATTGGTGTGAATGTATGAAATATTATTATTATTTCAAATAAATTGGGACCAATTATTTTAGGCAAAACGAAGAGCCCTAATTCAAACACGCGTAGGTACGTTCACTACGGGCAAAAGATTTTTCGTTGCCTTTAAATAGCACTCAGCAAGTGTAATATTTTCCTTTCATATAATATTTTGTAGACTTGTAGCATAATTACATTCGAGCCATTTCTGTTATCGAAAAAAACAATTCCATCACCTTTCGTTGTATCGCACACATACTGGATCCATAGGCATAGAATCGTAATGTGACTTGTGAAATTGCCATCATACCCAATACACATCATTGTTAGCATCTCTCCATTAAAACAAATATTTTTGCACACAAAGAATGTTATTATGTTAATATTTTTATATGCTGTTTGTGCTTTCTCGACAAAAGAGCACATTATATCTCGTCTTAGATTGAGGTTGAAATAACGGAATACCAACGTATTTCAGTCCTTAAAAAAGTTGAGGCATGCCGCACTGTTCTAATCTTGGCAATGTTGGCCAGACGACTAACTCATTTCCGTTATTTGACAGTTCACTACATTTTAACACATTGAAAAAATGGAATATAGAATGTCTTTCAATTATCGTCATTACTGACTCGCGTGGTGGGTTACCGTTTAAACTTCCAAATACATCATCAGAAGGCTAAGTATAAGTTTTCAAATAATTAAACGTGAAATGATATTTTAAATTTAGGACTCAATTCCGTTGTATTAAGGTCTATCATAAAAATATTATCTTAAACGTGACAGTATCGCTTGCATTTCAAAAACATTCACTTACCGGGTGCTTATGCTAATATTTATTATTCAAACGTCTATTTTACATGTAACGGGTGTAATTACAAAACTTCTCATAAAAATAACAAATCTGTATTGTACAACAATAAATTACTCTACGAAACAAACAAACATTAATATTTAAACTAACAGTGGTCCTTCATACTTGCCAAAACATCAATCATAAGAAAAGTACGTTATTGTGACTTCTAGATCTCCGGTTACAAATGTGCGATGTTACCTATCATGATAATGCCAGATTTGTGATGGATGGATCCAAGGAAACTGACGACTTATGTCATGAATATTACTTTTAAGTTTTATATATTTTCATAAGGTTTGTTCGTGTTAAAGAAAATTATTATTGATTCACTCTCAAAAGTGACAGAAATGTTATAATATATACATACTACTGGTGACTTTAACGTCAACCGGAACCGGTAGATGCTTCGAGGGTTAGCTCTGCAAGGGAATGACGATTTAGTGATTCACGGAATGTCTTTGAATGCAGGCTATACAGGACTGATCGTTCTGGAAAGCCTTGGGGTATCTTTACATCGGGTAGTGGGCAACTACTATAAAGCTGGTGAGTAAGGCTGATGATAAGATTCACCCTTATTGGCTTATTCAGTTATATCAATGAAAAAAAATGTGTCTGTTGGGATACAGGAGTTTTAGTGAGACCTTAAGTAATAAAAACCGGTAAATGACGTACCTCCGGTGTAGACAGATGCTCTGAAAAGACAAATTGCGACGCAACAGGATGAAGTGAGTGAAAAATAAGGTGAGGTAACGCGTTTTAAGAAAGGCATGTGTCACAAAGGAGGTTAGTTTAGGCTCGTGATAATGTTTATACTTTACGGCTTCTTATCATAACACGATCTATAAAAAGAGCTACTACAGTGCATCTATAATCTTTAATGTTAAATAAACTATATAAACTAATGGTGGATGAGGAAGAAGGATTTTTAAGATAGGTATTCAATATTTGCAGACTACGATAGGAGAGTATGATATAGGAGGAGTAAACAGAGGTTTAAATTATCCTTACATTACGGATTATCTTTTCTTAAGGACACAAAGTCAAAAATTATAAAGCGATCTTACAGTTAAGTTAGGTATAAAAAAGTATTAGAATAATAAGGATATTTTTAATTAATTATCTAAGTAAAATTATTTCTTTTGACTTAGATTTAGAGAGTACGTATTGCATTCATGACTTATAAGCACCTACTGAAGTTCCACTGTATTGCGTGGTGTAGTTGTTTCTCAGTAGTGATGTTTCACGCGACCTATTTACTCGTGAACGCACGGAGCAATTTAGCGGCATGAACATTATCCTATGAGATGTTATAACTTCAATGTAGGTATACAATTATGATATCAATCAATAAGCTTTCTTAATTCTTTCATTACTATTGTTATATGTAGGTAGAAGAATAGAAAAGTATTCTTCATTTACGTTACATAGTACGTACTAAACAAAAAATCTTTCTACATTATACATAGTTTGGTCTCCACATTTACTTGTTGACTCGGACGCACTGAGGATTTATGGGATATTTTTATGTTACGATAAATCGAGATTTAGAACATTTTTCCCGAATCGCTATAAATTGTGACGGTATTGTTATATCTTGCCGGAAACTGGTATTGCTTTACCAGTTTGTTTTGACAGTTGTTAGTTTAAATTTACATTTAGTTTGACTATTGTCGATCTTTTGTTCTGTAGAATATTTACAATTCAAAGGCGAAATCTTAGGTTAAACGTTGAAAAAGTAGGACAAAGTAGTTTTAGTACGAACGAATGCATGCATTGCATATTTATAGGGCTTACTTAAGAATAAATCTATCAGATTGCAGAACTACATTCAGCTCTAAGATCGATAGTTCACTAGCAGTTACCAAAGCTCTGTAAGTGATATCGTTAATTGAAGCATGCTGGCTAATGTGCCATCATAATTCTGCTTATTAATTTTAAACGAATAATTTATTATTGTTTATTTGCCTTACTGTTTGTTTGTAAAGCTTTTTCTCGGGAAATCAATATACGATAATCAGATATTTGTTTTGTTTTTGAAGAATGTTTTTATTATTTTATTAATTAATTGTTCAATACGTTAAGTTATAGTTAATTATACAGAATTAATCAGAAAAATCCTCGATGGCTCATATGCTAATGAGACAATGCTCCAAACACTTGGTATTTACGTGAACCTTAGTGATTGTATACGGTAGTAGCTCTAAAACCGGAGTACGTCAACTAGATTTGACCTCATGAATCTACTAACTTGTCAATGGTTGTGTCTGTTGATCACACTGTTTTTCGTTTTGCTTATAACGAAGCGATATTGTAGTTGTTGACTTTCAACACAGACTAATAGTAATGTACTCAAAACATTTTATCGTATCTGTTTTTTATTTTAAAAAATATTATAAAATACAACGACCAAAACATTAATGCAGGTACATATCATTAAATTCAAGTTGTCATTAAAATAAACTAAATATAGTGTTTAAAATATCTTACATTAATAAATGACACGTTAGCTGATTTATTGCTAAGTAATGTATATTTTAAAACTAGACGACGAAACCATGCCAGTCAAAATAAATTTCAAAATTGATAAAAGCATTGTATAAGAATTAACAGCATAATATGTACCTGCTTAGAATCTAATGGTACAAAAATTGGTGGCCGAAAATTAAAGTTTATTTATGATAAAATAAGTGAAAATGAACTTTGAAAAAAAGGTATAAACATTTCATTCTGAACTGATTCTGTTTTTATGTCTCAAAGAACTTCATGCTTGAAGAGAGAAATAAAAAATGGTATTGCTTTTCGAACATCCGATTGACCAGTATATTTATTTAAACAAATCTTGGATAAATAAAAAAAGAGTGTGAATCATAACTCGGAGTGGCTCTGGCTCTAAACACTTGTTAACTCGTACGGTTAAGTGCGTTACTGTGTCGGGAAAGTTACGAGCTGTATACTTTCGGACAAAATAAAATGCCCACCATTAAATGTTATAGCAACAAACCACGTATAAGATTGATTTGTAAATACTAAGATTTTCTAGATACTAGTAGTTGCTTAAATTGGGTTCAGATCAATATATTTCATGTTGTCATATATTTATTTATTGTTCTAATTTATAGAAACTGACGATTTTTGTTATTATTTGATCTGATGAACTGTACATTTCAATATATTCTGTATAAGTCTACTGAAGTTACGTCAGTTTCAAATGCACAACTTTAAAGACGTTCATCAAACTAGTTGTTGTTTGAGCATCGTTAAGAAAGAAGGCTTGCTAATTGTAAGCTCTTTTTAGCTTTTTCTTTTAGCAGAATACAGGTAAGAGTACAGATATATATTATTACTTCTGTATATATATCTTAGCCCGACTTTAAAAATAAAAATTGAAAATTTGAAGAAAATCGTTAATACTTAGAACTAGGTCTGCAATGCTGCTGCTGTTTGCAAATACTGAGCGAAACACTACCTTACCTAACCTCACCTAAATTTCATCCATGTAGTCTTAGGGGTTTGGCTGTGGTCAGCTTTTGAATTTTTCTTTCGGCAATTATTCCTCCATGGTATGTCCGATTTCAAAACTTTATTTTGCACATTAGTCACGACCACGATGTCAATTTTGGCGCCAAATTTCATCAATGTAGTCTCAGCTGTTTGGCTGTGATCAGCTTTTGAATTTTTCTTTCGGTGATTATTCCTCCATGGTAAAGACTATTTTTTTTCCTAGCCTATGTCCGTCAGGTTATAATCATGTATGTTCATGCCAAAATTCGTTCGAATCGGTTGAACCGTTAAGTAGCAGGAGGGAGACAAGCGAAATTTGTGAGTTGACTAAAAGAGAGCTTCGCTCAATAAAGTACGTAGGTAAAAGGTGGAAATTCTGTTTACTATATAGATGTAGCATTACGTTTAAAGTTTGAAATAAAGTATTTAACTGTCTATTATTTTAGCTGTGTGGGATTAAATATTTTTAAGGGGATTCCATAAATCATTGATCTTCATATTTCAGGAGCCTATCGTAACACGATAACCAAGGTAATAGTTGCCTATTTAACTGCTATGTTATATTTTATTGGACACGAATTATGTTTTATTCAGTCTTTTATTAAGTTATTCTTTCACCACCTTGCTGTAAGCTAATGAGTTTACCAACAGCCACCAGTTAATACTCGTAATTAACAATATCTTTGCTTCGGTTTTTTCATGGTTTTCTCTCATCTTATTCATGAATTATAAGGTTACAAGCAGATGCTATACTTAAACCATTATCTTTATTGGGGGATCAGCATCAATGGCGCAATGTTTGTTTAACTGCCCGAACTGCCCATAACTGCCCGAGTCCTTAACCGATTTTGATATTTTTTGTGTAGAATCGAATCAACAGGTTCAGGAATCAAATTTGCAAAAACTTCCCATCGAAACAAAAAAAAAAATTCTTTTTTTAGGTATTACGTTCCGCTCCAATATATGGTGCCAGCGTATCATGCTTAGCGACTGCATCGCCTAGTTAAAGTTTCATGTTTGTTCTGAAAACAAACTTTAGTTGTTTAGCAAGGTTTTGTGGTTCATCGCCATCGTCTCAGCCGAAAGAAGTCCACTGTTGGAAGAAGCCTCTTCAAGAAAAGTATGATTTAGCACATTATCGACGCTTAGCAGTAATAAAACGCTGCTGCCCATGTCATGATCTACGGGAGGTGTTTGGTGTTTAACTCTCATACGAGTCATATCCCTACTAATATTATAAATGTGAATGTATGTTTGTTTGTTCTGCTTTCACGCAAAACCTACTAAAACGATCATCATGAAACTTCGTACATATATTCTTGGAGGTATTAGAAGTAATAAAGGATACTTTTTATTGAAAAAAAAAATATAGCTTAAATGCGGACGAAGCCGCGGGTAAAAGCTAGTATACCATATATATCATATTTCATCTCGTATTATTTGTTGCCTTATAAGACGTCCTTAAATAGGAAGTGCAGGTGTTATTATACTCTGCCTGACGCCACATGGATAATTGTGCAGTGGCACGGCTAACCACATATTGTGGTTAATTAAAACTTATGTTGTAGTGTGTGATCATTTAAAAGTAATCCTTTGTTCACACGCTGAATTCTGTCGCTGGTCAATATCCGACTTCAAGGCGATCACTGTGAATAAAAAAAATCACTCATTGTTTGGGCACTTGTGGGCGTGGTTGTATTGTAATATATCTCTCATATACCAAATAATGAGGTGCAGCTTTTCTCGAAATATGGTCTTATTCTGTGAGCTTCAACCCAAGCGTGGAGATTACACTTAGTTGGGAAGCTTTCGTTCAGCAGTGGACAGAAGCCCCCCACGTCCTGATGACGATAGTCGTAATTTGGCTGATTTTTTTTAGTATTTTAACCAATTTAATAGATTAGGGCTGTTATTTTGGCCTTAAGTGTATAAACATTCAAAGGCAGATTGCGACTCGAAAGTACAAAGGTTTGAGCACTACCAGTATCACTTAGATTAAAAGAGCTTTTTCGAACGGGTTTCTTTCAGCTTTTAGAACAGATAATGGTATTGTTCATGTTAAAGTAACTATCCGAGATCTTACTTAGTTGCAAATTGAAAACATATATGAATTTTAAACTAGACAACTCATATAGGTACAGTCTGTCAGTTAGTTAATATCTTCACTTCTGGGCCATGACCGCTTTATAAATGAAAATGCGGCAGAGAGATAAAGTCATAACTTATCACTTGGGCCCAGTGCGGATTGGTGGGTGATTATGATATTGATCTAAGCACAATTTTTGGATGACATGACGTTGTAATGTTTATTAATATTTGGTTCTTTCACTTTCGCGCACATGACACATTAAAATATTTTTTTACACTTTTACTGAATTAATTGCGCATTTTTTTTTTTAATATTTAATTCCGACGTTTCGTCTTCTTTGGAGGAACTCTGATCACAGGATGACTAAAGTAATTAATGGTCATCATACATACCATCCAATATTTTAATAGGGCACGTTAATTACTGTTAAGTTTATACAAATAAAATGGTTTATTTTGCATTTTACATAAAATCACGACATTTTATTGTAACTCAAATCCAACGAGCTAACTCTCCAATTATGAATAATATGTACAGGACATAACTTCGTAAAAAAACTGAATATTATGTAGTAGCGGTCACCCGCGGCTCCGCCCGCGTGGATGTCGGTTACCGCTGCAAAAAGCCTACCCAGGAAAGACACGGTCAGCAAAATGATTCCCAGGTCAATTCACAGACACAGACACTAACATCGACGACGCAGTCATTATCCGCTGCATAGATTGTCTTTATGAGGATGTTAAAGTTGTTAATGATGAAAATATTTAAATGTAATTAATACTAAGTTTTCACTTCTGCCGGCAGTCCCGGAGTGCAACCCGTTGTTTTAGGGTAGATAACTAAAGCGATTATTGTAGCTTCTCTATAAACAACATTTGACGTTAAATTATTAGTTGCCAATGCGTAAACCATTCTTGTCGTAAATCAATTCCTACTAGTTTGAATTTTCGGCCCTGGGATTTGTTTATCGTTAGTGCGAAAGAAATTTTTACTGGAAATTGGAGCCTTTTGAAGGGTATAGGCAAATCAGTAGGAATCATGGGTATTCTTGGTATATGAGCTAATTCACCAGCTGCAGGGCCGGTGATAATCTTCGCTACTATTAAATTATCTTCTAGCTCCTTTATAAAAAGTCTCGTGCCATTACACATGTTGGGGGGACTTAAATTTCTGAGAAGCATTATCGGCGTGCCAATTTTTAACGACAGTTCATGAGGTGGTAGACCAACGGGGTTCAAAGAATTTAAAAATTCCTGGGGGTAGTGTACTGCGTTCTCGATGTTAGTGACGTCGCGCACGACCGCTGCGTAGGGAGCCGACCTCGCGTCTGAGCCGCGCGGGTACCTTACTCATACATCTAAACTCCCCTCCCGCACGCGCAGGCGGCACCAACGCGGGGGCCTTGGTGACGCTCACTTCGCAACGGGCCGTGCAGCAGAAATCGTATTATTTTAATTTTAAAACCAAACGTCCAATTTTAATCATGCAAATACCAAATATTATCTACATAAACTGTAATTAGTGATGAAATAATTTATTTTGATAAGGATTAATAGCATGAGTAAAATAAATGCATTTAAGTGTAGTCCAAAAATAATTCAAGATTTTTTTAATAAAAAAATGGTTGTTGTGCCTCACTCGACATAGATAGGTATAGTGTGTCGCGGACTTTTTTGTAGATATTTATAAGATCTACAATTAATTAGAACATTTTATGGTTCTATCTTTTATAGTTTAGGCAGCGTAAGCAAAATAAGTAACTTTTCTGGTTGTTTTTTTATACCTTGTGTCCGAAAAACCCAAATACCTTATGGAACCCTATTTTTTTCCAAAATAAAATTTAGCCTTTGTTACTCGTGGATAATGTAGCTTTCGAATGTTAAAAGGTAAAAACGGTCCAGTAGTTTTTGAGCCTATTCATTACATCCAAACAAACATACAAACAAAGTTTTCCTCTTTATAATATTAGTGTAGATTATTTAAAACTGTCATGTTTTTTTACATTTAACAGTTGCGTGCGCCATCGTCAAGGACGAAATTCAATTAGTTCTTTCATGACAATGGCGCTGGCTGATGCAAAAAGTAAACATGGTTATAATCACATTTCAACCATGTCTTCTTATGTGTATTAGTTTTTCGTTGCGTTGATTATTACATATTGATTATACATTAACGTAAAACTAGTATGTTCATATGTGTAAATCTTATTACCTAATAACGATGTGATAACAGAAGGTTGGCACTGATATTACTCATAAGAAAATAAAAACTGAAGACGACATCGTAGTAAACCGGGAATATACGAAATTAATCGCGCTGTCGCCAATCTGGAACAAACTGGAACAGTCCCTTTGCAACACTTTATCTTAAGTGCAACAAAGTCGGATATTCAGATAGAATGACAGTTTTGTATTCAGTTAAATAAAAATAATGGTTTATTTTCTAGACAAGCTTGCATTTCTTATTAAAGCTTATATAATGTATGCAAACCCAAAAATACAAGTTTTCAACTCAAAAAAATGTTCAATTTAAATACTGTTTTTAAAACCTAGGACCAAAAACTTGATAAGATTTCGATTTTGGTAGTAAATAATTTAAAAATCTGTAGAAATTGCAGTCCACAGCGTTAACTGCTCATTAGACACAAACATAGTTTTACGTTTGTACTAATCTGTTCTTATCGATTCTATAAAAAAGTAATTAAGTAAGTACTAATTTGTTTTATGGATTCCATAAAAATCTATTAAAAAATTTAGATAACCGAATTCTTTGATTTTAATCTATGATCGATTCTATATCGTAAAAAATACATCCTATTCATCAAGTGTGTTAATGCAGAATAGTGATTTTCGTACACGTTCTTGAGAACAGATCAAGGCCTGTCAAAAGTAGCTTAACATTAATTTGTATTCTACAACCTGTTATTTTGCATTTTCCAATGAATTTTAGAATTAGTTACAACTACGATTCATATTGTTTTGTAAAATATATAGTAAAATCGGCTGCACTTTATTTCATGTTACGATTTCTGTTTTGACAAATACATTATTGACTTCTCTTTTATTGCGTATTGACAAGGCAATATGGAAGATACAAATATAGGATTTAAAGGTCACATATAACAGAATAAGGTAGGCACTTCTATTTACCAAGACCAAGTTGTTCTTCAGTACAAATATTTAAAGCTAAATTCAATAAAATCGTTTTAATGGCTTATTGCGGTATTTTTTTCCTTGTTTATTCATTGAAGTGAAATAAACATTTGATAAATAATTGTGTCATAGTGTACCTTAATTCTTACAAAACTATGTTGACTACCGAGCTTGTAAGATATTCCCAGAATTAATTAACTCTTGAAACTGGTTCACAGAGTGAGATTTATTGGTTTATTTCATTCAACGTTTCTGTTGTGTTTGTGAGCATCAAAAATAAAATTCCTACTAGATTTTAATGCACTTTAGTCTATGAATAACTACTAAGTATATTATTAGTACCCTTAAGTATATTTTACGTAATTTAAGAAAACCGGATAAATCCATCACGGAAATTCTCGAAGATTCTTTGAAGATGACCGAAATTCATTTCAAAAGGAAGGGATAAAGTTAACTTTGAGTTATTTCGTGAATCCACCCAACCCCATTCGATGAATTTCTGGTTGAACGAAATTGAACATTGAAAGAAACTTCTTATTCAAGTATATTAATATACTTGAATACCATTTTCCTATACATCAATATATGCCATGCCCCATAATGAAATATATATATATATAATGAAAATTTATGAATTTGGAAATTTATTCTTGTTTAACTTATTCCATTATTTAGGAAAAAAACATGATCTAATTACGAATGTGTCTGCACGGCGTAAACTGTCGTATTTTTATTGCATTAACTCAGAAGCTTGATCTCTCTACAGTCTCATGGGACAGTAACAATAAAAACATTACACTTTGTTTGAATATAATATAAAATATTGCGAGCAAATACACACCAACGATTTTTTTATATACGTTAAAATGCCAAGGATGGACGGCGAAGTTATGTGGGACTCTTCTCCTTACTCTCACCCTGTCTAGTGCTTGGTAAAAATATACCCATATAGGCTTGGGACATACTCATAAATATCCTTTGTATATCCTTAACTCTGCTTAATGTCCGGTGGATCTTAAGTTGATGTTCTTTACCTTGGAACTCGGCAAAATTTACATAAAGCTACTTTCAACTTCAAATAACAAAATATTGATTTTTTATTGACTCTATAGAAATTTAATCAACGGCAATATGTTGATATCTCTCAGATAGCTAACATTATTTGTAAAATAACTCTACTGTAATGCTATGGGACCATGACAGTTGCACTAGTGAGCTTAACTCGATTTCAAGATGACTGCATCGTAGGGCTGTGCAGCTTCCATGGATCGGTTCAGTACACTTTGTTCACAACGTTTTCAATTTGTTCATCAGTTAATATTTTCAATTTGTTTTATGGTCTCTTATTTGAAGTACATGTGAGCTTGCTAAACTTTTTTGTGCATGTCGAGGCAGCCTTTAATTAAGGCGTCACTTTGAAATGTGTCTTATAAAAATGTGTATATGCCTGTTATAAGTGATGGTCTTGTTGGCTGTCCCTTACCACCCAGACACGGTGCCCTTAACATCCATACACGATAAATTACAATTTACACAATTTACATTAAATTAGTGGCCAACTTCATCCTGCTGGTTTATTCCATGTCGCTTTTGCGGCCAACTTCAACATGATAATTTTGTGTCACAACTTCAACATGATAATTTTATGTCGCACTATAAATTTCACTCTCATAATTTTTTCATAACGCGCCTAAAGAAGTATAAGTTCAATAAATAAATAAATCCTTCATGAATTAAGTAACAAAGGTTTGCATATTTTTTGTAAAACTCCTAAGTCCTCGTCTTAGGACCGATTTTAATTGCTATCTGACATACCCATAGAACGCAATACTTCTAAGCAACGCATCTCCTTTTGGGGAGAAGTAACGATATAAAAATTTGGAAACCACGACAAACTAATCATAACTTAAATACATTGTTATAAAAGCATACAATACAATTATATATCAGCGAATTTTCTTGCTCCAGATTCATTTCTTAGAAACTAAAATGACACACATTCCGCCACGCCCCGAAATTTTCCCATTATTAATTAATACACCAGCATAGACAGGCTTGTTGACTGGGGAGGTGAAGCGATGAAAAGCTTTTTCGTTAATTTCTGTCGGCGACTATAATGAACAAAAGACTTACTCAAACTTCCTTTAATAAACCACCGTCACAATAGGTGCAACCTGGCAAAAACTTTGGTATAAGAAAGTTTGGATTGTGGTTTATTATTTTGTATTTAATTATTTCAATATTATAAAATAAAATAATGTTATATATTGTTACATTTGGGGAAAGATATCCTTTCTTCTTTCGTCAAAATTGGTTCATCAATTTCGCCGTGAAAATGTAACACATATAAAGAGAGTTACTTTCACAATTATAATATCAGTAGGGATGAGCATTTACAAAGCGATCATCGAAAGAAAACAATAGCCATAACCTCGTAAGTCCTGCATCGTCAGATTTTATAGCGAGAAGAAACCGCAGGAAACTCCCTAAAGGCTGTTCTTTTTATGAACCCATTAATTACGTATTACAGAGTTTGTTAATTTGAAGAAACTTTTCTTGCGCTACTTAAGTACCTATGTAAGAAAAAGTTCTTAAAATTTTAATAAGGTAGTATTTTTGTTAAAGAGAACGTGAAGATTTGGAGATAACTCAAAAATATTATATATTACAAAATTTTCCTGTGCACACACTATTATGCATATTATTCAAGTAAGGCAATAGTTTGTGTAATAATTAAAAAAATATTTTTAAAAATTAAATTAATTAAATTAAAAAAATATGACAGAGAAATAAACATTGGGCTTATTTTTGTTAATTTAAAATACACACTTTTGCTCCTTATTTCCTTTAGTCGTGACAATATAACGACTATTTTAGGACACTAATTTGGAAAGAAGACTCATGATAAGAAAATGATGAAAAAAAAATTGTAAACAGTATGAGCATTTAAGTGATATAGGATAGAATTCACAAAAGAGGTGTTTATAAATAAAGAGCCTAATTACTGAGACAATAAGCGCCTAATTACCATAAAGTTAAAGCACATGCATCGACTTCACAACACACATGTTAAACTTACATTTTAAATTAAAACTACACTTAAGAGTTGGTTGAATTATGTCGAAAACTTCGCGGAATGAAATAGGTTTGAACTAAACTAAATTCCCGCATAGTCCCGGGTGTTTCACAGTTGTCCGGGATCCCTGGAGCGTGCACATTTCAGGGATCCCTGTTGAGTAGGGGAACCCAGAGATTTCTCCGTAATTAATTACGACGTGCCGTATGATAGCGGGTGCATAGGTATGTCATAGTGTAGCCGAGAGAGGTGTGTCAGTTGGGCATATCTATTTCTGCTGATTGATAATGATAGTGTTAACTTAATATTTTTGTTTGACGTATTGGAAATGATAATCACTTATATGAGAATTTTATTTTAAAACAAAATTATAATTTTGTTTGAGCTGTTCGTACTACGAGTATAGTAAAGTTAAAACACACTATGCATGCAACCATTGGTGGTGAGTCCTAACTTCACTTCGTGTCTCTCGTCTTCACGTCCATTGTGTCGTCTGGATTTGTCAAATGACGATAACCAAATTACAAAGTTGGACAAAAACTAGAAGCGACTCACACAGAGTGTAGTCGACGGTCACGTCGTAAGTTGTAATATCACGTTTTGCTAGTTACTATAAAATAATTTTGGTAATTACTTATTAAAGTTAGGAGGTACATACTTCAGGTGTTTAGTGAGGGTAATTATTTCAATTGCATAAAAGTTTGGAGTGTCAAGGTTAGTAGTTTTCTGTGTTTTTGCGCTTTTTTATGTTATGTTTTATACTTATTCAGTAAATTGTTTAAAATTATTAATGAATGTATATATTTTTACAGTCACAATACCATATTTCTATTAGTTTTAAAACAGGTAGGATTCGAACCCACTACCTTTCGCTATCCAGGCAAGTACTCTGATCTCTGAGCTACCGAGATGCTGGCAGATACGTCGAAATCTACAAACTTGTTTCAACTTCTACTACGAGCTAGTATCATTGCATCAATGAATATTGGCTACCTTCAACATTGAAAGTAATATTTTTACAAATATCTAACATTCTATTAAGATGGAATTTAGTTAAATTTAAATAGTATTCGCAATAGAATTTAATTAAATTAAATCTCATAGTTATTTTTCCAGGCAACATACTCCTGTAAAACACAACTATAAGATTTTATTTAATTAAATTGCAATTAGTAAACATTATGTGTAAAAACTTTATCATATTTTTAATTTAAGCTTTTGCTTACAATTGAATTTATACAATTCTTTTTTATAATCTATACAAACAGTGAGAGGTGCAAGCTTCATTCTGTTAGTGCTACACTATGTTCAAGTATTTTGTCGTGTCTGAGGTTTACGATAGTTTGCACATTTCATTTTAGTGCGCTGCGATTTTCTGTTTCGAATGTTTTCCCAAATAATTTTCATCAGGGAAACTGGGATACGATTTAGTAGCTTATAATAAGTTAAAATTCTTCTTTGCATATTATGTTATATGACTTGTGGTATGGACGGAGAAGAATTGTAAATAGCTATGATTTTTTAAGAAAATATTATTGTTATTATTTCCCCATTTACCTCTTTTTAATTATTGTGTAAATACACATACAAATTCAAAAAATAAATTATATACCATTAAATTAATAAATTTAGAAGTTCATAATTGCTAAATAATACAAATAAATCACATTTCTTAAATAAATTGTAATGAAAAATAACCTACGCATTAAAGAAAATAAGAATAGAACTGAAATAAAATATAAATATTACACAAATATTAATATCACACATTAACACTGTAATTTTATTTTTCTAAAACAAATTTAGTAAAATGAAATTTTTTTTTTCTCGACTGTCTAGGCAGCTTAGATTTTTAAAATGAAACGGCTCATACATATAAAACTTCAGATATTGAAAAAAAAGGTTCGAATGTAAATTAACGACACAGATTTGCTATTCAGTTTGGGTTGCGAATTTAATGAAAACATATCATCTTTACAAAAAAACGATACAAATAAGCAAGGCAGTTTAGGTCCCAAATTGAATCGCAATAGTAGTTTCGGTAAACCGTCTGTCATCCCATTTGTTGCGGTTGTTCAAATTACAAAGTCTAGGAAGCAATCAAGGATTTAGATCAGCTGGGATTAGCTATCAACTATAGCACATATTCTAAGCTATTCGGGTTTTATTACTGATGTGAAATTATTGAATGTTACCAACAAATTTGTAATAAGAAGTAATTTATGTTATTGATGTCTTGACGTAAACAACACTTTTGAGTACTCTACAACTACGTCCTCATATTTCTGTAACACAAAATATTATATAACTTTTTCATCCTAATAAACTTTGTGTGTACCCTTTGATAACTAGATTAGATATTATTTACGTACAGTCATGAGAAATATGATGTTTACACCGTAGAACCATATCACATTACATCAATTACTTTTTTCTATATTGTTGTTTAAATTCGAGTCTATTTAATGTGAAATGATTCTACGGCGTATAGATATATCTTATTGCTTTTAACTATACCATAAGCTTTTAAAGTGCTTACCGTGGTAGTAGTGTGAGTTTGCCCATTTCATACGCATATTCACACACAACAGTTTTATGTACTGTATAGCCTAAATATATATATATTTATTTAAATAATTTTCTTTTCTTATTTCTTTTCTTTCATATTAAATGTGATATCTTACCGTACCAATCTTTAAACTTTAAATGGAGTGGAGCCTTCCCAAGATGCTATTGCTGTACTTAAAATGGGCATCGACCAATAAAAACTTTTATATCAATTAGTGTGTACGCGCACGTATGATACTGATGGGTGCGTGGTCAGTTAGAGAACTTTTAAAATAGGTACCTATTTCTTCAGAGATACCCACAATTTGTGACATAATGTAACTAAAATTATTTTATTTTTAAATAAAAATTTTAACTATTGTAAAAATCGGGGCATGACAGTGCACGATTTGTATGTAATTGCGATTTCGTTATTGTGATAATTAATTAAATCAAAATAAAAGAAATATGTTTTTTGGATAAAGAGGTTGGTTTTTTAACCGTATTTATTTGTATTTCCATGTTATTACAATTCGTCCCTCAACGCTTTATAAGACAAAAGACAAACTTTGTCATTTCATAAAATTAACAAATTATAAAAATGAAACTTTCAAACTCACAATCTTCAGAACTAGATCGTTTTAATATGCCCAGAGTTGCTAGGACTGCGATATCGCTGAAATAAATTAATCGTATTACAAATAGACAAAACTAAATCACCTTTGTGGGCGAGCAATGAATGAGTTTTAAATTAAATCAAAGAGTTCCTGAGGGACAAGAGAAAATTGAATCCGCCTGGCTATCCTGATTCCAGTGTAATAGGGATATTTAAATTAAGTTCTGTCGCAATCGCGTTTTGAACAGGAAGTCGTGAAATATTATTCACTTAGGAGAAATTGTGAGAGTGTTGAGTAGGTGTGGACAAACTGATAGACTTGTTTTAGGATATTGTCTTCTAATAATCAGGGTATAACCATCAATTGACTAAAATAGAATTCCTAATAATTATTATTCTTTATTTGTGGCTTGCACGATTTGTGCATTTGGCTAGTGTCAAGTAAGTATCATTGTCAGTTGTTGGGTAATTTCCTAGGTTTCAGTAAAGATGTGGGGTTTTACTGAAACTTTCTGGTGGCCTTCTTGAGAGAGTGCGAAAATACACCTTCCACTGTTTTATTTCACTTGCCACCCACCATTATTATATACTAATATGAACCACAACATAAAATTTAACAAGGAAACCAAAACCATTAAAGTGACGCTTCGCGCTCCCGCCAACAAGTCGAATTCCTAATCTCGTAGCAAAAAGGTTATTATTTTTTTTTATTAATTTTTTCATGACCATGGATACAAAGTCCTTCAGTCGGTAGCAAAAAGGTAAGCAATGGTATTGCCACTCCAGAAAAACATAATATATATTAAATAGTATAACAAAATATTTACATACTTAGGCGGTAAGAATAGCATTATGTGATAATAATTTTAGTAGATTTTTTAAGATACATTGTACACAATGTTGTGACATGTTGTTAACCAATGTAAGGAACATTTATAAGAAATTTCAATTTGATTATTTAAATAATACTGACAATACCTAATTGATAATTGCCAATCTCATTCGAAATGCAGTTCTTTTCATATAGAATAATCAATTTATTTTATGTTATTTTATCGCTGATATTTTAATATTTACAAACTTATAACAAATAGAAAGTATAGACGGAATACCACGAAAATATGGTTTGATAATACATATTGTATACATATGTGTATGTAAACCAACCTAAAATCAAAACGTGTCTCCATTTTGCTATATACATATACTTTATTGAGGCTAGACTTAGTATATAGCGTCATTCGTATACACTTCTGATTTGGTTAGAAAAAAATTAACAGAATGTTTTGAACATACGTAAAATCACTTTGATAATGAGGTTTCTTAGTTCAAGTTTTGCTAAAAGATTTTAAGTTTAGTATTATGGTATTCTTTTAATTCCTAGGTATGTCTGTCATCATGGATATAAGGAAATATTCTCTTTGCATGAAAACTGTATATAATAGTTTTTTTTTATATTTAATGAAAAAGAAAATTCTAAACGAATTACTTAAATAAAAAATTTCCAAAAAAATATTATTGTTTAAGACACAAATTGTTAGAAACCCGATTAAGTTAAGTAAAAAAGTTAGTTTATCACTTCGGAGCTTTGCTAGAAACGAAGTTTTGAGAATAATTGGGGATAATCTCTAATAACTTTTAAGTTAATTTGATTTCAAACTAAAAGACTCTTCAGGCATTTGGAAATATATATTTTAAACAACACTACTAAACTAGTAAGCATAACCTCTTCAGAAGTTAAAAGCACCAGTATTATAGAAATATGTTATTTTTGCTACAGATCTTTGAGTTTGTCAGCAACATTGCAAATACCAATGACTTTAAGATCTGCTACTGTACATCATTACGAGCATATTAATTTTCAAATTCCCTTTATTCGGTTTCTAAAAACATAATGATTCACATAAAACAAAATATTCAATTAAAAAATCTATTTGAAAAATTATAAATGTCAACAATATTTAAATTTCAGATTTACTCTACTATTATTGGGTGCGTTCGGCAGAAAGAAGCGATTGACGGCGCTCGCTAGCGCTGAAAACAAACTATACAATTTTCGGCAAGGACACGTTTTCTAACTTTCGCAGCGCTGACGTTTTCCGCCATTTTTTAGATAAGTTTGTTTACAAACTTAAGTTAACCGGTGGTTTTGTGCAATAATAAAAATAATAGTATTAATCTAGTCTTCTTCAATATTGTCATTCACTAAATTGTTAAATATTATTCATAGTTTAAAACTTTTCACTGCATTTGATAAAAATATATTTAATTGAGGTTATGTTCCCCAGTGACCGCTAAGTTTGCGTCTCTAACAGAAAATAGTCATTTAGCGCTCACTGGTAAGCGGTCGCCATTTGCTTTTTTTGCCAAACGTACCTAATCTTTCAGTATCTGAAATACAAGTATTTACTCTATGGTTGACACCATTTATTATCTCTGTGATAACCATAGAAATGTAAGCATCATGGCCGCATAACTTGTATGATACTTCTACGTCCATAGCTTCAAAGCTCGCCAATAGTTAGCTGCTTAAAGAAAATCGATTGACAACCATTACAGATAAAATACTGAGGCCTGACTATCATCGCTGAGCGGAAAGCATTTTCGATTGTCAAAAAGAGACATAGCTATACGTAGTCTAGTGGCGTCTCACTTCTACAGTAGAACTTGTATCGAAATAAGGAGACAGAGGTAGAATTTCCGATCTTTTTCATCTTTGTCTATTAATAAATGGATATTTGGCCAAATTTATGTAATATTATATTTTGCTGAAGCCAATACATTTTTTGTTTTTAATTTGTCAACGTCATGAAACCTGACAAAGACACGCGCGCCCTAGCTCAAGACTTGACCCGGTCAGCCTCCCATTGATGAGATGACACAGTGGAATGTCCCCGGACACCGCCCTATATTACATCCTGATTGGGTCCTCATAATGCCAATCAATTTCACTACTTATTACTATAACATTAAGATTGAGTTATATTATTACGTTAACACTGTTATTTTGATTTCAAACATCGAATGTGCTTATTACTTAAACCAATAAAATCTTTTCCACCAGATCACGATACGTATCATATCATCGTACTCAACCTACCGACGGCCTTCGTGGTCGAGTGGCTCACCTATTCATGGTAAAGTCACTCCGCGGTTCCGGGTTTGATTCCCGGCCGGGCCAATTAGTAAATAATGTTTTCTATATTGGCCTGGGTTTCTTTTTTGTGGTACTATCGTCGTTTCTGAATTCCATAACGCGAGTGCTTTTTCTACTCAACTTGGATTCAAAACCAAGTATGTGATGTTGTCAATAAATATTTAGTTCTTCCGCGCACATTACACATTAAAAAAAATAACGTTTTACCGGATACTGGTGCATTATCCTAATTATATTATGGCAATACTTTGTGTGTCTTTGTTACCATATTGTCAGTAAAAGCCTAAGAATAACATTCATAACACTGAGTTATGACTTGATTTCCTATTTTAAGCGAAATTATCTTTATGATTGATACTACAATATCTCAATTATGAAACAATAATTTGCCGGTTTTTTACAACACAGCAACGCGTGGCCGAGTCAGCTAGTTTATTTTCAATCCTGACTTATCGACTTCTTTATAGGAGACGTGATCACAGGACGACTAAAGTAATGGTCAGTGGCGGATTTACCAGGATGCAAAGGAAGCAATTGCTTGGGGCCACGCTTGGAGAGGGGCCCCAAAATTTGAAAAATTTTTAAAACTTATTTGAAAATGTAAAAATAATTAAAAATATTAAATTTTTTTGAAATAAAATAAAAATGACATTGACATTATCAATTCTTCGATGGGCCAAGAAAGAGTCAGTGATTTAAGCCTACTGTTTATCGAAAAAGACAAGCTTCGAGAACTTGACTTTGATGATATTATTAATCAATTTGCGACTGAAAAAAGTAGAAAGAAGTTGTAATGGAGATGGTTCAAATAATAAATTGATTTTGCAAAATTGATCTGTTTTTTGTTATTCAAAAAGAAGAGGGGGGGGGGGGGTTATATTAAAACGAGGGCCTCAAAAATCAGTTGTTGCTTGGGGCCCCGTCTGAGGTAAATCCGGCATTGGTAATGGTCGTCGTACATGTTCTTATCACATTATTTTAATCGGGCAACTTCCTAACTGTTATATTTATACAAATGAAAATTGTTTTATTTTGCGTTTTCGTCTACCACCAGTTCGAAAATTGGGAGTCTCTTCCGAGAAGAATTGGCCAGTATCCGATTAAAAAATGTTTTATTTCAATATCATATACTCGTATATTCATATCTAACACATTAATGTCTCCACACTTTAGGGAAAATGGGCCATAACTTATTACGCGGGCCCAGTGCGGATTCCTGGGTATTAAGGAATTCAGATGTAGCCTAGACTAATGACTGAATGTGTCTAGTAAACCACGGCAGGTTTTTGTGTATGTCAGCCCCATCATATATTCTCAATTACATCAACCACAATGCCTTAGAATTAGAATAAAATAAGACCCTAAATGATAATTATAATTGTATTATATATACGAATAGATTTCACTGTTCGGCCAGTTTCAGAATTGAAGGTGGTAAATTTTTGATCACCCATCCCAAAAGTGACCGTTGAAAAAGTTGCTACACATCCGCAACTATAGGTCAGAAACACCATCCCTTACGCCCTATATAACACTGACGTTTCGACTCCCTTTTATACATACAATACAACAGGATAACTAGATGATACAAAAAGCTCCTGAAAGTTAAATTATTAGGAATTCAATTAGAACATGAAAATTAACTCATTTCATAATCCAGTAAACGTGGTTCTTTTCATCTTTGTAAATATAATTCTTCTGTATGTGTATATGTCACTGCACGCCACCTAAATCGTTGGTCCAATTTTAATTAAAATTCTTATGTGTTTGAGGGCTTTGCGGTTAAGGAGGATGAAGTCTGCCAGATTCGTTAGATTATCATATAAGATTACAAATATATACGTAATACCATTATATATCATGATATTGTATATTTTTCGTTCATCTACATTATATTATGACGATACTTTGTGTGGTTGTTACCATACCAGCAACGCGTGGCCGAGTTATACCAGCAACGCGTGGCCAGGTTAGCTAGTATAAATAATTATATAAGTATAAGACATGTACACTGTTCTGAACCCTTGTGTTCAGAACAATGTACACTAAAGCTGAGGCACTTGTGTTATGGAATTCAGAAACAACTACGGTACCACAACACCCAGACCCAAGACAATATAGAAAAGTTCGTTGTCTACATTGACACCGCCGGGGATCGAACCCGGGAACTAGGAGTGGCATTACAATAAAAATCTGTATGCAAGCCACTCGATTACAGAGGTCGTCCAATTATGGAATAATATAATGAGAACAACCAAATAAGACGAGGCTCGCTAGTAGTGAATCTATAATTTAAGATCACAGTGGTTTGTGTGTTTGTCTCGTCTGTCCGCTCTTTTTCCCGCTCTCTTTCTATTGTATACGCGTTACCATAGTGCCTAAGAATAACATTCAGGAAGGCTAGGAACGGTTAGCTATATGTGTAGTCGTAGAACCGAAACGTTAGCGCGATTCATGTCGGTACAGCGACATCTATAACTGAGACACAACAACGCGTGGCCGGGTCAGCAGCAACGCGTTAACCGCAAGTAGTTCGTCTACCGGACGCTAGTTGGCGCTAACGGAAAAATATTAAATAATAGAAAAAATTTAAAGAATTTTGTCCACCCGTGCGAAGCCGGGACGGGCCGCTAGTCTATTATCTAAGAACACAAATTTGTTGTTTGTGTGTTCATCTGTCCGCTCATTTTCCCGCTCTTTTTCCATTGTATACGCGTTACCATAGCAACGCGTTGCCGGGTCAGCTAGTTTTTTCAATTATCATTCATCTTTTAATTTGAAAGTATAAGAACTAAGTAATTTTCTGTACCTACTTATTTTAAACGAAGGTAATCAGTGATAAAATATATAAACAAGATTTATTAAACTAAAGTATAATAATACTTTAGTTTCGTTCACTAATAAACACACACACAGACACACACACACACACACTAACCAAATACATCCAAACAAATCATTCTAACAGCTACATTCTGCCAAGAATAACTTGAAATGCATAACTTGAATTTTTTCTTTAAATATAATGAAATTCAGTTTCTAAATTTTGTTTTGTTATTATATTTGTGATCTACTGTTGTCCACAAAGGAAGTAGCGGGTCAATCCCAACACAAGTATCTTTTGATTACTTACAGGGAATGACTCAGCCAAATATTGTTATAAGATTACTTGAATAAATGCATTTTTTATTTTATTTTACTAATAGTTAAGAAGCCATATAATTGTTAAGTAAACTAGATATTTTAACGAAAAGAATTCTTTGGTGTTTTTGGAGTCATATTGACAACTTTGTATAAAATAAAAATCTCGATATAAATAAAAAGAGCATGATTTATATTCTCTCAACTTTCTTGTGAAAGATAACATGGTAACGTCGACTTTAATCTTATCGCAAATGAAGTAACGCCAAAATTTTATAATATTGGCAAGGCTGGTATCGCTTGGGTTTTATCAAAAGGTGCTTTTTATATACGGCTTGGATATTTCATACCCAATTTTACCCTTAAAGCGACGATATTCTTAAAACGTTGTTTCGTTGATAATCTAAGAAGGGAACCATAAAAAATGGTTTAGAAAAAGCCTTAAGAATCTTTTTATAATCTATGCTTAAATTATATAAAGGGCGAGCGTGTTTTGTTATTTGTAGCTGTGGATTTTTTTTCTTTATTTGTGGCTGCACGATTTGTGGATTTAGCCAGTGTCAAGTAAATATAATTGCCAGTTCTTGAGTAATTCCTTATTTAATTGATGAATGAATAGTAAAATATTTTTTTTCTAGATTTCAGTAAATCTGTGGGGTTTTAATGAAACCTCCCCGTGGACTTCTTGAGAGAGCAGGAAAAGACAACTTCCGCTGCTTTGTTACACTTGCTAGCACTCTTGTATGTTCACAAACACTTATTGGTTAATAATCCACCATTATTGCACACTAATATCCACAACAACACAAATTTCAACATGAACAACACAACCACCAACGTGACGCTTCCCGTTCCCGCCAAAAAGCCGTGGAATGAATTTAAAAAATTGTTTCACCTAAAATACAGTCGACAGCCTATACAAAACTGTAAAGTTTCTCAATTCGATTTTCAACTTAAAGTCCAACACGTAGAGTTTAATGTTAAATGAGAAATGTAACAGTTTGTGATAGATTGACGTGCTGTTGTCAAAAAGGAAAAACTATTTATGGTGTTAGATGGTGTTAGGTAAAGTGGTAATAAATGCTTCTATGATATAAATGAATTCATTGGCTATATTTAATAATGAATAATTATATATATATATATATATGATATTTTAGTAATTTAATCGACTTCATTTTTAGATAATTTGACATCAATTTATGAAATTTTTTGACATTACATTGTTTATAATTTTATTACTATTGCCAAGTTTATTATATCGCTATCAAATTAAAATTAAGTAATAATTAATTTATTGATTTATTAAATTTAAATAATTTTAAGCAATGTATTTAGTTTCCAATACAATTGTTATTTTTTAAGGAATAAACAAATAAAATGAATGAATAAAATTAATAGTAATTAGTAAGACAATGCTGTTGATAAAAAATAAATCATTTTACATTACTTGCACCTAAATTAAAACTGTTGTTTTAGAAAGATAAAGCCAAATGATCAATAAAAATAACCTCTTAATGTTAATTGAACATTCTTTATATAATTGGCTAAGCTATTAAAATATATTTTCAAATTAACTTTTACAGCTAGCTTAATCGAGATTAACGTTCAGTCGGTTCTATTTTCTTGTTTATGTTAATTCTTGTTTAAAGTAATTAAATGTTTTCGTGAAAGTCGTCCTCAGTATTTTTTTTATATGATTTTACAGTTTTCATAGATTATGCGATACCGTTCCATTTTCAAATTTGTCACAACGTCTACAAACAGTCATTTGGCGGTATTTTGTAGCGATAATGGGGCATCTAGACATCTAGCCATAAACGTCGTTAAGAAAAATCTTTTTTAGTGTTGAAAAAGTTATAAAGGATTAAAAATCAAAAGAAAGAAATGAGACTGTGCACTACTTACTACTAATTTACGATATTTTAAAAATAATTCACGGATTTTATTAAAAAGTCAATGTGTCATATAACTTGCAATTTAGCGTAGCTATGTAAATTTGGAATGTATCTATGTGTTTATAATTAGATTAAGGAAAAATGTCATTTTAAATAAGATTTTTTCAAAAAAAGGTCAAAAGGTGGCCGATTTGATCTTCGATAACGCTATAACTATCCGTTTCCCAAAATATATTCTCATAGTAAAAAAAAAAGATTTAATAATAAATTAAGGATGAATTGATTGGTATCGTTTTATTAGCTTTGTATAACAATTTGTATAACAACAACACTAGAGAAGTGAGATAGCCAATTGTTAGAACGAAAATTTTGGAAGTGACATACCTTTATTATATATTACTGAGGTTGACATTTATTTAGTTATTGGTAACTGACCTTCTTGAATAACCCGTCTTTTATTAGGTATGCTTTTAAATAATGATTTACTTTTGTATTTTTAAATAATGATTAACTCCAAATGTAGATACAAGAGTGTGAAACGGACAATAACGAACATAAACTCTAAAACGTATGGCATATCATTTATATTACAAGTTCACAATTTCACAATGAAAACGATGTCCATCAGAGTTCAACAACTTTTTAAATGACTTAGCTATTATGTTTTGTCAATTTGAAACACAAAAAATCTCAACGGAACTAACACGTCGTCAAAGGATAACCATAAATCTTCCTAATCCCGACGCCAAAAGAGGTTTTAAAGCAATAAAAAACAATTGACAAAAGCTAATGCGATCGTTTTTTGTTACAGATCGGTGAAAAAAAGAAAAATGGTTACGTCATAGCGCGACCTCATATGCGCGACCAACGATGTGAAACTATGAACAGATCTAGTGCTGCCCTCACATGATTTCTATAAACAACTTCACACATTCAACGACTAATACTAGCACTCCACTACATTTTGAAAAACAAGCATTCGTTTACCATAATGAAAATGACAGTTACCAGCAGACAAATGACAGTCTGTTCGAATATGACTATGAGCCGAATGGTACGTTCGAAAATACAAATTTCACAAATTCAACCTTCGATATGTCGAACGGGAATTTCACCGAATATGCTGAGATCCCGTATTACATAAAAGCGACGTCTATGACGTTTTGCATAGCTATCATGTGTTTGGGTGTGATAGGAAATGTTATGGTGCCAATAGTGATATTAAAGACAAAGGACATGAGAAATTCGACCAACATTTTCTTGGTGAACTTAAGTATAGCGGATTTGATGGTGCTTCTAGTCTGCACGCCGACGGTTCTCGTGGAGGTTAATTCGAAACCTGAGACTTGGGTGTTGGGTAAAGAACTATGTAAGTAAACAATCATCTATTTTTTGCACAGTTTTTTTTTGTGGCACTAGTTATATCACTAGATTTTACTCATATTTTTGTATTTGCTGACAAAATATAAAAATATATGTATGACTTTTACGAGGATAAAATGTAGCTAACACCTGATTCAAAATTTTACCAAAATCAGTACAGTTGTTTTAGCAATATAGATATCAGCCATATGAATGGTGTATTTTACGTTGTAAGTAATTTTATGGAGTTAGAAGTCATAATCGAATGCATGAACTAGATTCTGAAGCAAAAATTTTATATCGATGAAAGAAAGGACAAATCAATATTGTCACTGAAATCTTAGTTGACGCACTTATTTTTATATACAACTCAGTCGTAGACCAACGGTTAAGATGTCAACTTTAACTCAAGCGGATCGGGTTCGTTGCTCGCCAATGTAGTCGGACTCGTGTATCGAGGGTTCCGTACAAACCTATAAGTTTATAAGTAAAAGTCAATTATTAAAAATATTTTTATTATACGATGTAACTAAAAATTTAAGGTTTTCGCAATTTTTCCTTTATCTGTGCTATAAGACGTTGTTTCGTACCAAATTTCAGGATTCTGAGTTCACGGAAAGTATCCTGTAGGTTTTGATTCCCTTACCTTACCTTGAAATTTGCGGCATAAACGGCTGTATATTTTGATTGCGTTGACTTAGAAGTTTGATTTTTTCACAACTCCAAGGGACAGTAGACATGAGTATTCGATATTAATTACAGCTTGATGCGATATTAATTACAGCTCCACGCGTTCCTGAGAAAAAGGATCTCGACAGACAGACAGACAGACGGACGAACGGACGGACGGACAACAAAGTGATATTATAATGGTTCCGTTTTTTCTTTCCGAGGTACGGAACCCTAAAAAGAAATTAATTTGTCATTTGCTTTTTTCTTAATGATATTCCAATGATGGTGACGTTTCCCAACTTTCGTGATCAATCAACGTGTGCTATAAATATCTTATAAATGTTGTAGGTATAATTAAACAAACATTTGGTGACGGGTAGTAGATACAAGGGGCTCAAGGTAGCACAACCGAAATCAGTTTCGACATGTATCGAAACTTCAACATTATCAAAAGAATCGGAGGCGTGGTTGTTTTTTACACACGTATTTTATATCTTATAGAAATATTGCATTGTGAATGCAAAAAATTAAATAAAAACATAATTATAGCTGGTTCCATCTTAATTGATTGTTTAATATTTGTAAAAATATTACTTTCAATGTTGAAGGTAGTTAGCGTTCAACATTGGTGGAACGATACTAGCTCATAGTAGAAGTTGGAATACGTTTGTAAAATTCGACACGTTTGCCAGCGTCTCGGTAGCTCAGCGGTCAGAGCAGTCGCCCGGATTGCGAAAGGTCGTGGGTTCGAATCCCATCTGAGGGCTCGGAGGCGTGGTTGTTTTTTACACACGTATTTTATATCTTATAGAAATATTGCATTGTGAATGCAAAAAATTAAATAAAAACATAATTATAGCTGGTTCCATCTTAATTGATTGTTTAATATTTGTAAAAATATTACTTTCAATGTTGAAGGTAGTTAGCGTTCAACATTGGTGGAACGATACTAGCTCATAGTAGAAGTTGGAATACGTTTGTAAAATTCGACACGTTTGCCAGCGTCTCGGTAGCTCAGCGGTCAGAGCAGTCGCCCGGATTGCGAAAGGTCGTGGGTTCGAATCCCATCTGAGGGCTCGGAGGCGTGGTTGTTTTTTACACACGTATTTTATATCTTATAGAAATATTGCATTGTGAATGCAAAAAATTAAATAAAAACATTATCAAAAGAACTTCATACTTGAAATGTTGTATCGTTATTTTAGGATTCATTGGAATGATAATACTTATTTCTTAATATTTTTTTACCACAAAAAGTTAATTTGTCTTAGACAGGCCGGGAACGGACGCGCTATCCGTGCAAATACCTTTCAATAAAGCTACGGCGATCTTGAAAGACCCCTTGAATTTTTCAAATTGATTTTTTAGCTAAATAATTATCATCGCCATTACACAATGACAAAAATTCTCATCAATCAATGATGTTCACTGATACCGGATGTCAAAAGAAATGGGGAGTTTTACCATAATCTCTTTGTTTGGCTGCCAGGTTGGAGATTACAGCAAAAGGCCATGATTAAAAAAAAAATCTTCTGCCCATTTTGTGGTTTACTAGCGGTGATTTCCTCCAATATCATTAGTCGCGTTTTACGATCCCTTAAATGTTATGGGTTGATGCTATTGTATTCAGCCGGATAACATATGACAAAGAATCATTCTAATAAAAGTTACCTTGTTACTCATTTATTCAGAATTGGTGTTTGGTATTTTAAATAATAATAATTGTAGTAATGCCATTCAATAGAATCTCGAATAGGTGAGTTGAGTTGAGAATTAAATCAATCGAATAACTTTTTTCTTATTAAAATTCAAGATTCGTATATTTTTTAACAATTTGTCTATGATGACATCCCATCAAGTCAGTTAACCCATTAAATACAACATAAATATAGACAAATAAGAACAATTTTAAATAACTATTTATTAGTATTTAAATTTATTTTTGTGAATTTTTTGACTATACCAAGTTTTGTTATACAACAAATCTTGTTAATATAGTATCACTTGTACAGAGACATCATATCGCAATAAAGGTAAGGTAAATATACATATTAATATTATAAATGTGAATGTAAGTGTATTTGTTATGCTTTCACGCAAAAACTAATAAACCGATCATCATGAAACTTCGTACATATATTCTTTGAGGTGTTAGAAGTAACATAGGATACTTTTTATTGAAAAAAAAATGCGAAACCTCTGGTAAAAACTAGTAGAGTTATAAAACTTTCACGCTTACAAGTAACGAGCCATTAGTTTTCTTTTATTCGTATATTCAATTTTCTATTTTTTATATTATTCATAACAAAATAAGAGCCAGAGAAAATATTTTTGAAGTGAAAACTTCTTTAGCGGTGCTGTGTACTTTTTTTGGAATGGGTAAAAATTTCTAAACTCGCGTCAGGACACGTGACCTGATCGAAAATTCGTAAGACGGCGCAGAGCGCTTGCGCGAGTGTGCTTGTTGTCATGTTTGTGTACGATAGCGCAATAAATGAAAATTGCATTTTACCACATAAATGATAGTACTTTTATAATTATAATTAAAGCAATTCGTGCGAAATTATTCCCTCACCATTACAAAATATCAAAAATGCACAATCATTAATGTTCATGTTTTCACTTCTGCCGGCATTCCCGGAGTGCAACCCGTTTTATTTTTTTTTCTAGTATTTTTCTATTATAATGATTTATCTTATGAGATCGCATTGAAAATGCATAAAATATATAAAATTATAAAACTAAAATGGCTGTTTCATCTTAATCGATTGACCAAACATTTGTAAAAATGTTTCTCTCGAATACGAGAGGATGTTCCTTTCATTGATGAAACAACGCTGGCCTACAGCGTAAAATCAGGAACGTACTAGATAATTTCGACGAGTGTTTACAAGGCTCGGTAGCTCAATTGGGAGAGCATTGGACCGGATTTCCAAAGGTTGCGGGTTCGATTCCCGCCTGAGAATTCACTTGTGACCCGAGTCGATTTTTTCTAGTATTTTTCTATTATAATGATTTAAAAAGAGCCACTCAAAATTTTACATAATTTTTCTAAATACATATTATTTGTCTGTCAGTATATACAACGTATTTGGTCCATTATTTATTTACTCTGTGGTAAAGGTCTGGGTTAGAACTCTGACAATTTTTCGTTTTATATTTGTTTTATTAGCTATGTCATAATTTATTTTTATGGTTTGACTTTTTTTAAGTTTAATTAAAAAACAGCTTTTATCAATGTCCCATTTTTAAGGTGTTGTGTCGTCTAATTTAGTAGCTATATGTTACTTATATTGCTCGAAATAAAATAAGCGAATGGTTTTTATTCTCTTCATAAGAGTTATATTCCCCTATTTCGTTATTCTCATTTACTTTGTCTTATTTTTTCATTGAATATTTACTAATACACTTTTTTAATGGTAATTACGGAATTTTATTTATGTTATTATATACTACAAATATAAATTGTTCTATTGAAAAAAGAATAACTTTTATACTGGTGCCACCTTTATACCCTTCACGACAGACGGGTCCCCTGCTAGGGGGCGCCACTAGTAAGAACAGTTGTATTATTTTATTTAAAAATGTATATGTATTGGGATTCTTCATAAAGTTCCATATATAAATGTCTTCACAATTATTAAATATTAAAGTTAGTTCTTAGATATACGCTACTAGAAGTTTTTAATAAATGTAAACACTTAACCAATTTTTATATTTAAATTTACAAACGAATCCGTGCAAGGAAGTAATTTGCGTCCGTAATGGGGCCGCTTAAAGATCTTTAGGACAAAACTGGTAATTATTTTGCTGGTTTGAAACATAATTTAGGTTTAATTAATTTAACTTTACATTCATAACTGGTTTCTTTAGGAAAATTAACTTATATTTAGTTCTTACACTTCCGCGCACATTACACATCAGAATAAAACACTTTTTTACGGATTTTTGCGCATGTTTTATTTTATTTTATATTTAATCCTGACGTTTCGACTTCTTTACAGGAGCCGTGATCACAGGATGACATCATCCTGTGATCACGGCTCCTGTAAAGAAGTCGAAACGTCAGGATTAAATATAAAATAAAATAAAACATGCGCAAAAATCCGTAAAAAAGTGTTTTATTCTGAAAATTAACTTAATTATTACACGATTCTTGATATTTACGTGACGTTGTTCCATATTATTTTGAGTCAAAATTGCTGGTTATGGTTTTCGCAATACAAGGTAAATTTTTTTGGTTTGGACTCTTATTCACGTCTTCTACAAACTGGGCCAAACATGCTTAAGATTAGTCTACACCTTTCTGCAGTTATAAATCAGTGGACGGTTGGAAAATGGATTTTAAAAATTAGAAGAAAGTCTACCCAATCTCGAAATACATAGCAAGCCGTCTACGAGAGAAAGAAGTTTGAGGACTACTTGAAGACTTTGCTTTTAGTAGCGGCCCGTCCCGGCTTCGCACGGGTGGACAAAATTCTTTTAATTTTTTCTATTATTAAATATTTTTCCGTTAGCGCCATCTAGCATCCATTAGACGAACTATTTGCGATTAACCTGTTGATATGGTAACGCGTTTACAATGCAAAAAGAGCAAGAAAAAGAGCGGACAGACAAACAACAAATTTGTGATCTTAGATTATAGATTATTGATGACCTCCGTGGTCGAGGGTCTTGAATACCGGTTTTTATGATAATGCCACTATGAGGTCCCGGGTTCGATTTCTAGCCGGTTCAATGTAGACAAAGAACTTTTCTATGCTAGTTCGGGTCGTTGTTGTCGTCGTCGATCGTCATTGTTTCCGAATTCTATAACACAAGTGCTTAAGCTACTTGGTTCAGAACAATATGTGGTAATAGGAAGGTATAAGATAATGTCTTATACATATATATTCATTTATTCCACCTGATGTCAAGTGATTATTAGGCCGAAAGTTGGCAACGCGCTTCACCCTGAATCCTCAACACTGAACTTACTGACTATTTCATCTCTAACTGCAAGAACAAAACATTGTTACAAATCGTTGTTATGGCGGAAGATTAAATAACATTGTAGCAGCTAGCCAGACGTACTCAAAACCAAAAGCAAACACCTTGGTGATCGTAACTAGGATTTCTGAGCGCAAAAACAGTAATTGAGTCATAACACAAAGGTGCTTGTTTTCCTCTGTTAACCGGCTACAAAATGTGCTCTCAATTAATTATATTTCAGTTGTAAAAGACTTCAAAGCCCAAAGGCGCGTCCAGCGTTATGGCAAAGCAAATTAGTTCCTTCGAGTAATTGGAGGGATGTCATTTAATCATTTTAAAATTGAGCTTAGCTAGTTGCTTATTGAGAGTTACTTTCCTTCTTTTAGAGAATACGGAAGGACGGTTTCGCAATGGAACTATGACCTATTTTAATATTTAACTAGCTGACCCGGTAACGCGTTGCTATGGTAACGTTAATTGATACAATGGAAAAAGAGCGGACAGACAAACACACACAACAAATTTGTGTTCTTAGGGTATATACTAGCTGACCCGGTAACGCGTTGCTATGGTAACGTGATTGATACAACGGAAAAAGCGCGGACAGACAAACACACAAACAACAAATTTGTGTTCTTAGATTATAGACTAGCGGCCCGTCCCGGCTTCGCACGGGTGGACAAAATTCTTTAATTTTTTTCTATTATTTAATATTTTTTCCGTTAGCGCCATCCATCGTCCGGTAGGCGAACTACTTGCGGTTAACGCGTTGCTATGGTAACGTTATTGATACAAAGGAAAAAGAGCGGACAGACAAACACACAAAACACTGTGATCTTAGATTATAAATTAAATACTCTTAACCAATGTTCTGGCAAGGAAATACTAAAATGTGAATTAAACAATTTGTTTGTCTTAAAATGCTTATCATTATATAGTAATTCAATAGCCGTACTTTGGTTATACGTATAATTTCTTATCGAGTTTTGAGAAGCCTCGTAATATAAATGTACAGTTAATATCATTTCTGTGGCGAGCAAGTAATCCTTTGCCATTATTTTTAAATTACTGAGCTCTTTATGTTGCCGAAACGATATGAGATGTGAAATTCATGAGCACTTAGATGCTCACTTTTTGTAATGGGAATTTAAAATCAGTAAGTTGTTGGTGTTAATTTCTTTATCTTTATACGTATATGAGAATTCTGATCCTATGTGTGTGTGTCCACAATACACGTACCTATATATGATGGTTTGCTTTAATTTAAACGTTATTTTATTAATTTCCAATGTGTTTATATACTTTTAAAGTTCGATAGAATCATTCCTGACAGCTAAGTACTATCAGAAGAATTCATAAAGACATGATACAGGTTTATCTAATAAAGTATATAAGTAATCGCTTAAAATTGCTTGCTAACCATAAAAAAATTATGGTTACTATTTTAAGTTTTGTTTTTCTTTTTTCTCATTTTCTTATTAATTACACGTTTATGTTGTGATAAATCTTTTTGTGTTTAATTCATTGTTATTAAGGCATGTATAGTAAAGAAAATTAAAAGACTTGTCTTCTTAATAAGTTACCAAATATCAATGCATCCATTCTGCGGAACCAATTGGAAGCATAATAGATATATTTTTTAATAGTAAATTTAAAATAAAATGGGTTTTTCTCATGTAGAAATTTCTTAGAAATATGATCGGTATGTCAAAATGATTTCACAAACTTAAGTTACTATTGCCTGACAGAGGTAGACGCTATACTGTGAAGATTACTGCAACGGCCCCAACGGACCTAGGTGGCACTAAGGGTACACATTGGGTGTACCTCCGGACGTTTATCGAGCACAAAACCTGATAGGGGCGTGGATGAGAATTCCTCATAGCTTCGCCGTCCACTTGCGGCAAAGAATATGTAGCTCATTTTCCGTTTATTAAAAAATAGGGATTAGACGCATAATAGTGTGTAGAAGAAAATAAGTATTTCCTTATTGTACTTATCACTCCAAATTATTTCCAATTATCTAATCAAGTCATCAGTTTATAAGAATTAACAAATAAACGAGAGATTTTTAAAAACGTTGATATAAAAATTTACATATCTGCAATCAAAAGAACATTACGAAATAGAATAAAAAAAACAGACAATTGCGAGTATGAATTAACGCATCAGAGATTCCTTACAAATTTGTATGCAAGTAGACAGTTCGTTCATTAGTGTTATGAAAAACGGGATTTTTAGCATTTACTTTATTGATGCTCCAATAATTAGTTCATCACGTGAAACCAATTCTCAAAGGCTTCAATCTGTTTTTTGTATATTTTGAGTTTTCTTCCAAAATATGTCTCTTAAACTTGATACCTTTTCGATAAATTACAACAACATAATTATAATTTCTGAAGTCCACAAACTCTGAAAGTACCCACCCAATATTACTTATCCAGCTTATTATTGAGTAACATGAAAAGATAAGTCAAAGTGAAGGACAAACTTAACTTTCTTGTTGATAAAAGGTTCTCCAGGGCCTTGAGTGTTGGTGTGCAAAAGTTATTTCATTTGAGTTAATATTTGTATAATGAACCTTAATGCTATAAAGATAAGGCCCTCATGTAAATCTTAACTCAAACGCGATAGAACGTTTACATATTTGTAAATTAATTACCAACAAATTTACGTTTTAATTAAAATTTTTAATCTTAGAAAATGTACTTTTATGTGATACAATCACAATTAAAGAGTATTAACGCTGCATTACATTCGGATAAGATTATTATGAAGTTCTCGGTAGTTCAGTAGTTGGACGAGTATCCGAATAGCGAGGGGATATGTGGGTTTCGGTACCGCCTCACAATTAAGAAAGTTGAAATTTTTATTGTTGTAATTTCTTTTGATGAAAAAATCTTGCAGTTTATTGCTTAAATAACAAAAAATATATTACTTTAAATTACAGTATTTCTAAGATAGCCATGTTTATTTTTTTATATTGAATAATTCATAAACGTTTTCTACTAACTCTTTAGATTTATATGTAAAAAAATAATAAATTAGTTTAAAATTTGTTGCCTTATTTTAAAGTATTTGGACTTGAAAGTTTGTATGGCATGTGCTCAACACGGTGTCTTTCCCCATTTCATGCTTCTTGGTCAACATGAACTATTTAACCTATTATATTTTGATTTGTGTCATCATCATTATTATCAGCTTATTAATCTCCCTACAGTAGGGATAGTCTTTATTGTAAGAAACACCGCATAGATTACAACTGGCAAATGGATAAAAATATTTTCTTCTCTTACGTTCATACAAATCAGCCTAGTCCAAAGTAAGTTTTAAGGCTTATGTTATGGATACTAGGATAAGTGATAGGCGTTATATATTCAAACATCAGGTAAAAATAATAATAATATTTCTGAGCCTAGCACAAAGTAAGCACTAGGTAATATTTATAAATACATACAGCTCTCCAATTTTGCGTGCACTTTGTTAAGGGTCCAGAAAACCAGAAAAGGACTAAGGGTACCTTTCATTCAGAAAACATGTACTATTTGCGAGCATACATAGATATGTATTATATGTATATAGACACCTATGGTGGGTACTCGTGCGCTGCGGCGTAGGTGGGTAGACCCGCTGTTCAGCGCCATTCGGAGGGTGTCGGTTGATGCCTAATTTGTGCCTAGGCATCGCCCGACGGAAAAGGGGCCCGTAGCGGGCGGGCTGTCCAGCCAAAGTGATGCTTTGATGCCACAAGGCTGCAGGACAGTATGAAGGCACAACGTCGAGTTTTAATGGGTATACCTTCGATCACCCACTGGGCTTCGTCGTTGTCGTTGTCGGGTGGATGACCCAAAAAGAGTCCCACATAACTCCGCTGTCTACCCAAGCAGCGGAGTATGCATAAGGCGCATTTCTTGTCGAAAAGAAAAAACAAAAAAAAAAGAAAAGGTTCAAATACTCGTATCCATCACACAAACATCTGCCCCTCCCAGGACTTAAACCCAGGACGATCGATGCGAAAGGCAGGATCGCTACCGTTGCATTAAACTGTCATTGAATCAATAACAGTACAATACAGTACAATAATTGTATAATGGGCCATGACCCACATGCAGGCCCGTTGTGGTTTAACAAGTGTTAACAATTACAGGTGCTCGAAAGAATTAGAGATATAACAATTTATGGATTCTCTTGCGCAAATAAACCTCCATTTTTGGTGAACTGTTATATCCTTAAATTGTAATCTAAATTGCTGAGTTGACAGTTTACTGGCGACATAGCAATTTGGGCACCAACGCTTCCCGACTACGAGTCAGTCTACCCAGGAACCGCTAGCTGAGTGGTTGTTCCGAATTATTGAGCAGCTGCACTTTTCTTTGTTTAGAAAATAATTAAATGAATTTTTAATATTTTATTATTTTCTTTCCTTTTTTAAAAAAGACTGTCAAGTTTTTCAATATAACAAACAGCTTGGTGAAAACGGTAGCGATCCCTTTTGCTTCCCGGGTTTCTATCTTGGTAGTGGCATAGTAGGTACAAGTTATTCTTAATTTGGAACTAAATAAATGTAGTTTAAGTTGTGGGAAGTTTATTGTTACTAATCATAAACCAAATAAGTTAATAACCACTGTGCAATTTACGCTATTGAATATTTAAATATATATAAATTTAAATGCTTGAACAAAATATTATATTTTTGTTTTTAAAGAATTTAAATAATTTTTTTTTATATCTAAAGAAAATATCACTAGAAAAAATTCAACTTCGCTCAGGTAGGCAGCACTTAAAGCCACATTCCCTCGCTATCTGAACTATTTGTAATAGCACTTACACGTCAGAACATGAAGAAATGGCGCTTAAATGGCAAAAAAGACAATAATTACAAAGCTGTCTCTTCTTTATCGATTTTTGAATACTTGTAAAAGTATTAAATTCGATGTTGTAGGTAGAAGTAACTAGAACACAAAGAGATAGCCTTATGTAGTTACAAAAAGGAAACAAAAAATTGGTTACTTACACTGGATTATAATACCACTGAATCACTTCTTTTGTAAAGAACACACAGACACACACGCACGTTACTCATATAAATACTTGTTTGTAATCGAGCTAAACTTGCAGGATGTTAAAAACAATATATATGTATAGATACTTCTTTATTTAATTTTTTCCAAACATTTTTGATATATAAAGTTTTTTTTTCTTTTGTAAAGAACACACACACACACGTTACTCATATATATACTTGTTTGTAATCGAGCCAAACCTGCAGGATGTTAAAAACAATATATGTATAATTCTTTATTTAATTTTTTCCAAACATTTTTGATATATAAAGTTTATTCATTTGAATATGTACCTACTTTTCTATTCTTAGTAAATAGTCAGAAACCGTCGCTAATTTTGACGATTTGTAAAACCTCAGTTGTGAGAAGACACTGATTGCCGTAACACTGGTACAATCCTAGCTCGGCAGTCAGGGACTTTATTTTTTTTTGTAAAATATCAATTTGTGGAATAAATGATTATTATTATTGAGCGAAGCTCTCTTTTAGGCAACTCACAAATTTCGCTTGTCTCCCTCCTGCTACTTAATGGTTCAACCGATTCGAACGAATTTTGCCATGAACATACATGATTATGGACGGACATAGGCTATATAAAAAAAATAAAGACTTTACCATGGAGGAATAATCACCGAAAGAAAAATTCAAAAGCTGATCACAGCCAAACCGTTGAGACTACATTGATGAAATTTAGGTGTGGTTAGGTAAGGTAGTGCTTCGCTCAGTATTTGCAAACAGCAGCAGCATTGCAGACCTAGTTATTATTATAGCGTTGGCGTCAGCTTAAAAATACTTGTAATGGATGTGGGTAGTAAGTCCCGCTTAATATCTAAGACATATCTAGGATATTCCTCCAGTAATATTTTTTTTAGATCAAACATAGCTAAAGGAACCATTCTTCTTGGCAACGTAAAACAAATACCGAGTAGTAATATTAAAATATGTAATTATAATCGGCATGATCTCTACTATTATAGTTACGTTAAATATGAAACTTGTTCCATATAATTACTTAAGTTTATCTTGTAGTTAAAATAATAACGTATAATAGGTAATTAAGATCTGTTTTGTGCAAATTGCTGTGAAAATAATAGCAATAAATACCAAACTAAATGATCATTTACAGTTTGAAGTAGTCACACAACCTACATCACTCTGTAAGTGTTTCTAAGGAATATCTATAATATATACATATATATAAAGTTAATCTAGATCTGCATTGGTCAGAGCACATTTCCCGGGCACATATCATCTAGCTCTGTGGAAGATCTTACTTTTGGCCTTTCAAAAAGTGGTTCCCAACATTAATATGCAATCTCAACTGTGTATGTAATAATTCTTTAAAATAGATGGATTAAAAGCTTATAGATTAAATAAGAAGTCGTGGTTGAATCACCTTTTGCTCATCGTTAACCTTTTTAGGATTCTACTGCTAGGGTTCACAAACCGGGTTCTTGGTTTATAGAGCCAACGGCTGATCACCACCTACCGCGTGACTCCACTACTCACTACTGGTAGGCGTCATATTTTACAGAAACAGAAGTTTATATAAAAATTAGTATTTTTGTGTGTATTATATACCTGCATATTTTATTCTTATGTTTAGGCAAAGTTAAAACAACTTTCACAATTTTTTCAACTAACTCCTACAAAATTAATGGGTTTTCTTGCAATCTCAAATAGATCCGCAGATCAAGTTTTCCAAGTGGAGATGAAATGATGAAACCTCTGGAAGGTTCATCGTCCAACTCTCTCGGCACGCCCTTAAATCTTAAAGAAGAATAAAACGTGACTTTGCCGATATCCTAGAATCGTTTCGATGTACAGGAGGTTTTTACCTTTCCCCTCCTCTTTAGGGGAGGATGATGAGCAAAGCTAAAGACCAATGCGGAATAACATGATTCATATGTCCCCCAAGCACTAGTTGATTCAAATCATTTTTAAAATCTAACTCGTTTTTTACAGAGCTATTCCACTTTTTCTTCTTATTTGTTTCAATCGATATTATAACTGTAATATTCCCGTTACTACTAACCCATTTTTAGTTATGTAAAGGGTCGTGTGGAGTAGTATTGTTGATACCGTCCGTGACCTGCTTTTGTGATGCCCAATCTTTAAAACTGAATTCAAAATATTTTATTGCTTGTAAATCATCATTATAGCCTCATTCTGACGAGAACAGTTAACTCAGAGTATTTTGAAATTGTAATGTTTAAAGAACCACGTTTCGGTGCACACATCTCGTAAAAAGCATCATTTGTTGTTGTTTCTCTAAATGGATGGACAGACAGTGTTTGCGTTATATATCAATTACTGGAAGCGATGTCTTCAATGAAAGCGACTGCGAAGTGCCTTTTACAGCGGGAAAGTATAGGCTTATAACCGAAAATTATATATTATTCTAGGATTCATTTCCTCATTTTATTTATCTTGAATAAATATATTTATTTATCTTTTTATTCAAGAAATATATGACTTAACTCATAGTATATCTGATATAAACAAAATAGCAATCCAGATTGATTTAATGGTTTAAAATTAAAACTTTTTCTTCGCACAGGTGAACAAAATTCTTTATTTTTTTCTATTATTAAATATTTTTCCGTTAGCGCCATCTAGCGTCCTGTAGACGAACTCGTTGCTATGCTAACGTTAATGATACAATGGAAAAAGAGCGAGAAAAATAGCGGACAGACACACCACAAATTTGTGATCTTAGTTTATAGATTGAGCAAAGGGATGGGCCATAGCAATCACGCGCACTTTAAACAGCGTATAATCAATTAACTTATGTCATTGTGAATTATTCGTGAATCATTGTGAAGTATTAATTAACTTCTTAGGCTCAATGTATAAGAAAAACAGTTTAGCCAAGTCTTCAGACTAATCTTTCTCTTAAATCTTCTGTTATTCAACGTTGATCGTGTTATAATTTGCTTGCATCAAATCTAAGACGCTTGTGCTCAAACCACGGCTTTATACCATTCGCAGCACATGCCGGCTTGTGCTAAACGACCAACACTAACAAACACTGAGTTACTTCTGCACACAATACCAATCTTAACGCGAAGTGATGGAGTTCAATTTTCTTTGTTATATTGTCGAGAGGTTGCAAAGTTTGTACCACAATGCGTTCCAATTAAATGTAATAAAGTGTACGCGTGGTGAATTGAAGCTTCTGTAGGGACGGCATATGGCTAAATTTGGCTTTTTACCAAACTGATATGAAACGTAACTACATTTCTTATTAAAAATCTTTTATCTATCAAGTAACTTTAAGTTTCAGGTTTATAAGATTGTAGTTTTTCCTATAGAAAGAAAAATATTTAATAATAATAATTTAATAATTTTATTGCACAAAAATTTTCGGAAAGTACAGGTGTAAATAAATACATAGTTTAAAATGTGCATAGGCATATTGAGTCTATACATTTAACAGAGATCCCCAAACTAGTCAGTGCCTGAATCTTGGGAGACCAGTTAACCGATTATTTGGCCTTGTGACCCAAGTTCCCAATGCCTACTCTAAGAAACAGATTATGAGAAAAAAAGCCAATCGAAGATTAATAAAAAAATATTTAAACTACGGAAAAGCCAAAAATTAAAGTGAAATTTTAATATAACAAAAAATATTAAGATATAAGAGATATTAAGTAAAAACGTGCACACATGCTTACAGACTTACGGCCTATTGTTTTCTGCTTTCTGATCTTGTGTGCTTAATTATATGTTTCTTAACTCCGTTGATACCTTATTAAAAATAAGTTAACAATTTCAAAACGAAAACAAAAAGCGTGTGGATCTAGAAACGTATATAGCACGCTCCAAAATAAGTTCAACTTCAGTAAAGTATTTAACTTATAAAAACTTATAACTATATTATATAAAGATTTGTTAATAATCCCTAATCATGGCATTTCTTTGCAAAAGGAACAATTTAGATGGAATATATAAGACCAGCATACAAAAAAAGAAATTATAACGACAACAAAATCGGAAATGGCGGCCTAATGACAGCGAATATAATTTATCTTTAACCACTTGTCAGTCCACGGTAGCAATTGCTACCGATAGCCAACACCCCTCGTACCAGGGACTACCCTGGTAGCAATTGCTACCATATTCAAATTTCCGTGTGGCCTGCTTTTTTTAAAATTACGATTAATTTTTATTTACAGATATCCAAATATTCTGTGGTGGAAGCTCTATTTAATCAGCTTTAAGTTAGTATTTTTTTTGGTCCTAGCTTCATTATTGAGCAAGAAAATGGCATTTTTATCTAAGAGTCCGACATTTTTCTCACAATTCACGCAGCATTGGGACTGTTGAGGGGTGGGCGCGCGGTAGCGGACTGACAAATGGTTAAATGAGAATAAACTTTTTCACATATAAATCTTTTACAAAGAACGACTGATGGTGGTCAATCGTGTGTGGGGGTCACATATACATACGCATGTGTCTTCATATAAAAGTATCATAAATAACTCGCAAGAAGGTTTAACTCGTCATCTTGAGATAAAACATTTAATGAAAATTTGCAGCCATTTTGCAAGGTAGAGTTACTGGTATATTATTAAACTTCATCTACGTATTCGTGGTTTTTGGGTTTAATTGAAAATTCATAGATATTTCATAACTTTTTTGTTTTTTAATTTTTGCACAACCCTGCTCACCTAATGGCTCCGGAATTAAAATGAACTTCCCTGAAACTTGATAAACGATCGTATCATCGAGCAACCCACGAAATATGATATTTAGCACTTCTTCTTTACTCTATTTCTATAAAATAAAGATAATATAAAGAAGAATATATATATTACTGAGCCTTTTCAGTATTGCTATTGCTTGTAATAGAATGCATAATGAGAATAAAACACTTTTTTACGGATTTTTGCGCATGTTTTATTTTATATTTAATGAAAATATTTTGAGCCATGTGTATCTATATTTATATATGTATATTAAGTCGGATCTTGGTCATGAATCAGGTTGTTTTTCAGTTTAGAGTCCGTATTTATGACCTGTCTGAAGTTGCTCCAGAACGCAAGCGCCGTCTAGCGGTGCTGTACAGAGTTTAGGTAGTGTTTGTTGAAGTGGTGGAACTCACTTTCATCCTAACCAGTGATGCAAGCAGACGTTTCCTAGGAACTGTACCGCGTCCTCTACTACTGTGCCACCGATTTGTGATATATTGTAGTTTACTCAAACATATCGAGACTCTTAATTTTAACCAATACGTAAACGTACATGAGGTAAGTTCACGTAATAGTTAAAAACCATGGCCGAGAATAACAATCAAGAATTACCCCCTATCCCTGACATATATTTCTATGAATATTACATATCTGTGTATCATATATGTTTGTAAATCCGTTACCCTCGTATCCATAACAAGCCTTGCAATGCTTACTTTGGGTAAGGCTAATTGGTGTGAGTGTGAGATATATTATTATTAATATAATTATGACCATCGTCAGCTGCCTAGTTATATCCCTATTGGGGGAACAGGTTAGCCCTATATATATATGAAAACACTGAAGGAAGACTAGGCCATATCCCACCACTCGGGCCGAGTGCAGATTAGGGGATGCTAACGACAACAGATGCTGCCGATGCTAACTGCTTAATGTGCCATTCGAAGCACGTATAAATCGAGATAGATAACGAAGTTTTTGTTTCACCAGCCTCTTTTCTGAAGAAAAATACTATTAATGTTCACCACCGCACAGTAGATCGTGTTCATAGAAACGGTCATACATACGTTTGTAATTGAAAACTTTTTCAACTGAAGAAGTACAGCTAACGCATAAATTAAATTAGGTTGTTAGCCCTAAATAATAACTAACTGTTCTTTGTATTTATAAATCTTCGTTACGAATAATACAACCGACTGTTTATATTAGAGCTATCTAGTATGCCCCGGCAGGATGAATTGCCGACTATCAGTCTGGGCCTCTCATTATGCATCACAAGGTGCCAATGTATACTCCGCTAAAACTTCTCGTTGTACCTCTTGTCGACGGTTGATCTCCTAGGTCCCTCATCGGAATCGCCACTATTGGATGACTAGCCCTGGAGAGTCTTGCTTAACCTTTGTACTAGGTTGAATGCCCTAACCGCTTAAATGTTGTTTTTTTCTTATAGCCAATTAGTGATTCACTATAAACCTTTGTTTAATTTAGGCTATTTAGATATTAAAAAAAAATTCATCTTAATTGGCAGACGAGCAGAAGAGACTCCCTTCATATGCAGTTAACATTTCAAGAACCTAGTGTAACACCCCTTTTCTAAATTGATGTTGGCATGTATGATGTTTGACATAGAGTTGAAAATCGATTGCACAAATTCCCCTTTTCGGGTTAGTCGAACTTCTGTTGTACTTGATTTACATGTAGTAAATCAGTATTTTTAAAAATTACCTGTTCAGAATCCAACCGTTTCCTAAATAGAAAGAGCAAAGATTTTTCATCAGTGACTAAAACACATAATTTTACCTTGACAAATCAGTACTGAAAATAATGCTGTTAAAAAAATCAAAGCTAAAACAGAACTTAAAGAACCCCTTTGGATTGCAAAAGTCATAACATAACCCATTATTCTAATAAAACCAAGTAAAACAACACTCGTTTCGTTATAGAATTACAATAACGCAAACTGGAATTTTGGTAAACAATAGAAAAGAGGTTTTATGGAAAAAAAACAATACCAGCAATAGCTAGAAATTTGTGCAATAGTTGTTATATTTTAACAGTGGTAATTATTCGGACAGAGACAAATTGTAAATTAATATAGAAGTGATGTGCAGTCTCATTCTTTCTAGAGGTCTAAGTCCATTAAGACTATTCTGGTTAACGAAAACTATTATTCCATCACTTTCTCTCGCATTAACTATGAACAATATTTCCGATAGTTTCGAAAAACAGAGTTTGTCATCTTAGGAAATCGTTAAAAAGCTGCGTGAGCGACTTAAAAATGCACGATCATCCAGTTTCACACTTCAGTTTTCACTTGATCTTCAAGTTTCTTTAAGTTAAGCCATTTACTTTTTAAGACCTCACCCTAGTTTCAAATGTCGCCATAAATTAAACCTAGGTTTGCTGTTTTAATCACAAATATCAACTAATAAATTAATTTAAAGGTTAGAATCTGCGTCCGTAAACAAATTTTCTGTAGATAATTCATTGAGAAATCCTACATTGAATTCTGTATGAGCACTTTTTTGTAATAATATCCAATTTGGTGCTAATAGGAAATATGTTTTTAGAGATATATATTATGTAGGTAATAAAATATATGAACACTCGTGAAAATATCCACTAGTTTTCACTCCCATCCGTTTTATTAATTGAAGATATATATGCAGTCATTAACGAGTGTCGAGTCGGTGAACTAGAGAACTAGTTGCAGCGTACTAACAGAGCGGTCGTAAGAAAAACAGTCTCTGTTCTATTGTTAACTCCTTTGATATTTCTATAGGCGGACGTTATCTCTGGCCATAAATTAGGGGTTGGTTTCGCGATACAGTATCGAAGCAACAATATTTGGACTATGCGGGCGGCTAGATTTATCGGCCTCGTTGTTTAGTTGCGAAATTTCAATTTTCTAGTCAAGTCACGATCTTTATTGGCAAATTACTAAAAACTCTGTTTTTTAGCTACATAGATTAAACAAAGCCAGAAGACAGTATTTTAATACTGGTTATTATGTTTTATCAATTAATGCGGGAAAAGCTTTGGATGTAAAAAGAACTGTGGAAAATATAGAATTTTCTATTAGCAGATATTATAAATTCTATATTATAGTATGCTAGTTTTATGCCGTAGAATTATGCAGTTTGGTGTCCAGTAGAGTAGAATAGCATCAAAATTTAAGGATGCCATAAAGCTCGACCAATGATACTGAAGATAATCTGGGTATAAATTGATGACCGGTTCAACTGAGCGGGAGTGACCCTACCTTTGAAACGGTCCCGTGTTTAAGCCCCGGAAAGGGTAGATGTATATATTATGTAATGAATTGAACCAGCATTTAAAACTGATTCACGGATATTTATATATATTTCTATAAATATTACCTATTTATGAATTATAAATGGATAGACCGTTACCCTAGAAAACACAAAACGGGCAGCAGAGTTCCACATATTATGGTCCTCGCGAACCGTCAAAAGCGTGGAGTGGAGATAATGGCATCTAACATACATCATTACATATACACATTGTTTTGACTGTTCTTCTGGATGAATCTTATTTAACTTAACCACTCATGTTATCTGTCATTGAAACGACGCGATCTTTTAATTTTATTTAACTAAAAAAATGTGAACTGAAATATGAAATTAAAATTAGATTAGCCACTCCAGTTGATAATTCAATAGGATTTAAGAATTGGATAACTACTTTAGTTTAAAAATTTTCTTCTTCACAAATTCTCGACTTTGTTTTGCTCACTGATTTAGAATTAACGCAAATCAAAGATGCAATCATCTATTTGCAATTGAAAATTACGTACCTTGACGTACCTTACAACAACCGTCATCTGAAAACAAAGAACGTATCTTAGATAAATTCTAATACATTGAATAGATATTTTCTCTGAACCGAACTTTAACGTAAGATTGAAAGACGTGAAGAATTAATATGCGGCTTTAGAAAACCTTTTTGGGACCTGCAATACGTGTAATTCATGTTTAATTTTTTTATTAAACCAACGCGAGTTCATTCCTTATAAAAATCAAATTCTGCAGATTTTCCGAAAATTAAGATGATAAAGTTGTAATTTCTTGTGCGTTGATATCTTTAGTGACAATGCATTATATTGGTTTCGATTTCAAAGAGAACGAAACCCCAATTTAACTTAAGCTCAACTTCCTAAATAACCAATTAAAGATTTCAATTTATTATAAATTGCTTTCTGTTCTATAATACAGAATAAAGGGAAAATCTATATCTATTGAGATATACATTTCCATAATAATTGACCTTGTTACTTAATTTTCATTGTTTTAAAGAAGTTAACTCTACAGGGTTAGCCAAAAAACTCCTGAACTTCATACATACTCGTTTAAATTCGTTTTGAAATTAATTTATCCTTTGACTTAAATAAATGTAAGTTAAGGTTGGAAGTTTGATTTAATTGCTTATAAGTCAAAAATGGTGCGTTTTATAAAAAAAGATTTAGGCAGAAAATATTTAAAATTAATCAAAGAATCGAAAACTGTAATAATATACAGGGTGTTGTATTTAAAAAAAATTAGACAGAAAATATTTAAAAATTAATCAAAGAATCGTAAAATGTAATAATATACAGGGTGTTGTATTTAATAAAATGAGCTGTTTCTATAATAAAATGAACAGCCTGTATTTTTAAAATATTATTAAAAGATAGCTTGCTTACATCTAAGAAACTTTTGTTTGAAAATTTTTTAAATGTTTACGGTTCAAAAGTTATTTAGGTGTTCCGGTATTTTTGGCTAAACCTTTATATCTCTAAATAATAATAAATACAATAATATTCTTTAAGTATTTCTTGCTAGAATAACAAACGTTACATTGATGGAAATAGAAGGAATATTTTTATGAATCCGATTCTATTATCACAGAATGACCATAAATAATCGCAGTAAACAATTACAAAATTACACTGCTAATACGATGAGAACTTAACAATGAGTGAGTGGATTGAATGTTGGATTGAAATATCTAAATTGACTCAATCGAATCGAACCTGAACTGAAGCTGATCTTCGAAGTATTATAGACATATTAGTATTAATTGCCGAACCTTACGTACATAACAGTCGATGTGACAAAGGTTCACTACGCATATTAACAAAGCAGCTCTTTCATTCTACAGGACTGGAACCTTAAATTTATGGCGTACTAAATCATGACGATTTCACAGACAGACTCCGATGTCGCATTGAAACGTCAAAAGAGACTCCATTATTCAGAGGAAACGACCTGTCGTGAAAAGAGGATGGCGAAAAGAGTGACGAACGACACATACGATCGCTTTTGCATTTCTCGTCGTTGTATAGAAATTACTTAAAAAGCTATTGAAACTTTATCGACTTTCTTATGCATTATGCTCCCACTTCGTATGCAGTCGTTTGCACTACCAATCCGCATTGGCCCCGCTTGGGTGGATTATGGTCCATTTTCTCTATGGTGTTAGGCTTGTCTATGTAACTGCGATGATGATGTCAAGTTCTACAGATACTCACTGAAGAACTTGAAAAGTAATGGTTGGTTTGACTTACAATTTTGACAAGTATTTTTGCTTGAGACTATTCGTTCCAAGCTTTATATTTAAACGTATACTATACTAAGAACTAGTATAAGATTGAGTTATTGTAAAGCTTGGTTGTGTTCAGCTGGAACTCAAAAACCTTTTTCCCAACGGTTTGGAGAAATAGGATCGCAACATCCTAATTTTCGCACCGATGGTCCTGGGTTCGAATCCCGGAAGGGGCAGATATTTGTATGATGAATACAAGCATTTGTACCTAAGTCATGGATGTTTATATTTCTATGAATATTATATTACCCTAGTATCCATAACACAAGCCTTACAGTGCTTACTTTGGGCTAGGCTAATTGATGTGAGTGTAAGAAATATAAAAAAAATCCTTCAATTCTTTCACGGAATATAACATTAAAATAACTTTTATTTATTTCAACAACTTCGCTGTTATTGATAACTGGAACTAATTGCTTAAGTAAACCGCAATATTATAAAAGATCTATTCGTATTTCTGAAACTAAAACTTCGGCTCAGCACCAAATATTTTAAAACCACAAAAACAAACTTTTCCTTTACAAATTCGTCAAAAGAATGAAAAATAACTCTACACAAATGCTGCTTCTGAAGTGGTCGCAATGTTTGCAAATGCACTCTTGCAAATTCTGATGATGAATGTGTAAACAACTGAACGTACGCAGACTAATGAACGTATATAAAGTTCCATACATTCTTTTGTAAAGTAGGGAAATAATATCGTATGATATTGAAATCTATTTGTAATGGTACGTCCTTACAATTTTTTTAACATGTTGTCCGTATTTTTGTATATGTATGGTTGTAATTTAAGTTTGTTTTCGTAAGTTTGATAGATTAGGCGTCATTTGGCGGAAGTCCATATCCATTTATAAAAAGAAAAAATCTTGTTTACTTCCGTACAAAACTAGGTGCTCGATTTTATATGGTCTAACAAATCCATGCCACGTTTGTGGGTTTGTGGGAGTATGAAGGTGCAAAGTGTAAATAACCGTATATTTTTAAAAAGAAGTTGATATTAAAGACAGAGTTTTGCGCAGAACTTGTTGATGATTGCACCTCGTAAGTACTTAAAATATTAATCGTCTTTTAAACCACAAAGATAAGATAAAATGCGTTTTCTATTCAATATAAGCATTTACAATGCATTCGTTGAAAGGCAACAATTTTGCCATGGCTTCGTTAATACAACGTCGGAAGATCTTGTACCGAGAAGAAACCGTGAGAAACTTAGCAAGGGTTGTTTCTTTCTCCCATTAATATGTGTCACAGATTTATTTTCATTAAGAAAAATTTTCTATCGCTACTAAAGATGCATCACAAAAAATACTTTATAAAATGATAATTAATAGTGTTGTTATTAAAGTGAAGGCATGAAGGCAATTATTTCGATTAACAATTAACTAAGTTAGAAACGGGTTCAATTATTGGTGCTTTTTATGGTATCAAATAATCATGAAAATCTTTTAAGTAGTTACGGAGTTCATCGCTGATCATCCTAAGTTGGAACGAATCCAGTAAAATGAAAAAAACATCATCAGCATCGGTTGAGTAGTTTAGTCATCGCGGTCAAACACTGTGACAGGGAATTCTTATATATATAAGATAAGATATATGGACTGCGATAGTTTGAAGTAAGTTAATCCCTATCGGACAAAAAATATTTATCTACCTACGCTTTGTAACTAATCAAAAGCCACGTTGACTACATGTGAATATTGGATTTTAATATATATCTGGAATTAAAATAATAATTTGATTGAGAAAATCTCAACTCTCGTTTTAAAATCGACTCATCTAAGAGAGAGTTTACTATGGCATGTATGAAAATAAATACATACACAGTTAAGATAATAATTTTGTTAATACCTACGCACTTTGTATTGTCTTTATAAATATCACTACTTGCGGCTATATTTGTAATTCTGAAACAGGGTTTTATATTTTTTTCCAAACTGGGAAGTTCTTTATTTTCATTTTATTTAATGTTAATTGAAGATAAGGCCGAAAGATAATCGAAATCCTCAACCAGCAAGGCATTGGCTATCCCTTTTCTAATTGCCGAAACACAGCAATATTTTATATCGTTGCTTTAGTAGTAGGCTTAGATAAATTGTTGGTAGCCAGCCAGGTGGACTCAAAACAAGCTTAACCTCCAATCAAACTGAGCACAAATATTCTGCCCTTTAAGGATCGAACCAGGGGTTTCTAAACCTTAAGCCGGTGGACAAGTGACTATAGTCTATTCATTCTTACTTGTCCCATTTGGTAAACAATCTTGGCACAACTTTTTAACAAATCACCCATTTAAAAATAAAATAATAACAAAGTCAATAATTTATTACAATAAATCGTTATTATAAACTGAAACCTATGGAATCTAGTTATCAGTTGATTTTTAATGCTGCATATTCAATACAAAGGAGTGCCAAGATTGTTTACCAAATAGGACAAGTTAGGATGAACAGACTGTAGATGACAGAGGAATAATCGCCGTCTATATTTATAAAACTATTAAATTTTATTAAGTATACACATTGATACTTATGCAATATTGCCAATCATGCAACAATACTGCAAATCATGCAGTGTATCATTGGCGTATCTAGTACATAAGTATACGAAATATATTGTTTGCAAGAGGTATGATAATAAGACATCTTTTTCATAACTTTGTTCGTTATAATTTGTTTGAGTCATTTGACGATGATTTGCAAATTCGCGATGACCAGAATTTGGAAGGATGCCTCCCCCAAAAATTGGGTAGCCATACTCTCCACTCTTGGCAGGCGGCTTGAAGATCGCAATATAAGACCATAATTCGGCAAAATACTGCTGCCCTTTTGTGATTTGCGGGAAGTAATGCCTGCCTCCAGCATCATCAGTCCCCTTATACGTTACCCTGAAGGGGTGAAAGGGTTAGTGCTACCTATTATACATTGTCGAACATCACACGACTCTAAAATAAGGGAAGGGTCAAAAAGAAATCAAATTTAATTGGGTATGACGTAAAAGTTCAAGTTCCTTTTTAAACCTTTCAGGTCTGGCAGTCCCTTTCGTGGAGTTGACAGTGACGCACGCGTCTGTACTGACCATCTTGGCCATCAGCTTCGAGCGGTACTATGCTATTTGCGAGCCTCTTCGCGCTGGATACGTTTGCACCAAGACACGAGCGGCGCTCATTTGCGCTCTTGTCTGGTTCTTCGCGGCTTTATTCACCAGGTACAGTTCTTTCGATTTTAAGCCTTAATTGGTTATTATTAACGCCAATATCCCTCTCATATATAAAAAACTCTTTGATTGAAACAATAATATAATTTTTGCTTGAAAATGGTTAAATTTTTTATCGAGTTAGCATGAAGATTTTACTATTCTCATACTATTTATCAGTGGAAGACCTTACAAGTCTGCGTTCACACAAAACATATCGAATCGAAGATACGCTCCTTCGATTAATTGAACGATGATGCTTCGTGTGATGTTACTGCGTATTGTAATATAGGTAGTAAAGACGTAAAAAGTAACATAATTTTACTTTCACTGTTAGCAAACCATGATTGACTGATGATCCCAGAATAGTATGGTGTAAACGCAGCCTTGTAAGTTATTTAGTTTGAAACAGAAGGTGTCTAAATTGTTACAATAATTAAAGTATGAGTTTCAAGATAAGATTTTCTAAGAATATTGTTGACTACCTTAATTAAGTTAATATTTTTTGCACTTTGGGTTCCTACTAAAGAATCATCATTTATAAATATTAACCAACAATTTTGCAAGGCTTTTTAACAGTAAACGCGATGGTGCAGGACGTATCTCTCATGATTGACAATGAGAGTAATGGTGGTGGCTTCCGCTGAAAAGTGTGGCTTAAAATTACGGTGATCATCTCAATTCTGACATGAGAAATAAAATCAACTACTTAACTAAATAAAAACTACTATATTTACGCTATCAATAAAGGTAAAAAATATACGTTTCATGCCTATGATACAGTCATTTACTTAAAAGCCGATATCTAAATAAAGGTGAGAAAAGAAGATGAGAATAACATTAATATTTCATCACACAATTTAAGTCTCTTCTTAAAATGGAAAACTTTGTTATGACTTTGCGATAACATGTAAGAATGCTTGCTTCAAGACCGCTTTCAGTTGTTGATCAATTTGCCATTCTATAAACAAAGTTATAAACTGACTGTCTAGTCTTTATTAATATTTATTAAACACCAAAATAGAAATACTATTTACTTAATAGTGTTAAAACAACTGCAAAAAAATATTAATCAGACTTAAAATTGATCTACCATTTAGTAACGATAGTCGCAAGGGTAGAGAACTGATTTCTTTATACGTCTGGCATTTCTTAAGACGACATTTAATAATTAAGTTTCAGTTCAAAGCTTTTATTACTCTTTACATGCTGTACCTACATAAAAGTTTTTACAAAAAATAGAAATAAGCAAGGACACAGCAACTGTATAAAAAACAAATCGATATATTCAAAATAAATAATAATAAGAAACTTATTATTGTTATTTTCTACAGCTATCTATTTAATTCTTAATACAGCTACTTTAAGAAAATCATATTAAAATAAACGCTTGTATTGTTTAATATCGTACATGCCTAGTATTGTATAATTTTGCATATATCATTCATTATATATTTATATACCTAAGTCATATCATTTCTCAAATCTCATTTGTTTTTTAACTAAATCTCAATTCAGCATACACTCACTATAGTTTAATAGCCTCATTACCAGTTTGTATATTTTAATCCCTAAAGCAATAGCAACGAAAAGGTCAATTATCCCATTAAATATTTAAGTGAGTTCAAAATACTTCTTATTCAGAAATATGGCGTACTATTTAGCATTTTTATCGGATAACGAAATACATCTTTCCAGTATAAAATGGCGAAACTATCAGTACTTCATTCGTATTCAAGTTTTATGCGATCCTGGCTTGCATGTCTTCAAATCAGATCTTTTCTGACATTTGGAACGTTCTTTACCGCCTCTTTAAATATAATCGGGATATTTCTATCTTCGCAAAATGGTCTAGAATTTTAATTCAGTAGGTAAAACTAAGCAGTATTTTGCAAATTAATGTACTGTGAACTTAAAGGAATAATATTTGTATAGTTTATATATGAAATACAAAATTATCATGCCGTTTAATGTTGACGATTTATTCCGGTGAACGAAACAGTATCTTGTAAAGTGTATTATTAGTTTTATTAAAACTTTGTACCTTCTTTTCAAAATTAATTATGAATAATAATGCCACAATCTTCATTTTTAGAAAAGGTTTTGTAATAGAGTACAAACTGCATTCATTTGCAAGTATTTATGCGAATTGAATCGTTTATTTCAGAAACCACCTAAGTGCGCTTTTTTCAACTTTCCGTAAACTAAAAAAAACTGTTTTGCAGCTTAAGTATAGGTCTAGTCTCCTTCAAATATTTTTTTTACCAAACCAAGGACATGCTATTGGAATAATCTATTTTGTTAATTTTCTTTTTCCTTCAAGTTTTTGAGTTATAAATTTTTGAAAATTTTTCACTTAGGTGGTTTCTGCATTAAATAAGTGTAATCCAAAGTGATTTTTTAGAAATTAATATTGAAATTTAGTCAAACGATTAATTTTTACCTGTTTTAAACGTACCTTAAAACGTAAACGTACCTTCCCCAAAGGATAAGCTTTCTCAGTTGGTAGTTCCGGAGCGTTAGCAGTTTCTAGCAATGTGAAGGTAGATGTTGCTATTCCTCCAATGTATTCGCTTGCGACCAATTTTCCCAGAGTATCCTTGTTGTTGAGAAACTGCTTGTACTTGGACACTGAATGGCTGCTTATTTTCTTTGGGTACGTTCCTGCCTGAAGTTTCATCCGAATTTGTCATTTTCTTATATGATTTGGGTCACCAATTTTTGAAACTGAGAACATCGTCTGATGTGAGGTGATATACAGTAAATCGGCCACACTTACTAGCTTTTAGCATGAGCAAGCATATTCATCGGGAGTATAAATCCTGTCAGTCTTTCTCAAGTGACGCTTTATGCTCCCAAAATCTCTGTCACATGGGGAAAATGAGGGGCCACGTACAGGGAAGTTGTGAGTTATTGTTTCAAACCATCCTGAGTCACAGAGGTTTAGTTAAAAACGCACAACTGTATGATTCTTATTTTGGCCTGATGGGCCATCACAAAACAGTATGAGATGCTTCACATTAACTGGAATGTCATTGAAATAGTTCAGTAGCATGGAACATACTTTGTCTGGGCCTTTGTTTGCTTCGCCCTCATGATAGACATACAGTTTGGAAGCATTAGTTTTCAAATCGTGTAACGAAAACACATTTTCCCAGAGCTGCCTCATATAAAAAACCTCCTGTACAGGCATGAGTGGCAACGGTAAGTTTTGCATATAGTCGAAGGCTAGTGCGACCGTGTCGTCATCTTTGTTTTTTCTTGCCTCATCCATAGCTTTGTAAAACTTCTTTTCTCGCCTTGAGTGTACCATTTTTTCAGCAGCTACTTAAATCACGTGTCACGTGTCGTCAAGGTCGCCAAAATCTTGCGCCAACCGTCGCGAGTGAAATATACCGCAAAAAGAACCTATGCGACGGCGCTTGGCTTCTTTCTGAAATAAACGGATTCTTTTCAAGGCTGCCAAATAGCATCGGTGATATGGAACATAGGTTATTTCTGCACTAAACGACGTATTCACTTCCGAAGTGAACAGTACCAACAAAACAACATTTTTGGAATTTTTGTCGCTTAGGTGGTTTCTGAAATAAACGATTCAATTATGGTGACTCCTATCTCGCTTCCAATATCAATATTCATGAAGTTGAAGATAGTTGTTAAAACAATGGTTACGAATAACTTTTTTTTACATTCTGTTTACGTTTTCAGTTTTGGAATCATTTATGGAAAAGTTTAAGCGTTGAACACGGTTTACGCTCGGTTTTTAATAAAGCGCCTTTTTGTTTAAATTATTTATATTAAAACTAGTGCAGACGTTGTCCTGCACGATCCCAGTGCCTCCTACTGTGTCCAATTGTGAACCTAAGCCAAGGATCTAACCAAATACATAAGAAAAATTTCATCAAAGTTGATTCAGCCGCGAAGCAGAAGTTTAGTGACATACACACATGCAGAAAAAAAATTGTCTAGCGGAAACAGCAGACTTCGTTCTGCTCGACCGCAACGCCACCTACTGACACCAATTGTAAATCGTAACCATCCGTGGACCCATTCAAATACACCCGAAAAATTTGTCTACCCGTTTTGAAAGAGTTCAGTGACACACAGGTACAGAATAATTATATAAATACAGATTGTTACTAAAGAAGAATTTAAAAAAAGGTCTTCTTATTCGCTCAATCTTAAGTTCCATTAAGGAAGGTCATGTTCCACCAAGGAGTAGTACGTAAACATAAACATAAATGTGAGGATAATTCCGTAAGATTCACTTCCTCTTTGCCTTTATTATTAGTAAAGATTTATATAGGTTATACTTAGAAACTTATTAATGTGCTAAGGGTTGTTTTTTGTAACTTTTTTCTTATGGTATTTTTTACGAAAAATACCATACTACTTTACGACACTGTGTGTTTTATTTATTGTCTATGCATATTGGTATAGCAAGAAGAAAAGAAACACTATATTAAAAGAAAAAAAAGAATTAAGTTCACGAAAAAAATAAGCCATTTAGATGTATTTTTAATAACTGGATTTTCTTTATAGACTTAATAACATAGTAGGGGTTCCAAAACAATTACTCATTGAAGAAGAATCGAATTTCATAATATACTAGCAGCCCCATCAGACGTTGTCCTACCAGGTTTCAACGCCCTCTACTGGTCAAACTAAGTACGATATTGTGTACGGAAAGTCCCTGGGTTATTTTTATCCATAAAACTATGTTTGTCAAATATATCCACGAAATTAGAAGCTGTCACTAACCGCAACATTCATCCCGCTGGTTTCCTTATCTCAAACAAATTACGGCTAAACTATGATTACTTTTGAAGTTGGACATAAGCATTTTCCTCACTGAGGCCGGAAAATTGTCGATTCAGGATATATCTTAAATTCTAAGACAAATTCGCGTAATCAACACAGAACCGTTACGCAGTACCTATCGAGACAAGAAAAAGGCAGTAAATTAAGAAACTTCCAAAAGTTTATCGGTAAATTTTCCAAAATTACAACAAAGCAACCATTTAGATATGTATCCGTTTTTTAATAGACTAAAATTTATTATGGTAAAGATCTTAGTTAAATGTTTTATTGTTAACTAGGCATTAACCAAAACTTTTAAGTATTTACTGATACTTAAATATTTATTGACTTAGGTCTGTGGTATCTGGTAGAGTAGTAAGGCATCAGCCCTTCGCGCGTAAGTGTCGTAAAATGCGTTTAATCATATAAAATGGCAATAAGTATACACCAAACTAATTGCCTTAAACACGTTTAGACCATAAAACGAGCAGCAGCTTTTTTCGAATTAAGGTTTTTAACAGCGACCTAAAATCCTCACACCTAGCGTTGAGATTGTTGCAAAACCTTATGGAGCTTCCGTCCGGCAGTGGATGTCTTAATACAGACTACGTACTACGTTTGCGCACACATAATGTCACACACATAATAGAAACCGATGGCCGTTGAGGCAGAAAGGTGAACTCATAATCTGTCTGAGGTCGCCAGAAGCGGTTGGATTAAAGCGCGGTAGTACTAATCGTTATAGAGATCCTTTAGGCAAACCATTGCTAGATTATGGGTGTTGATTAAGTTAATAATTGTCGATTGCAAAAACTAATCTGTATTCATTTTACCTAGTCTGTACGTGAATTACACCGCCTTACACTCTCTCTCTCTCTCTCTCTCTCTACTCTTGGCTAGTTCTAGAAGTGTAACCGTCATTATCTTACCTAGCACGTTGAAAGTTTCTGAAACCATGTCTTCTTAGGAAAGTTGTGAGGATAAACTTTTTGTTCCTAAGAAGACATCATGGCTATTTTAACACTGACAAATAGTGTATTACTCTATCAATTTGTAGTCTCTGCAATTTATTATCCTCACTTTATAAGCAAAAACAGGTTCACAAAAGGTATACTATAAGACAGTTCCTTTACCGTTTGGTGCATCGGTAGCAATTGTGTCTTTGTTTTGTTTGTGTGATCAATATGAGCATTTGTACCTGAGTTATGGGTATTTATATAGTATATACTAGCTGATCCGGCTACTCGTTGTTATGTAATAAAAATGAATGAAACCTATTCTATGTCCGAAGTCGGAGCAAATCCAGCGAAATAAAAAAAATCATCAAAATCGGTGGAGTAGTTTTTAGAGTTCATCGCGATCAAACACTGTGACACTGGATTTATATATATATATATATCGTCAGTTAGTTTGTTTATATATATATATATATATACACTAGCTGACGACCCGACCACGCGTAACTGTGGCTCAGTTATTATAATTTGCATATTTTTTTGGTTATGAATAAAATATAACCCATCCTATGTTCTAAGTTGGAACATCCAACAAAAAAAAAACAAGAATCATTGCGGTCAAACACCCTGTACCAAATATGTATGTTTATCCGAAATCTGATTTGCTCGCATTTTGACAATTCATTTTTAAGTATTTGATAAGCAAAAACCTTTGAAGAAGGGTTGGCATGAATTGCAGTAAGCGGTTTTACTTAATTATAGCCGCCTTTAAATTCTCGGTCCCGCCTAGGACAAGTAAATTATTTTCTATACCTCTAATCTCTAATCCACTTTCTAGATTTTTATAATGCTAGTTACATATTAAAATAACCAAAATTAATATAATTCTGGGTCGCAAGAAATACGTCAAGGAAGCTTTTTATTATTTTTTTGCTGACCATTTAAATCCTTTCTCGGACGTACATCTAGCACGCCACAATTCGTCACAATTCATCGACTACTATGTAAGTTTTTAAGACGCACTACAATAGATTCACGCACGCGCAGACACACACACACACAAACATAAATATGGACACATACAAATATAGGTATCTATATATATACACACAATAGAAAAATAACTTGTATCATAATAACCCCGAGATAAACCTACAGCTTGCTAGAGCCGGATAAAAAACCATCCATTTGCATTTATGCAGTGTGTAAGGCAATTATTAGGACGAAATAGCATTTGTACAACAATAGTGCTATCGGTCGCGACCGTAAGTTTTTCGTTAGCCTTTAGAAATCACTTAAGGATTATTGCTGCATCAACTATAAAGTTTATTTCAACCTTTTCTATTCTCCCTTGGGTCCTGACCTTACAGTAAAAAAAATTGTAAACGGCATCCACTTCGTTCCGTAAAAGCATCCTAATTTGAAACCTTAACCTTGGTCCCAAAAAGATAAGAAAACATTGAGCCGTTATTCTAACATCGGATAAACTGTTTAACGTTATCTGAACCAAGAGAAGGTGTTTATCGTTCAAAGAGTCTATTTCGCAACACTACAAAAAAGGTTCTCAATTCGTTTAGTTTCTTATTTGTTTCCGGGAAACTTTTAAAAGTGTTGCTAAGTCATATTACCACTTGAGTCTGTGTTAAGTTTAGTAACTTTATTTGTTTATTGCACTTTTGACTTCAACCATTGAAATGAACTGACATGTCGCGTTCTTTACAGAAGTAGGTATATGATGGCTGCATAACAGTCACGATACTTCTAGCTTTTTTATCATCGTAAGTCTTATTCTTTTAATTTGCTTATTGTATGTTTTTATTGACGAGATCGTGAATCAGTCACAATATCTGTCATAAAATATGTAGATGAAAGAATCGATTCAATTATCGATCTTTTAAGTGAAAGCTAACACGAGAGATCATCAAAAATTTGAATGTCATGTCACATTCATAAAGAAGATAATTTTAACCTAAATATAGAGGTCAAATGTCACGCCATCAGGTTCACGAGTTTATCTGTGCCTCTTCGTTCAACCGGAATTTCTTGAGATAGCAAAAATTCTGGGAAAACTTTTCACGTTAATTTCAAAAAGGGATTCATACATATTCCTTTTTGTGATTATAATGAAAAACGGTTTTTCCGAGATTATACAGAGTGACAGCCGACATATTTTCCTTTATCCAATTAATTTAACAGAAATGTCAAACGACCCGTTTATTCTTGTTTTTTAAATTTAATCCTGTCTTTTTTACTCCTTTACAGGAGTCGTGATCACAGGATGACTCATGAATCAGTTTTTAAAGATTTCTATTTTTGCTTATCAGCCTTTGATGTAATTACTTATGATGAAATAAATATAATGACTCGTTTCACATTATACCTATCACTAGGCTAACCTAACTCAAGTAAAACGAACGTAAAAGTTCGGATTGTTTCCTAAATGCTAATATATAGCTAATAATAGCTCTTATATAGTTTTTGTTATTTATTTAGAACACATGTATTTTTTAAATATAAAATATAGTTTTTTAAAATTTTAAAAGTATAAAGAATACATTTTACAGTATTTTTTTTTAACTTTTTCTCTCTTGACTAAATAATGAATCAATAAAACACACAAAATTTAATACAATTTATACAGATAATTAGGTATATAGTTGCTATAATATATATCGAAGTTATATAAACCACCGTGGTTTGTTTATAATACCAACATATCATATCTTAATTCAACTAAATAATACAATTTACACAATAATAAATAATATCATTCATTAAATTAAAAATAAATATTAAAACATATTCATTAGATTATTAATGAATCACACAAGCAAGCACACAGCAGATTTGAAATTAAAAAACCCATTCCATATCAACATCCACATAAGAAATAACACCCTAAAAAAGTTTTTTTTTTGAGTTTTGCTAAAAAGTTATCCTTAATTAACAATTGTATGTAGGGGTAGTTGATTTATATAAGTATACAATGTGTCCCGTCATCAGTGTCGGAGTCTTTAATGGTGTGAAATATGGCATTTTTTATCGACAAATTGCCCCTCAATTTTGGTTTTTCTTAAAAAGCCAATAATAAAAAATAAACAAAAAATAATCTTTTTCTTTTTCTTTAATTATTTTTTTTCTATTTTTTATTCCATGACAATTGAAACGTGTAACTGTTGTCTACATGTTTAGCTATCAAATGACACCTTTTTAATGTTGATAGGCCATTTACATGAGTAGTGGTGGTCGAATTAGTATTAGAGCCTAGGTCTTGGTTACCAAGAAAACAAAATGGCGGCCGTAAGAGAAAAACCAAATTTGAGGGGCAATTTGTCGATAAAAAATGCCATATGTCACACCATCAAACACACTGGTGACGGGACACATTGTATATATTTATTTACTATCATACAATCAACAGGGATACTATTATAATAGCATAATCGCATTCATCACAATTGGTCTTTATGTCTTGTGCTAATATAAATTTTATTCATATTAGCACATTAAAACTAATAAGTATTAAAAGAATGTGGAATACCTACATACGCAGGAGGTCGCAGCAACACGCTTGAAAAAACATAAGAAGTAAGTCAAATAGTATTAAATTCGTATGCATATTACTTGTATAAGTAGTCCACCACAGTAAATAACCTAAATACATCAAACTTCCCCAACAGATTTCCAACTTTAAGTTAGTTGAGAAAAAGTTATAGATAACGGGATATGACATGAACTTAAGTAGATATGTTGTTATCTGAACAAGGAGTTTGATCAATCATTATTATCAGTGACTTATTAATACCGACTTAAAGTACCTTCTAAATCACTAACGGGAACGTGATCTCAAATACTTTTGGTCACTGATCCTATGATCGACCCTTTCGGGAATTGCTCAACATTTGCTTTTTGTGCGGGTTTCGTTAGAACAAACGTTGTATCATTGCCATCAGCATCATTTCGTACAAATAACGTCCACTGCTACCCAGCAGTGGAAGCCTCTAAAAAAGTGGAGGGGCTTTACCATAATCTCCATACTTGGCAAGTGGGTTGGATATTGCAGTAACAGACGTAAATAATTTTTACGTCTACGGAACTTACGGAAGGTGTATGATTACCTCTAGTGGCATTAGTAGCTTTTTACGACAACATTATGTGTGGAATTGGGGCTCTTCTACTCTGCTGGACATTACACGGAACATGTGTGTCGGATAACAAACGTTATGTACAGGGTGTAAAATCCCCTAATTAAGCCGTAAATCAAATATAGTGGACATGAAAGCAATTAAAATCATTAAAAATAATTATATGAATTGGCAATGACTTTAATTTTGATGTATTTAAAGCTAATTAAATATTGTTATACGTTATCCGTAATATAACACACGTAGCATCAAAAACGTTTTTAACATATGAACGTGATAGATAAATTATTCAAACAGTGGTCGATTTGATCTTTAACTTTTGTCGAATAACACTCAGTGACTTTAAATATTTGTTACAAAAAACATCTCCTTTTATTAAAAACTCTTTTTTGTTCCGTGCCACTATTATCGAATTTCTGTTCAAGTACATTTTTATTTAATTCCATGGGTCTGAGACTCGAGGGCAAATATAATGGAATTTGTCTTGCGGATTCTAAATACAACTATGCATTTGATAAAGCTCTATTAACTCTTCACTCCATTTTTTTCTCGAAAGGAGAATACGTCCGCACAGGTCGACAGCGCGTGCGCTACTACTACTACTTAGGTTCAAGTGTGGACACATGATAGAAACATTTGGTTAGATGACCGCTTTTGATGTGCGACGGAAAACCGACTCGCGATGAAAGCAATATTTGGCATTTGTTAATTTTGCCAAATTATAACAAATTGGCAAATGGGTCTGTCTACATATGGATGACATTTGATGTACCTACCGCCATGTGAAGTGCCAGCATTATTAACTCCACAAATATCCATGTCTGATTATTATAAATTTCAATAACTAAAAGATCTAAAAAAGGAAGAAAAGTCTAAACAGAAAGCTTCTCGAAGTTAGTATTAAACGTTTTTATGTTGTTTTATTAGGATTTTATGAAACTTCGAGCGCGTTAACGCTGTCGAGGGTCCTTTTAAACATTTGTGAGGAGATAATAACAGTACGTAAAATAGCAACAACAAGCAAAGAGTAAATAAATAGTATGTAAAACAACAAGGATGCATTCACGTACCTTGTCACTGGCAAAACAAAACACAATTGAAATTCCGTGCGAACGAACATCCACAATGACATATGCAAGCAATACACCACATTCCCATTTCAATAGCACGTTGACATCACGCCTGTGTTCCGGCTATATTGGTTCTAGCACTCCAATAATAGATGGCGTTGTTGTTATAAATCGTCCCATTCCGTATTGTTAGCGGACCATCGCTCATTCGTAGCTAAAGGTTTATTTATTTAGCTACAATTGCTTACTTACTAAAGTAAAGCAGTAATGGGTAACTGTGTCATATTTATTCTTACAGCTTTTAGCTGTGGCTAATAATCCTTATCTGATGCTATGATAGCGATGAATTTAGTGAATCTGCATTAGGACGTGGAATCGCGCATGTTGTGCACAATTGCTGTGTCGAGCATCCAAAAAGTGACTTAATTACTTCTTTGAGTACATATACAACTGTTTTTCAGTTATTTTTTAATTTATCATTTTAGTGATAAACGAATAACGACTTCGCTCTGCTGATTCTCTTTCTACTCCTCTTAACCGTTCTGTTTTATATCCCCTTCTTTCACACTTCAAGCTACTCGTCTCTGGGATGTCTCCCAGACTATATTAGGCTCTCCCAGTAAGTTTCTTATTGAAGCATCATCATATGGTAATTTTTTAATATATTTAGCTCTATTGTAATTATTGTATATAATATTATGTTAAATATATCCGTTTTATATCGCTTTTAAGTCTATTGTTTTTCAAAGAATGATTAGTAGATAATGCTGCTAGTATTATAAGTCCACTCGTTGTACTAATTTTATGTCTATAAACAATAAATCTTTATAAAAAAAATAAAAGAAAAATATCTAATTTTACCAACAAAACGACAATCCTTTCCTTGACTATTTGTATATGTCTCCATTTTACTTATAGTTGTTAATTAAATAAATAAAAAACATTATTGTAACATTCTGTTAATGCAAACAAAACTTAAAGTTAATTCTGAAAAACTCAACAATTATTGAGATGCTTATGCAGCAGAGCTGACGCTGATTAATTTCCACTATTAAACTTATTGAATGAAAAACCCTTAATGTAATAAGGTTGATTTGAATTACGCTTTTAATTTTAACGTTCACTGCTGTATAACAATAAATGCAACACCCTTTATACACCATGATGGGACAATACAGGACATCTAGATTTAAAGTATGTACTTTATTGTTCTAACTCTCAGAGTAAACAGGACTGGAGTAGCCATTAGTCAATATCTCGTACATATTTTTCTGCCATTTTTTGCGGGGGGTGAGGTTACTACTACATTCAATGCCAGCACACAGGAACAAAAACTCTTTGCGTGTTTACAAACGCACACATGCATAATACGACAAACATATTTAAAATACACGCACACGTGCTTAAAATAGTGTGTTAACGTTCTATTCAAACACACGAATGTCATTGTGTGAGAAGTGACATGACATAGCACGAGAATATCGATATCGATAAATCAGTTTCGTTCAATGAATGAATTTATTAACTTTGCGTTAGTATTCCTACAAATACAAATTGAAACTTGATAGTTTATTGCATTTAAAAGATATTTACAATAGGTGTTATTATATATATAGAATTCACTGTGGACCCTTTTGCGTATACCCATAATGGAAAGGAGGAACTCTGAAACATTATTTTTAACAAAGCGATAGTGAATATAGTTATATTTCTCAGATTTTTACTTTGACCGATTGATTATTTGTATTTTTTTGCGATTTGCTTACATCACTTTTTGCAGGTATTTCCTTTTCAACTTATTTTTTAACCTAAAATTAATACATTTAAATGTAATAAACTAAAACTGTTATAATATTACATGTTAATATCTATTTGAAGCATAACTAGTTATATAATAAACTAAGAGGATCATTCAAGAATAACGTTGGCACAGCATGGGCAACTAATCTTCTTCTATTGTTAGATAATTTTTGAAACTGAGACGGCTCAATATGTATGGAACATATAGTACTTGTTCTTGAAGATGCCCAAGATGCCCTATTACCTATTACAAGCATGAATCCATTTTTTTCGTATGCTGTATTCTTTAGGAAAACTGAATATGAAAAATTAGATGTTTCCGGGAATATCAAAGCTTAAAGTATAAATACCAACAATTAGTATACCGCCTAGGGGCAGAGTATATTTGCCTGAACTACACATACCGATCATTTCTAATTTTAATACTGCAATACTATCTTCCAATAGCTTTCATTTATGTACAAATGACTTTTGGTACCACATACCTTACTCCTAGTATCTTGAAGTATTGCAGTTGGACAAGCCGGTTTTTAAAAGGAGCTATAAATGCTACAATATTAATAAAAAACTTAACTTAAATGTTGACGATGACATTTAGCTATTACCATACTAAAATGTCATCAAAATCCGTCGCGTAGTTTTTGGGTGATGCGTGCTCAAACATACATACAGACAGACAAAATGTTCAAAAATTAGTGATTTCGCTTCCTCTACTCTCATTACTAGCCATTTGGTTTAAGGTGGACTTGACCTGTTTTATTCTATATCTTTACAGTTTTATTCTCGTATGTATAATATCGCAGGTAAATAGTATAATTCCGCACTTTACATACGGCGTCATCAGTTCAAAATCACATACCTTATTCTTATTTGAAATCATCATTAATACCTGGTAATAATTACTGAAACAAACTGTAATTTATCTAAGCTGTGTTTTATTATCGTTAAGAAAAAGAACTAAGAAAAGGGTATGTGTTTTTTAAACTGATGACGCCGAATGTAAACTGCGGAATTATACAATTTCCCTGCGACATACAGATTTAAATTAAAAATACATATTTCCAATTTAAGTATGATACTTGCATTCATTCATTCATTACTCACTCGTAAAATCACAATATCGATGAAGTTGACATCACTATTGTGCAAATTAATATTGTACAAATTAATAAGGGTTGCTGATTACAAAATAAAAACAATTTGTCCTGTGGCTCGAAAAAAAATTTTGGTTTCTCGGAAATGATCGGGTGTGCTGGTTAGACGATGGTACCCTTTTAACCGTGTCTTTTTTATGAAGTCAGGGACACTGGAAGTATATATAGCATTAGTACTCTTAATGTTTATGAGCGCCGCCCAGCATGAATAAAAGGACAAATAGTTTGATTATTATTTTAATTAATTATTTTATTTATTATTTTATATTTCCATGTTGTGTGGCAAAGAATAGGCTTTAAGCAGCCGCAAAAGTGTAGGTATGTACTTAATACTAAACTAAAAATAAACACGCAACGTACATTGTTAAAACGAAATTATAATTGGTAATTAATTAATACAAAATTACAGTTATTTATTACCAACAAACTTTTTCTAATTTTTGTCTTAATTAATTGAAATGCGATAATGGTCAACCCTAGGTAGTCTCGTGGGGAGTGCAGCCGTGACGTCATCAAACGAACTTTGAGCGCGAAATTTGAAATTGTAGTCTGCTAAAACATGAAATAATGAATCAAATAATAATCAAAACCTAAAAATTATGCTTACAAATGAAAGGTGACACCATCTTTTTGCATACTAGATATTTTCGAATTTTTTTTACAGTAGAAAACAGCACAGGCAGGCATTTTCGTGGGAGCTCTGCACGGTAAGACGTTCTGATTATTGTGGTTTTAAAATGGCGGCTCAACTAGTTTTATATAACGCACAGGATTCCGACGCTTGTGCATTTGGCAGAGGGGTAATGTTAGGCAAAGGCTACTCCAGTCCTGTTTACTCTGAGTTCTAACTAGATGCAGAATGTTTCTGTTGAAATAATACTAGCCACCTATAAGGTTCTTTTTATAAATAACTGTGTAATCAAATTTAATTTTATATTTTTGACATGTTTACCCGTCACTTACTTACTTCAATATAAAATCTACACTGAACTACATGTGTTTTGCTCTTACTCGCCAATAATATCCAACATTCGTTGTCAGCACGAATTTAAATACGCATAGTCAATAAAAATAGTGTAGTGAAGTCAGCAAAATGGATGGAGAAACTATAAACATGGGAGAAACTATAAACATGGGAGAAACTATAAACATGGGTATGTCTGAGAATTTACATTCAAGATCAAACTCATCCTCTATTCCGTCATTCTTTCTTCAAGGTCGGGGAAGTTATCTTTATGGAAATTTAAAATGAGAAGTTACCTCATTGACGTAGATTTATGGGAAACAATAGAAGGATACCCAGACGGGGATACTACTCCTATACATATTCGTTCGAGGTGTGACAGGAAAGCTCTTGCTAAAATATGCTTAAGTCTTGGTAGTTCAGCTATCATACATGCCAGAAATGCAAAGACTGCAGCTGAAGCCTGGCAGTTACTGCAGGAAACCTTTGAAGATAAAGGTATGGGGCGCAGGTTAAGTTTAGAGAGAAGGTTATATAGACTTAATCTTCTTGATTTCCCTAGCATAGAGGCATATATAAATGCTATACTTAGTACTGTACAGCAGTTGGCTGACATCGGGAAAACTATAGAGGATACATCTGTGGCAGTTATAATGCTTGGTGGACTTTCTTCAAAATTTGAGCCCTTAATCATGGCATTAGAAAATTCAAATGTTGAAGTAACCACTAAATTAGTCAAAGCAAAACTTCTTAATGAAATGAATAAGGAGAAAATAGAAGCGGAGACTGCTATTATTGCCCAAGCTAAAAATGATATTCCCGTTCGTAAGTCCAGTAAACCTATAATATGCTACGACTGTAGTGTTCCTGGTCATAAGCGTCCAGACTGTCCTTTACGTAAAAAGAAAACACGGAAGTCAACAAAGAATAAGGAGCCATCTTCTTCTTTGAAAGCCTTTGGAACTATAGTTCAAGAAGACGCAGACAAATGGTATGTTGACTCTGGTGCTACGCGACATATGACATCACGTAGAGACTTGTTTACAAATATGAAACCTATGTCTTTCCCTTGTAAGGTCACAGTTGCAAATGGCACTGAACTTTGTATTAATGGTATTGGTGACATTAATTTATATACCAATTCTGTAAATAGTAGTTGTAATTCTGTAAATACTTTACAAGATGTTTTCTATGTTCCTGGTCTAAAATCTAACCTAGTTTCTGTAAAGGAGCTTATAAGGAAAGGGTTTTGTGTCCTTTTTAATAAAAGTGGTTGTAATATTTATAATGCTAACACTTTTCCTTTTACAGGTGATTCTGTCTTACATGGTTCGCTCTGTGATGGACTTTACTCTTTGGACTGTTCTGCTAAATTACCTCAAATTGCGGCTTGTGATGTGCACTCTGACTCAATTAGTAGGTACGAGTTATGGCATAAGAGGTTAGGACATCTGTGTCGTATAGGTATGAGTAGTCTTAAGAATTGTAGTATAGGTATAGATTTTAAGGACGTAGATAGAAAACCTTGTGTTTCATGTATAAAAGGGAAACAGTCACGTAAAAGTTTTAAAACTATTGCTTTTGCCAGAGCAACTAGTAAATTGGAGTTAATCCATTCGGATCTCTGTGGACCATTTACTAATGAGTCATTTAATGGCAATAGATATATGTTATTATTTATAGATGATTTTTCTAGAATGATTTTTATTTATTTTATTTCTTCTAAGTCAGAAGTTAAAAGTAAGTTTTGTTCTTTCCAAAAGTATGTTGAAAGACAAACTGGTTTAGTTATTAAAAAGTTCAGAACTGATAATGGTACTGAATTTGTAAATAAAGATTTGTCAGATTATTTGACTTCTTTGGGTATCGAACATCAGACGACGACGCCGTATAGTCCTCAACAAAATGGAGTTGCGGAACGGACTAATCGTTCTCTCATTGAGAAAGCCAGATCGATGATGGCCGATGGTAACCACCCTAAGTCATATTGGGAGGATGCAGTGCAAACTGCGGCTTACCTTAAAAATAGGTCACCTCATCGTGCTTTAGGTAGGAATACTACACCTTTTGAGAGATGGTACGGCACAAAACCTGATCTATGTAATATTAGGGTATTCGGTTGTAGGGCTCTCATACAGATTCCGGGTTGTCAAAAGCTGGATGATAAAGCAGAGGAAGTAATATTTGTTGGATATAGTGATGATCCAAATAGTTATTACTTTAGGGATCCTACTTGTCCTCGAAAACTAAAAAGGTCTAGGGATGTACATTTTTTTGAGAGTACTTTTAAACCTTTAAAGAATTGTTCAGAAAATATATTGACTGATCCTTTTTCTCCTTTTGCTCCGGTCTTATCTTTTTCTAATGACTCTTTACCTAGTACTAGTATTATTGTTGATCCTGGACTGAACGAGGCAAATGCTGATGTTGCTGATGGTACTGTAGCGACCATCAATGTTGAATCACGGCCTGAAATTGAGAACTCGGAGACAGCTGAAGAAACTGTGGAGGAAAAAACGTCAGGTTCTTCAAATCCTGAACGTCGCTATCCTCAGAGAAATAGGAAGCCACCCGATTTCTTCACCTACATAGCTGCAGCAGAGGACTTAAATGAACCAAAGACATATGCAGAAGCCATGAAGTCGGCAGATTGTTCATTGTGGCAGGAAGCTATGAATCAAGAATATAAGTCACTAAAGAAACTAAAAACGTGGCAACTTGTCGATAGACCTAATAAGAAAATTGTACCTTGCAAGTGGGTCTACAAGGTGAAAAGAGACTCCGAGGGCAATATTATTAAATACAAAGCAAGGCTAGTGGCTAAATGGTTTAGTCAAGTTCTAGGCGTCGATTATGACGAGACATTTGCCCCAGTAGTGCGACATTCTTCATTGCGAGTGTTATTTGCTTTGGCTGCTGAATTGGGTCTTAAAATGAGACATATGGACGTCGACACTGCATTCTTGAATGGAGAACTCGAAGAAGAGGTATTCATGGAGCAACCTCTTGGATTTGTTCAAAAAGAAAATGCACAGAAGGTCTGCCTGCTACAAAAATCCCTGTATGGTTTAAAGCAAGCTCCTAGGGCCTGGAATATAAAGTTAAATGAGTCTTTAAATAAAATTGGATTCAAACAAACTCCTTCCGAGCCTTGTGTATATACTAAACTTTTTGAAAATGAGTTATTTATCTTGGCAGTTTTTGTCGATGATTTGATATTATTTTATAAAAATGACAAAGCTTTTGACAGTGTCATGTCAAACTTACAAAAACATTTCTCACTAAAAGATTTGGGTGAATTGAAATGTTATCTAGGATTGAATATAAAGAGAAATAGTAACAATGATGTTATATGTGATCAAAAACCGTATATTGAAAATTTATTAAAGAAATTCGGCATGGATAATTGTAAGACTTGTTACACACCATTATCAAATACGAAGTTAGAGGTGAGTAAAGTTTTAGGTGACCAGTCTTATCCCTACCAACAGTTAATCGGTAGCTTAATGTTCCTTGCCGTAAATACACGCCCTGATATAGCATTTACAGTCAGCTACCTGAGTCAATTTAATACATGTCACGATAAAACGCATTGGTTAGCTGCGAAGCGTGTTTTACAATATTTAAAGGGCACTTTGGATCTTGCCATCAAATATTCGCGTACTGGTGCCGTCTTAAAAGAGTGTGCTGACGCTGATTGGGCGAATTGCAAAATTGATCGGCGATCTTATACAGGCTATTGCTTCAAATTGGCAGGAGGTCCAGTGTCGTGGGCGGCTAGGAAGCAATCGACAGTGGCCCTTTCTTCTGCCGAAGCTGAATATATGGCCTTAACAGATGCCGTCAAGGAGGCAATATATCTAAAAGATTTGTATCCGAAGTATTCGTTAATGTAAGTGAGTGTAAATTAGTTTCTGGTTCTGTAAATATATATAGTGACAGTCAGAGTGCACTCAACTTAGCTCAAAATCCTGTCCATCACAGTAGGACGAAACATATAGACACCAGGTATCATTTTGTAAGAGAAAAGGTGTCAGATAGGGCAGTTACTTTAAAATTCTTAGAATCTAGCCAAATGCCGTCTGATGTCTTAACCAAAGCTCTGGGGCACACAGCGCATGCTCGATGTATAGCTGGGTTAGGCCTTACTTAAGTTTTTTTTTTGCACATTATGTTATAGTGATAACGGGTAGCATGTGTAGACATTATTATGAGGTCTAAATTATATTTGATTAAGGGGCCGTGTTGAAATAATACTAGCCACCTATAAGGTTCTTTTTATAAATAACTGTGTAATCAAATTTAATTTTATATTTTTGACATGTTTACCCGTCACTTACTTACTTCAATATAAAATCTACACTGAACTACATGTGTTTTGCTCTTACTCGCCAATAATATCCAACAGTTTCGCTTTAGTAGTTGTCTTATTTAGTAAAGACTCCACACGGTTATTTATTAAGATAACTTATTTTACGATTCACATTTTTATAAAAAAAAAATTTAAAGGAAATTTAAACTACTGTTGGAAGCAAGCAAGTTATATTCAAATAAATAAACATTGGTTTTTCTCTTAAAATTTTAGTTCCTACACTTTCGCGATAATCACACAATTAAATAAAACTACCAAGACCATCCTGTGATCACGCCTCCTGTTAAGGAGTCGAAACATTGGACGCAATATAAAAAAACAATATTGAATGCGTCATTAATCCGTCAAAATTGGTTTTATATAATTGTTTCGTAAATTTTTTATTGTCAATATAAAGAAAACTTATAAGGTTACAAACACGATTACGCAAAATCCATTCATTATTCACTGCTAAAACGAAAACAAATAAGATGTTTGTATCAATATTTGGCATGTCAAGTAAAATGATATTCGCTGTTTTCGTAAGGTGCGATTTTAACGGTACAAAAATGATATCCTGCCTTTTTCATGCTAAACGTGATTATGAGGTAATGTCATATAATATATGAGTTTTTACTAAATAAGACGGTTTGCTTTCAATAACGCTCACTGTAAAAAGAATGCAGATTTTGAAAAACATCTAGAAAAATAAATTAATGTACATTATCAATGTTTTTGCTTATAGCCGATACCTGTATGTAGTACTGTCCTTTAAATTAATATTGCACTGCTTTACTGCTTTTGTTATGCACGATGCTCCATTAGTTTCTTCGTTGTATTTATTTTTAACCATAAACAACATATATACTATAGGCACCTAATGTATAATGACGCCAGTTTTTATCGAATTATAAATAATGTTATACTTTTTATTTTTACTTGCTCGTGTAGAAATATATTAGTTTCGCATTGGACTTTCTGACGTATGAATAACAAAAGATAATTTATTAGACATCAGTACGATATCAGTTATTTTATTGAGTTATTCGTTTTATATAAAGTAGATATCATACTGTCAAAACAAAGTTCCGAGGCTATTTATCTAACAATCGATTCACTATCACGAGATTAATAATTTAATACATTTTCTACTGAAATAACCTTTCTGTCCACTTATAGAAAATATTCTACCATAATATCATAAATATATGATAAGGGTTTGTATTTAATTCATTATGTAAATAATCCTGTGATCTATTGACGTAGAGTATATTCTCTACATATGTAAGGCACTAGTTATTTCATATTTCTTATTTGTGTTGTGTTATTTAGGTAGATCTTTTGATTTCTTATAGTAGTACTTTACCTTAGTTCACAATACTCCTCTTATTCAGTAGTCTTGCACTATATTTGTGATGTAAAATATTATCGTTTGCTTTGGTGTTTGTAAATAGCACGTCAATTGTAAAATTTCCTTTATTTCAGCCCGATCCTGGCTATTGCGGAGCATCAGACGACTTTCAGAGAAGACGGAACAGTCTACGCGCAGTGCCTTACGCAAGCCGTCACAGTCTGGCAGATCAGCTTCTTCATTTCCATCATTATCATCCTTTATGTCCTACCCCTTATTATCTTAATCGTTCTTTATAGCGTCATTGCCAAAAATCTCATCAGTGCCGCCTCAAAAGTTGTTATGAACAAAACTGTGGATCCATATAATGCTAGAGCACGGAAACAAGTTATTTTAATGCTCGGAACTGTTGTTCTTTGTTTTTTCCTTTGCTTGATGCCTTATAGAGTATTAACTCTATGGATTATTATAGCTCCTTCAGAGTTACCATCAGAAATCAGTCCGGAGAAGTGGTATAACATTCTTTACTTTTCAAGGGTGATGCTGTACATAAATTCTGCCATAAATCCGATTTTGTATAATTTGATGTCGTCGAAATTCCGGATCGGCTTTTGCAGAGTGTGTATTTGTTATAAAAGAAAAAAAGTTATCAAAAATAAACGAGCAAAAAGAACAGTGACTAACGGATCAACTACCAGTAGTAGTTTATCAAGAACAACCAATAGTCTGAAGAAACTCTTTAGTCACAGAGGCAGTTTAGATAAAAGTGACACAGAGTCTGAAGGTAAAGAAGCCGACGCTAGTGCAGCTGAATCTAAAGGATTTTTCGACAAAATTTTCAGTAAAAAAACTTTTGTGAGGCAACAGTCAGCTCCAGTATGTCCTAATCCAAAACAAGTAACAGTAAACAGAATGCGAAGTGAAGGGCATATGGAAATAGCGGACATCGTAGATATTGATAAAAACCGAGTAGACGCAAGAAGCGATGTTGCAAGATTTATTGGTCATTCCGATAGTAAAAATATTAAGTCAAATATTGAACTGGAATCAAATCGCAGCCACTCTCTGAGACGGAGCGTTTTGATAAATAGTACAAAGGCAAAAAGCATGGACTGTGAGAGCAGTAAGAAAGCAGTTTCGTACCAAAAAGTTCCAGTGGACTTCGTTGTAGCTTTCCAAAAGTCAAAGAGTGTAGATTATGAATTTCCAGAAAGCTTCGTCTAACGCAATTTTTAGGCAAATTATATTTGTGTACTGTTTACTCGAAAAGTTTCCTTGTTTGTTTATCTTTTTCATAAAATTTGAATGGTGTTAAGAAGTTTTGTGGTAACCAGAGCAGACATTTCATTATTCAAGAACTTACAAGAGGCGATAATTCGTCTCAGTGATTTCTAATTGTTTTGTTATATTGACTAGGATTTAATTGAGCACGCTACATGAGTTTCATATCGAGTAAACGGATACAAATCTAAATAAATTTATTTAGTATTATTATATTAATTTAATATATGAAGTAATTTATAGTAAGAAGCCTACTATTTATGAACGTAACAAAATATTGAAATAAAATTATATAGTATTAACAGTGAATTAATTGTTTTTAATTACATTCATATTAGGTGCATCGTTGGTTTCTGAAACTAGGACTTAATAAGGTAAGTTATAGTACTCGCGAGTAAATATCGGGTTTTTTGTCGTGTATATTTACCTACAAAGTATATGGAAGATTTTGATAATCATGTTTTCAACAACAGTAAGAAACAAAGAAGATATTTCAAACGCTAAAAACAAAATATTAAATAAAAGTAGACAAGAAAAACGCCAAGCGTTATTAATCTGAAATAATTATTATCATTTTATTAACATACCCTGTTTACTGAAAGCAAGTATCTACAACAATTTATAATATTGATTTTAACATTTACAAAACAAGTCTCGTACTGAAGATTGAGCTTTAAAAATGCCTAAATCATACATACGGGATTGAAGTGTTTAGAAATTTTTCTGTTCTATTATATAACATGGAGGGCACTTCATATATACTTAAAATATGTAACACACAGGTTACTTGTTTATGAATGCATATAATGTATAATTTTTAAGCTTTTTTCTTTTTTAAATATGAGGTAATAGACGACATTTTGAGTTTACTACGTTTTAAGGAGAGTTGAAACAGTTCCTCATGCATGATAAGATGCAACACATTGAACTGTATATACTTGAATAAAATCAACATTTAAACTATATCTGTTAATGCTAATACTTTCAATACTGTAAGTTCCCAATGTCAATAACCAGTTTTATGGATTCTGATAATAGTATTAAAATAAATGTTTTTTTTTTTATAATATAGGTTTCTATAAGTTGAATAATTTTCAAAAAAAGTTTTTTTATAATTTTTATATATTTTACGCATTTTCAATGCGATCTTATAAGATAAATTATTATAATAGAAAAATATTAGAAAAAATCCACTTGGGTCACAAGTGAATTCTCAGGCGAAAAACGAACAAGCAACCTTTGGAAATCCGGTCCAATGCTCTCCCAATTGAGCTACCGAGCCTTGTGAACACCCGTCGAAATTTTCTAGTACCTTTCTGATATTATGCTGTAGGCCAGCGTTGTTTTATCAATGAGAGGAACATCCCCGTATTCGAAAGAAACATTTTTACAAATGTTTGGGAAATCGATTAAGATGAAATCGCCTGAGAATTCACTTGTGGTCCGTGTCGATTTTTTCTAGTATTTTTCTATTATAATAATTTATCTTTAAAAAAAGGTCACCTTAATGTAAAGTATTCAGTGTTAAATACAATACATTTTTAATGATGGCACCGCTCTCTTTTTTGCAATGCCGCCCGCCTATAAGGAGCCAGCGCTTTTTGTTTTTTTTCCTCGCAGGCAATATTGAATGTTAATACTGCACTTAATACTTCATTGGTAGAATGAGTGCCATTTCTTGTTAAAGTTATGATGTCACCTTAAAATTTTTACTCGTCGCCACATTCTTCGTCGAATGAGACCATTCAGCTCGTAAATAAGCCGGAATCATTGCAGAAACAGGCAATTCATTTAAACGCCGCAAGGGACTGTTGATGTGATACAATAAATTACTGAAGCGATACGTTTATTTCACGAACAGGGTGGACATGAAGAAAATAAAACATTATTAGTGTCGGCAGTTAATACGGTTTACAGATAACAAATAGATTCCCTATTGAATGTTGACACCAAAATTATACAGTGATTTTGTTTTTTATTTTAACTTTTTTGCATTCACAGTGCAATATTTCTATAAGATATAAAATACGTGTGTAAAAAACAACCTCACCACCGAGCCCTCAGGTGGGATTCGAACCCACAACCTTTCGCTTTCTGGGCAAGTAGTTGATTTTTACACACGTCTTTTATATCTTATAGAAATATTGCATTGTGAATGCAAAAAATTAAAATAAGAAAACATAATTATAGCTGGTTCCATCTTAATCGATTGTTTAATATTTGTAAAAATATTACTTTCGATGTTAGAGGCAGTTAGCCGTCAACATTGGTGGAACGATACTAGCTCAAAGTAGAAGTTGAAATACGTTTGTAAAATTCGACACGTTTGCCAGCGTCTCGGTAGCTCAGCGGTCAGGGCACTCGCCCGGATAACGAAAGGTCGTGGGTTCGAATCCCACCTGAGGGCTCGGAGGCGTAGTTGTTTTTTACACACGTTTAGACAGTGATTTTTTAAATCATATGCTTTAGTCTACTTACGTAAAGCATGTTATTTAAAAATACATATGCTTAGGCCTATGTGTATATTGGTTAAGTTCATCTTGTTGCCACCCACATATTTGCCACTTTCGAAAGTAACATTAGTATTAATTGAGTCCTATAGAGTTGATGTTGGTTTGGTCCAAAATTCAGACAAAAGAAAAGCACGCATTTTTTCATCAAGACAGTCTGAGTTAAGATTGTCTTATTATTTATTACCCATTATAATAGGTATCCCGCGACATGCACTACATTCACTAAAGCAGGGTCAGATAAACCTAACACAATCGCACGGTAACTGCAATACCACTTGTAAGTTCGCCACAGTTGACATCCTCAGTCAGTCTGATGTCCAGTCTGACATGATATGTCAGACTGGACATCAGACTGACTGAGGATTAATAGGACAAATTTTTTTTTTTTTTACAGTAAAAGTTGATATTCATAAACCTGTTAGCAAAATCACATAATCAAATCACAGACTTTTAGTCTTCGCATCTTAAATATTGTAATATATATTTTAAAAGATTGTATATTTATAAGATAAACACACTATCAGAATTAAATAAAAAAGGGGAATATATTTCCACATATTCATTTCATTGTAACTTTTCAACTCCTTTTCTGGACGCATGTTCAGAAGATGGCTTCTTGTCAACATGGTTTCTAAAAAAGTCCAGATTTTATTTAATCGATTACTTGTCAGCTATGTTAAAGATTTGTGGATCTTCTTATTTTAAAACGCCAAGCATCGCTCTCAGTAAACAGACTAGGTAAACTGGCATGATTTGTAAATAAAGTCTTTGAACATAGCTTTTAATTAGTAATTTTCTTTGTCCTAGTACTTTGAGAAAAATTTGGTTACCATAATCAAAGCTTAATAGGGTGATTAAGTCCCTCCTCACGGAAATAATATTGAGCCGACAAAGAATGTTATATCTATACATTATATAGAAGTAGAAATCGTGTTTCTGTAAATATACATCCTTTATATGTACAATTGTACATGTACCGTCATTCAATGGAATATATTTATCACAAAATAAGGGTTCACAAAATACAAAAAAATTGTCTGTCAATGTATATATATACACGCTAATCTCCGATATTACTTAACAGATTTTCTGTCAGTTTTAACAGATGGGTTAAAATCAGCATGGTGCAACATTAAGGCTTTGATTCATTAATAAAATTGATTGTTGTTTAAAGTACCTTAAACTTCGGGGCTGCCTGTGCAAAAGTATTTTAAAATGTCGCTAAAAGGGTCAAATAAAAACACAGGTTTTTATTTTACATTTGAAAAATAAGCTAAAACATTTGAATAGTTCAATGAATTCACGATAAGACAGCCCAACGGAAGTAGTTCTCGTTTTGCCGAGTCATTTGCGAACGTATACTGTTCTTACTCAATTATATGTTTTAAGGTATCTAAGTAATGTTACATGGCACAAGCACATAATATAACAAATAAGAACAATATCTCCTTAATACGTTTCTCAATTTACTCGTTAGCGATGTCCTCAGTTCTATAATGGAGCTTTTAGCGATAATGGACGGAAGAGCTTTGTTTGTCTGTACTCCATACCGCAAGATGGAACAAACAGAAAAAGATCTTTTACATACTCCGCTGTAATTGCACGATGCTGTTACAAATTGATACAGATAAGTCGTCTATCTTTGCACATTACTTCATATAGAAATACATTAAATGTTATTACATTCGTAAAAAAAAAATTATTTCGTAACATGGATTCGGAAAAATAAACTTTATTGACACAGTGGTAAGTAGTTAAGTAGTAGTACATTTTTATTTTTTTTTTTTGTTTGTTCCTTAAACAATTACAATTGTTTTGGAAACTGATATACATTACTTAAAATAAATTTTAATTTGATAGCGATATAATAAACTTGGCAATAGGTATAAAATTATAAACAATGTAATGTCAAAAATTTGAATAATTTATCAAATTATCTTAAAATTAAGTCGATAAAATTACTTAAATATCATTATATAATAATTATTGATTATTTAAATATAGCCAATAAATTCTTTTATATCATAAAAGCATTTTTCTAACAAGAAGCACTTTAGTTGCCTTTTAAAGAGATTAACATTATGAACCTATAGATTTCAGACGGTTGGGAAGACAATTAAATATTCTCACTCATTTCGAAAAGAGCAGGCTCTTTGGGCTTTCATCATCGGATGGGTGACCAAAATAATTATAATTTCAAGCTCCTTCGCGGTTCAAGATGCAGTTAAACTAAAATTATGGTTCGGTGCTAAGGAATTCGCATTTGGTGGTAGGATTCAATCTTCTTGAGATGTTTTCACTTATTTCATAGCAAAAGTTGTTTTGTAGCATCTGTAATTGATTTATTAAGAAAGAATATATCGACGAGCATCGACCTTGGTCCGATTGGGTTAAAGCTATCATTCGAATCGATGGGATATACAAAAATACTTGCCTACAAATCGAGAAACAAATTTGTATAATCGAGAAATTCTAAACAAAAACAGCTGTGAATGTTTGAATGAAATTCTCAACTTAACGAAACACGATAGTTTCGTTGAGTCACACAGACAGAAAGTTTGATATTGCAGGTACTTATTGGATACACACTACCCTATTATTGTTACAAACTTTACAGTGCTTACTTTGGACTAAGGTAATTGGTGGAACAGCACGAATGCCTTTCTTAATGAGTTAAAACACCTAAACCAGAATGGGCAGAATGGGCCCCAATGCGGATTGGTGCGTGATAACGAATGCCATGTGATGACCGGCAGCTTAGAATAGCACCAATCTTTAACTCATTAGGGGTTTGAAAATTATATTTTATTCATAATTAATGAATTTCAACGTTAACACCGCTTGCAATAATTAACAAAGGAAATGATAATAAAACAAGATATAAGTTCAAAAAATCTAAAAAAACAAGCTTTTTACTTGTTTATAAAACGAGCTAAATAGTTTTAAAGTCCCAACACGATGGAGTTGATTTGTTTGAGTGCAGAGTTCCTATGACCTTTCAGCTCCAGTATCAAATCAAATCGATGTCGTCAAAATATAGCATCAGCTCAATTGGAAACCAGCAATTGGGTCAAATAAATAAAAGCTTGTAAAAATTACATAAAATTTATTAGTAAAAAAAACAGAAATAAAAGCAATCAAAGCAAAGCAACAGGTGGACTCTGATTCATATTTTTCAGAGTAGAGAAAACAATGTTTCAAGATTGCCTGCCAATCATCCACAGACACATCACATATATTCGAGGTAATCACCGTACACTTCCCGTGGATGACAAGATCGGCAGCAGAGTTTTACGCCTGGCCTTTTAACATATTTCAGCTTACACTTTAATTAAAATGTCAAAACTATGATCAAAAAACGATACTTGTAGATACAATATAAATATATAAATTAATTAATATGTTATTCGTTATTAAACACATGTTTGTAGGAAGGTGGATATCAATTTCATATCGTAAACTATAGTGTAGGTATTGAGGTAAGTAAGAGATAATTCAAACATGTTCTTATGAGTTGATGGGCTTAATAACATATTATTTTCTTTACAAAACGCAAGTCTTTTAGTCTTGGTAGGTATTCGACAGAAATAAATATGTTCACAATATATTGGCTCACAAAAACGCTCACAATAAAAAAAAAATATCCCAAAGATTATACATTACTAAAAGAAGCTATTTTCAAGCAAGCAGGTCGTAAAGAACAAAGAAGTTATAAAACTCATATCAAAATGCGCATATTTTTCTGCATCTCCATTGTACGCGAGCTTCCTAAGAAATACTATGTAAAAATGGGTATTCCGACCATATGAAAGATGCTAAGAATGCTGAATTAAGATGGAGTTTTCTGAAGTTACTGGTAATCATTTTTAGTGAATATTTCAATTACAACATAAATTAAGGTTACGGCGACGTTTGATCAAAACAAGAAAAAAGTTGAATTTATGTCTACTAAATATTAATTCGTAAAAACTTTCCAATACTATTATTATAAGGAAAGTTGCAGATAATATTTTACAAATAACATTAGTCTTAAAAATTTGTACAAAACATTTTGTAATTGGTAAATATAAAAATTAAATTAAATATATTTTCTGCACCTATGTAGGAGTTTTCAAATTGCCCTAATTTTAAATATAATAATCTTACCAAAAATGTTTTCTATTAACTTTTAGAATATACGTATTTCTTTTGTAAGAGTGTAAAATTCTGTGAGAATCAATCTCCTAATATTAGAGTATTCAGTCTTGAAAGTTTTTATGAAACATGATGCAGCTCTAACGCTCTAAGTCTTTTTAAACAAGTGTTACTTTTAAACACTATGGACGCCTTCAACATCTAGGAACAAGGTTATTTATACAGTACGTGTATAAAGTAAAATAACATATTAAAGCAATGTATATCACGTCATAAAATTTCAAATTCTGCAGATACAAAACTTAACGTTTTGGCAGCGGAACGTGGTAGCCATCACCATTTTCTATATTTATAGCTGTAGTATTTTAAAGGATTTAGTTTATTAAAAAGAAATCCCAATTTTCAGCTTATATTTATGTCATAACTAACATAATTTATGAAATTAATAAAATGTACATGATTATATAGAGAACATTCAAATATGACTTGAATTTCTTTTCAAGTTAGAATAGAATTATATGTCAATATTTGCCTTTAAAGCACTTTTTAATTTGATCACATATATTTTATTAGATTTTTGAGTAAATAAATAAATTTATTACTTAATAATTTAAAAGGATATCTTACAAAAGATCATCATCCTATAGAGATATAATTTACTTTTTCTTTACAGTCCAATCCTTGGCGTGGCAACATTCACCTACGAGCGATACGACGACGGAACAGAGGTGCCCGTATGCCTCACCCAAGCTGATACGTTCTGGTCTGCTCTCTTCTTCATCCTAACCATAGCAGTATTTTTCATCATCCCACTTGGTGTCCTACTCGTCTTATACAGTGTCATCGCCAAAAATCTTATGGAGAACCCCGTTATCATTGCACAGAATTCAAAAAACACAAGTAATACAGGAAATGTAATTAGATACCGAAAACAGGTGATACTCATGCTCGGTACTGTTGTATTATCATTTTTCCTTTGTCTACTACCATTTAAAGCGCTCACGCTATGGATCATCGTATTCCCCCCCGAGACAATAATGTCGTTAGGTATAGATGGTTATTATATACTTTTGTATTTTTGTAGAGTAATGCTATATTTAAATTCAGCGATTAACCCTATATTGTACAATTTGATGTCGTCGAAATTTAGGGAAGGATTCGTGAAGTTGTTAAGGATCAATAAATTGATGAGGTGCAGCAGGAACCTTAGGGAGAATATACAGAGAAGAGACACGTTCAATACAACGACATCTACCGGTTTTTCGAGCAGCAAAGACACATCGGACTCTTTTTGGAGACGGTATAGTAACAGAGCGTCATCTCAAAAGAATATACTGAACAGAGAAAGCAAAAAGAATAAAGAAGAAAAAGCAGGAACTGTTCAGCAGATGAAGGTTGGCGAGATCATTAATGTGCAAAACACGAGACGAAACAGTATGAAGATCATAGCTGCCATGAATGAGCTTAATGAAGACATACAAGTGGAAATTCACGAAAATCACTCAGAAAAAGAAGCAATAATCGACACAGCCTCCGAGAACAATAAACAGATACAAATATTGAACTTAGATGTTAAAACTAATAATGTTTATTCTATAACTTTAGATGTGAGTGAAAGCAATGAGGGTAGAAATCGTTTTGTATGCGTACCAACACAAGACAGAGATAAGCAAAATATTATCGTATACGACTATAAAAGTAAAGAGAGTTTCGTGTAAGGTTTTGTATTACTAGCTGATAGGATAACGGTGCATTTGGCAGTGTGCCAAGTAAAATAAAGCATTTAATAACTGTAGCAGTTAAAAATATAATATACGTTTCTAAAATTATTTTATCAATCGATTTTGATGTGAATGTATTGTTTTGGATAAATCCGCTGATTTGTAAGAAATTGTATTTTTTTGTAATATAAAATGTTACTATTAACAATTATCATATTATAGAATGTCTTGTTTATGCAAGTTTATCAAATACATGTTTCTGAATAAAAAATGTGTGAATTTATTTAACTTCAGATGTATAATTACATTCCTACTTTCTTTATCGACAAAGGATATCATGATTCATGGATATTTTCATAATTACCCTGATGATGACAAATGTGTAGAACTTTAAATTTAATAACTACAATTCTTACTAGTTAACGACTCAGAAATATCTTGAAAACCATATTGCTTTACATTATAGCAATACTTAATAAAGTTAAAACTTATTAAGAGATACTTTGAAAGTAACGACTATACTTGAGTAGTAAGCTAAACGATTTTTTAATGGCTTTTGGATTGGTGCCAGACTTTTTATGTATTTTAAACTGCCATGGATATCACGCTCTCAATTAATATTCTTTTGATCTCTTAATTAACAACTGTAAGTTAGTTAACGAAGTCCGTGGTGAAATGACCTAGTCATCCGGTTATATTTAAGTCTATATATATCCTGCTGGGTTGATTTCAACTTTGCTTTATTGTCTAGTGTTTAGGTGGTTGTGATTTTTTTATCCAAGACACACAAGTATTAACTTAAAGGAGAGCAATTTATGAGATGATGACGTATACTTATTTCTATCTTTCTTATTTACGATAAATTTCTTAGATAGAAGTTAATCAGTAACAAGGATTCTACAATAAAGTTCAAAGTAAAAAAATCGGGGTAATTCAGGTAGGATTCACATTTGATTCTGAATCTAAGTAATGTAGCTAAAACAAAGAAGCGAGTCAATCCAGGAAAGTTTTCTACATGAACCCTGCTGTGGATAGAAACTGAGAGTGGCGTCACCATGAAAACAGGTTTGCAATACCGAGTGTATTTTTTATCATATCGTTAATAACAATCTATAAACTTCATCAGCTATATGGAATCGAGATGTAATTTCAGTTCATGACGTGATATTTTGTGTTATGTGTAGCCAAACTTAGATTCTTGGTTTTTCATTAGGTTCTATACTTTGTCCAATGTAGGATGATACTTTTGACAGTTGACACCTATAAAGAGGGTATAAAGTTGCTATTGCAATGTCAAGCCAAACATAAGGAAACGAACGCAACCTTAGAACGTAGCAATAAGGAAGTGATAACTGTCAAAAGTATTATCCTACATTGGACAAAGTATAACATGAAGATACATATCAACTTGACAGAGGTGGTTGAAATACCCGCTTTGAACCAAGAGCACCGAGTCCATGGAATCGACAATGGAAAGTATTACTTTCGCTGCTTTACCTTAGTTGCCACATACCAAATAGGATGATGAAAATAATGTTAGTATTTTTTAAAACAACTCTAGTAAATATTCCAGAAGTTTTCTTTATATAAAAACTATCGCCGAGTCAAAAGATATTATGATTATGTTTTGAAATTGCTCACAGATGGAAGAAAAAGTTATCTTGGAAATTTGCATATATTTATCAAAAAGTTTAATGTTATCGAAACATCGACCTTAGCCGAAAATATAATAAAACAATTTTACTCAAAAATATTTAGTTACGCTTTCAATTGCAATAGGACAAAAATATTTAAATTGAAAAACAGATTTAACTAAATACATTATAAAGACAGCTCATAAGCCGCCTTGTTTGACTATTATTAATATCAACATACAGATTGTACAATATTTAAAAAAGGATATTTAAAAAAAAATCGAAAGAGTCTCATTCAATTATTCGCGATTGACCACTTCTAAAGCCATCTAAAGTCATAAGTCTGCCTCATAATTGCAAATTGAATCAACCAATATTGAATTTTATTTATTTGGCTTTCAGTTGTAAATGGGTTGAAATATTTGGTTAGAACTGCGTACATACAAGCTTAAAAGCATTATCTCGATTTACATAATTAATCGATAATTGCAATCGGTTAAATGAGCATTCGTGGGTTCATAAACATCATAAAAGAACTAAAAATCGATAAGTTTCCACGTATCGAATGCAAATGTTATGGACGAGTAAACAGACCGTCACACTCGTAAAAGGCAATAATAATGAATAAATCGTATAGCAGTTTACACTGTTTATGTTTATTGTTTTGACGTTTAATGCTCAAACAATAAAAATATATAGAAAGTAGCTGTGTCCGGCGTACTTTACAACGCTCTTTTTTGTTCTGAACTCAAGTTAAGCTAAGGCACTTGGGTGATCTAATTCAGAAACAACCACATTGCCACAGAACTCAGACCCGAACCAATAGAGAAAATGGAACCTCTGAATGACTTTACCATAAAAACCGGTAAGCGAGCCACTTGACCACGGAACTTACCAAAGTTTTATAGCAATCCATCGACTGCTTTCGGGTTTTTGCAAGATTAAGTAACGGTAATAGATTGAAAAAAAGCAAAATAATATATTTTTATAGAAAAAATCTTAGAAGAATCTACTCGGCTCACAATTTATTTTAAGGCGGGACTAGAAACCCGCAACTGTTCTCCTAATACAGCTTTCAAAAAATTTTTTCAATTAAAAAATATTATCATACAATCTGGCATTGAAAATGCAAAAATATAAATATGATAACTCTATAATTCTTTTTATATATAACATACATACCTATTAGCGAATTTGGCAGACGTTTTCGTGCTTAATCATAGTGCCACTTACCGGCCCAATTGTGAATCTAAATCCAGGGACCCTGTGTTTATACACTGAGTTGTGTTCTTATTTGCACACTAAATAATTCATTTACAAAAGTCTAGCAGTTAACAAGGAGTTCAATGACATAAACAAGTACAGAAGAAATATGTGAGTTAAGATATTATAATATAGCAGCCCATGTATAATAATAATATTTCTTACATTTACACCAAATAGCCTAGCCCAAAGTAGGCACTGTAAGGCCTGTGTTATGGACACTAGGTTAACGGATAGACAAAATTAAAGGATACAGAGATGAGTTGTCTTTATAGAAATATATACTAATGACTCAGATACGAATGCTTGTATTCATTACACATAGGTACATCTACCCCTGCCAGGACTCGAATAGAAGACCGTCGTCGCTGGAAAAGGCACAAACCTTCGGTAAAATAAACGGTAAGCGGTCGGTATTTATATATACTTCTATTAAATATATGTGTGTCTATCCGTTACCCTAATATACATAACATAAGCCTTACAGTGCTTACTTTGGGCTTTGTTGGTTGTTATGATTGTAAGAAATATTACTATTATAATTATTATTATAAATAAATTCATTCCTTGCGTTTAAAATTTCTTCAAATGAAAATCTATTTTTTTTATTATAAGTCTCTGTTAAAGAACGCTCTAGTATCATTAAGGTTTTATCGCCCTTATACGCTCATTGTTTTAAAACAATTATTTCACTCGGTAACCTGAGTTTATTTAAAAGTAGTTTTAAATAAATTATAACTAACAATTCTTACATAAAAACAAATTTTATCAAAATAACCTTTTCTATATTAAAAGTTAATACGTATTCTTTTTATTTAAAAGTCCACGATTTTAGTTTATCAGAAACCTGAAAAATGCTCTATGCTCTATGTAATGCTCAAATAAAAAAAAACATGTGTGCAATTCACACGTGCTAGAAATAAAACCTTCAAAAAGAATACGTACACGTATACAAAATACCACAGTTGTTGTGATGCCTTTTCTCAAGCTTTGTACTACGCATGCGCACACAAACACGTATTAACATACGTACAACGCTGAGGCCCAAGCAAACTCCCACTATGCCTTGGTAAACACGAGTGGAGGGGGTACGATGCAGAGCGCAAAGAGAACCACGAACATAAGAGACAATTATAATGCTTCCTATCTCATTTCCTCCTACGTTAAATCTCATGAATTTATGTGTGTCTCTTTTTACTGTCGCTTTGTCTTTTCATCGACTTTCAAATCACAACAATGCTAAAGAAGTTTTCTCTTCAAAAAAAGGTGATTTGGAAATTTCCTCAGTCACATTTAGTTTAATCAACTTTTTGTGTCATGGCTTTTGTCACTGTCACTATTTTCAATACTATTTTCATATACTATTTTCCACGCCTCCCTGAAACTGGCAGATACTAATAGTGTACTGGACAATCTGTTTTATCAATCGGAAAAGCATGAACCATTCCCCTTTAGGGTGTCGTAAAAGGCGATTTAAGATACTGACCAACGTGTAGACCAGAAAATGGGTAGCAGTCTTCCAAATTATGGATTTTATTGTGATCTGACACCAGCCTGGTAACCCAGGCGATTATTTTAAAACCCCCATTTGCGGTGGATGCTCTCTTTCAGCAATGAACGTCTTTTGGCTGAGGTTATATTATTTATGCGTTATTAATCTTTAGTACAAATAGTTATGAAAAAGTTATTTATTACATTAAATAGTATGCTTCGGAGAAAATAGTTCTTGTTGAAAGCGAAACATCGCGACTCCATTGAGTTATCATTGGTTGTGACTCTACCAACTGGCGTGACCGACTAGAGCGCTACTAAAATAACGTTTTTCTCCTTCGTCATTTAAATCTTCTTTGCATTAAAATTTTTCGCGCATTATATCTTTCGTTTTAGTATTATCTGTATTCGGCAAATTTTCATCTGAGCATTTTTCGAAGATAATATACATATTAATATAAAGAATGCTTGGTTTTTTAGGCGAGCACTTGACCGCTATATTGCCATCGTGGTAAACAACAATGCATCTAGGATGTTGTCTTAACCTAAGTATATTTTCTATTAAACAATTACATTATTGTTCATAAAAATATCAAACCCTTAATGAGCCTATTTTAATAGTTCAGTATTTTTCTTGCAAGTTCAAATCATATTACAAATGAAATTGACAAAACACTTTTTAACTAAAATAGGATAATTAGCATTAAATCTTTTCTTTGTATATACATAAAAAGGGGTTTCTTTAGGAGCTCATTCAAACGTTAGAATGGTGTTATTAATCTAAGATTCAAACTATTCTTGCTTTCGCACACAAACGCTCTATCACCCTTACTCAAATTGACTATGAGCAGTATTTCCGACAGTTTTCTCACACAAAAATAGTTTACAATAACCCAAAGCTTGTTTAATAACTTTCAAACTTCTGATCGAACTAAGGACTTGCAATACAATGGAATTTTTCTTTGCCTACATCTTTTCTAAAGTAGGTATCACAGAATGTGAAGTAAAACTTCTTTACGCACGCTTGACGAGAGCGTTACAAAAAGTGTGATCGGGCGAGGCGAACGGAAGTTGAGAGGGAGATAAAGGTTAATGAAGAAAGAAAAAGAGAGAGTTACGTGTCGTATATTACTGTAGGGGCAAGAGAGAGATGCGAGCACTCATTTTCTTTCTCTCTTTTTCTCATAGCATAGTTACGTTTCATATATCTAACATATATTTATATATATAGTCGTGTGGTATAAAACACACTGGTTTTTTTATGGTGTCTAGATTTTCTTCAACATAAAATTTATTATTGAGGGAAGTGTTTTAAAAATACCATTATGTTTAAAACCCTTTGCGGGTTCCTCGATATCTGATCTGATTGTTTTCTACTACGACAGTAAGTGGCTCTGGAAGCGATAAAACAGTTTAAAAGCAGTTAACCTGAACGTCTATCGTAAACCAGCTAAGAACTGGCGATCGCTTTGATGCTTAGTGAAATGGCAATCAATGACAGACATGTCGACTATTTTGTTGGTGTTTCATAAGATTGTTGCGGGAAAAAGATATCTATCCAAAAAAATGGTGTGTCTGTATGTAATTTCAAAATAACTTTTTACTTAGTGCATATAAGAGTATGTATTTCTTTATTTCATTTATTATTATATACGGCTTGTGACTAAAAGGACTTCGGAACACTACTAATAAACACAATAAATAGGGGTTGAGCTATATTATATTAATAAAACTTAGTAAAAACATTAGGAGACGTAAAAAGTCATCAAATTAACAAAGGTTTCTAAGGAACGTAACTAGGGTGTTTAAAAAATACAAAAAGTCTTAAAAACAACAAACCTCTTTTAATACGGTCCTTATAACCAAAAATATTATTTTGTGTATCGGTCTGATTGTTTTGGCTTAAGCTCTGCAAAAACAAACAAAACTAGGTGAAAAAAAAACTCTCATTGAACTTTATGCCGTTAAAACCTCTTTAAGTTTAGTTTAGATTAGCAGAATCAAAAACCTTTTTTTTTCTATTTTAGGAGTCAATAGTAGTGAGAAGCTCTGTGGTTAACGGTTAGAGCGTACGGCCTATCGCAATGAGCCGGCTATTTCATGTATGACCAAAAAAATGGTTGCCTGTAAAGTCGGTTTTACGGGCGAAGATTTTACGTGACAACGTCTTTTTCTCGGTAGAATATTTATTGATATGAATATAATTAAATTGCACAATAGGAACAAGGAATTGAATGAAAATAAGAATTGCACAAATTTTAACTATAGAAATATATTTTGTTTACTAAAACATTGTACATGTAAACTTAAACTTAACTAATTCCTATTTGAGTGATTTTGTTGAGGATAAAAAAAACTATAAATCATTATGTAACAGGATGTTTAAATATAAATGCCTGTAATATATTTCGAAAATTAATAAATGAATAATTTGGGTTATATAGGAAATATATCTACTACTATTAAATATTTATATTATAAGTGATTTATACATTAATGATTTAAATGGAACAATCTTGGATGGTTATCAAAATTTATCGATATAAACAATTTTTTTGTATTATATATATCATAAAGAGTTTATAATTTCATATATATACTTATAATATTAAAAATCAATAAACTTTTAAATATTGAGAAAACATTCGGCGGGCCTCTCTCTCGTTCGGTGACTCATCGTAACGTTACCGAGCGTTACACTTTTTCATAAGTGACTCCCAGCCGCAACCAATTTATAAGACGTTGTCACGTCAAAAATTTGTCTAATGGAAGGAACGTTACTCTGCTGGTCCCGACTGCAGTCATTAACATCCACTTATCCTGGGACCGCGTAGTGAGTTATAGCCCATTCTTCATTAGGATTTGCGCCGTGCGGAGCGCTGGCGGATATAGTAGTCACCGAACATGTTGTAACACGTTCAGTTGTATATTAACTGTATGGGTGCAACGTTGTGTCTCACTAGTATTGACTATGATGCTTATATAAGTGCTTATAATTTGAAAAAAAATCGAACGCCGCTAGTTGTAAAGTTAGAGCTGTGATTAAATTTTAACCATTCCATGCAAACTTTCAACCATCCTCCCTATAGTCCAGACTTGGCTTCGCCTACCATCTGTTTAAACTAAAGGAGTTTTTGACACTATAGAAATTTTAACGAGGTGCAGAAATGAATGAAGCTGTGGCCACGTATGAAGCTGGGATAGAAAAACTCGACTGACGTTACGACAAATGTTTAAATTTGGAAGTTGAGTACGTAGAGAAGTATTTTAAGATATGATCTTTACAAATTAAACGTCAATATATGTAAATATATACTAGTTTTATTAATATTCCCAAACGGACACTACTTTTCGGATGGCTCTCGAATAAGTTTTTTTTATATCGTTTATAGGTAAGCGCTTGACCGCCATCTCGCCTGATGGTAAGCGACGATATCACAAAATCCATATTCTCTAAATTATACATAAAAAGTGTTACTGCCATTCGAGAGCAATCGAGTTGCATTAAAATCAAATCAACGTCGAGTGGACCTATAAGCTCAAATCTTCGTAATCGAGATTGAATGAGGATACAGTCACCCAGTCTAAGGAAAAAGGTATATCTACTTTATTGTTATAGATAGCTATACCCTTTTTAAATTGAATTAGGCTCAGCAGACTGCACAAACTTTTATCAATGATTGTACCAGTTTCGATAAGATTTGCTCGAAGGACGAATGTGGAATTTGATGGAAGTGACGTTTGTTCCATAATATACACATTTAATTAAAACCATTTTTACCGGATTAGTTCAGAACCGTGATCTTGTGATCACATTTCCTATAAAGGAGTTGAGACGTCAGGCTAAATCTATAATCTAAGATCACAGGGGTTAATGTGTTTGTCTGTTCGCTCTTTTCCCCGCTCTTTTTCCATTACATCAATAACGTTACCATAGCAACGCGTTAGTTCGTCTACCGTACGCTAGATGGCGCTAACGGAAAAATATTAACAAATAGCAAAAAAATTGAAGAGTTTTGTCCACCCGTGTGAAGCCGGGACGGGTCACTAGTGTATAATCTAAGAACACAAATTTTTTGTTTGTGTGTTTGTCTGTCCGCTCTTTTTCCATTGTATACGCATTACTATAGCAACGCGTTACCGGTTCAGCTAGTATATATATAAAAAAAACTAAATAAATGCGCAACTTTGATTAGTTAAACTGTGATGTGCGCAGAAGTGTATGAGCTAAATAGTAATACATAATTAACAATATGATGGTATATATATCATACTGACGACCGTTTGGTGCAATGGTAGCGATCCTGTCTTTCGCACCGACTGTCCTGGGTTCGAATCCCGGAAGGAGCAGATGTTTTTATGATGAATTCGAGCATTTGTACTTGAGTCATGGGTGTTTATATATATATTTCTATGAATATTACACACAATTTATCATATATGTATGTCTATCCGTTACCCTAGTATCCATAACACAAGCCTTACAGTGCTAGGCTAATTGGTGTGAATGTAAGAAATATTTATTTATTTATATATATTATTATAATTGGTTTAATTGAATATTTAATTGACCTGACTAGTATTTTTTCTTCTTCTCAGTTTTTTTTGTTATAATAAATACAAATTTTTTAAACACATTTTAAAATAAAAGTTAATAAATGAGAATAAAACACTTTTTTACGGATTTTTGCGCATGTTTTATTTTATTTTATATTTAATCCTGACGTTTCGACTCCTTTACAGGAGCCGTGATCACAGGATGACTAAGATGATGGTTGTCATGTATTTTTCTACTACCTTCACAATATTTTAATCGGGCACGTTCCTAATTATTAAATTATTTTATATAAATCAAGTTGTTTTATTTTATTTTAAAACATTATTTAGTTATTTAATTAATTCTCACTACGATTACATTGTATACTACTGAGTCTACTACCAGTTCGGAAATTGGGAGGGCCTTCCGAGAAGAACTGGCGAAAGAAACTCGGGCAGGGGGACCGACCTCCATCTTACTGTTTAATTATTTGCAAAAAGAGCTAACTACATCATCAGGTCTTGCAGTGTGTGTTTTTGTGGGTATTAATTTATTAATTATGGGTCCCAACCAGGTGGAACGCTCCAACCTTCGTCTCTATTGAAATTAGGATGTTTCCTAATTTCAATAGCCTCGCGTAGCATCCTAGGAATCCTAGGAAGCTTTGTTCTTTCTTTCTTTTTTTCGACTTGCGAGTTTCTTTCGCCAGTTCTTCTCGGAAGGCCCTCCCAATTTCCGAACTGGTAGTAGACTCAGTAGTATACAATGTAATCGTAGTGAGAATTAATTAAATAACTAAATAATGTTTTAAAATAAAATAAAACAACTTGATTTATATAAAATAATTTAATAATTAGGAACGTGCCCGATTAAAATATTGTGAAGGTAGTAGAAAAATACATGACAACCATCATCTTAGTCATCCTGTGATCACGGCTCCTGTAAAGGAGTCGAAACGTCAGGATTAAATATAAAATAAAATAAAACATGCGCAAAAATCCGTAAAAAAGTGTTTTATTCTGATGTGTAATGTGCGCGGAAGTGTAAGAACTAAATTAATAAATGAGCCTAAATAAATCTTTAAATTATAATTTTTCTCATAACATTCAATAGTCCCAACACTGGTCATATCATGCGTTGATATTAACCACGACAGTAATATATCGGAACTTAACAACTGTGAAATAAGACTGGTTGCTAATATTTTTGCCGGTCCGGGAAAAGGAGTTCTGATTGAGAAAAATGGCGGTGTTACTGATCGCGTTGACCTTTGAGTGGAGGAAAGCCGTAAAATATCGATATTAGCTGTCGAAATAAAAAATAAATGCGAAGATTGTTTATTACACTCAAGTAACGAAGTTTATTTGGTGATTTGCCTAGTAGGTGATTTCAAGTGCCGTGTTGTGTCCGGCAGAGTAAAAATCACCAAACCCTAACACTTAACCGATTCGTTGCTGATGGCACGTCTGGCGTGCCATCACTTCCTTTTGCGTGTGGCGCTAGCCACTGGAGCCGCGTTATTTTAAAATCGATGATAACTCCTTTAAATTAAGTTTAAGATAAATCTACCCAGAATAAAACTATCTTCATTTTTCACGTAAATCAAGCTCGTAGCCTTCGTTTCTTGTAATTGTATGTAGCAACGAATCGGTTAAGGTTGTCGTAAAGGCGTCTTATGATGGAGGTTATCATAATACGCCTCCCGTAAACCACAAAATGGGAAGCAGCGTTTTACGAATTATGGTCTTTTACTGCGATGTCTTACCAGCTTGCTAAGTGTGGAAGATAATTGAAAAACCTCCCCACTTTTTTAGAGGGGTGGTTTCCATCCAGCAGTGCACGTCTTTCGGCTAAGATGATGATGATGAATGTTGAGATGAATATTGAGTTCCTACAGATTTGCAATTGCTTAGTATTTTTTTAACTGACGTTTTTCCTATTTTCTTCTCATGAGTCCTGTTCACAGAAATGTTGTTTTTAGTCATCCTGTGCATTCGGTTCCCAAAAAGGAGAAGAATCGGCAATATTTAATAAAAATGTGAATTTAATACGTTTTTAAATACAAATTAAATAATAAAAATCCAAAAATATGACAGTTCTAACTGGGGTATTGACTATACCATACATCACTATTTATCGATAAAGTTAGCAACATCACTGAACGTTAAGACAATTCTTTACGTATACGACTACGACATGCGATTCCCTAGTCTAAAGCCAAAAGAATACACGAGAATATTATTTAATAAATAACTGCGGTGTTATTCACTTGTAATTAATTTTTGATTTACCTTTTTTCCTTTGAGGTATTTCTTATTTAATAATTCAACTGCCTGATTTTTATATCTAAGCAAAATAATTACAAGCAGACATTAAATTTGTCTTTGGCATCATGCAGGGATTTAAATCCTCGGAAGACCTTAACAGACTCCTCGACTTTTTTGTAGGTAGTCATCATGTCTAGAAAATGAGGAGACAGCGCTGGAATTATCTTATAAATTATTGGATGAATTGGAAGAGCACTCCTGTGGATAGCGAAGGATGTTGGTTCTAGTCCCACCTGACACTGAGACCAGATGAATTGTTTCTTTGAATAATTTCACACTTCTTTTTTCTGGAGATCATTGATGGCATCAAGATTGTTTATGTCTGAAATCCGGGGAAAATATCACTAAAGGGAAAAGTGGTTGTGATATTTAGAAAACAGAAAAAAAGAATTAGAGAATAATTATGAAAGTCCAGTGACGATTTCAAATGGAAACAAAGTAATCATATAATCCACATAGTCCTCCTATTAACTAATTTATCATATAATACTGCGTCCGCCGCCGCGTTGATGCGTCCATATACTGACGTAAATCTGCAATCTCGGTTATTTTTACTGAGTTTAATCATCATGCCATCTATGGGAAACATTTAAAATATATTTAAGCATTCTGATGGTCAATTGTGTATTATTACAGTATTTTTGTTAACAAGTATTTTTTCTCAATGAAAAATCGAATCGAAACAGAACCAAGCACTGGTTGGAGGGTATCAGTGTAGGCTTATCTCAGAATTTGATGCAGCTAAGGGGAAATTTAGTTAGGCCGCCAGCTCTCGCATTGGAGGGTAACACTCACTTTATGGTGATGATGTCGAGTGTTCTAAGTCATAAGTAAAGATAAATGCTAATAACATATTAAATAATAAGTGTAACTCGCTGTTTATCAATAGCCTTAAAATTGATAATATCAATGGTTAATGCCAAAAGATTCTTTGTTTTAGAGTTGTGTATACAGGGTTGAAGCATGTAAGAGCAGTTTTGACAATAAAAAAGGCGACAGATTGCATGGTCAGCTGGGATAGGTACTATCATTTATAATTTACGTGTGCGTGATTTTAACTTACCACAGACAACATTCACACACACCAATTTGGCGCCACGTTAACGCTATTTGGTTATTATAACATAATGATGATAAATCGTAGCGATGCATGGAAGAATTTTTATTGTCTTGTGCACCTTCGTACTTTGGAAGGCACGTCAAAGAACTCTTTGACTAAATCTGTGTTTTCTAACAAATACAATTTAGGGGTCTTTAAGTCACGAGTGAATAGATATCTCTTAAGCAGGCGCGTCACCTAGATCACATCGTCGCTTACCATGAGACGAGATAGTGGTCAAGCGCCTACATATTTTTTTTATAAATAAAAAAAAATCCCGAGTCTCTGCTACTGGTGATTCTAAGCACCCACTAATCTACACTAAAGCGATGGAATAATATATTACGTGGGATTAGTTATGCCACTTTTTCTTATAATGTTTTTACATAAAAACATATATACATATAGGGAAGGCCATCCAGTAAAGAGAACATTAATAGAATGATAATTTATATCTTTATGATTTATATGCTATAAAAAAATAAACTAAAAGCGCTCTGCCAGCTTATTCAATTCAACCTCTCTATCTGACTTCTGCGTATATAAAAAAATCAAATAAGAATTTGTTTATGGGGATATAACTTTTGCACGCCTTTCTAAAGAAATTAACGGTTTACGTAACCCTCCTTATATTAATTCCGACCAAATATTCATCGTATATTCCCCCAGCTTATAAATCAGTCTTGTTAGCTTAGCTTATTTACGAGCCGCCGTCGTAGCGTCAGCATCTCTAGATAACTACGCTGATATTGCACGAGCAAATGAGATGCTTAGCACGGATTTTATGCTTTTAAACGATGTATCATAATGTCACAAAGTCTTTATAGGTAACACGCTTTAATAATTCCTCAGTTTAAATAAATAAATGAACTGTGGGCAACGCACGATAATTATTTAATGTTAAGCTAAACATAGCTTTCATTATGTGTACTAAATCACGAATAAATAAATGAATATTTAGACTGCCATGATGTGAACAAATGTTTATGCTTATCACTAAACGAGACCTTTGGTATGATTGCACCAAACGTCTGTCAAATTAGGAATTGCGTTAAAGAATTTTGCGTTTTTCTTTTAAAAGCTATTAAGAGCTTTTCCATGTGTTTTAAAATTTCAACGACAATTTTTTTTTATTTTATCGCTACATCCTTATCATAAGATAAATTATTATAATAGAAAAATACTAGAAAAAATCGACTCGGGTCACAAGTGAATTCTCAGGCGGGAATCGAACCCGCAACCTTTACAAATCCGGTCCAATGCTCTCCCAATCCTTATCATGTCTAATTAAAGTCTGTCCTGATTAATCTTGGTACTAGTGTTTGTGTAATTCTTACACTAATAAAAATTAAATAGTCACATTTATACATTTTAATAACAAAACACTAGTCTTTTTATTCATTGATTTTCAATAACGGAAATAATTATTATGATATTTCCTACTTTTCTTTTGGCGATTCATTACTTGGCCGCCCTAGCGCCACAGTCACGCGCGCCATTTGTAAACGATGCCAGTCGTTACAGGCAGTCTTTTTTCAATTCGGCAGGAGCAGCATCGCATCGGTGACAGAACTTCAGGAGTCGAATGAAGGTAGTACGTTAACTTTCAAGGATATTGCTATCCATGATAAATGTATGTGTGGTTTATGCAACACCATAAGACATAAAAGACTTGAAAGATATGTTTGGAATCAACAAATTCTATGTCTTTGAGCAGATTTTCGTACAAATCTGAGTCAGACGTTTTAAACAATAAGATCTTGACTTCATTTTTCACTTAATTATTTTATTAAGTGACATAATAATAGCCTTTATAATAACTTATACCTAGTTTTAACGTCGTAGAAGGTCATATGCTAATTTTTGACTGCGCATCACCACCGAATTTTATGCGGTTGGAACGCTGTAATTAAATTAATTGAATTTTTGGTATTGTCAGTTATAATAAAACAGTGTCAAAGTCAATTGTAGTACTCTTTTAAATATCAGAAATAAACGCAGTTTCTACAAATTTAATAGTGTTAAGTTTTTATAATGGTTTTTGCTATCATTGTTCAGATTATGGCTGTAATAATTTAGATTTAAAACAAGCCCAGTAAGGGCCATGATTGGCAGTGAAATCTTTCCTCCCATTATTGGTTAAAGACAGAATTGTTCTTTAAACTCATTCAAATGTAATCAAAAACTCGTTATAAGTTAAATGAAATATCCTCATACTGAAGAAAAGAAATGATCACTACAGTCGTTTTAATCGATTTCCAAAGTATTGTAACTTCTTACATTTAGCTTAGGAATTATTAGAAATTTATTATTAATTTGAATTAGCTATTTGAATCAATTCAAAACGTTGTCCAGAATTATAATCAAGGGTAGTTTAATGTGACTTAAAATTAATTTAAAAGCGGTATATTATATACCAAAATGTCACATATTTCCTATTTTTTGAATAAAACACAATTTAAGAAGAGTACTTTATTTCACCTTTTTTATGTCGGCAATTGAAAAGTACAGTTGAATTATTCCATCCAATGGCTGTAAAGTGTTCTACCGTTTTCCATTATTTAAACTACATTGATAATAACATTCGAAGGCGGAATAATAAGAAATAGATTCTCTCACTTGACACATTTTCTCTTCATAGAAAGTACAAAACTATTTTCTGACAACTATTGTTTCTATAATCAGATATTGAATAATTATAAGAAGGCATTATGTTCTTTATTAGCAATGGACGGACGCAAATATGCAATAGTGTGTAAAGCAGCAAAAAAAAATTCAGTGTTTATAATATTACGCTGTTGGTAATTTCGAGTGAAGCCGCAGCTTTAACTCGAGCGTTCAAAATTCGAGACAGTCGCCAATGTACTACCGACGATGTGGACACACTCGTGATACAAGCATTGAGAGGGAATATGTATAATGTGTGTTAAGTTAATGCCGCAAACATTCGGATTTCTTTTTTTATCGACGTACACACGCCGCTCGTCTTTTGTTTTTGGTATAACAAAGGACCTTGTGAGTTGTGTTTTTGAGAAACTAATGAAACAAGTGCGCTCTAGAGCATTCTGGAATGCTATCCGGATTTAACGTATCGGTTACTAGCATATACACATGCTCTCGGGTTTTAAGGGGTTAATAAAAATATTTTTCACTTACATGTTTAAGTGCATTTTTTTTAAACAACGTGCTTATTGTTACATGCAAACTTATTACCAATTTTATATGATTCTTATCCCAAGTTGGTGGTGTTACGGATTGACACGCTACAGCATATTTGCATTTAATTTGATATCCACAAAAAAAACTAAAAAATAAAATTCAAGCTTTTTATACATCAAACGAGAATGAATACAACTTCTCACTATTAGGACTAGTGCGGTTCCAGTAAGCTTGACAGACCCGTTGATTTTTTCCAAGTGTTTCTTAGCCGACTTTTCATCTTTCTGGGTAACCATCATTCGATGTTGTGTATATTATTTAAGCATTTAACAAAAAAAAATCAATTCAATTCAAAGGGCCCGGACAGCAAGAAACTGGGGGTTCGAGTCCCACTGCAGATGCCTGAGACAGGTTGAATATTTCCAGCATTTTTTTTTATATTCAAAGGAGTAACATATAATTATTGTTTATATATTGACGAGGATGATCTGTGACACTGGTAAGTGTGTTCGGCCTGTGATAGCGTAGGTTAAGCAGCTATCACAGTGGCCGATAATCGGATGGGTGGTAAAAAATATTAGGATATTGTAACTGTTCATATCGAATTACTGTTAATATTTATATTATTTATAACTATTTATTGTATGTCCTTAAAATCATTTTAGAAGTCGGTTTAACTTTTTAAGTTTCATTTTATAAATTTGAGAATTAATGTCAAAAATTGCCAATTAACGAAATACTTACTGGAATTTTTAACCTTCGCCTATTTAGAATAAAGTAGATATTAATACTTACTTACTTCTCACCACTAAAGTATTGCTGATGTTTTTCTCTTACAAGTTGAAATAACTTTTATAATTAATTCAGAGCCTTGAACGAAACTCTTTGCAGTCTCCATTTTACAAAGTCCATGTTAATCACGAAGTTTTACGTCTAAACTTTTTGATAATCCATATAGTTTCTTTTATATTAAAACTAAATGGCGCTGTAGCGCGTAGAAACACGCTATCGTATTGTTTTTGCGGGAGTACGTTAAGGCTTTGCGAGACAAGATGGTAACAAACACATACACACATACACAATATTATCATATTATAATTAGGATATAGGATGTAAAAAATACTTTTTTAGAAAATATTAAATGATATAGAACATAACATCCATATGCCTATTTGAGCGTATAGTTCTCAACTGCACTTAACGGTTGTACTATTATTTGAGGAGCTCGATAACTCTCTATAAAAAATGATATTTTCTTTTGATTCACGTGAAGTTTGTATTCCTAATGTAACGTACATTCAAGTTAAATTTTGTTTAGATTATTTCAATAACGGTGTTAAAAATCATCAAAAGTTTCAATTTAACTAGATATGATAGACCTTATTACTACGGAAATAGCTTCTGAATTTAAACATGTTAACTTAAAAGAGATGTAGCATTTGCATGTTGCATTTGAAAACTTACAATCAGAGCACTGAGATTGTAAATTTTATTTAGCATAGATCAAAGAAAATCAACAAGACCTGTGGCTCTAACAGAAATGCCTAACATCAGTGTCCTTAAAAGGAACTAAAACCCCAAACATTTTTATAAAATAATATTGTCGTATAAGAAAATATTATTCGTGTTACAGAATCTTGTGTCATGCAAACCCTTCAAGCCACCGAAGAAGAATAAAAATTACGCGTCTTTTGTATGTATTATTTGGATCGATAATTTTATTTAAGGTTGTAGGTAGGAAGATACGTAATGCTATACAATAGAAGTATAAAGATACTTCACTTTAATTTCCTCTCAAAGATCAAATTGATTTCTGTATCCATTAACTTGTCTCCTAATTTGTTTGTTATTATATACATAAAATATTGCAAAAGGATTTGATTAGACCGATGATAAAGCAGTTAGCGCGTTCGTTCTTCATTTTTTCAGATTTAGCAAATTTCAAAAAAGAGGTTTCTATGGAACCTAAACCGGAATCTTAAGATAATTCTTTGTAAAGCAAGTAAAGCCGTCTGGTGGTACTACGTTAGCAGTTACACCTATAATTGAGAGGTGGAGCCACTTCTCCCGATCGGTTTCCCATATGGATGATCTTTGTACCAGCTAGCAATGGGAACATGACTACAAAACGGATATACCAGCGATAAAAACGCTGTAAACGCAAGGTCGCTACACTGAGAAAAACATAAAGCGCCTATAATGGAAACCTACGTAGGTACTGAAGCCACATAAACTGTTCTGAAGCATATAAATAATGTGTTCTGTCTTCTGTGATTGTCAACGGTGTATCCTGGCCTGTGTGCAATGTGCAATGGGGGCATCATTATGCTGATAATGATGACTTATAGTGTGTCCAGGTCTGTTCCCTAGCAGTGGGGATCTTCTATGTTGATAATGCTGTAGATTACCTACGGTGTTTTCCTAAAATGTGTCCAGATCTGTGCCCTAGTTTTGGGGATCTTACTATGCTGATAATGTTGACGATGGCTTACGGTGATTCCTTAAAGTGTGTCCAGATCTGTGGCCTTGCAGTGGGGATCTTACTACGCTGCTGATCACTTACTGTGGTTCCCTACAATTTGTCCAGCAGTTTTGGCTAATGATGGTGTCTTGTAGTAGTAGACCATGGACCCGGAGTAGCTATTAAACTTGCCTTTGGACTACTGACTAGTATTTTATTTCAAAGTCTTGTACGTACTCGTACATCTCAATCTAAATACGTATACTATAGTAGCGTAAAAGAGTTAGATTAACGGGTAATCTTAAACTAAACAAGAATATCAACTCGCTTCATTGATAGGTATGGTCCATTGATCAAGTCACAACGCTAGGGTAATAGGGTTGTCGACGTTATCGAGAGTACGTACAATATCACATACTCTCTATATCAACAGGCAAATATTATGGACAATCGGGATAAAATATGCAGGTAAAGCATCTGAAATGTTATTTGTAGAGAAAAAGGTAAAGAAATTTAGACCTCCCAATTTTTTTTTCATATCTACAAATTATAACCCTATATAGGATTAAATATGGAGTTAAGTTCGCAGCACTTATTAAGCTTCTACTCTTCGAAGCATTTGATTTAAAATTTCTAGGTAACTAAATAAAGGACATATGTAAACATTTGATGTTAAACAAGTGAAAATATAATTCAAGAAATGACAAAAGCTACAATTTCATGTCATGCTTAAGATTACTGAAGCGTCGATTTTCAGCCGAGACGACGCCTCACCCGTCTGGCAATAAAAATAGTAATCTTCATAACTTATTTCCAAAAGAAAAAATAATTTCAGTAACTTTCTGTTTTTGCTCCATTTCTGTCTCATAACATTCTAACCGCAACTGTGGTGTGGTGGCTTGCCCACTGGTTTAACACTTAGAAGTCGGTATAGTAGTTTGTTTTATCTTGACTAGCTACCATCCCCTTATCTAAGTCTGACGCAATAACAAAGATTTAAAACATTGTTGTGTTCCGAAAGTTCGAGATGAGATAGCCATTTTCTCTGTTGTTAAAGTATTCCGGGTGACACGCGTTGGCAATTTTAGGCCTTATCATTACTGAACATCAGGTGAGATCAGTAAAGACCAAGCACTTCCCAGTTGTAAATAAAGAAATCATATACTAATTAAACTTATCAATTTCTAGCCAGATGATAAAGCACTAGGTTTTTACTATTTGGCTCTCTTCTCGGAAGAATTAGTAAATATGTAGGTTAATAATTGGTATTGTTACTTATTTTCACAGTCAATTTCCACACAATTATCCTACCAGAGATAAATGCGTAATAAATATTACTAGCATTTTTTTAAATCTATGTTAACTCTCTTACAAAGAATCGTAGAGAATCTAACTTTCACGCCATTTTTTTAAATTTTTAATTTCTCTATGTGACAACCCTTGGTTATGTAATGGGGTGAATGACCCTAGTAAGTGCAAGGAATCAATTCTATCAACCTCAGCTGCTGAATACTAAATACTTGCAGAGTAACCACAGTTCATTGTAATATACAGTAGGTTGTTAAAATTACGACTGGTTATTAAGATCAGATTCTTACGCTCAAACTGATGCCGAACTGCGACATAAAATTTAGTCTTGGGATAATAAAACTAGATTAAAAAGAGGAGAGAAGCTCGATGATGTAGTGATGAGATCCTCCGTCCTCAGATTACAGTGGTTAAACAACTTTCATAAGGGTTAGTTATGAATGGAAACTTCTTCAAAATTATGCTCCATCTTAAACTACAACCAGCTTTACATTAGTTAAGTCGGTCGGTGTTCAAATGCAGTATAATATGATCAAAAAGAAGTGTCCGGGCTTTTAAGTCGCAATTCTAAAAAGTGCATCAACAGATTTTTTTCCGTTTTTAATATATACCATTTAGCAGGCAATCAATTAAATCCGCTATTCTAGCAGTTACCATGTCATTTACACGTTAGTGATACCAGACCAAACATTGCCGGCAACTAACTGCATTATATTAAATTTCTTCTACCACTATATCTCTGCTGTCTTCTGTTTTTATATGAACTGTGGCGGTCGTGTGCTGCGAGATAGAGCTACGTGGCTGCGATAGAACTTCGAACATAAGATTTTTCTACGTCTTAAAGAAAATATGAGCTGGAAACCGTAGTTGAGTTTTTCAAATGTTGTGTGCGACATTAACACTGTTTTATATGGACTTCTGAAACGCATCTAATCAAATAACGCATTAAATACTCTACATTTTTAATCTATTTACTTAGTGGAAAATGCGATTGAAATCGTACATTTTTCATGATATTTACAATATCTGAAAGTACGCCAGTTCTAGTAATGTGACAATAGTAATCAAGATCCTAGTCTCCATTAGCTACAACGACAGTTATGGCACCGCATATTATGATAGCTGTAATAAAATTATTCCTATGTGGTCTCTGAGTGGAATCTATTGAGGACAGATTCCTAAACGTTATATATTCAGATTCTCCCCATTCGCGTCAGTACGATAGTCAATTGCATTGGAATCTGCCTCGTATTTCCCATTACCATACTATGAAGGAACCGGTCAAGTGTGTGTTGGCCTATGGGTTACGTTTCTGTAGTTGCCCATTTCAATATGCGGATTTAAAAGGAGGCTTTTTGTTTGACTTTAGAACTTTGTATCTATATTATCGTAGAGTAAAATACTACGTAATAATTCTATGAACATAATAACGGATTCTTAAAAAGGCCTTTATTCCCATTTATTATTTTTGCAATATTGAGATTTTTATAATGTATTAATCTATAATCTAAGATCATAAATTTGTTGTTTGTCTGTCCGCTCTTTTTCCATTGTATACGCGTTACCATAGCAGCTAGTCAGCCAGTCTATAATCTAAGAACATAAATTTGTTGTTTGTGTGTTTGTCTGTCCTCTTTTTTCCCGCTCTTTTTCCATTGTGTTAGCAACTACACTGGAATACTTTATTGTTAACATTTTATTGTTTTAAAATTATAAATTAGCTGTTCGGCTTGATTAAATTGTTTAAGATTGATCCATTAAAAGTTGTTAAACGATGACTCTCGTACGGCCGCCATCTTGTTGTTTACGTCTGCTTTGAGAGTATATAAATGGCGCAACAGCCGTCCGAGCGTCATTCGTTGTGTGAACGTCGCCTTGAGCACATCGTGAAGGTATGTAACTCTTTGTATATAAATATTCTGGTGAGCATTGTAAGTCTTACTAAGTTGATGTTAAAGATTTAAAGTTATTTACATGATGAGATATTGTATTGGAATTATAAGTTAAATTTAGAGTGCAGGTTTTAATTATCCCGAATAAATCCATTAAATTACATAATTCATTATTTTTACTTCACATCCTAGCTAGTCTGTGAATAGGGTCGTTAACATATCAGAAGTGGGATCAACTTCAAGCCCACGTAAAAAGAAAAACCGTCTATTTTTTTTTAAAGGTAGTTTATAATAGAAACATAATGAATTTGATCAACGTCACATACAAAGTAAAGGTATAGACAATACTCGCTTAATCTCTGTGACGAGCGTGATTGAATAAGAGTATCAATATTGCTAGTTTTTATCATGATTTATTTCCTAAATTTCATTAGCAGCATGAAGCTTATTGTTAATAACTGAAATTGCATTATTGACACATTGATGTTACTGGTGATATTAAATAAAGGTTTATGCAAACAATTGCACAGTGTAAATTGTAATAATACTGACAATAAGTACAAGTCAACTTTTATTAAACCTTGCGCATTAAGACGCCATCTAGTTAAATATTGAGGAACCTTCATTAATTATCAAAAAATGAAAGCTGCTACGTTCAGCGCGCCAAAAGCACATTTATTGTTTTGTGAAATGTAAAACATTTTACAACCCTCTGGGTTAACAGATTACGCAAATACGAATGATATTATCTTCAAAAAAAATGTTTTTGAGGTTAAAAAGGGACAAAGAAAAAAACCTTTGAAAAAAAATAACCATAAAATTAATTATGTTGATTTGATAGTAGAACAGATGTGTTAGATATCTCTCATCTTCGTGAAATGACTTGATACAATTTATAGATTTTCATCAATATGTTATTGCATTTTACATTTTTCTTCATATACACGCTGCGGTAAACAGCAATAACTCTTAATTATTATTTCGATCGTCATTAACACTGTATTAACATTTTTCTTTCTCTAATATCCACGCCAACCCAATATCGACGAGCGTTGCTGGCAGACGCCTAGTCGTGGGGTGGCGCGACCGGTGAGAGAGACTGAGCTGTCGTCGCGCCTGTGCGCGAGTGCTGCCATCGCGCGGATCCTCGAGTGCTGCCATCACATGGATCCTCTAGTGCTGCCATCGCGCGGATCCTCTAGTTCTGCCATCGCGCGGATCCTCGAGTGCTGCCATCGCATGGATCCTCGAGTGCTGCCATCGCGCGGATCCTCGAGTGCTACCGTCGCGCGGGTCCGCGAGTGCGTTGCGCCTGTGCGCTAGCGATATCCAGGATCCAGGGCACGAGTGCTGTCATCGTGTCTGTTGTGCGGGCACTGCACTGGTATCGGCGTTCAAGCCACGTAGTGCAGGTGTGAAATAAATCCGCAACAATCATCCAGCGAACAATAAACTACAGGTGCGCCAAAGTTCACCTAAATTTTCAACTCCGATAATTGGCAATCCGAGGGTGTTCTTCCTAAAATTTTCTATCCTAGCGATCACAATTCCTAACTACTCTGTCTTTGATGTTCATGATTCCGAAGCATTCAACTTCATAATGTCATTAGCAATAAACATTTATTATACTTTGTTGTTATCCTATATTTACTCAACATAACCATCTTTTAAACTATTATTCAAAGTCATATCTTTTTTGTTTAGATTTCTTTTTATTCATAATAATCAGTATTATATACATTAATTTTGGTTAGGTTAGGTTAGAACTCTGACCACAACGCACGAGCCGAGCGAGCGTAGCGAGCGTGCCGCAGCAGCGGCCGGCGAAGTGCCAGAACCGAATCGGTTCTATAGTTATTGGTTTAGGTACGGTTAAAACTGCGGTATAAACTCCCAGGCCATAAACATAACCGTGAATAAGTCGTGTTTTATGAATTTTATTCATTTAAGACAAAGATCAGTGAAACGACCTCTATTCATTCTAAGCAGCTGGTTTTTTTTGACATAATTATCTCAGGAATAGTTATAGTATTATGTATGTAACATCCATAACCAAATATAAAATGGCCAAATGTAAAAATGTGAAAAGTTGTTTAGTAATCACAAGAAATAGTTTAAAAACAAGCCCTTTCCTTCAAAGCATCTGGTTCATGATTATGTTCTTGGTGCGTTCCTTCCAGTAATTCATACTTATTGACTTCCTTATCGAAAGTGGTGATTAATCTCGCCTTACACTTATACTTTTTGTTGCTTCTTAATTCACACGCCCAATATTGTTTATCCACTGTTATTCGGGTTTTATTTCATATATAAATCCATGTACATCTAATTTTAATCCTCCACGACTGGTTTTGAATGATTTTTAAATAAATTCTCTCCATATTAATAAAGCATTAACACAAACATGCACGTTATGATAATACACCGACATGAACTTAGCAATAGATACAATAGATATATAGAATACATAGAGCAATAGATACTCAGTACGTAATGTAAAGAATACCCCCAAATAATAATTATACTATCAAAACTATAAATATCTTTTTCTACCCACATTTTTTATTACACTTGGTAAACGTTTCTTTCTTAGTATGAGTGAAAATATTATGATAAAAAACAGTAAGAGTTTAAATATATTTACATTAATGATATTATTAATTACGATTTTCGGAGACGTGAGTGTTATGAACATCGCCGGTAGCACTACAAATAGTATGAATGAAAACTTTGGGATGAAAGATTTTGAGAAGAGTGATCGTTCGGATTGCGGATCATTGGTAGGAACAATTTCGGGCAAATAACTTTAGGCGAGCCAATATGGACCCGTGAAAAACTTAAAACCTGGCCGACTGTCACAGTAAAAAGAAAGCCTTTTATTTATTTATACATTCCGTTCAGTATAATTCACTTTTAGGTATTTTGCTATCTCTGGGAGTGCTATTTGTTCGTGGTGTTTATTTCATTTAAAATCGGTTGTTCTTTCTGGATTTTCGTTTCACTTACTCTAATGACCTGGCTATATTAACTTGGATTCGTACACTTTGGTGATTTGACTACTGTTAATAATTCTCGACAACTTGTGCTTACCTGCCTACTAGATTCTGATTCAATATTATTTTAAAAGAATTGTGTAAGACCCATAAGATGTAGGAAACGAAGTAATTGAATAAAAAAGTATTATATGTATGGTTTTATTACAAAATCTTTATTGTTATTCAATAACTCTATGTAAGTGTAGCTAAGAATAACAATCTACTTTTAACAGATAATTATACTATTTATTATGGTTCAGAATAATATCACTCTCTAATAATTAATGGGTAAGTCTGATGTCAACAAAAGTTACTTAAACGTAAATGGTAAATTGAGTGTTGCAATGAAAACTAGCCAAAAAAGCAATTAAAGTAAATGTCAAGGTTATGGTCGAGTACTATTGACATTCAGCCTTATAAAATATAATTTCTGATTATTAATAATATACAAATCTAAAAACAAAACATCAATCGGCGTGACAACCAGGGACTGTTACGGTATCCGAATAGTGTTATGAACACTGTTTTTCATTTCTGTTTTAAAAGTAAAACTGAAAGAAACTGTTACACTTTGAATCTGTTTTAGAAAATACCGGTTCATAAGTTCATATCTGTTACAGTCAATAAGGTTCACATTGGCATAACTATGCGACAGCTCACTAATGATTTGGGTACTTTGAAATGCCTATGTTGGTGTACTGTGTATACACATAGATAGTTAAAAGTAAAATAGTTTCTAACAGATTGGTAACAAAGCGTTATATCTGTTACACTTTTATAAGTGTTCGACGCAAAACAGGTTCAAAACACCCAAATAAGTGATACAGGAATAATTCTGTAACAGATTTAATGTCTAACCCCTACGAAAGTGTATCCTTATAAAGGTGTTTTTGAATCCCTGGAGACAACTGTCACTGTTTCTTTTTTATGTCAGTCTGTCCCGTCAACACCGCACTGATAGTGTCTTTCTACGCGGTTGTGATTTAGTGTATATTTTTTAGTGTTATATTGTCTTTCCAAAAATCTAATTGAATATTTTCAAATTACTTTTACCAAGGTACATTTGAGGCTTGAAAAGAGAAAGTCTCTAGGGATAAAATCCCTAGAAACCACACTGGTCAACAAAATACCTATGGAAAGTTTTATCAACCTAGGCAGTGAATATTCTTTGTTAATTAAAACTGATTAGTTTGCATGCTTTATTATAAAGACAAATGTATATATATATATAGCGTAACTATTGATTAATAGGTTAATAACCTTTTCTTTTACAGCAAAATATTTTAGACACAGAACAAAGAGGTCTGTAAGTCTATTAATATATGAAACAGGACAATGAGGCCTGTGATTTACAAATATATTCATTGAACCCAGAACAAAGAGGTCTGTGGTATCAATTACTAAAGTATTTTGGGGACAATGAGGCCCACTTTTATTTTTCAGAGAAATGTTAACCTTTTTTTTCTTTTACAGCAAAATATTTTAAACCCAGAACAAAGAGATCTGTGGTATCTATTACTATTATAAATTGTTTTGGGGACAATGAGGCCCACTTTTATTTTTCAGAGATTTTTGTTATTAACAATTATGTTAACCTTTATAAAGTGTTTGGGGACAATAAGGTCCACTTTTATTTTGCAAAGATATTTTGTTATTAACAATTATAATATTAAGTGTGAGGACACACTTTATCTTGGATGGCCGAATCTGTTAGCAACTACACTGGAATACTTTATTGTTAACATTTTATTGTTTTAAAATTATAAATTAGCTGTTCGGCTTGATTAAATTGTTTAAGATTGATCCATTAAAAGTTGTTAAACGATGACTCTCGTACGGCCGCCATCTTGTTGTTTACGTCTGCTTTGAGAGTATATAAATGGCGCAACAGCCGTCCGAGCGTCATTCCGCTTCGAGCCGCCGTGCGCACCAGTCGTCCCCGTACACAGGTGCCCCCTAGCGGCGCTCGCCTCACTTCGCTCGCCTCCCGCGTGAAACGCTCCTGTTGAAGCCGAAGCGCTCCTGAGTCCCCGATCCGGGCGGATAGGCAGCCGCTTGTTGCGAGCCTTCTCGCGACCAGCGGCCCTCGCGTCGGATCGCGTCTCTCTCTCTCTCTCTTTTGCGCACCGCGGTAGTCGTTAGGGCAGCCGCTAGTTGCGGAACCTTCCGCAATTAACGGTTTTTACTTCCGATTTCTCGGTTGTAATCGTTCCGGGTTAGCTGGAACCCTTTGTTTGTACTAAAATAAAGGGTTCCTCTTCCCGCCCGCGTCTTGCGTCGACGGATACCTTGCGGTGTTAACGAAGTCGGCGGAGCAATCCCGGTTTGCTCTCTAGGGCCCTTCAGGCTCTAGGAAAACCGAAGGCCAAGTCCCATTGCACTTGGGCTTAGCCCAAGGGGTTTGGCAGGCGGCTATCCGTTTAGGGATACCTGCCCTCGGTCGCGTCACCCCCTCCCCCCTGCCACCCGGCAGGGGGTGTCTCTTGCATTAGTTTTATTTCTTGTTTTCTCTCTTTAATTTTATTTTCCAGCTCACGAAATGGAGTCTTCGGACCCAAGTGAGCTCATCAACGAGCTTTCGGGTGTCGACCCGCTACTCTCGCAGCTTCCTGCGAGTAGCGTGGCGGCACTCCTCGCCTTTTTTGAGGCGCGGTTCGGGCCCCAGCCCGTGGCCGCGCAAACCCAAACCCAGATAGGAACCCAACGATCCCTTCCTATCATCCTCTCCTCCCCGGCGTCTCCAGACGCGCAGGGGATTCAACGGTCACCCATCCCGACCGTGACCAGACCCAACTTTAGCGACATGGATTGCGAATTCCTCGCATCCAAGCGCTCGGCCCCGAGGCACACGCCTCCCTTCTCGTCCGACTCTGCCGACGAGTCTTCCTCTACGCTCACCGATGGTTTTACCACGGTAGAGGGAAAACGTTTGAAGCGCATCAAGCGCAGAAAGAACGTTTCTCCGCCCGCCACTCCAGTGGCTTCCACCACCACCTCAGCCGCCCCGGTTAAGGCAGCCCCTACGGCCCCGAGCAGGTCCACCGGGGACCTGCCCCGCGCCGCCCCGACTGCACGCCCATCCACCTCGCGTCCACTATCAAGGTGCGACGCGCAACCTACAAAGGTTGCTGCCCCCCCGCCGATCCAACTTCAGGACAAGGCCAAGTGGGGCTTAGTGTCCGCCTTATGTGTACAGGAGAAAATCCAGTACACAAAGGCCGTCAACAAGGGTTTGACCATCGAGGTCAACACCCCCACGATCGCGGACTTTAGGTCTCTGACCCGACTTCTTGCCAACAAAGGCATTTCTTACTACACCTTTGCGCTCCCCGAGGAGCGCAAAGTCAAGGCCGTTCTTAGGGGCATCCCCGAAGAACTTCCGAACGAGGACATTCTAAATGACCTCGTTCGACAGGGCTACCCTGTTGTCGGCGTGCACAAGTTGCACGCGAGCAATGGGAGGTCCTGGCCCCTCGCTTTGGTCATAATGACCAACAACGAAAAGGCCAAACCCATCTTCCGCGCCAAAGACCTCGTGGTCTGCGGCCTTTCTGGCATTCGAGCCGAGCCCCCCAACAAGCGTGGGTATCCTGGGCAGTGTCACCGCTGCCAGCTTTACGGCCATGCAGCGGCGAACTGCAACGCTTCACCGAGGTGCGTCAAGTGCCTCATTCCACACCTGACCAAGGAGTGCTCTCGCACGAGAGACTCCCCCACCCCTCCCGACTGTGTGCTGTGTGGCCAATCCGGCCACCCAGCTAACTATAGGGGTTGCTCTCGCGCCCCTCGCCCAAAGCCTCCCAAGGCTAAAAAGCCTAACCGGGGACCAAAGGCATCTTCTTCTCAGAAGAAGAGGCCTTCTGGCCCCCCGGCCCCTCCTAAGCCTTCGCTGGCAAATTTCCCACCCCTACCTAAAGGGGCGGGACAGCCGGCTACCACCACTCCAGCCCCCCCCATGCCGGCCTCCGGACCGGCCTGGGGACCAGCCCCTCCGGCACCGGCCCCTGGGCCGGCCTGGGGCCCAGCTCCCAAGGCGACGCCGCCTAAGGCGACACCGCCTAAGGCGGCTCCCGCCTCCCAAGCCCCGAAGTCATCCCTTATGGATGACTTCTCCATCATCTTCACCACGATGCAAGGCATCAATATCAATGAGATATCGGCCTTGGCATCCAAACTCAGGATGGCCCAAAACGCCCAACAACGGCTTCTAGCTCTCTGTGAGCACGAAGCCCTCCTCCGGTCCCTTAACTAAGGTCCGCAATGCCAGGAAGGATCCCATCTTCTTCTTCTTCTTCTCCGACTGTACCAGTCGCTCCTCTCACCGGTCGAGTGAAACCTAGAGGTGTTTCGCTTATCTCTTTCAATACCCGCTCCCTGCGCAAAAACATTCCCGAGCTTAGGGTGTTTCTGCGCGAAAGGGACCCCGACCTTGTCCTACTTCAGGAAACATGGCTCAAACCGTCCATACGGAAAGGGCTATCGATTCCTTCATACTCCCTAGTCAGAAATGACAACTTCACCCCAGCGGACCAGAACCGCAGGGAAATTGTCTCTGGTGGCACGGCGATCTACTACAAAAGATCGCTTCACTGCTCACCAATCCCCACCCCTGCTCTCTCTAACATGGAAGCCACGGTATGCAGACTGGCTATGTCGGGTCACAGAACACTGATCATAGCTTCTGTCTACATACACGCTGGCACCACTCCATTGCGGAGCGACTTCGAGTCCCTTCTGTCTTTGGGCGACTCAGTCATTCTGTTTGGAGACTTTAACTCCAAGCACACTGACTGGACCTGCCGCAAGACAAACACCGGCGGGCGGCGTCTGCTTCAGATCACACATGATCTCGAATTAGACGTCTTCAGCCCGTACGAACCCACCCACTACCCAGACAACCCACAGAATGATCCCGACGTACTAGACTTCGCTCTAGTCAAGGGAGTCTCCCTCCCATTTAGGACGATTGAGACCCTCCAAGACCTCGGGTCCGATCACAGGCCGGTTTCCCTCATTATGGGAAACAAAGAGCCAACCCCTCCCTCCTTCAAAACCATTACTGACTGGGATCGGTTCAGATCGTCCCTCAAGTCGGCAATGGAAGTAGGCAACCCTTCGCTCTCTATGGACCCCGACTATTACGATAGTTCGGAGAAAATAGATGCAGCCATTTCTGAATTTACTCTTTTGGTCCAAAGAAAGACTGCGGACAGTGCGAGGAAGGTACCTGTGAAAAATCACAATGCCATTCCTCCCACCCTCCGCAACCTGATGAGGGCCAAAAACGCAGCTCTCCGGAGAGCTGCTAGGTACCCGACCCCTGAGTACAGAGCCAGAGCCAACCGTCTTCAACGGTTAGTAAGATCTCAGTTGAACGACCTGAGGAATAACCAATTTGGTGACCTCATGGCGGACATCACTCCCTCCCATGTAGCCTACTACCGAGTGGCCAGAGCCCTCCGTAGTGACACCTCAAACTTCACACCCCCTCTCCTCCGTCCCGATGGCTCCACAGCCTTCGACGACGAGGAGAAGGCGGAGTGTTTCGCTGACAGCATTGCTTCACAATGCTCAGTCAGCACTCAGACTTGCGACCCATCCCACCTTCAGTCGATTGAGAAGGAGCTCAGCGAGCTGAACTCCAAACCTCTAGACTCTGATCCCATCACAGTGTCCCCTGATGAAGTCCATTCCTTCATCAAGGGCCTCAAGACCAAAAAGGCCCCTGGCGCCGACGGCGTCTCCAACATGGCCCTAAAGCACCTACCATCTCAAGTGCTGGTCTTACTGTCCCTCTTATTCAACGCCTGCTTCGATCTCTGCTACTTTCCAGCAGCCTGGAAAGAAGCAATCGTAATAGGCATCCCCAAGCCGGGGAAACCCCTAAACCTCCCTGCGAGCCACCGCCCCATCAGCCTCCTCAAGGCAATGGGGAAACTCTTTGAAAGGTGTATCCTCGCCCGCCTAAAAGACCATCTCTATACCAATGACCTTATCATACCCCATCAGTTTGGCTTTCGAACCAAACACTCATGCCCCCAACAGGTTCACCGCATAGTCGAGTACATCTCGAGCGGCTTTTTCCCTAGGAAATATAAGACCGTGGCGGTTTTCTTTGATGTAGCCAAGGCCTTCGATAAGGTCTGGCACGCTGGACTAACTGTCAAGCTGTACAGACTTAATCTGTCAGTGAGACTGGTCCGGCTAGTAGCATCATTTCTCCAGCACCGTACCTTCCGTTTCAGATACGAAGGTACTCTCTCAACTCCGCGTAACATAACAGCGGGCGTGCCTCAGGGCTCTGTCCTGGCTCCTCTGCTGTATGTTATTTACACCAACGACATTCCCGTCCCAACAAACGGGGTACAACTGTCCCTGTTTGCAGACGATACTGCTCTGTATCTCAAGGGCTCATCATGTAGGAATATCCTCCCGAGGCTTCAGACCTCCATCAACTCCTTAGGCGACTGGTTCCGCGAGTGGCGTATCGATGTAAACCCGGATAAGTCATCCGCTGTTTGCTTCGACGCAAAACGCACGCGTGTACCGGCCCGCCACAACCCACCCCGACTCCAGGGGAAGCCCATTCCATGGCAAACCACTGCCAAATTTCTAGGCGTCACCCTTGACCAAAAACTGACATTCTCTCCTCACGTCAAGAGAGTGTCTCGTAACGCGCGGTTTTACTTGGGGCGTCTCAACCCTATGTTGGGGCGTCACAGCCGCATGTCACTTCGAAACAAGCGAACACTTTATAAGGTTTGCATACGACCGGTGATGACCTACGCGTCCCCGATCTTCTCACATGCAAAGGCATCAGTCCTTAATAAATTGCAGGTGATTCAAAACCTATTCATACGTAGGGCCTCAAATTCTCCCTGGTATGTCCGCAACGCGGACTTGCACAGGGACTTTGAACTCCCTACTCTCCAACAATACTTCATAAAGGCCTCTGAACGTTTCTTCGAAACAGCAGAGAGCCACTCTAACCCACTCATCCGGGGCGCATCCAACTACACTCCTTCCTCATCCACGAACCCTCTGTCTAGGCGACCTAGGTCTATCCTGACAGACCAACCCAGTCAATTGTCAGCTGACCTGAACCTCCTCTTAGAGGCACAGGAATCAGCCAAACGTAGAGTCAATACAGACCCATCAGGTCTACCCCAGTCCTCTCAGATGCCGACTGGCCCCCCTTCTGGGAGCCAGCCGACTTAACTTCATTCACGACTGACCCCCCTTCTGGGAGTCAATCGTTTTTTTCTATGCGCTCTCTCACCTAGGTGAGTAGCGCTTGCGCCACCCCTCTCTAGAGGGGTGGTCGCCTCAGATGACGGCTTATGACCTTCTCCGGGTGCAAGCCAATCCCAGGTGGTGTTTAGTCAGTACAAGTCTGACATAACTATCGGGCCGGCCCGAAGTATCCATAGAGGATTCACCACCTCCCTCCCCCGTGTCCGGAGGGTGCATTTTGCATAAAAAAAAAAAAAAAAAAAACGTCCGAGCGTCATTCGTTGTGTGAACGTCGCCTTGAGCACATCGTGAAGGTATGTAACTCTTTGTATATAAATATTCTGGTGAGCATTGTAAGTCTTACTAAGTTGATGTTAAAGATTTAAAGTTATTTACATGATGAGATATTGTATTGGAATTATAAGTTAAATTTAGAGTGCAGGTTTTAATTATCCCGAATAAATCCATTAAATTACATAATTCATTATTTTTACTTCACATCCTAGCTAGTCTGTGAATAGGGTCGTTAACAATTGTATCAATAACGTTACCATAGCAACGCGTTACCGGGTCAGCTAGTTCTTTGTCTATTTGTATAATTATTTTTTAATAAATAAATAGGATTTTGACAATATCATGTGATAGTGTTAAGTTGCTAGAGCACTTGTGTTATGAAATTCAAAAACAGTGACGGTACCAAAACTCTCTGATGCAATATAGAAATGTTCGTATTTTACATTGACACAGTCGGGAATTGAAAAGATTAATTACGAGCCACTCTTCCACGAAGGTTGAGCAGTATTGAACAATAGGTATTAATTTAAATAGTTTTATAGTATATATTTAATTAACTCTAATACTCTTAAGAGCTCTAAAGCTTCGTATGGCAACAGGTGTTCTGAGTAATAAGCGAAATTTAATCGTCTTCAAAAATAATTTTTCCTCCGAAATTATTACAGCTTAATATAAACTTGAGAGCTCATTTATACGGAGAATATCAACGTTACTCGTAAAAGCTATAAATGGTACAGTTCATGTGAATGTGTGCTGCCTTTTAAAAGCGTTTGTTAAATTGATTACAATATTAAAAATAATACATTTCATTTCTTACAAAATAACTTAGAAAATAACAGAAAGACAAACGCATACTAATGGCGGCCTTTTTGCCACGCAGCAATTATTTTAGGTTATGTTATTGACGCCATATTGAAAATTGGATTTTTTAATTGTCTCAGTAAAGCAAGTCATTGAATATGATTGAACCCTGACGATTCCTAGCTATTTAATTAAATGACAAATTGAGCTAGTTGGCTGCTACCTGTACAATAAGAACAATATTTACAATATTGTTCTATACACAACAATATTTATTTTTTACAATATTTAATATAATATTTCCAAATGTAATGAAATTATATTTGTGATGTTAATTACTCAAAAAGACTTAAAGTTATTCTAGCAACTTATTTAACAAGAAGTTGCATCTAAATAAAAGACAAAGTTATTATTAAAGTAACTCTTATCCGAGGTACCTAGTTAATGTAAATTAACAGCTAAGTCTTCAGTCCCGAGTTACAAATAATACAGGTACAATGTGAAATGAAACAGGAGCTAGAACGACTTTTGTAATTACGCAGTAATTAGCATTACGACGAATACACAGTAGATAGAATGCTACGACAGTAATTTATGAGTCATCAGCCTCTAAATTATTACTGCTGGGAAACAGCCAGTTTATATAAGAAAACATCTTAGGTAGAATGAAACAATATTTCTTAAACAACTTATTCATCAATATTCGTGATATGATTTATTTACAAATAATTTGTTGCTAGGCAGCCCTAGTGCCTTAAATATGTGCTTTAATAGAAAAAAGTAATATGGACAATTATGGAAGTAAGTAGTTAATATTTCATTATGTAAGAATTATAATCATATTACTATTTCTGCCTTAACATTTCTCTATTGTGGCCAAACTTTATGGGGCATCATTAGGGTCATCAACATTTTTTTCTTAATAATCTGATAAAGAAAACTTTGAAACAATAACTTGTTTTAAGTGAAAATATTAGTTGTAATATTTACTAAGTAGAGCACTAAACATAAGATACCCATATTTTTGAGCTAAGTTCCTAAAAAGATTATACTAGCAACCGCTGCTTTTTTCCATAAATTGTAATTATTTAATTAAATTTTTTCTCGTGTTAATTTCTGTTGTTATTATTTAATTTAAGGGTAAATTAAGATGGACAAAGTTTCGTTATTTTGTTACCGCTCTAACTATTAGGTAATGTTCAAAGGTAGTGTAGTCATGAAATATTTAAGGGTTGCAGAAAAAATATTCTGTATGACACTGTCGACAGATTACCTGTCGCACCAAGCGTTTCTCAACTTCTTTTATAATGCGCACAGCAAAAGAGTGGAACTCCCTCCCTGCGTCTGTTTTTCCGAGTACTTATAACCCGTCTGTTTTTAAAGCCAGGGTGAATAAGCACGTTCTGGGTTAGCTCGTTCCATCTTTCTGGATTCTGTCTTAGCCTCCGGGCTGTTATTGGGATCAAGAGCGAACCCATTCTTAATAAAAAAACAATATTACCCAAACCAAAATTGCCTAAAATTTTGATAATTTCTGCTGGTTACAGTTCTAAACTAGAGCAACAAAATCCTATAGTAAAAACGGAATTGGTGAGATTAAATTAAAATGAATCAGACGATATCGACCCAGTCACACACGTAACGGTCATATGCCACTTGTTACTACGATACATATAATTTTTTTTTTATTTTCTCTGAGGAAAAAGACCGTGATGATTTGATCTCTTTTCGTCTCAGTTTAATGTAAATCTTAAACGGCAATATTTTACGGTAATACATAAAAGCAAATTTTAGCTTGTCATAAAGCCAGCGTTAGTTTCGTCTTATCGCCACCAATAAACCGAAATTTATAACGGACGTTACAATTTTCTTATTACTTTTATTTACTTGGGTGTTTTTTATATATCAAAAAACAATATTTCGAGGAGATCAGCGGTGGCGATTACAGCCTACGATTGCGGAGATTAATCAACTTTCGGTAGGGCTATCCATCAGATGGGTAACCAGTTACATTAGGTAAGCACAATAAATTGTTAGTACCAACTGCCTCCATAATCATCAGCACGCGCTTTCTTTAGGTCACGCTGTTTCTGAAGTGATTGCTTCTTATGGGGGGATAAACCGCTTCGTTACGTAACGCGTTACGGCGCCAGTCTGTCTGGCTTCCCTTCCTCTCACGCATACGGCAGCGATTGGCAGGCTCCTCCTCTCTCACTCAAACCCGCGACGCTAACCGTATTTTGGACAGACATTAAAATAAAATCGTTGCTTATTATAGCCGCCATAAGCCAATCGTTACTTTTATAGGATTAAATAATGATACTTATAATGTACATGCACAAAATTCTAATGTACATATTCCAGAATTGTAACTAAGAATAAAATATATTTTGTAGTCAATAAAACGCTCATATTTTCTATCTTTTTATATGCTTCTGAAACCTGGACACTAAAAGCGAGGGTGAGATCGAAGATTGACGCGTTCGAAATGTGGTGCTGGCGCAGAATGCTGAGAATATCGTGGGCGGAATGTCGCAGAAACGAGTCAATCCTCAAACAGTTTAGAATATAGCAACACGGTTCTCAACAATCTGTAGGCGAGACCCAGACAATCTGGAAAGGCTGATTATTACTGGTTGTGTGGAAGGAAAGAGAGCGAGAGGGCGGTCTCCTACAAGAGGGACAAACACAACTCAGGACGCTACGAGAGCTACCCTACAATCATCCATCCAAATGGCATAAGACAGAAATGTCTGGAAAGAAATGGTGGCCAGGGCAACGCACTATAGTCACGTCCCTTAGTCATCAGGTTACGACAAAAGAAAGAAAAGATTTTATTAATAAATAACTTTTCCTTACATTATCATATTAATATACCTAAAATTGAAGTCATAACCTAAGCTTTTCTAAGTTAAACTATTTCAATATTAAATATGTAGTTCAACTTAGATTAGTTGAAGTTATCTCTTCTGTCGTGCGTCCCGAGACGCACACGCTTTTTTATCCTTAGGTTGATGATGATGGCGACAATGATTTTTTTAAAGGGCAGTAATCAATATAACTTCTTTTGAATCTTTTTCGGCTTTTTTGTGTAAAAGTGGGCATTGACGATTACTTTTTCGCGTCAGTCCAGACGTAAAACTGTGGCGTCACTCCAAATGGTTTTAGGCCAACTCGATTTCCGCACTCGCTGGCGTTACTCCGGCTCTTCGGTTTTCAATCGGCCGGGCTGTTAGGAAGTGTACTACCTGTTTGAGTTGGATTGACGATCTCGCACTTACGATCAGTTTGACGCGACGCGCCGAGTTGGATTTATGATAGTTTCGGAAATACGTGACGCGTCGTCAGTTAAAACTCTGGAGTGATGATTCGACACTCACGATCAAATTTTGGATGGAAGTTGGTTCAACTGATGCGAAAAACTGATCGTCAATTCGCAGCTTAAAGGTGGAAACGCGGCTTCGGCGTTAAATACGCAGCGACAGTCGTGGCAATAGTTTTGTGTACTACAATCTACGCAGGAACTACGAAGTGTAGTTTTGCTGACTCGGCGATAATTATGACGTGTTGATGTCGCTACACTTCTAAGCCTCGAAATTTCTTTAAAGATAGATTGATGGTATTATGCACTATGACAATGTTGAAGCGACTTCGGAGCGTAGGTGTATAATTGTTTCACTGTATCGCCGCGAGACAGTGTCGCCGCGTCATAAACGACAAAGCCACGTTGCTCGTAATTTCACCTTAAGTCAAAGTATTCTGGCTACAATCTATAAATAAAGACTCTTATTAGGTTAAAATAAATAATCGTCAGAGGCTGAGGAATAACCTGTCTGGTTTTCTTTTGTACATTTGAAAACACAACACGCAGATTCTTGTTTCATCCTAATTGTCGTTTTTAATATTTTTTGTTGTTGTTACTTCAGTTATAAAACGCACCGTGGTACAAAGAACAGTATAATTTTTTTCCTGGCCATTTCTTTTCAACTATTCCGTCGATCATTACTAGCCAATGGCGTTGCGAGCGGAATCATCTTCCACTTTTAGCTTGAGAGTACCAACATGTAACTATAACAAAAAAAATCGAAACAATTACGCCTAAAGTATTCTGAATAAGTTTATTGTTATACTTATAAAGTAGTAAAAAAAAACAAAAAATCTTCGAAAAAAAGAAATAGATATTATTTTTTTTTTACCTTTTTTCACTCTTCTAGTTATCTAATCTGTATTTTTCTTCAATTTGCTTATATGCACTTCTAAAAATTTCAAAGAGTTTGTATATAGGTATTAAACATACTCCATTTCATTTTTTTATTAAACATTCTTTATATGGACTGCATACTTAATAAAAAAACTAAGGGAATATACTGTTTAAGGGTTGAAGACAAACACTTGTAATACAGCGAAATCTCATTCGGAAACTTTTCACAATGTTGACTTTTATGACAAAAATAAAGTTTCGTTATCCTACATTTTACAACAGACCCTTCTTAGATGACAACAGTAAACCACATATTTCATGAAACGTTTGCCGACGCCGTTTGATAATACTAAAAATGGAATACAACAAAATGAAGGGGACATGCCAAGTTTGGTATGCTTTATCTAAATAAAAAATACGCATACTGAAGAAAAGTCATAAAGTTTATGAGGATATGGTAATCCTTGTATTAAAATATTACAATTGTCAACTGCAGTCAGCGATGTTTTTCTTAACCGTACATACGAGTAGATACTGAGCATACGTAGTAGACCAACCGGCCGGATTTTCATCGCGTTATCAGCGTCAAAATCCATACAAGACAAGGAAAAATCAAAGGTTCAGATCTTAATTGATTTTAACTTGCTATATGACAACTTGTGTCAGTTCAACATGCAATCCACATGCCTGTCATAGACAAATAGTTTGAAATGAATTATAGCAGTATTATTGACAGGGAACTTAATTTTGGACAAAGACATCAGGTCCTCAAGATCCTTAATATTAAATATAAATGAGAAAATTTATGACTAACTTTAGTGTATTTATCTATCAAATCTTTTATTTATTTAAATATAAAACTGTTTTCGGCACAGCAATGCAAAATAAGATACCTTTATTTTTTATTTATTTATAGAAGTGTAACGTACTACTAAATAAAAATAAATAGTAGAGAAAATTAAAACAACAATTAAAACATTTTTTTTATAGAATAACAAGAAAAATCGACTAGGCTCATATGTTATTCCTAGGTGGAATTTGAACCCGCGACCTTTGGATGTTCGGTACACTTCCCGCCCTCCTTACTGTGTGTGAAATACTCTCCCAAAGTGAGCCGTCGATTTCTTCTATTATTTTTTCTATAAAAAAAATATCTCACAAAATAGCATTGAAAATGAAAAAAATACATTATATATAGTTTATTATACCCGTTTCAAACGATCATTAGCAAGACTTGGCAATTTTTTGCAGGGAGTGTCTTGATCGAGTCGCTTATAAAATATTTTACGTCCATTCTGTGAGTTAAAGCGGATCGTAAACGGTTTTCAATCAAGCCGGTCTGGAGGGTGCTATTATGTTGATGGTGGTTGCTCCTTTGTCACTAGATGGTGTCTGGCAAATGACACTTTTCCACCCTTTTGTTAAAAATAGTGCAGTTATCGTAAAAGCGGGATGAGTATCAGCAGTAAATAATGGCTACCCTCTTCTTGTAATTGAAATTTTAGTAATATAAAGTATATTTATAAAAGGAGTTGACGCCTATTAAGGATATTGGCTTGTGATTGTGGAAATTAAGCAAGTTTCGCAGGGGCCCATAGTGGGATGTGTGTCTAAAAATTTACAATTTGCTTCGGAAGATTCAATCGTTAGCACTCACCAAAACATACTGAGCCCGTGAGGTAGGTTGTAGTCCATTCCGTCTATGGTGTCATCATCCATAGAGAAATTCTGTGTCCCAGCAGAGACAACACGAATGCAAAGGATACAAGACGATTTAAATGTATATTTTCTTAATTGTTTTGACGTGATAACGTCTTATAAATTGGTTGCGGCTGGGAGTCACTTATGAAAAAGTGTAACGCTCGGTAACGTTACGATGAGTCACCGAACGAGAGAGAGGCCCGCCGAATGCCTTGCGTCTCTCTCCCACTCAACTATGATCGGTCTGCCGCGCGCATTGTGCAATTTAATTATATTCATATCAATAAATATTCTACCGAGAAAAAGACGTTGTCACGTAAAATCTTCGCCCGTAAAACCGACTTTACAGGCAAAAAAAAAAAAAAAAAAAAAAAAAAAAAAAAAAAAAAAAAACCGACTTTTTTTGTTTATAGTTACTAACATTTTTCTAACTTTCTTATTAATTGCATGATTCTTTGTTATGAAATGTTGTTTGTTTAATTGGTGGTTAATAATTTAACAAATAAATGATTTACAAGGTACTAGTTTAGACGTATTTCAGGTATAAGTTTAGTACTTTAAGCTGCATATTACGCGTATCTTTTTTTTCAGAATGTAATCTGTTTCCGTTTAATGTTGACATGACTTTTGTATATCGACAGAAATAAAACAAAGAGCTGTCAAAACCATTCAATTAAACGTTAGCGTATGTTTGCACACTCCGGTTGTAATCTTGAAATGTATATTTCTCAGTTGAATGATGAAGATGAAACCACTTAATAGGAAGAAAGTAAAGTGAAATAAGATTTTTCATGTAAGGAGAACAGAAATAAGTAAATATTTATATTCTGAAACAATACTATTGAAAACAATTTATTTTTTTAATCACTCATATTTATTAATTAATCTGAAAATATAGTAGAAACGAAGTGACAGAAGAACAGTTTTATTATTTGTATTATGATTTTTTTTAAGATCTAAGGATCTTCAGAGAGGATATTTTTTTGATTTTTTCTCGTGCAGAAAAGTGAAATGGTCTGATATAATCAGACTTATCACTGTCATATCAAAAAGATGAGTCTCTGACAGAATAAAGTACAAAAAGAAATACTATAAAAAAACTGCCCAATGATCGTAAATAAAAAAATAAAACGTAAAAATAGAATCAATATTAATGTGAGCAAACTAGTATTTGACCATATTTATTTTGTTTTGAAAAGCCTTCAATCTATATAGTAAATAAGTAATTTTATACAAAATAACTAAATCCGATGTTAAATGCAGATATGAAAATATTTTTTTTATTTTGATATAGTTATTTCTTATTTTAATAGAAAAATACTGGAAAAAATCGACACGGCTCACAAGTGAATTCTCACGCAGGCTTCACTTGTGATTCGTGTCAATTTTTTTTCAGTATTTTTCTATTAAAATAATTTATCTTATAAGATAGCATTGAAAAAAATCACAAAATATATAAAAATATAGTTATTTCTTTTAATATATCGAAAATATATATACGACAAATTACTAATGCAGATCGAGTAATTTATTTATTTATTCATTTATTCGCAAGCAAACACGGTACAAAAGATGTATAAAATTGCATGATGTTCACGTGTTGCACCAGATAACGGTGTTAAAATGAAAGAAGCTATATAATGTCAAATAATTCAGCATGTAGTTAAATAATAATACTAGATTTAAAAATCTTAAAATCCCACGGTTTTCAGTGACCAAAAAAGAATAAAATAACCCGGCGGGGCCAAGCGAGGGGCCACTCAAAACGTGGGGGCGCACCTTTACAAATACTCTCAACATCTATGGATAGATACGTCTCATTAGGGATGTGTGGACGTGTGATGGACAGGGAGTTGTGTTGGAGGAACTACCACAATGCTAGAGCAAGGGCCTCTATAGACAACAGTCGCAAGTAATGACGGGACAACTCGAAAAGCCACTACTGTCATATGTATGGAAATACAAATAAAATATTGCAGTTATCTATTTTCCTATGCGTTTATATTCATTTTGCGTCATTGTGAGTGTAAAAATAAAGTTAAATGCATTGATATTTTATCTTTGGTGTAAAGACACCAAAAGGACCCTGGTTCAAATTTTGGTAAGGACATGTTCACACGAACATGTTATGTTACTGCGTGTTACTCTCACTATGGTTCTGCATGTGATTTATGAATTCGAGATATTTTCGTAAGAATAAGTGCTTACTTTTCAACGGGCTGTTTAGATGTTTACAATAACTTTGTACTGAAATAAAAACAGACAAAATTAGTAAAAGGGTTCTACCTAACTCAATTTAAAGTACTTTTATCAAATACTAGCGGCCCGTCCCGGCTTCGCACGGGTGGACAAAATTCTTTAAATTTTTTCTAGCATTTAATATAGCCTATGACACTCAGCAATAATGTGCCTTTCTATTGGTGAAAGAATTTTTAAAATCGGTTCAGTAGATCCCGAGATTACCCCTTACAATTTAACAAATATACAAACACACAAACTTTACTTCTTTATAATATTAGTACAGATTAGCGGCCCGTCCCGGCTTCGCACGGGTGGACAAAATTCTTTAATTTTTTTCTAGCATTCAATATAGCCTATGACACTCAGCAATAATGTGCCTTTCTATTGGTGAAAGAATTTTTAAAATCGGTTCAGTAGATCCCGAGATTACCCCTTACAATTTAACAAATATACAAACACACAAACTTTACTTCTTTATAATATTAGTACAGATTAGCGGCCCGTCCCGGCTTTGCACGGGTGGACAAAATTCTTTAATTTTTTTCTAGCATTCAATATAGCCTATGACACTCAGCAGTAATGTGCCTTTCTATTGGTGAAAGAATTTTTAAAATCGGTTCAGTAGATCCCGAGATTACCCCTTACAATTTAACAAATATATTTACAAACACACAAACTTTACTTCTTTATAATATTAGTATAGAAGACTGCGTTAAACCTCTTTCAAAAATTAAGAAGCTATAGTACATGTTGGTTTGTATCTTAATCTATGGCGGGATAGGGACAGGACTTTTTGGCGGAAGCGGGAAGCGTCACGTTGGTGGTTATGATCTCTTGTTGAAATTTGTGTTGTGGTAGATATTAGTGCGTAATAATGGCGGATTATTAACCACTAAGTATTTGTGAACATACAAGAGTGTTGTCAAGTGTAACAAATCAGTGGAAGTTGTCTTTTCCTGCTCTCTCAAGAAGTCCACGGGGAGGTTTCAGTAAAACTCCACACATTTACTGAAACCTAGCAAAAAATATATAAATATATAACTGACAATTATACTTATTTGACACTGGCTTAATGCACAAATCGTGCAAGACATAAATAAAAATACTAAAAAAATCTATGGCGGAAGATTTTTTACTCAGACCGCCAAAAAAACTCAGCAAGGATTATATTTTCCCCTGTTTTGTTTTACACAAAATTGTCAACTGAAAAGGATACACTTTAAGATCAACGTAAATCACACATTACCTTTGAATGATATTAAATAAATTCTAGATGAATATTCTTTGCTAACATAATAATGTTTCCTAGTCTCATTGTTGTTAAAATACACATTCATTAATTCCATACGTTTCCTTTTAATAACGTTATTTTTGTCAACATCCCTGTTACTATAAGTGTAAGTTGTGAAACTCATCTACTAAAGGATGTCACAGTGCACTTCTAAATATTTGCCTTTTAGTATAACAAAATAATTCACAAATTCGCCGTCCCATTTATCAATTACATATAAATATATTTGTATGTAAAGACGTGTAAAATGTGATGGTGATCAAAAAAATAGAAGAAATGATGAATTTAGAAAATATTTTTATGAATTGAGAGGCTAAGATCGTCCGACGAATTATAAAATTGTGACCACGTTTAATAATGTTTCTGCAGCCCATCCTCTCATGAGACAAAGCATATGCATATAGGACAACCAAATCTGATCATGAAACTTTCGTTTGTTTTAATATCATAAGCTTGGGACTAACAGAAACACGTGAGCAAAAAGAGAGCGGCTACAGCACAGCGTATCCCTGCTTTACTAGCTGTCTTCGCACCTAGATTCTCTTTTCACTTAACACCTGTTGGATCAAAGTCATTTGCTAACAATAAAAAACCTGATTTTATTAAAACTTACATAACTAGGAAATAAAATATTAAGCTAATTAGCACGTGAGTAAAAAATCTTTTGAATAGGTAAAACGACAACAAAAAAATTGATAAAGCAGAAGATTTCTCCGTTCTGTAATTAAACAGAAAAACATTATCAAAAAGTAAAATTTATCTGCTGTCTTAAGGAAGTATTTCCACATTTCTTTGGAACCTTATGAATGGAAAGATTATATAATTTGAAAGACAAACTTAAGATTCTTTGATTTAAAATATGATTGGTGACTTGTTATTTGTCTTATAAAGCCGTTCCAAATAAAACATGTTACGTTTTACATATTGCATCGTTAAAACCGTCAACGACCACTTCTCTTGTTGGCCAATGTATGTCGTGTCGTCACAAATGACTTCATTAATAAACTTTTCTTTGAAATCATGTACACTGAATTCAGTAATTCAAATAAAAGCAATGAAAAGTCTCTAAGTGGGGTTGTCTCTATAAAGCATATCTATTTTACTTTTACAGTTTACATAAGAAAATGCAGAATATACTGTAGGACTCTTACCTAAATACGTAAGCATTACAAATAAAATTATACCGTTTAGTAAATTTCGTATCTGTTTGTTTTTAGAGTTATCTTTTATAATAAAAAATTATGTATGATTTACTTTTAATATATAAAGGTGCCAGCACCGATCTTATCTTAAATGAATTAATATTTAGTTTTGCATTTATATGCACTTTGCCGTATGCTCTGGACCGAAATCGTGGCCTCAATTTGTATCTTTTATACCATAGCTCAGTGGCAGACTCTGAGCTTGTTTAAAAAGCTAACAGAAGCTCCCGCCATAAGCTCTAGCCACACATAATGCTCGAAGGACCAAATTTTAGAGGATTTAATACTTAAAATGGTAAAGAAAAACAAATAAATATGTCAAACTCTATTATGATGCTTTATTTATTAATATCACATGGAACCTTTAAATAATAAGAAAAGAGGCTATCACTCATTTTAACAGGTTTCTGTATGCCTGTCCAGTCTGATTCTATTAAAAAACTTTCTAGAATAAATTCTTTAGATAAAAAATTCAGCAGTTTAAACAACAAAAAGTATAATAAGTTTACTTATTTTATTTTTTGCCAAATGATATAGCGAACGGAATGACATCAAATTGTGCATACAGAATTTTGATCAAATCTTACATTCAGCCTATAGCTCGCGTAGTTGTCATTTATAGAACACTAGCAGACACGGCGACACGTTGCTGTGTTTAAAAATTAAAGTGCAACCTATCCTATGTCCTAAGTCGGAACAAATCCAGCAAAATGAAATAAAATCATCAAAATCGGTTGAGTAGATTCAGAGTTCATCGTCGTCAAACACGAATGACACGGAATTTTTATATATATTTATGTAGACTTAGAGAATTGTTAACATTTGGTGTGATGGCCTTAGAGTTAATGAAATATTGAATACAGAATCCTATATTTGAGATTACATAAGGTCGAGTAAGATTTTATATTTACAAATCAGCAGTACAAATTCAGCCGATGGATTAATGTCAAAAATCCGAAAATACGGCTACTTATCATTCTAAACGGTGGAGTTTATTAAACAAAAGTAAAAATATGCACTCTCGAGGACGGAACAAACAACATTTGCATGAGGGATGCTCACTGTCTGTTATGTTTTATGTAGCGAGAGTTCGTAATCGACACTACTCATAGTATAGGTGTCGAAAGTGTTATTTTTATATTTAAAAAGTTATTATTTATAAGTGTTATAAAAGCAAACATCAAAGTTCCTTCTAAATGTATTTTTTGTTTGTATCGTATACACTTTACAAGATAAGTGAAAGAAGATTTGTACGGGAAGGTTAATGCACGAAACGAACCCAATAATAGTCGTTCTAACACTGTCTTTATTTTTATAATTTTTATATATTTTATGCATTTTTATTTCAATGTCATGTTATAAGATAAATTATTATAATAGAAAAAATACTAGAAAAAATCGACCCGGCTCACAAGTAAATTCTCAGACGGCTATCTTAATTACTTAGTAACTATAAAATTGATGCATAAGCAGCTGTATGGATATTAGGTATAAATTAAAAACTATTTAAAGTGACCTAAATAGCATGACATGTACAACATATTATGGCTGTTCGGTAACCCGTACACTATTTGAAGAGCTTGGTGGAACAGTGGTTAACACGTGAGGCCTGCGCCGTAAATGCGCATATAATGGTTTTTTTACATTTAATTCTGATGTTTTGACTCTTTTACAGGAGCCGTGATCACAGGATTCCATGTTATTCCTATGCTCGTCGCTCACAATGCTCAAGCTCGAGTCGAGCGTCGAGTTCAGCCAGTGCTCGAGCATCTTAGAATCGACTCGAGTGGCCAAACTGCAAACTGCTCGAATATCGTCTCAAGCGTTGAAGCGCCGACTCGAGCATCGAAAGTAGTATTTAAAATCCATATAGTCCATATTTAGTAATAACATTTCCATGCACATCACGCACCGGATTAATTCTGATAAGGAGTCAAATCCTTTACAGGAGCCGTGATCACAGTATTCCATGTTACCCCTATGCTCTACGCTCACAACGCTCAAGGACGTGTCGAGCATTGAGTCCAGCTTTGTCTATGAGAGCTTTTACTAAAGTCTTAGAACGAGCATCTAAAAACCGACTCGAGTTGCCACTCCAGCGTTTGCAAATTACTTAAACGTCAACTCTAGCGTTTAAGCGCCGACTTGAGCTTTTTTACAACACTAGCACATCCACTATCCACATTAGGCCTTTGTGCTGTCTTATAGCCTGTGCTCCCTACGATTTTTCATAGCAAATGCTTGTACCCCAGTAGTGTTGTAGTTCGAATTAAGCGAAATATTCAATTATTCTCGTAAGCACGTTGGTACTTGTGCAAGAACTGGTCAGAAAGTACGTCTTTATTGTGTGATGTGTGGGGATGGAAATGTATGGGAGGTACAGTTGTATGAAAAGTTATAACCCTGCCCTGCTAGATAGAATAATATTTATATGGCACAAAGACAGATAATCACAAACACAAAAAATAAACACCAGACACAAAAAAGGAAATGTACGGGATAAACGCTATTAATTTTTTATTATATTTTTAGATGAACTTGGTATTACGTGATTTTTTTTCGTATCTTAACAACTATGTTTTTTTATGGCCGCTAAGTTTGAAAACTTTAAAGTTCTATGGACTTATATTTATAAACGTTAGCAAAATGTGAATTACTTACTGTATATACACTATGGCAAACGAGATAAAAAAAACCTGAGCAATATTTATAAATTTTTGACAAGTCTAGTACAGGCAAAAATGTAAATTTAATCAATTTTATGTTCACTTTGTTGGCTTACCCAATTTATTTTAAAAAAGTCGCCAGTGTTTTAAGATATTATATTTTTTACACTTTTTACAATGGGATAAAGTAAACAAATTAGTAGAATAACATACTTTTGTTATTTGAGCATAACTAGGCTAGACACCTTTGACAGATCCCTCAACGACGACGAGTCGACGTTTTTTTCTTATAATTCTTAACATATTGGGATTTTTACAATGCTAGCTTGCTTTCTTACCAAACACCACAATTGTTGACGTAAGGCTCAAAATTTTCTTAGAAAACACAGAGCCTCATCTAATATTTTAGATCAAAAATTATTAAGATCTAAACCAGTTTTTCTAAACAGATTAAATCAATGAATTTAACACCTTTTGACCTAATTGTATTGTATTAACCTGATAAGACCAGCTAACAATGTATTTAGAACAAAAAAAATGATTAATGTTTTTATTAACTTGCCTATGAATTCTAAAAACAACTACAATTTGTTGATAAAAAAATGTTTTTATTTAATATGCGTGTACAATGAGTGTTTAAACGTCAAATCTACGCCATGGCTTCTTTCTTGTTTTTTGTGAATGAACTTGGAAGTACTGCCAATAAAATACAACTACAATTCTATATTATTTTACATAAAGTTTATTGCATATTAATGCTTTAGTATAAATATAATGAAGTGTAGCAACTTTACTTTATCGGCCTACTACCACACATTCCAAATAAAATTTTACACAGCTCTACATTTTCGCGGTGATCCTTACAAATCAGGGAGTTGGTAATTTATTTAGTTTCACGTTAAGACGAAGTGAAGTCGCGTCGGAGGTGGCTGGGATTCTATTAAAACTTTTGCAGTTCCCACTTGATTCGATTTAGTACAATGTTAAAACTGCAACATGCCGAAACTCAAATGTGAGTAAGTGCGAAATTAATCAACAACAAACTCTCATCATCATATTTTTGACCCAAAAATAAAAATATTTGGGTCGAATACAAATCTTTCATGCAAGCTTATCAGAGCTGTCATCGCCTATAATATTTTAGAAAAAAACATATTTTCGTGTAGGCATTTCGCACATGTCCCAGATTATCGCGAGTTCATCGCATTGTATGTACATTAAGCCTAAGAAGTACGGTACTGAAATAAGTTACTGAAGTATTAATATACTTCTTAGGCTGACTGTACGGTCAACCAAATTTGATTCTTAGGTTACTCTATAATGTTGTCACAATAAATCTGTCAATTGCCAATTGTAACTTGTCAATCAAGTCGTGATTGTCTAACAGTAAAAACTACATAGTTCTAAGGTAACCCAGGAATTAATTAACAGTACAGATATTGCGATGAACTTACAAATCGCTAATCTAACATTTAATATAGGTTGCAACCAGTAGCGGCGTTAGGGTAGGGCGCGGTGGGGCAACCGCCCAGGGCGCCGGACATAAAGGGGCGCTATAAAGTTGAAATGTTTTAACTGTTCGGCTAGAGTAGTAGGCTCATGAGAAATTTGAACATCAGTTTTCTGTGTTCCATTAGCCAAAGTAATCAAAGCGTCATTGATGGCGCTAACTTGACAACTAACTGCTTTAACACTACTCATTCTTTCTTCCCAACGTGTATCACTAAGCTTTTTTAAAGTGTGTAATCACAACGCAACGTGATAGTTGACGTGACCTTTTTTTAATACTAAAGTGTTTATATAGAATCTATCTCTTAGTCAACACCATAGCAACCTATTTCAACTTCAAACTTTTATTTGCTGACAAAGTGTAACATATATTATGTTCCTAATATTAATAAATTGTAATTACAATTTAGAAACCTTGAACGGTAATGTAAGAAATTAAATATTCAAGACTAGGTTTAGATGAACATTTGACAATAAATTTTATGACTAATATATGTTTCGTTTCTAGACAGAATAAAAGATTTTTATTAAAAAACCTTTTTAATTTGTTACATTAATGGTAATAATTGTGGTACATTATTAATGTTTTCTGTTTCGCCATATATTTTATTATACATGAAGACATAATCAATAATCATGTCTTCTATCGAGTTTTAATTTTTTGTATGTCCTGTATTTGAATAAACTGATCGTATTTAATTTCTTTCTGTCTTCTAATTTCTTCTTTCTTGTCATTGAGTATCGTAATACTTAAAGACGAAGAAGTAAATATCCTGTATATACAGCGACAGTAAGTTTACTTCAGCTAAAATCGGAACGCATTTCTTTTCCAGCACAAACCATCAATGTTTACGCTATTGCCCCAAATCATAACTGTATATTTGAGCCACGAGTGAGCATACGCGTAGAAGCTTTATTGCTGTTTCTATATTTGTATTACATTTAAGTTATTTATTTATTTAGGTAAATTTTGACAAATTGGATTTTTTCTAATGTCCGTTCCAGTTGATATTATAATATAATGTAAGTCAATAAGGAAGTAAATGTATCTACCAGATCTATTCGGGAATTCCTAAACCTACTCAAACCTGTCCAATTTCCAGCATGTCTTTTTTTGACAGATCCCCTTATTTGATGCCTTTTGTTGTATAAAATGCAACCTCTCAAAACAGAATAAGTCTCATCTCTCGAGTTCCATTGATAAAAGAAACCCTTTCGATAATAAGGCCCTATAGAAAAAATGTCCAATATTTGATGCTCTTTGTTGTCTACTTCAAAAGATTACAGCTCTGACTTTTGAGACAAGTCTTTAATAAAAACTTGACTCAAGGCGGCAAGATGGCTTATGCTGGAGTCTTTTACAAAACTGTCAATGAGATCACTAGACAAGTGTTCAGTAGACCAAACAGAACAGTCTTCTGTAAAAACTAATATAAAGAAAAGACAAATAAAGGAGTATGATTTTAGTCTCTAATCCTACGGATTTATCACTTATTAATGACAAACTTTACTAAAGTTCACTAATTTAGTCATTAATTACAATTAATTGAAAAGGTATCATTGTAAGTATTCACCCTGTGAATACTTTTGCGTAGGCTACTAAAATGTGATTACGCGCTTTCTTTTCTGCTCTTAATGAAATTAAAGTTCGCAGGCAGACTGACAATGAAGCAGATGATATCCGCTAAACAAATTAAAATGCTAATTTTGTTAACCGTACAAAAAATATTTACTCTCCTCTAAATGTTAGAAGGCTACTCGGGTATTTAATTGGCTAATGTCGGTTCAGCGAATACACACTTTGACTGCGATACCATCGGTCACACGTTGAGATCTCGCTTAAAACAGAAATATTAGCGTTTATTAAACCTTTGTGAGATCGTATCATTCTTCCCGGTTAAGTAGCGATACCCTTTCCCAGTGTTCAAGTAATCTTACATACCAAATTTCATCAAAACCAATTTCACATATTTAGTTAAAAACTTCCGCGCACATCTCACTTTTAAATAAAACTAAATTTTATCGGACCACTTTTTCCGATCAAATTTACTTTATCGTATATAAACGTCAGAATTAAATACGTTTCGACTCTTTTACAGGAGCCTTTTACAGGATGACTAAGGTTATGTTCGTCATACATGTTCTACTTATCTTCAAAATATTTTAATAGGACACGTTCCTAATTTATAAATTTATACAAGTCAAAATTGTATTAGTCTTCCCGTGATCATGACTACTGTAAAGGAGTTGAAACATCAGGATTAAATATAAAGTATGCTACAGTTATCCGATAAAATGTAGTTTTTTGCGCCTTTTGGTGATAATAAGCTCCCAAGAAATAAAGAAGATGTTGATCCGAGCAAAAAATATAATTGTGGTATTAGCTTCAATGAGTGTTGAGCGATAACAGATCTGAAGTTAAAGTTAACAATGTAGGTACGCTAATAATAGGAAACGATTGTAACGGCTAACTGAATGTTGTCGCAGTTAAAAATTAATATAATTTAAAGCGCTCTCTATGGGAGCTTGAACAGTAGTATTATTTGAAAAAACAATTTTTTTTCGTCATAAAAACGTAACAGCCAAAGAGACAGGCGGAATTATTCGCATTTTAATATGAATTTTCTTTCTTTATTGTATCGTGTCTAGATGACCGTGGACTTTCATTGTTTAATCTAACCTATCAGCAGTTGTTAGTGATTGACACAGCCTAAAAATTTAAGATAACTTCATATTTTTTATTTCCTTATATATGTGATGAGATGATGAATTTTATGACAAGTCTAGTCTATTTTTGGTGCTTACTTATGTAAAATTTTTGTTTGCTCGTATAGTTTATCTATAACAACATAAACCAAGAACGACGATGACGAATTCGAAATAAGGTAATTTTTATCGTCAAACTTGTCTATTTTATTTGATACACTACAAAACCAAATGTAACCTAATTGGTTTGGTTTGGTGTCTACTTTGATCAACAAATGAAAACACCAAAATATCGCTAAGATTAATTAAGGCAAGATATTGCCCTAAGACGTCAAAAGTAAGTATCAAAGTGATCGGAAAACTCAATAGAACCTGTCACTGTCATCGTAGAAAGCATTCGGTTATAATGTTCAATGAGTTTCGACAATCACAAGCCCCCACGTTTTGAGTGGCCCCTCGCTTGGCCCCGTCGGGTTATTTTATTCTTTTTTGGTCACTGAAAAACGTGGGATTTTTAGATTTTTAAATCTAGTATTATTATTTTATTCTTTTTAATTATTAACTCAACGAAGTAACCATGTGTTACGCAACAATCGGATAAGCCCCATACAAAAGTGAAAGTTGCCGAAAGTTGACCTGAAAGTGCACCTAGAAAGTTGAAAGTTGTTTAAGCGTGCATTGTCATCGGGTTCTGAGCTACCCTGAAAGTTTCAACTCGCTAGGTGGTCGGGAAGTGCCTCAAAATTGAGATACAACCGGACAGACAAGTCTACAGACAAGCAAACAGACAAGAAAGCGACCTAAGAAAAACGTGGGAAAAAGAGTAAAGAATCCACTATTTTGTTAAAAATGTATAAAAGTTTTTTTATTAAAGTATTTATCTGCTAAATTTTTATATCTTTAGAAATGATAACTCAGATGTCACACACATCCTACTATCCGGGTTAGTGCTCTTCCAATAAAGTTATTAAAGTAGTTATCATACATTCTTTGGTAATTGACAACGCGTGAGTAACTTTTTATAGATAGGTTGTACAGGAACGTATTAACTGAAACATATATATGAACTAACAAACACATGATAGTTTATACTAAATGTGACCTTTTATTGTATCCCAATATGCCAAAGGAATTGACCTCGGCACCCCGAACGTGTCCGGAATGACAAGGGAAACTTGTTCAATATAAAATAAAGGGGACAAGTTGAAGTTTGATTGAAAAGATGGTTCTGCAAACAATAACATCTTGATTGGTTGTTGTTGATGCTTCATATTTGCTGGTAAGGTAAAATAGAAGATTGCTTGAGAACAAAACTTCTATATATTCATTTTTTCATTGTTAATACATAAATAATATAAAAATTTACGGCTTAGTATCAAATCAAAGACTTTATTTTTGACGTGACAACGTCTTATAATTCGATGGAGCCGGATGCACGCACGAAAAAACATGACTCATGCGGCGTTACCTCGCTCTGAGGCGTTCCTTTTAAGGCTTGAAGTGCAAGCGAGAGCGCGGAACGAGCGACAAAGAGGCACAATCGGCCTCCGCGTTCGGCAGCGTTCGACATCTGTCTCTCTCCTACTTGAGTGAGCGACGCGTCCGCGTGGACAGCTGCTATACAATAATACATTTAGATGTTTTCGTCAAGTATGAAGTGCAGTGAAAAGTGAATGTGGTGTCAATTGTTTATAGCAACGATACTTGCGGCGATAAAGGTAATGATTCTTTCGATATTAAATATATGTTCTGTGATATATTGTCGAATATTCGTGCTTTCATCATCAAAATAAATAGCATCGGTCCGCTAGTACAGCGATTGTAGGTTATGCTTAATTGACAAAACTATAACAATAACATAACAGAACTATTTCACGATGAGTAAAATCAATGGCTATACATAATTGTATTTATGCGTACAAATAAATGTAACTTGATCAATTCAATTGTGATTTCCATTTACCTCCTTCTCTATATCCATACAAAATATCTATCAAACAAATGAAATTATGACGTTGTCACGTTCGACCGAACCGACTTTATTCTTTTTCTTTATTTATAGCTTCCCGATCTCAGAGTAAACAGGACTGGAGTAGCCATTAGTCAATTTCTCGTACATATTTTTCTGCCATTTTTTGCGGGGGGTGAGGTTACTACTACATTCAATGCCAGCACACAGGAACAAAAACTCTTTGCGTGTTTACAAACGCACACATGCATAATACGACAAACATATTTAAAATACACGCACACGTGCCTAAAATAGTGTGTTAACGTTCTATTCAAACACACGAATGTCATTGTGTGAGAAGTGACATGACATAGCACGAGAATATCGATATCGATAAATCAGTTTCGTTTAATGAATGAATGTATTAACTTTGCGTTAGTATTCCTACATTATGTATTAAAAATTAAATTAAATTAATGATGATATTACACGCTACAACAGTCAGTTTCGAAGGCTACATCCATAAAATACAAATTGAAACTTAATAGTTTATTGCATTTAAGAGATATTTACAATAGGTGTTATTATATATATAGAATTTACTGTGGACCCTTTCGCGTATAACCATAATGGAAAAGAGGAACTCTGAAACATTATTTTTAACAAAGCGTATATAGTTATAATTCTCAGATTTTTACTTTGACCGATTGATTATTTGTATTTTTTTGCGATTTGCTTACATCACTTTTTGCAGGTATTTCCTTTTCAACTTATTCTTTAACCTAAAATTAATACATTTAAATGTAATAAACTAAAACTGTTAATATCTATTTGAAACATAACTAGTTATATAATAAACTAAGAGGATCATTCAAGCATAACGTTGGCACAGCATGGGCAACTAATCTTCTTCTATTGTTAAATAATTTTTGAAACTGAGACGGCTCAAAATGTATGGAAAATATAGTACTTGTTCTTGAAGATGCCCAAGATGCCCTATTACCTATTACAAGCATGAATCCATTTTTTTCGTATGCTGTATTCTTTAGGAAAACTGGATATGAAAAATTAGATGTTTCCGGGCATGTCAAAGCTTAAAGTATAAATACCAACAATTAGTATACCGCCTAGGGGCAGAGTATATTTGCCTGAACTACACATACCGATCATTTCTAATTTTAATACTGCAATACTATCTTCCAATAGCTTTCATTTATGTACAAATGACTTTTGGCACCACATACCTTACTCCTAGTATCTTGAAGTATTGCAGTTGGACAAGCCGGTTTTTAAAAAGAGCTATAAATGCTACAATATTAATAAAAAAACTTAACTTAAATGTTGACGATGACATTTAGCTATTACCATACTAAAATGTCATCAAAATCCGTCGAGTAGTTTTTGCGTGATGCGTGCTCAAACATACATACAGACAGACAAAATGTTCAAAAATTAGTGATTTCGCTTCCTCTACTCTCATTACTAGCCATTTGGTTTAAGGTGGACTTGACCTGTTTTATTCTATATCTTTACAGTTTTATTCCGCACTTTACATACGGCGTCATCAGTTCAAAATCACATATCTTATTCTTATTTGAAATCATCATTAATACCTGGTAATAATTACTGAAACAAACTGTAATTTATCTAAGCTGTTTTTTAGTATCGTTAAGAAAAAGCATTCATTCACTCATTCATTACTCACTCGTAAAATCACAATATCGATGAAGTTGACATCACTATTGTGCAAATTAATATTGTACAAATTAATAAGGGTTGCTGATTACAAAATAAAAACTATTTGTCCTGTGGCTCGAAAAAAAATTTTGGTTTCTCGGAAATGATCGGGTGTGCTGGTTAGGCGATGGTACCCTTTTAACCGTGCTTTTTTATGAAGTCAGGGACACTGTAGGTATATACAGCATTAGTACTCTTAATGTTTATGAGCGCCGCCCAGCATGAATAAAAGGGCAAATAGTTTGATTATTATTTTAATTAATTATTTTATTTATTATTTTATATTTCCATGTTGTGTGGCAAAGAATAGGCTTCAAGCAGCCGCAAAATTGTAGGTATGTACTTAATACTGAACTAAAAATAAATACGCAACGTACATTGTTAAAACGAAATTATAATTGGTAATTAATTAATACAAAATTACAGTTATTTATTACCAACAAACTATTTCTAATTTTTGTCTTAATTAATTGAAATGCGATAATGGTCAACCCTAGGTAGTCTCGTGGGGAGTGCAGCCATGACGTCATCAAACGAACTTTAAGCGCGAAATTTGAAATTGTAGTTTGCTAAAACATGAAATTATGAATTAAATAATAATCAAAACCTAAAAATTATGCTTACAAATGAAAGGTGACGCCATCTTTTTGCATACCAGATATTTTCGAATTTTTTTTACAGTAGAAAACAGCACAGGCAGGCATTTTCGTGGGAGCTCTGCACGGTAAGACGTTCTGATTATTGTGGTTTTAAAATGGCGGCTCAACTAGTTTTATATAACGCACAGGATTCCGACGCTTGTGCATTTGGCAGAGGGGTAATGTTAGGCAAAGGCTACTCCAGTCCTGTTTACTCTGAGTTCCCGATTTGTGCATTTAGCCAGTGTCAAGTAAGTATAATTGCAAGTTCTTGAGTAATTAATTAATAATTAATTTAATGATAATGAATGAACAGTAAATTATATTTTTCCTAGGTTACAGTAAATGTGTGGGGTTTCACTGAAACCTCCCCGTGGACTTCTTGAGAGAAAAGGAAAAGACATCTTCCGCTGCTTTGTTACACTTGCCAACACTCTTGTATGTTCACAAACACTAAGTGGTTAATAATCCGCTATTATTACGCACTAATATCCACAACAACACAAATTTCAACAATAGAAACATAACCACCAACGTGACGCTTCCCGCTCCCGCTAAAAAGTCCAAAATCACAGACTATATCAGTGACCAGCGTGTCACTATCCTGCTTTGATAGTTGGAATAGACAGACGAAAACATTCTATAGTAACCCGCATATAAGTTATATTTAAATACAGTAAATTAAAGAGAAAAATAAAATAAAATGGTTATATACAAATCCATTATATCATAATAAATTGTGAGGATCTTCCTAAAAACAGTTTTTATTGTTGAAATACTGCAACACCGTGTTGTGCATAGCAGCACTGCCATTGTGCTGCTCGTTCACTGTGGCACAAGGACCGTACGAGAACCGTTCCTTTTTAAAATCTTAATCACATACAATATACAAGTATACAATGAAATCAAATAAATTATATAAAAAATGTTAAAAAGCCTTAGAATTTCTTAAAACAAAAAATAAAGAATTTATGAAGAGAAACTGTTGGGAAAAATGGTCATATTTGGAGCGGAGCGAGCGAAGCGAGCGAAGTGAGCGAAGCTCCCATGGATCAGCTTCAATGGCGCAATGTCTGTTACGCCATAACTCTCCGAGTTTTTAACCGATTTTAATATTTTTTGTGTGGAATCGAATTAACAGATTTAGGACCAGGTGGTGACGGAGCCCGAATTTTGAAATTCGCAAAAATTCCTATCGAACCAAAACAAAATTATTTTTTTTAGGTATTGCGCTCCGCTCCAATAATGGTGCTAGCGTAGCTTTATGCTTAGCGACTGCATCGCCTAGTCATATAATGGCATTATAAGCGTTTCCTCTTTATAAAGTAGTATTTATATTGACATGTTATGGTGTACCTACAGACAAACCAATTTAAGATAAAACAAAATAATTTAATAATAATAACTAACTATTGCCTAAACTTGTACACCCACTTAAAATTAATATAATTATTAAAAATAGTCACACAGTCATACATTATATGAAGAAAAAGCAGGCTGTCCCTTGACAAAAACTGAATTACCTTTCATCAAAAGTCATTGTCACATTTTGCCCTGTGTGTTTATTTCATAAACATCAAACATTTGATACTGTCAAGTCGACGGAGAGAATATATATTACAAATTCGGCGCTCTATATTTTCAAGAAGCTCAATACTTACTTTAAAAGCCAACTCGAAAACAGATTGAACAGAACGTTAATCTATACATATAAAAGAAAATTGGAGTGTCTGTTTGTAATATTGAAATAACCGTTTTTTACTACATGCATATGAATACGTTACATACACCAAAATAACATTTTTTACAATTTTTGTCTGTCTGCCTGTTTGTTCCGGCTAATCTCTGAAATGGCTGGACCGATTTTGAGCCAGCAAGGCGTGGCTGGGTCAGCTAGTTATCATATAAGTTTGAAGCAACAAACCACTTGGTTTCCTAATGTTTAACAAGAATCTGATCATTTACAAAACTACATTTACAAACTTATCATTTGATAAACATCTCGTTTTGAAAATATATTACTTGATGAATTATAAACTGACAAAATACAGATTTCGCAAATATATTAAATTGTTAATGTCAATATATTAAATTGTTAATGTTAATATATTAAATTGTTAATGTCAATACATTTGAAATAACTAATTTAATGTCAAAATATTTCCAAAATTGTTCATTTTACTATGTAACACGTTCATTAAATTATTGATTTTAAAAATTTGGCAAACGAATATTTATACGGCTATATTCCGCTCAGTATGGTGCGACTTTTTCCTCTCTTCATCCGCCATTTTGGTTTTACTAAAAGAAAACCTATCTAACATATGGTTGAGATGGGTTTCAAAAGCAATATGAATATTTAAAATACAACTAAAAAATTACCCCGTTTTGATAGCCAAAACGCTGGTAAAGCTCAGCTGGGTAAAAAAATATATGCAAGCATCCCTAAAAAAAGTCTAGCAGGACATTTTCCGTCGTAAAATAACGCCCCTACAAAATAAATATTGTTGGTTAACTCTCTTTATTGTTTTTCTTGTCAACAATTTGTTATCCAACTTAACTTGATCGCAGTATTTTTTATATATTTTTTACTTACAAAGTCGTTCCATGCCAGAGGAATATTCATTAAACAACTGTCATCGGATATTCAAAAAAGTATTACTTACGTTCGCAATGCCATATTTCAATAAGATTTATAAAATATGCCCGTAAAAAAAAACCACGTCTCCGAACTCTCAGGTAGGAATTTATTTTTTTGCGTTAACAATACAAGAAATGAAATAAATCCATTAAATTAATTAATCGAATGTTAAATATATTATTTTCTATGTTAAAGGTAGTTAACGTCAACATTAATGGATATTAGCTCATAGTACCTAGTTGAAATACTTTTGTTAATTTCGATATGTCTGCCAGCGTATCTATACCTCAGCAGTGAGAGCACTCGCCCGGACAGCAAATAGTTTGAAAATTATCATTAATTAATTTTAAATTCAGTAAAAATTCATAATTTCTGTGTGACGCACACAATGTACACGCCAATGTTCAATGTCAACTAACTCAAATTAAATTGGAAAATTAATAAATAATTCAATTGACAAAGATAAAGGGATAATGCCACAATCATAATATGATAGTAGCGTCAAAAAAAGCTATTATTACAATATGTCACATTAAAAAAAAATCTGATAAATAACTAGGCGATGTTGTCGCTAAGCATAAAGCTACGCTAGCATAATAAACTCATTTGCAAAAAAAACGGGCACCTAAGCAATGAACCATTTTAAATGTTAATATTGCTTTGTTTGATAATTATAAGCAGTTTTATCCTCACAATTTGGTAAATTAATAAGAAAATAATCGTTTTCATCAGTATTTCATAAAATTTTGATACAATTTATGGGAAATAATGCTAAACCTCACTAGTAGTGTATGTTCGCTAGTACTGCATATGCTCATGAAGTAAAAATAAAAAAGTTTTTTTTGTTTGTTTTTCTTTAATAAAGTAAAAGCAGATAAATGTTTAGTATCGAGTGTGACCCCCTCTAGCTAAAATCACAGCTTGAATTCGTCTGGGCATGCTAGCGAGTATATCCCGGATACTTGCTTGCGGAATACGTTCCCACTCCGCAGTAATCACATTCTTCAGCTCTCTGATGGTCTGCGGAGCCGGTTGTACTGATCTCACACGCCGTTTCAGAACGTCCCAGACATGCTCTTTGGGATTGAGGTCGGGACTTCGAGCTGGCCAATCCAAACGACGAATGCCGACCTCTTGCACATACGCTTTAACATCGCGAGATCGGTGGGCGCGAGCATTGTCGTCCATAAAAATGGAGTCTTCACCTAGAGCGGCCAATGCGGGTTGTGCATGAGGAATTAGAACTTCCGTTATGTATCGATGCCCAGTCAGTGAGCCGTTTTCAATGAAGACTAACTCTGTACGATCCATTGAATTTATTCCTGCCCAAAACATAACAGAGCCCCCACCATAAGGTGTGATTTCTTCGAAACATGCCTCTGCAAAGCGTTCTCCTTGTCTTCTTAGCACTCGCCGACGTCGATCTTCACCGAATAGAGATATCCTGGCTTCATCAGAGAACAAAACCCTATTCCAATCTTCTTGAGTCCATGATTTACATTTTCTAGCGAACCTAAGCCTGCGAACTCGGTGCTCACGGAGTAATTTTGGGCCGTGGGCCGGGCGGTGACTGCGTATATTGGCAGCGAGAAGCCTCTTCCTGACCGTCCATGGACTAATATGCACATTTCTTACTTCTTGGAGGTTGTTCTTAAGATCCACATTCGAAGATTTGCGATTTCTCAATGCGCGACTCACAAGAAAACGATCATCCTGTGGTTGGGTACATGGTTTTCTTCCAGAACCAGGCCTTCTCTCGACGGAACCAGTCTCCTGATATCGCTGCCAGGTCCTTTGGACCGTCGAGCGACTAACATTTAGCCTCCTAGCCACGAAGCATTGGCTGAAACCCTCTTCAAGCAGCACGATAATTTTGGTAGCTTTTACCACTTTATCTACCATTTTTGATACAGCCAAACAGCAATAAATAAAGCTTTGACAGTCAAGGATATGAAATTAATCGATGAAAATTGAATAAAAGTTATAAAAGTCGATGTTAACTTCTGGAACTTCGCGCCAAAAATGTAGGATAAAAAGAAATTTTCTGTAAAAATGAGCATCAAATGAAAATTTGAATTTATAACGTACTTTTTTAAATACCACGGCATTTTTAAAACCGGCCAGTAACGTGTACAAACGATTGAAACCTTTTTTGTATTGTATCTTTTTAAAGATGAATGAAAATCAAAACCGCCCGTTTTTTTTGCAAATGAGTGTATATTGGAGCGGAGCGTAATACCTAAAAAAAGAAATTTTTTTTTTTTTTCGATGGGAATTTTTGAAAATTTCAAAATTCGGGCTCCGTCACAATCTGGTCCTAAACCTGTTGATTCGATCGATTCCACACAAAAAATATTAAAATCGGTTAAAAACTCTGGAAGTTATGGCGTAACAGACATTGCGCCATTGAAGCTGATCCATGGGAGTTTCGCTTCGCTCCGCTCCAATTAATAAGAGTATAATACAATTTTGAAAGTACGAAATCAAACAGTTTTCGTTTAAATTTTAAGAAGAAGTTTTACATAAGTGTATGTTTAAAATCTCATCAAATTGCACATTTCAATCTATTCTCTAAAATAAACACGTCGTTTTTGCTACGTAAGTTACGTTGTGTGTCATAATGGCCTCATTGATGTATTCTAACATAACTAGTTTTAGGGTTTCATACCTCAAACGGAAAAAATGGAACATTTATAGGATCACTTTGTCTGGCCGTCTGTGCGTCCATCCGTCTGTCTCTGTCAAGATCCTTTATTCGGAACGCGTGGACGTATCGAGTTTACCATATACTCAGGTTTACAGTGGCCCGAGTTTTTGGTAATTTTGCTTTATTTAATGTATCCACTATTCATAAGTCATTGTTAATGGTCTTTTTATATTCAAAATATATAAATTAGTTAATATAACAAAGGCAGCATAGCTTTAATCATAAATTCTTCTCTGTACACCGTTTCTTAATAAACTAAAGGTTCTGAAGTGCTATCGTGCGAAATCTTTTGATTGCCATCAAACATAGCAAGGCTGAGACGAGAGGCATTTCACAAATTGCACTTTACTAAATTGCGTACGGGCTTATGTTCTGGCAGTTTTTGTAAATACGTAGCGTTTGTTTCTCTCTGGTTTTAGCACAGAATAGGTTAGGTTTTAGTCTGATAGCCCCACTTTATTGGTGAGGAGCAAGGATAATACTGTAATGGACTTTAGACTTCACATTAGCTTTCGTGGTTCAGTGTTTAATATTGTACGATCAAGAGGTTTGTGAACTACGCGATCTTGTAACCCCTTATTACTTAAAAGACCTTTAGGTCAAATCGTAGATACTTGGATAAAGTACCGAACTTACGTACGTCGTTTTTCGTTAATGTAACTAAACAATCAGGCGATGAATCATCATTTTAAAAGCTTGCATAATTATATGAGAAAATTGTTAAAACGATAATAGAGATTTTTATATCTAAATAATTTTGTCTAGAAATCTTGATTCAGACGTCAAAGCGGCACTCAATTGAGCTCGGTAGCTATCGAGCCCTTTAGAGGTTTAGATCTTGGAATCTAATAAATTTTTCTAGTAATAATTTCTTGACGAACATAAAAATTTCTCACATTTTGTTTTTATTAATTCATTTGACTTTTATATTTTGTGTCTTTTATATACCGGCTACGCGTTGCTATGGTAACGTTAATTGATTATAAAAACTGTTATTCTTAGCTTATGGTAACTATATATGGTAACAAACCCACAGTCCGACTTTTATATAGTAGATATAAAACTTAAAGATATTCAGGCAGGATAACTCATTGCCTTTGTATTAGTGCAAGGCCACACGATGCGGTGCGGTGCGGCACCGCAGCGTAATGAATTCGACGTATAGGGTGCGTAATTCATAAGTGAGGTATCAACTTTTCAAGCTAACCAAAAAAGGCCTCGGTGTCAAAAAATATGCCACAATTAGTGCTCCGCAGGTGATGGTGAGCCAACGAGTCACGCTCATTATATTGACTCAACCGCTTTCTATTGTTTAAGCGATTTCAGAGGCCTGAGGCCTAAATGAGCAAAGTTTGGGTTAATATTCGTGTGATAGACCTAAACACTAAAGTATCTTATATCTAACGTGACAGTAGGTAGTGTGATAGAGTTCAATATGTACCTACTAGGGAAATAAGTTCCGAATCCCAAGTATTAACTAAAACAAGATATATATATATATATATATATATATATATATTGTTTTAAAAAATCGAAATATCGGAAACTCAATAACAAGGTACATGATAACAATCCCGTAAATAACTTATATTACTATATATAGGTATATGTCGGGGGGAACGTCAGGATTTTTGTCCGAACCTTCCGATATCATATGGGCAGAGTTAGAAATCATGCTTTGAGAAGAAGTTCTAATTTTTGGACACAGTATTAAGAACCACGTAGCACGTAACAAACTTGTTATAATAAGGCACTTAGCGAAACGTAGGACAGTTCCGTGGCGACGTCTACACTTGATGGCGACTCGATCGAAAGTGAATCGGAGCTCGCATGTTGACAGCATCACGACTCTGTCGAAATGCGGGAAATCGTAGTTTCTTATGTTCGCCGGCTAGATGGCGCGCTTGCGTTTCGCTTAGTATCCGTACTCCTGACCGGATACGACATCGTAGTTTCTTATGTTCGCCGGCTAGAGGGCGCGCTTGCGTTTCGTTTACTGTCCGTACTCATGACCGGATACGACATATATATAATATCATCAGTGATCAAATAGCAAGCCAAACAGTCAGCCTCTCGTTTTTACACCACGTGCTTTCCAAGCATACCTATCAAACAAGTAAAGTCGGGTTGCAAAGTTATAAAACTCGACAAATTGAGCAATAGTTCTGCAGTATTTACTGTTTGCTCTTGGTCTCGTTGCCATTGGCCAAGGACCTTTTAAACCATTATCTCTACCATATAAAATAAGGACTTTGTGGGTTTGTTACCATATATAGTTACCATAGTTACCATAAGCTTAAGAATAACAGTTTTTATAATCAATTAACGTTACCGCCATTATGCTTACGTCCAAATAAATCATACCAGCAACGCGTGGCCGGGTTATAGCAACAACGCGTGGCCGGGTTAGTTAGTTAAAATAAATTTAGAAACAAGCATTTTGATATGCATTTACTTAAAATTAATGACTCCTTTTCACCTTTAAAATTATCAATTGCATACGTATGCTTATGTAATCTGCTTGTATAGTCCGTACGACAGCTACATTCGAGCTCCGCGTGGTGCATGTCACGTGCTGAACAATCCTTAACACTGTTCCGGTCCGCACGAACATCCGATAGGCAAGAAAATGGTTGCCAGTTTTATTCTTATTCTATATGTCATCAGGAATATCCTTTTCTGATATAAATCCCGTCGTTTACCCTGATAGGTGAAATCAGCAAATAGTTGTAAAAATTCTGCTATTGAAGTTATCGAAATAATCGAACACCATTCCTTTCCTTTATATTAAAAAAGTCACATTAAAATGTTTACCTATAAACAATGAAAATATTGTGTTTTAAATAAATATTTAACTACACTCGCGAGCAACCAAATCGACTCAAGCCCTAACTCTGAGTATAGACTCTGTTTTCAAGAAAGTTATAGGAGATATTTTTAAAAACTATATATCATCTGAAAGCTCCAAACTGCAGCTTTAATAAGATATCACCATTATCAATATCCGTTCATTATCTTTGTAATTAATGATATCTTAACATAAATACAGGAAAAACAGGAATTTGTGAGAAGATGTTGTGGTTGGGTATTTTAGAAATAAAAGAAAATTGATTAAGAAAATACATAACAATTTAATAAATCAATACTTGGTATTCCCCCCCCTAGCCCTAATCACCGCTTGAAGTCGATTCTTCATTGATCTGATCAACTTTTTGACGTCCTCTTGAGGTATGTTAACCCTCTCTTCCAACAATGCTGCCTTCAACTCTTCCACCGTCGAAGGGGCTTGATTTCTGGCTCGTACTCTTCGTTTTAACTGGTCCCATAAATGCTCGATCGGATTCAAGTCTGGACTGAGCGCAGGCCAGTCCATTGTACGCATCTGGACTTCATCCAAAAACTGCTGGGTAATGCGCGCTGTATGACAACGAGCATTGTCGTGCATTAAGACGAAGTCCTCGCCGACAAATCCTTCATAGGGAACAACGTGTCCCAGGAGAATATCGGTGATGTACCGATCAGCTGTAAGCCCGCCTCCTCGGCCTCCACCAGGCACGAAAACGAGCTCCGTCTTTCCCTCTAAAGAGATGCCGGCCCACATCATACAGGAACCACCGCCATATGCTACTGTTTCAGCGAAACAGCATTGGGCAAATCGTTCGCCCGGACGCCTGTAGACTCGGCCTCTTCTGTCGTTGCCATGCAGACACATTCTGCACTCGTCAGTAAAGAGAACCGACTGCCATTGGGCAATGTTCCAATTGACATGCTCTCGAGCAAACTGAAGACGCGCTTGTCGGTGGGCTGCAGTCAATTTGGGCCCCGTCGCAGCCCTTTTTGGAGTGAGATTGGCTGCTCTCAGTCGTCTTCTTATTGTCCACTCGCTTACAGCTACACCACGAACGTGCCTGAGTTCTTGTTGAACATCAACACTCGTCAGATGCCGATTGCGCAGCGATGTTGAGACAATGAAACGGTCGTCTCTGCCAGAAGTACACCGGTGGCGGCTGGTTCTTGGTCTTCGATTGAAGGCACCGGTCTCTCGAAATCGTCTGTAGACCCGGGACACAGCAGACTGGCTCAAGCGAAGCTGGGCAGCGACTACTCGCTGGCTAAGTCCTTGTTCCAACAAGGCAACAACTTGAGCGGCTTCTTCAGGTGTGGTATCCATGGTAACGTGGAAAAAATGATTGCAATTCTCGGAGATGTGTACATGTCAACTTGTGATAAGCGACTGATAAGGTGTGCCGGTTGCGAGAGCTTTTATAGGGGTGGCAGTTAGCGCAAGTCGCGGATAGCGTAATGAGCAAAACGACTCATAGTGCTATTGATGTAAAAATGAATGCGTTAGATTTAAAAAAAAAACAATATTAGTGTTTTATGAAAGCTTGTATATTGAGCTTTCTAATGACAGTCTTTTCTTATAAATACCTTGTATACTTTACGTAAAAACAAAGTTTGTAAGCAGAATGAGGGCTTGAGTCGATTTGGTTGCTCGCGAGTGTAGTTTAGTACTTTTGCTACGGAATCACAATTGACAATGATAAACTCCGGTAAAAACCAATTAATTGTTTGGTTCGGAGTAGATCTAGTACTATGAATACTAAATATCATATAAAATTTATATGTATGTTTGACCATGATCAGACAAGAGAGAGAGAGTAGCATATAGAGAGTTAAATAATCTAACCAACCAGTCATTAATAAATGCGATATTTATTTCAATAACTTCCTTTCCATAAAGTTTAAACATTTCTCAGATAAATATTTAATCTTGTATCCTCATTATTATATAAGTTAATTTTAATTACAGTCTGTATAGAATAATGAGCCAACCCTTTGGCAGAGTTTCGTCTTTATATTCATCATCATCATCATCATCATATCAGCCGTACGACGCCCACTGCTGGACATAGGCCTCCCCCAAGGATCTCCACAACGATCGGTCCTGTGCTGCCCGCATCCAGCGTTTTTCTTTATATTATATATAGGTAATGTCATTACTCGCGTATTCTCTCATATACTATTATAATCTAATCTTTATAGATTATTTTACTTTCAAAGGAACTGAGCAGAGACGTAGCTAGGTAACCAGAAGCCTTGGTGAAAGAACTAGGGCCCTAACTAAAGTTATGGGGATTACCCGCGTATTCTATCAAATGAGTTATCGTGATTAAACACCGTCTTAATTGACTAGCAAAGTACCTAATTAATATAGGCTAAATTTATCAATTACTAGCCGCACCCTGCGTGCTTTTCAATTCTCGTTTTTGCTGACTATGCATATAAACCTTCCCTGGCATACATACAGCAACTTGACAAAGTTTCATCACAATCTGATTAATCGTTTCGGAACGCATAGGGTACAAACATAGAATTATATTTATATGGAGTACTACCACATATTCTGAAGTAGTAATTATGTGTCTAATATATTATACAGACGTATATATTATTTTCTGTCATTTTCTCAATTTTGAATAGAATCTGGAATATAAGTATATATGTATAATACTAATTAATTAACTAAGTGAATTGGAAATGTTTTAATTGTTTATTATGATTTAGTACCTAATGATGACGCGCGAAATTTCATAAATTGTATTTTTTTTCTATATAATTTGTATGGCCAATTGCAGTTGTACAATTATATTTTTTGCAACACCATAAATTACCTGTGATATGACAAATAAATAAATTAACTGAATCAAATTGAAGTAGTTTTTTTAATGTAATCGACTAATATGCCAAATTTTAGAAAATTAAAAAAAACTCTGACAGTACTAATTTCAAGATTTGCTGGACAGGGTCCAAGTGCCTCCTGAGCTTGGAGGCTCTGGTGTACCGTCTAGCCCTTCGGTAGCTACACCACTGGGATTTAGATCATTAGCTTCCATTAGTATTTAAGACAATATACTCAAATTAAACTAATAACGTCTTAACTTTGAGATTGTTTCAAATTCAAGGGTCTTCTTTGTGTTAGCGAAAATTAAATTATTCGACAAACGGTACTATTTAAATCCTTGTTAAATAAATTGTAGTAAAAATAAAACAAAATAAATGGTTAAGACAGTTTTACATTAAAAATATTCTAAATGAATTGAATTAGATTTTTTAATGGTGACACAGGTTATTAGAGACTATATCTTATGAGTAAAAAAAAATACATATAAGGCAGAATGTCTATTCTTGTTTGATTTTTTTAATGTCATCTTGTTTACAATTAATGAACTAAAATGACTCAATCAGGGGGTCTCGTATTATTTGTCACTTTTTGGGGGTTTTTTATTTCATAGTGAAATAACCAAAATAAAGTTTGGAGTTAAAAAAATGTGCTTAAGTATAAAAAAGCATAGTTGTTAATGCATTCGGCAAATATTTCTTGTTGTTTTTTATGAATTATGTATGGTGACGACGTATAATATTGTAAATGTCGTTACTTCTGTTTAAGCTGACGAGTTCCTTGCGCCCATTCTTCTTGTCAGTTAAAAGGCGTCCTGAATGGGTGGTAGGTAAAATTGTTGGATGATTCAGAACAACTTAGGTAAAGTGCGTCTGAATAAAGTTATTTTCATTTTTGATCAACCCCTTTATCCATAATATTAGGTAAATGGAATAATAAAGTACCGCATTTGTAACACAGGTAATACCTATTTAACCCAAAACAACAGATTGAGGGCAAAGGAAAATGTGAATGATAGTGTAGGCATCAATCAACGACGATGAAACTTCGAATAACTTTTCTTTAGTACCCATATTTCTGAATAATTCTAGTATTCAGTTCATATTAATATTAATGTAAATCTTAATACTAAACATCAGCATAAAAACCTTTATATTACTTTATACGCTACTATTTTGTGAAAAATCGCCGTTTACAGCACTAGTTATAAACAACCTATTTAGTTAAATATTATAATTAGCAACTGGAGCCTTTTAGTTCTTCTGTCCTTAACCACATCCACGTGGTAGGGAATAGGTTCAAAATAGTAATACGTAGGTTTAAAATTTACAAGAGTTTAAACTCAATATTGGAAAAATATTTTATAATAATGCGTATTATAACATAAATTCGAACCTTATCGTAATACAAATAAAATTAATTACTAAATTTATCGCGTTAAAGCTGCTTATAGTTTTATCATAATTCCGACAATACAGTAGTATTTGGGATGTTGTAGTCGAACAAATAAATGGGCACATTACCGAATGGCAGCACGTGGACAGATTGAGTAATGCACGAGACGAATCGGACCGGCGTAATTTATAAACACCGCTTTAGCTGGCGCGAGTCATAAGCTTTCAATTCTTTCTCCGGTAAAGGTAATTGATAATAAATGTTGATAAAGTAATTTAAAATCAATAAAAGTTTATAAATCCAATCACAGAGCCCTCAATAAACGTCTTACGTAGTACAAATTTATTTACTCTATCATATAAGCAGCATCTTGGTTTAGAGATATAATTATAGACTATAATATAACACTGAATTATTCGCTGTCAAAATCGCATTTTAACGGCGGTCGCACTTTGAGTAACGTGCGCAAACATAGTTCTTAGTTCTGTGCGGTAAGGTGACTTTCAATTTGTTTTACATACTTGATAGATATGACTGAATTACATTCTATAATTTAATTTCTTTAAACGTAGGTCATGTATTACATTACTAATAAATAATTTTAGATTATTGTGATTTGTTACAACACTGATGATGGCATAAGTATCTTACAAATAATAAATTCGTTTAAGTATTTACTTGAATTATTAAATTACAAATATAACAAGTTCTATTCTATGATGATTTATTGTTTTAATAGTAAATAGGCGGGCGCTTGACCACTATCTCGCCTAATGGTAAGCGACAATGCGATCTACAATGTGACGCGCTTGCCTAGAACATACCTTTTCACTCGTTACTTGAAAACCCCTAAAAGTTAGCGACTGACTTCAACTTCTTAAAGTAAATGCTGTGACGTTAAACACAGTAATTTTATTACTCACGGATTAACAATTTACAGAGTTAACTCTTCAGTAAAGATGCCCAGCTGTCTCCAAAAGTTTACCTGATGTAAATTTTGTGTTTCCCTTTTTATTTAATCAACTTTGGTGGAACCTTGCTATTCCTTAATTTAATCTTGACATTCTTAGGGGAAACTGGGTACACTTGATTCCCCCTTTTTATTTAGCTCTGTAAAATCAGTTTTATAGCCTAGATTGCGGATGTGTTAGAACCAAAATGTTAAGACATAAACTGTCCACGTTTCCTAAGAAGTAAAACAGCGTAAGTCAATATTTGTAAATAACAAAAGACATAAACAAAAAATAGGGATATGCACCAAGTGTCCTCGTATATGGGAGATTTGATCTCGCCTAAAATGAGACTTGATCCGGGGGGAATCAAGTCTCCCATATTGGGGGACAATTGATACTTTTCGTGTGATCAAGTCTTCCATATTTCAGGGACACTTGATACTTTCTAACTGAGCAAGTGTACTCGAGCTTACTTTTAAACTTGATTTATAAAAAAAATAAATGACAAATTATATTTATATAAATGTAATTCTTTATTAAAAAAAATCTATTAGGAACTTAGTCTTTCAATAATCACAATAATTTGGCTCAAATAACTTCAAACATGTCATCTTCCCAACAATACTAAATTATTATCAATGGTAGGTCAAAAATCAGTACAAAAAACAACTTCAAATTAAAAAAGAAAGTCTCTTAAATCTTTTCATCATATAAATTCTTTTGAAAACTAACAATATCTCAGATTAAAATCACGTAAAAAAATCAAAAATTCTAATTAAACGAAATTATTGTATTGTGTCTATCAAAACTTGTTGCACAGGACATGCTTGTTGCTTCCGGAACTCGCAAGGATAGATTACTGTGCCATTTCATAAAGCCATGCAACCATTCATAGCTAGCAATTTTATTCTCTTCCCAGTTAATTGGAATGTTTTTATTGTTTTTTAAAGCGAACTCATATGTTAGTTCTCGAGCTGCTTTTGGTGTACGACTGTAATGTATTTTACTTGCTTTTATAACATATTCTGCTAAACTTGTTTCTTCTTCTTTAGATAATACTAGCTAACCAGGTAACGCGTTGCTATGGTAACGCATATACAATGGAAAAACAGCGGGGAAAAAGTGGACAGACAAACACAAACAACAAATTTGTGTTCTTAGATTATAGATTTGATATTGTCTATAGTTAGGCTCTTATTCACGAGAGGCACTCCCAGCAGCGAAAGCATCCTTTTTTCTGGCATTCTCAATATCAATGGGGATAAATTATAAGTTTTTGCAATGCCTCTTATTGACTTTCCAGCATAAATTACATCATAGACAGCATTTTGATATTATGAATGTAAATTTTTTCTCTCTTTTTAGCACTTTGCTTCGTCTTATAAATTCGTGGCGTTTTTAGACCTGAAAATAATTTAGTCTATTAATTTATTAAATTGGCTGCATCCCGAGATTCCATCATATTCTACCTTCCCGCCATATTGATTAAAATATATAAAGACGTAATGCATGAAAAGTAAAAAATAACAGTTCCAAAAAAAACAATATAATATAATTATCATGGTAAATACTACAATTTGATAATATGTGTTATTAAAAATACAATAAAAAAAAATACTGTAGGAAAAATTGACACAAATAAACTTGAGACATCGTGGAGACTTGATCCGAGGGGATCAAGTCTCCCACGATGCTTCGCACCATGTGTACCCAGTAACCGAATAAATGAAAACGATAACCCATTTTCTAAGTTTATTATCCTGTGTATTTGAGTTATTAGCACAATATTTTTGCTTACATTGCAGTTTTTAATAATTAACACTGGAACTCTTTAACATAATATTTAATTATTTTATAAACAAAAGAAAACTCACCAAAATTTGGTTCCACTGCACGAAAAACATGTACCGTCCATCATGACATAAACTTTCAGTTTTGAATTATTATTTTATTTATAAAAGTCATACCGCACCATTTTATATTATTTTTTTATTTTTTATTAATTCTTCATGAATACCGCACCATAAACAAGCCGGGCTGCCAGTTAAAACTAATCTATCACGTATGGTAGGATTATTAAAGTTGTGTACCATGTGTCCCAGAGGGATCAAGTGTACTCAGTCTTCCCTAATTAGAAGAAGGAGATTTTAATGAACAATAAAAACTTTAATTTAAACTTTATTTTCATTAAATATAATCATCTCCTATTTAGTGAGTATTGTAGTTTTTCCAGTTATCGGTATATAAGTAAATTTATGAACAACACCACATTATACTTTGTCCAATGTAGGATGATACTTTTGACAGGTGTCACTTCCTTATTGATACGTACTAAGATTGCGTTTGTTTCCTTATGTTTGGCTTGACATTGCAATAGCAACATTATACCCTCTATATAGGTGTCAACTGTCAAAAGTATCATCCTACATTGGACAAAGTATAATCTACCACAACGTGCCAAAACTCCTGAAAGTACATTAATCTCTATCCATTGATCTTTCAGTTGAAAATCAATTGTAGAAATTTGACTATGTGTTCTTAACTGATTGTAATCTTTTATTTATGTCGAAGTATAGTGCCAGTAAATAAAGTAACTAAAAGTCTCCATCAATGACCTGAATTTTAATACATACACATGTAAATATATTTTTATTTCTTTGCATTGAACCCAAATAAATACATATTCCGCTAAGTCTTGCAACATGTCCTACGTCAGGATAAAATAAGGCGTAAATATTTATATCATGTATTTTTGTCGCTGGCGCTCTAAACGAGATCAGTAAAGTTTATTTAAAAAATGCATCGAAATTTAAGTCTGACTTTATGATCAAAAGACAACATTAATTTTTATATTTTGAAAATAAAATGTCACCTTAGTATATAAAACACATATATTAATCTATGTTATCGTTTGTCTAAAATACTTTTTTTGTTTTGTATCGCCTATTTTTTTCCTTTTTTTGTTAACATTTTTCGTGTTATACTTTAAATACAAGCTAAAATCTAGAGATTAATACCCAAAATATGCTTTTCATTAGATCCTACAAAAAACCGTTGAATACTATTTTTAAAGAATACGCAATTATCGATATAATTTGCTTAACGTTTTATTGTTATTCGTCTATTTAATTGCACATATGTACGGTATACGTTGTACGTAGCAAATAATTTACAAGTTTAAAGTACATACGGTTTAAAACAAGCGCGAGTAAAAATAAAAGAAGAACGACAAGTAAATTGTGATTATTTCACTAATTATACACTAAATATAACTGCTTAATAAAACAGTATCAAAGAAATATGTTATATTCATGACAATCTAACCATAAAGCATAAAAGAACTGATTACGACAGGAACTAAAAATGGCATTATGAAAAAATAAAATATTACGAATTTTTTTTTCAGAAAAGGATGACTGTTTATTTAATATACTTTTATTTTCAGTAAATACAAACATTAAAAATTCATAACTTTATATCCAATTGCGACAATTAATTCTTTTAATCAGTGACTTTAGTAATAGTTATATTCAATTGCCGCTGACGGATTACTGTGACAATAGGGTATTTGACAGATTTTCGTAAAGTACTTCAAAATGTTCTAAAGTCGCTAAAGATACGCTTGACAAATCTTTCTCTTATATTTAGAGCCATTTTAATAACAAAAAGATAGTTTTAATAATTACATGTTGTATTTCCCGCTGAAACGCTAGGTCACGTGACAAATCAATGGCGTGACGTCACGATGTAATAGTCTTTATGTAAACAATACGCGAGAGATTAGTTGTTCGTTCATGATTCTTTAGGAAATGGAAATCGTGACGTCACGTGCTCTGATTGGTCGTTGAGACGTTTCGTGTAAATGATGCACAGATTCAAAAACTCTAATTTTTATTTAGGAAAATAAAATATTATTAAAAAATTTTTATTTGTAATTTAAGTAAAATATTATTAATTAGGACCTTAAATTCTATAGTGTTCAATACAATACTTATTTATTTGTCAACTATGTCAAATACCCTATTGGGCGATGTTAACTGAAGTATGTTACAAAATTATTGGACATAACGTTATCAAGATACATATCTTATAAATACAGCATCTATTGTTGTTCCATATCTGTTAGTAGGTTCTCTTTGATTGTTGTAAATTTGAAATTATTTTTGGAGGAACTTAATTAATGACATCGATTCATCATTTGCAAAATTGCAATGAAATCTTCAGCTAAAATCAATGGTAGTTTATCTTTATTGGTTTTTAAAATCATTCAACCTCTGTGACTGTACGGAAATTGAGATGACGTGACGCCGAACCGAGAGGATGAGAATCGCACAGTCGCTTACGCATGGTGACGCGTCGCCACACCGTACACACTATTACATATAGACTGTATGTGTATATATATATATATACCGTCGTATAGCCTGCGTCGCCACGCCATCAATCGTTTTTACCATCGTTTTCACATCAAAAATCTTTATACAAGTTTTTACATTTTCGCGTCCATTAACTTACGGATATTCCTTTCAAGAGAAGCGTTCCGCCAACAGGGCGCGAATATCAATGCATTATTAACAGGGCTTCTGAAAAGGTGTCAAAATGTCAGGATTAAGTGAAACTCAAAGCACTTACGGTATCTATAAAAGGTGTTTTATTTCAAAATACCTTACAGTTGTTTTATGGCTTAAGACGTGTCAAACACATTCTTAATATTCCTATTAACCCCTCACATTCGTAGAAACCCATTTAAGATCAAATCCGGGACGCTTCGTTCAAAGCTGGTATCTGAACCGATACGTCGCTACTGCTACATTTATAACTAAAAAGGAGTAAGCATTATTTTTATCGTAGGATAATCATAAGCATGAGATTATTGCGAAAATACTAGGACGATCGCAAAGAGTAACTTATTTTTGGAATCCTAGTTTGTTTAGGACACTCAGATACCTGAACTAAATTAATTAAAAAAAAAGAAGGCATAATTTATGTCGTCGGATAATCATAAACACCAGATTATTGCAAAAATACTACGAAGTTCGCGAAAATCTAATTTATTTTAGGATTTCTAGTCTGTTTAGGACAATAGGATAATTGAACGCTGTTTAATAAACAGAAGAAGACATCATGTATGTCGTAGAACAATCATAAACTTGAGATTATTGCGAAAATACAAGGACGGAGGCGTGCACTAAATAATTTTAGGAATTGTAGTCTGTTTAAGAAAATTGGATAGTTGAACTCTGATGACCTAAAAAAAATTGGCATAATATATGTTGTAGGATAAACATAGTAATGAGATTATTGAGAATATACTAAGACGAAGTACTTTCTAATTTTAAGTATCCTAGTTTTTAAGGACAATTGGACCTTGACCGCTGATTAGATTTAGGACGCGGACTGAAATTGTAAGGGCTTATTATTTATTTGAATCTATTTATATCTTGAATTTTTAATTAGTTTAAAAAATTATTATAAGTAATCCGTTTGGTCCATAGTCTGACTAAATTAAGTAATTGTTTGAAATGTAGATCTTATAAGTATATAAATTATAGAAAATATCTAGAGTGCACAGACTTTTCTTATAGGAAAATAGTAGTGCGAATTTTAATCCCTTCAACTTCTTCACGTCCAATATTATTAGCACAACCTACTCGTCGACTTTTCTTATTGAAAAGAATCGCCTCTAGACTTTAATGTCCCATTCAGCATTCCCGCAAAAGATCCCTCTATAAATATGCAGTAGGATATCACTTTTATGAAAGTCATAGTACTTTGTCAGATATCACTTCACCTACTACAACCTTCAAAGGATTTAACACTTAATAAGTATGAGCTGAAGAATCATTTTCATTTGTATTTACAGCAATTAACGCGTCTCCAGGGTGGAATGGCACAGATAACTTTTTACACTTTTGCAGTGTAAAAAGTAATCGGTCGGATTACTTATCTATGAACCTTTATTCGAGAAGCCTAGCCTATTGTGTTTTGAATTGCCTATATTTTTGATTATTTGGTAAGAGTGCGTAAGTTGTTAAGTGCGTAAGTTACTTGGTACAAACGATTGCCATAACTATGCTGCTATACGATTCGTAGCAGCAACATCAAAGCAAATATGGACTACGATAGCAAAAGTGCTACAACAACAAAAGTGCTACGATAAAAAACTGCTATACAGTAATACCGCTACGCCTCGCGCGTTGCATTTAACGTTAAAATAACTGAAAATTGTTTCTCGAATTAACATGTATGGTGTACGGTGGTTACTTCTAGCATTATTAGTTGCTTTTTATGACACCATTCAGTCTAAAGGGTCGGTGCTTTTCTACCCTACTGGACACAACACCGTTGCTAATATAACATTTACTATACGCTTATTGACAGTTAAGCTATGGCTTCGTAAGCCACAAGGAACTGGATAAGGGCTGTTACATTGTTCCTACACTCAATCATGTGCATAACTACAGTATCTGTATTATTATTAACAGAAGTAATAACTACAGTATCTGTAATTAATATGGAGTATCGAAAATAAACTATTAAGATTTAACCCTGAGCAATCAGAAGTTTATTACATAAAATTATTATATAATTAGATAAAGACTGTTGTTAACTATTGTATAGTTACATTAACTTTTCAACCAATGAAAAGAGGTTTAATACCATAATTAAACTAGTCAATAAACTAATGATGTTTGAGCTAATTGGACTTGACAGTATTTAGTTAAATTGCACATTCGTTTCCGTAAAAAAGTCATCCTACTCAGCTCAGGCTAGAAACAATCGCACACCTTCCGCTATCCTGGGAACTGTGAAGACCAATAGGTACGTTTTTGAGGTATGGAATAATCCGATTAATGTAATTTTGCTACGATTTCCATCATTAAATCGATTTAAAATTAAACTAAAACTTTAAATTAAAAATTACACTCCTAAAGAAGAACATTGACAAATAACAATAATTCACATATGTTTAATAGTAACTACATTGTCTTTAGTGCTACAGTGATGGAAAAGCCCCTAGCTCAGCATATCTCACAGTTGAGTTGTTATAAGCAGAACGCTGTTTTTTTGAGGGAGGGTATGTATATGTTACCGGAAATGTATGAAATCAAGGAATTGTTTACAAATCCTAGGAAATGTGTACAATTCCGATATTATTTAGGAAATGTATAAAATATTATTTGAAAAACTATTTAATGCAAAGATATCCTAGGAAATGTGTAAATTTCCTCGGAATTGTAGATAATTCCAATATCGTATTAGGAAATTTATAAAATAAATGCTTTCTGTAATAAAACACGTTGTTAAAATGAGAATAATATTTTTTTTGATAGCACTCATTGAGACAATCGGGTAACAGTCATACCGTAAAATATAATGTGTTTATATTATCTTACTAATTAATGCCTCAAAAATCAACTACGTATCTATTAACTTTTAACGAATCACAAAATCAACACCTAATCTAACCTAACCTAAAGCAATACCCTCCCCTCGTCCCGTTGTCCCCGCGTACCCATCAATATCTCAAATGATTTACATTTCCTATTTCTATTTAGGAAATATATAGATTTCCTAGGAAATGGGTATAATATAATTTATTTCACACATTTCCGTGCGATTTTAGGAATTACATACATTTTCCAGGAATTGTATTCAATGACGGATTACATAAATTTCCGTTAACATATATGGGTCAAAATCAGGGAGGTGAGAATCACGCTTCTGACAAAGGTTTTCTTAATAAAATAACGTAATATTACTAAAATAGTTATCTCAAAGTGGAGATTATGTGCATAAATATAAGGTACTTAGCATATTTATTTTCCTAAAATAATTATTTACTTAATTAAAAACAAAAAAGAACTAAATTTTCATTCCGGGAACGCGTCCTTATACCATGTTACATAGTTGAGATAAGTTAAAAATGTTCATAATAACGATTTGGAATTGTTATATTTTAATATTAGCTTTGAAAGTTATTAAATTATGAATATGTGTACAAAGTAAAATAATACCAGATTAGTTTCTTCATATTTTAGTTATTCTAATGCTGTCCGACGTTTAGCAAATCATTCCGTGAACGCGGTGGATCTCGGTCGATGTTATTAAAACACAATACGCTAGGCGGCGCTGACAAACAGCAGTGTGAAGTTCACTAGTCAAAGAAAAAGGCGTGTGTCGTGTTTACGGAAGAAAATAATTGATTTTATTGGTAAGTACCTTTTTACTTGAAATATGGGATGCGTACTTTAATTCCCTGTCACTACGGGAACGCTGTTTCGTTATAAGTTTTTCGATAATCTATATGTTTTTCGCGATATTCTAATAAATATTACAGCTCGCTTATTCCTAACCTTCAAAACTAATATCTAACATGGCGGCCTTAAGCGTGACGTGGAAATATTTGTCAAATAATCATTTCGGGAATGGTCATTTAGGGAACGTACTCGTATATGACGGGCATTCCCGAAATGATGCATGTGTTCCCGAAATGACGCAGGCGGTCCCGGAATGAGTTTTTTTGGGGAAAAAATATGCCCTGTTGCTTTTAAAAGCATATATAACCAATAAAATTTTGGTTTTAGGTATCAATTGAGTAGGATTAAAATGGAAAACGATAAAAATGAAGAGAAAAGGAAGTCGAAAAAGCGATTAAAACAGGACAGTATAGCTTATAAAAGACATCGTGAAATGGCTAATGCAAGGAAGCGCAAGTTTTTAGATAAAATGACACCGGAACAAAGAAAGATGAAGAGACTGAAAGATAGGGAATATTACCAAGGGAAGAAAGCTGAAAATAAAGTTAAGACTGTTAGTGATATGACTGAAAGACAAAAGAGGAAACAGAGAAAAATGTGGAGAATAAATTCGCAAAATTATAGACAGAAGAAAAAGATGATGGCAAATATTTTAGCTAACAGCCCCCCAGATTCTGAACATGAGATTGAAAACGATGATCGTGTGTCAAGGAGGAAGAAATCAGGAAGAAAACGGGTTAAAAAAGATAAAGCACAGGCTTACAGAACTGTTAAAAAACAGAAGGATAAAATACAGAAAATGCAAAGAATTATATATCAGTTGCGAAAAAAAGTACAAAGAAGCAGAAGACGCGAAGAAAGGGCATCGAAGAAGAGTGCTGATACGCCTACTCGCAAAGTGGATGATATAACAAGAGAATGTTCTGTTACTCCGGAAATTCGTAAACGCCTACTATTTGGCGAAGTTTTGACTACCCAACTAAAAGACACCGTTGATAAATTACCTAAAAATTCTAAACAGCGTGGGCTTTTCAAAAATGCGTCAGTGGCAACCGTATCAAAAGACATCGTTTAAGTAATATGACCAAACAATTTCTCCGCAAAAATAAAATTAATGACAACATTTTAATATCTAGTTGAAAGAATCCAACATGTCTAATAAATAACCAGATTCGTGCTGAAATTCATAAGTTTTTTGAGCGGGATGATATCAGCAGAATGTGCCCTGGAAAGAAAGATTGCCTTAAGGGGAACAAACAAAAGCGGTTGCTTTTAGAAACAGTAAAAAAACTGCATCCCCAATTTTGTGCTGAGACTGAAATTCGAGTATCTTATTCGACGCTTTTGAGAGAGAAGCCTTATTGGGTAGTACAGCCTACAAAATGGGATCGAGATACTTGTCTTTGTGTAAAGCATGAAAATTTTGAATACAAGCTAAACAAATTGAACCGACTAGGAGAACTGTCATGCAAATCCATATCCGAATGTATAAAAAGGTACAGCTGTGACATTACATCTTATAATTGTATGCTTGGTTTGTGCGATGAGTGCAAGGAGATCAAATTGGAATCAGGAAGTAATGAAGATACTATTCAATACTTTCAGTGGCAAGTAATAAAAGAGGACCGGATCATAAAAGGAGAGAAAAAAATCATCAAACTTACTAAGAAAGTTACTGTTACAAGCACGGTCAAAGATTTGAAAATGTCTTTAGCTGCGGATATTTCTCCAATGAAAAAACATGTTTATGGAATAACCGAAAACTTGAAGGCCAAAAGAGAACTGAAAGAGAATTTAAAAGAAACAGAGCGAATGATTCAAATTGATTTTGCTGAAAATTATATGACAAAATATGCGAAAGAGATTCAATAAATTAGATTCGGAGCTTCGAAAGGTCAGTTATCGATCCATACAGGAGTATATTATGCCAAAAATGATACCTCTCTAGATACTGTTTCATTTGCCACTGTGAGGGATAACTTGGATCACCAAGCTCATGCAGTATGGGGTCACCTGAAATCAGCGCTACAGAAAATATTGAGTGTCAAGCCTCTCGTAAGTACCCTTCACGTCTTTTCAGATGGACCCACATCGCAGTACCGAAACCGCACTAATATTTACTTATGGATTAAAACTCTAAGAGATCAATTTCCACAAATAACTGCTTCAACGTGGACATTCAGTGAACCAGGTCATGGTAAAGGTCCAATGGATGGTGTTGGAGGAGTGCTAAATAAAATCTGCTGATGATCAAGTATTACGAGGAAACGATGTAAACACAGCTGCAGATTTTGTCCGTTTACTAAACAGTTCATCTGTTTTACTCCATGAAGTCACCGACTATGAAATAGTGGCAATCAAAAACTTAATACCTGAAAAGATAGATGCGATCCCTGGAATCATGAATGTAACTAAGATTATCTGGCAGAACGCTCCTGATTTCTCCATACTACTATATCAATTTTCAAAATTGTTGCGAGAAATTAAACTGCAGGCATTTTCAGTTGAAGATAGAGATCATGAAAGTACAATACCATTAGAAATAATAGATTTAGACAAAGAAAAGAATGATGAGTTTCTGATGGAACTTCGTACGGAAATGATAAGGAGAACATCCACCCAAATATGATATGTCCAAAGACATTTTTGCTAGTAAAGGTACCGACTGAAAATAAAAAAATGATATATAGATACGTTGCAGTCGCTGACACCTCGGTTGATGAAGAAGGTGAAATAAAGGTCACTTTTCTTCGTTGTCAGCGGAATTCAGCAAAAATATTTAAAATTGTACAAAATGATATTGCATATGTCTCCTGTGAACAGGTTGTTCAAATTTTACCCACAGCGAAATTGCAAAAAAACGGCAGTCGTACCTATTATTGTTTTGATGAAAATATGGACGTATTCGAAAAGTAATAAGTACCTAATTGTAAGACTTTAATACTCAAGTTGTTTTGTGATATTATGTGATTGTCCTTATTAATGTTTTTAATTCCCAATGTCTTGATTTAAAAACTACAAAGTTTATATTTTGATATTAAGCATTGATGCAAGAAATTCTTATGATAGTGTGCAATTATTGTTAATTGCTTATATCCTATGTTTGTTGAAACTACAAGTTTATTATTAGATTTTAAGTATAATTTGTGATATTCATGTTCCTCATTTCGTAACTAAGTGCAAATAAAGATATAATACTGTAAATTTATATTATTTTCGCACTTAATATATAGGAAACCCAAGCGCTGCAGTCATTCAGAGAACGTCTACGTCATTTTGGGAACACTATCATCATTTTCGGGAACATCTCAAAATCTCCAAATTTGCCACTAATGAGTAATGCTATAGTGAAATCTTTCATACACAATATGAGATTACCTGTCAATGTTTTTATTTATTTCATCAATTAATAACGTAACGCACAAATGTATACAGTAAATTGAAATTATGAAACGAAATTTACACCAATTGAAATTTTATAGAGAGTAATTTGGAAAATAAGTGTTTTTATTATAAAGATATACAAAATGATAGCATTTTCTGATTTAGGGACAGGTAAATTATAATTTCTTGACAATGATTATTAAGTAAATTGGTTATATAATTATTAAAAAAATATTTAAAAGTGTTCCCGAAATGACTTTAGGCCTTGGCGTTATTCTTATTAACAGCTATAATTTCTAAACAATATATTTTTGTGCGTGCCTCTTCACAGGAAAGGTTTACGATGAATGACACAACAGACCCCACTTCTTAATTTTCTGTAAAAAACAACTTAATTTCCCAGATATTTGAAAACCTAAAATGCTCACCTCTCTGATTTTGACCCATATACACACAAAGTCTTTTTTATAATTACTAATGCAGGTAAGTTTGACTGCTTTTACATATTTCAAAGATTTTTAATATGTTGCGTAACAAGGCTGACAGTGTACTTAAATGAATAAAAACGAAAGTATAATAATAGTTTATTTTGAACTATCATAAAAGTATTACTGAAATTATGATGATAGGCTGTAAGGAAGGGAGCGCAAGGAAACGTTATGAGCCGAGAAACTATTGGTTATATTTTCTGCTTCTCCGAACCAATATAATATATTGCGCACATTGTCGCCAGATTGTATTACGGTAACCTTTTTCTGTGTTGCCATATTGCTTTTCGTCTATATTACCAATATTAGTTTTTTTTTATTTTAATTATATTATAGCTTCGGTCGTGTTCTTACGCCTATGTCACGAAGTGCAAATTATATATTTACTAGCTAACCCGGCAAACGTTGTTTTGCCATGTATATTATTTCTTGGAAAAGTTTTTAATTAATAAATAAAAAATAGGGGTTGATGGTAGAGGGGTGAAAATTTAGGGTTGTATGTATTTTTGTATGTTCTATCATAAAAAATAGAAACTAAAAATTTTGTCTAAAAAAAAATATTAGGGGTGGACTACCTCTAACATTTAGGGGGATGAAAAATAGATGTTGGCCGATATTCAGACCTACTCAATACGCTCACAAAATTTCATGAGAATCGGTCAAGCCGTTTCGGAGGAGTATGGGAACGAAAACTGTGACACGAGAATTTTATATATAAGACTAGCGACCCGCCCCGGCTTCGCACGGATGCGATGCTCTACTAAATTATGCAAGTATTATACATATAAACCTTCCTCTTGAATTACTCTATCTATTAAAAAAAACCGCATCAAAATCCGTTGCGTAGATTTGAAGATTTAAGCATACATAGGGATATAGGGACAGAAAAAGCGACTTTATTTTATACTATGTAGTGATTCATTGATGATCACGGGTTAATAATAACTATAAAACACAAACAAATTATTACACATTAGTAAAGACAAAACATCTTCTATCTTAGACGACTACAGCGTGCCCATAGCGCACAGAAATTCATTTAGGATACTCTTGTCTTTTGGAGTTAGGTATCTGTGAGATCACACTCGTGAGATCACACATGTGATAAAAATGGTGGAAAAGTCGCATAGAAAAAGATATAGGCAATTTTGACAATCTATATTACAAAGAGGAAAGATTTGTATTTTTATTTTTTGTATATTTGTATGTTTGCAATGAATAAACTCAAAAACTATTTCAAAAATTCTTTCACCATTGGAAAGCTACATTCACTTTGAGTAACATAGGCTATATTTAATGCTAGAAAAAATTAGAAGAATTTTGTCCACCCGTGCGAAGCCGGCACGGGCCGCTAGTATCTAATATGTTTGAGTTCCAAAAGCGATTTGATCGCCGCTATTGGCTATCAAAGCAAACAGTAAAGTTATAACACTATCAAAACTTGTAGCTATTTCGTACTAATTTAGTTATATATATTGTACTATGCATATATATGATCTCTATACCATGGCAACACAGTACTATAAATAGGGATTAAAGGTCAGGGCCAAGTGAAACGATTAAATGCGATTAGATTTTGCGGTTTCGCACCCGTTACATAATACTTACTTGCCTTTTACGTCCAATATACTCGTAATAGTAATTCGGTAATGCTATTTTCCGAATTATATATAGTTAATTGATGAGCCATATACTCCGACGTGGCCCAGTGATGAGAACTATCGTCTGTTCGATGAGCCGGATATAATTTTTTTCAGTCACACATCCGATATTTTATCAGTTTATATGCCAAAATATTCAATAGCTAATTAAGTGGAGAAACTGATAAATAATACTTAATTCTACGAAATAGGTTGGTGTTGCCAAAACATACTAGAATCGAGTATATCTCTACTATATTAAAGAAGGACTTTGTGGGTTTGTTACCATATATGGTTACCATAAGCCTAAGAATAACAGTTTTAATAATCAATTAACGTTACTATAGCAACGCGTGGCCGGGTTATACCAGCAACGCGTGGCCGGGTATAACCAGCAAGGCGTGGCCGGGTTATACCAGCAACGCGTGGCCGTGTTAGCTAGTAATAATAAAAACATTTATTTGTCAAAAGTTTTAATTGACATAAATTACGTAGGCCTTCTTTTTTGGTAGAGCTCTGTTGGTTTTCGTGTCGAACCTACCTTGGCTATGTAGGTACAGTATGTTCACATACGTCATTTAAACTCATCAGCTCTAGTTTATGTACTCATTCAGAATTTTTGCAGGTCTTGTTCGTATATTGTTATTATTTAATCACGACTAGTACTTCCAGAATTTGGTTTAACGATCCTGATATGTTTCATTATGTTAGTGGTTCATATATGTTTCATTATCCTTTCATTATGACAAAACTTAAAAATTGGTATTTTCATTTAAGGAAGGTCAGTATTTTAGTTATTATTAAATAAATAATTCTGCCATAACTTAGAGCTTTTAACCACGTATGTATTGTACATACGTGGTTAAAAGCTCACAGTCTTTATAGTGTTTTGAGTAAAGATCAAGTTTATCTTTAATATAATTATAGAATTTATTGTGAATAAGTAAACAATTTTTTCGTAGTGTGATTGAATTTTTAATTAATTATTAGGAAAAATATTGAAATTGAAATATCAAATTTAGTGTTTTGTATTGCCGATTTTCGAACTGCGTATGCAATCCCTGTGGTTTTTTTAGTTTCTGTGGTTAAAAACACTTTTGCAATACTTCAACTAATTATTGTACATAAGTTGATTTAATTTTTTTAAAGACGCCTTATTTCAAAAGGTATCATTTAATTTTACGTTAAAAAATTTTTATCTGTCATTAAAAGTATTATCCATTCAGAACTGTAGCTAGAGTCTAGTTTGAGGTAGGGCAGCATTAGTTACAGGTAGGGCGGAAGTATTAAATTTATCATAATAGATCTGCCCTCGAAGCACGGGCTCCTAAATCAATCACTATGTATATCACTGACCTAGAGTCAAGCATTGGACCGTATTTCCAAAGGGCAACCTTTGGGTTCGATTCACATTCCTGAGAATTCACTTGTGACCCGAGTAGATTTTTCTATTATAATAATTTATCTTATAAGATCGCATTGAAAAATGCATAAAATATATAACAATTATAATACACTTTAATTATACTAATTTATCTTAGTTTTTGGTATTTTTAAGGTAGGGCATTGTAATTTCAAGGTAAGGCATTGCCCCACAATGCCCCCCCCCCCCCCCCCTAGCTAAGCCTTGTATCCATTAATAACGTTTGAATCAAAGTAAAAACAACACATACCTTCTGTAATTCGACGATCCTAAGCCTTTTACGGGCTATGAAGGAACAATTTGCAACTTATGATAATCACTGAAATATTCGGTCGTGTAATCATCTGCTACAACACCGTGCGTAGCGTGATTGTGACAACAAACCTAGTTTTATTTTGGATAACTGCAAAGCCTTAACTCAATATTTTAGTACTGCGTGATATTAAAAGAAAAATACTTGTTTCGTTATATTCTAATTCATCCAAATTTATACATGAATTATATTCTTAAGTATATAATTCATGTATAAATTTGGATGGTGTTTATAAAATGAACTTGTATAAAACGGAGCGAGCGATTTGGAAGTAATCTTCGGAGCGAATATAAGGGTGATTTAAAAATCGATCTCAGTAATTAATTGGACTACTGCGACGCATTCTATTATAAAATTTTGCGACATCTTTGGAGCTAATATCTGACAACTATGGCAAGTTTATTGGACGACTGATTTAATAAGCGAACTGGTTTGGAAACACTGTTCAAAAAATCTTTTACTCTTTTAAAGTAAATAATTCTTAGATAATATTAATTCTTTTTATTTTGACTTTCCAATACCCATAGCACGCGACTGCGTAAGAACCTAAGTAGGCATAAAATTTTAAGTCTAGATCAATCTCTTTTAGACTATTAAATAGAAAATATACTAACGACATACAGCTAAAAATACATAGTTAACAGCAACTACGGAGAGCAAATCCAATGTTTGCTGGACTACGCAAACGATGTTCGATTTCGTTGGTAATTAATTGTTTTTCTCCGGGATGTTTATATTTGAGTCACTCGTAACAGCGGCACTCGAGTCTTCAGAACAAGATGGTTCAGAACGAACCATTACTAAAATACACAGCGGTGATTTTGATAATAAAAATAGTTTATTTCTATTTGCTCTAAATGTCTCCAAAATTTAAAGACGACGCACTGTTATTGATAGAATCAATCTACACTAATATTATAAAGAGGAAAGATGTGTATTTTTGTATGTTTTAATTAATAAACTCAAAAACTACTAAGCCGATTTCAAAATTTTTTTCACCATTGGAAGGCTACATTCACGCTGAGTAATGCTATATTTAATGCTAGAAAAAAATTTGAAGAATTTGTCCGCCCGCGTGAAGCCGGGTCGGGCCGCTAGTCTGTTATATAGAAATAGTAAGAACCGTATGTGAAACATAATCCATATGCATCAAAAGTATTAAATGTTCTTTTTTCTTCAAAATGAAAAAATAGAAAACTTTTGGGTCATAAATTTCAGTGCAAATAATAATCTTTTTATACACAGGAAAACGTGTTGGGTAGGGAAAGGTCCGGTAGGCCGATTTTAGCGGTAAAGGTTTAGAGATATACCCACTAAAAACCCGTGCATATACCCTCGACTCTACCAAAGAGTCGAAGGAGTCGGCGTTGTAATTACCGCCAAATTTTGGACAACCTAGTAAATTAGTAATAACAAAGACACCTGTGGCAAGCAAGAGTCGCCTCTATTCCATATCAATATGTATAAAAACAGAAAATAATCAAAAACATAAACATAAAATAGGAAAACATCACTTTCATAAACATTTGACACATGTTTAAATGTATGTTAATTTGTGTGTGTGAAGATGTATGTGATTGCGCGTGTGGAGTAGTTCAAGAGAATATCCAAGCGATATTTAAATTCTAACGAATAAAATTATCTTAATATATATAAATCTCGTGTCACAATGTTTGTCCTCAATGGACTCCTAAACCACTTAACCGATTATAATAAAATTCGCACACCATGTGCAGTTCGATCCAACTTGAGAGATAGGATAGTTTAAATCTCAAATTATAGTCGCAATTTTAATTTATTGCTAATTATTTGTCTGTTATTATTTGACAGTCACAATTATCTGTTAACTCCAAATGATTCTAACAGATGTCGATACCTTTCGACTGGGTTGAGTAAGTAATCAATAGATGGCGCTGCTATGGTAAATCTACGAACATGTCATATAAGCTACATTTTAACCGCAAGTAGTTCGTTTACCGGACGCTAGATGGCGCTAACGGAAAAATATTTAATAATAGAAAATAATTAAAGAATTTTGTCCACCCGTGCGAAGCCGGGACGGGCCGCTAGTATTAATATAAAAAGTGATTCCGTTAGCCTAACCTTATGATACTTTTAATTCTTGCGTTCGGTTTTTAATAAACCACTCGGCGCTATAACAGACTACAAGATCGGTTCTGTCTCATTATACCCCAAAGACGACGTAGCTTTAAATATATTGCCGTTTCGGAAAATTAGTTTTATGAAGTAGTAGTAGTCATAGATCGATAATTAAAAAAGGTAAAATAACATTTTTAATGAGACATATCTCCTTAGCTCCTACAAAGACTTGTAGCGACATCTGTTTGTATAAAATCCAAAATATATGATTATAAAGTAACTTATGCGGTTCGTAAAAATATTCATCATATAACGAGTAAAACAGAAATAAACTCATTTCCGAATTACTTGTAATATGACGAAAACACGGAAATACAATCTCGGGATACAACACTTTTTCCTTTTCCACAATAAAACATATCAGGATCGTTAACACAAAATCTAGACGTACTAGCTATAATGAAACAATAAGATGATGACAAATTCCTAATAAGACCTGCAAAAATTGTAAACGAGAGTAGTACATAAACTAGAGCTGATGAGTGTTAGTATTTATTTTACTATATCCCACTTGGTACACATTAAACCAGAAAGAATATACTCTACCTAATTGTAAACTAACAGTTACAGAAAGACTTTAATCTATAATCTAAGATCACAGTGGTTTGCGTGTTTGTCTGTCCTCTCTTTTTCCATGGTATATGCGTTACCATAGCAACACGTTAATCTCAAGTAGTTCGTCTATCGGACGCTAGATGGCGCTAACGGAAAAATATTTAACAATAAAAAAATTAAAGAATTTTGTCCACCCGTGCTAAGCCGGGACGGGCCGCTAGTATTTATTTAATTGTTATAATTCTGCGCCTATTGCATATTTTAATAAAGCCTCTTTTAGAGGATAAATGACGGCAGTTTATTTGTCTTAATGTTCCGAAGGTCACTAAAGACACATCGGACGCCATATTGCGAAAAATTAAAATATGAAAATATGGAGTGTTATATCGTTGAATAGGGATTTGAAAATAATCTTTAGGCTTCTTTACCATTTTTCATTTCTTATGCCCATTCAGGATTTATGGCGATTTATTGTTAAAACTAGGCGATGCAGTCGCTAAGCATAAAGCTACGCTGGCACCATATATTGGAGCGGAGCATAATTCCTAATAAGGAAAAAAACCTGTTGAATCGACTTGATACAAAAAATATTGAAATCGGTTAAGAACTCGGAAAGTTATGGCGTAACAGACATTGCGCCATTGAAGCTGATCCATGGGAGCTACGCTCGCTTCACTCGCTGCGGTCCAATTATCGAAAAATAGTAAAAAGTATCGAATAATATCATTAATTTTAAAGAAAATCAAACAACTTAAAGGTATTCATTTATTATTTTTAATCACGTTAAATTACATGGATATGACTTCGTAAAAAAATCTTTTTAGCCATATATTTTTCTTATCTTCTGCCAAGAGGATACAAATCTCCCCATATAGTCCATTGTGGAATATAAGGATAATTATAACTGCCATCGTACATCAGTCCTCCTGGAGTACTCCATTTCGGATATGCATATTCATAATAATCACCTGGTGTAATGTTAGCGTATATTTGAATCCAATCAACATAATATCTTAGATCCGTAAATACTGATACTTGTGCTTCGTTGTAACGTATCTCGAAACAGCCAAGCCCAAATACAAAATCATCCCAACCTTTTGAAACAAACAATGCCATACCATTTTGTATGCCAGGAAAGTGGTAAGCGTTAGTCATACATATAAATTTACCCCACCATTTAGGAAGATACCTAGAGCAATCCTCGACATAATCCCTCAACACCTCTATTTGTTTCATTTTGTAGTTCTCGCGTATATCTTTTAAACTTTGATAACCCGATCCAGCCAACCATATCCTGTCTCCCTCTATTACATCGTGCTTGCCAGGTATATAACCTCTGTTAGCGTATAGCCATCGTTCTGTAACACCGTACACGTACATTTGATCAAGGGTTTGTATGATACAGATGTCGTGACGTGGCACATGTTCACCAGTTGGCCCGTGATGGTGCTCAGGGTTGTTACTTCTCGGTAATATTCTTCTAACCCTCCAAACCCGATATCTATAAGGTGTGTTATACCTCCCTGCTCTACCAAGCGCCCATACACGTAAATCTTTGGCTCTACTCAACCAAGGCTCTAAATAATTTGCTGCTGATAACAATGTTCTTCTGTTGAGTATAATAGCAACTGAAAGAGGTAGCTTATCTAAAACAAAAAGGTTTATAGGTTTATTTACCATTGAGATTTTTTAAATTAAGAGTAGGATGGTAGCACCAAAAGGAGATAGTACTAGAAAAAGCGGATTTTTTCCGTGTTGGGATTGTTTCCGATAGTTCCTAATTACTAGATAAAGTCGCAACAAATGTACGAGTTTTGCTCATATACCTACGTGTAAATGATATCAATCGCAGATACCCATTACAGCGCAACCGGGATTTCATTATCAGCCTTTCAATGTCCCACTGCTTAACGGAGTTAACCGGCAACGGCTTAACCTGCTTTCCGAATGATAGATACCATAAATTTCTTCGTTATCCATGCAATAGGCGGACCCTACGTTACTTATCTCAGCAATCGCAAGCCGAAAAAATCCTAACCCATCCGTAATAACAGAAACATACAATAATAAAAAAGTAAATAAGAAATAAAGTTTAAAAGAGATAATTAAATAATAAAATGGAATTATTAAATTTTATAGCTTTTTTCTGGTCGTCAAGGTCGTGTTTGGTTTTTGGATCTTTGGTGTGATTACTGATAATGATAGTGAGACTGATTTTAAGACTCGAGTGCTTTAAATTCATTGACTTCAAATTGCGTTTTGAGCTTTTAAAAAGGAGACTGAGGTTTAATCAGAAGGACATAAAACATATTGATGTGGACTGTGGTCTTATAGTGCTAATATTTTTATTATTTTATTTATATTAGCGTATATACCAGGGGTGTAACGGAGGTAATTTTATCGGAACCGAAGTCGGAGTCGGAGTTTTAAAATTTGATTTACCGGAGTCGGAACCGGAGTCGGAGGCAAAGGCAGGGTCAAAAGTGGTGGCAGCCGCAACATACAAAACAAATGACTATAAAGTATAAACACGTTATGTGCGTAACAAACTAACAACAAGTGAAAAAACAATTGACGATAGAGCGCACGTAGCGGGGGCGGGGGGATTCTTCCCGCGACATGTATGAACCTGTTCATAGCTTTCGGTCGACGCAGACCGTTGCTGCTATTTGTTATGCTTCGACCTCCGATTTAAACATCCGATTCAAAAGTTTCGGAGCCGAAGTCGGAACCGAAGGTGTAATAATGATCGGTAGTTCCGACTTAACGGAGTCGGAGTCGAAGCTCCGTAACATCCCTAGTATATACTTACTCAGTTAATATAGAACTGCTTATAGTTCTGTTAATTTCTCATTTTTATATCTCTTCAAAAGGCTAAAATTTTTTTAAAGAGTTCTTTCATCAGTTCTTTATCAAATGACTGATCCCTTTTTAAAACACTTAGTCTCGAGTTTGTTTGTTATGAATTGATATAAAAGGACTCAAATTTAGAGCTTCTTGAGCTCTGAAGCTCTTGCTTCAGACTCTAGTCTAACAAAAGCACTCGAGTCTCATTTTTGCAGAGCTTAGGATTCAAGTCTTATATACAACACCGATGATGAATACAATGAACGAAGTACACTATAAACGCACCTATTGATATGCCAGCTAAGTTGCGAACCCTCCTGTCCTTATCGATAGTTTTCCAATCTATGCTCCACAACCAAGGACGGAACCAAAACAAAACTGCAAATGGTTTCCCGCGACAATTTATCCATCTGAAAAAGCTCGTGCGAGGTTCAGTGTCGTAATCAATCATTCGCAACGTTGTACTCCCCAAATCCCAGAAGCCAGTTACATTTCTCAGTAAAAGTATTTGGACAAGAAAATTTCTTAGCCGCCTGGAAAAAGAAACTGTGTTGAAATTTAAACTGTTAAATACTACTAATACTTACTAACACTGAGTAGGCAATTCAGACCCAGAAAGATAGGTACTTTAAAACTTAAAGCTATTATTTATAATTTTTATATTTTATGCATTTTCAATGCATTTTCTATTATAATAATTTATCTTAAAGCTATTACTCAAATACAGCGGAAATTTTAGATAACGTATCCAGCAGTGCCACTAGATTTGGGTAATTCATCATCCTCCGATTAAAACAAACAATTGAAAGAAGTTCCGGGTTTTATTTTAGATAAAGCGCCAAAAGTGTAGAAGGTACAGCTTTCTGAAAACTATCTGATGATAGCAAATGTGGTATAATTTAAGTGGTGACTGTTGTAATGGGCCACATAACCCTGGCGGAATGGAGGGTACATTCATCCCAATGGGTTAAAACTGTTGTTGTCTCCGTCTTCCTTTTTGAGATAGTACCTATACAGAAAGTATTTAAATACATATACACCGATTTAATCTATTACGCGACGTTCATGTAACGTTTTAATAGACGGAATTTACGAAAGCCTTAGGCACAAAGTAGATAATATACAGAGACACCACTTAGTACAAGAAAATGGTTACACCCTAAAACTGGTTATTCAACTGGCTATATTGCTTTCCTTCTATTTTACGATAGATGACACTAGTGAGAGCACAAATAACACGATACGTATTGCCATCTAGTGAGACACTAAGAATACGGTTATCGCTTGTTGTTGTTAGATGGCGCTTCGTTATAGCCTACTCACAGACGTTGGTGGATGCGTAATCAATCGAAGTTTCGTATGTCAGTAACAGTACCTACATTAAAATATCTTTATTCACGGTCGCGCAAAAATATTCCGCGAAAATAGAAACTGTGAATATGGAATGGTAATTAGTATGGAATCATAGGGGATGCGTTACAAGTTACAAAATAAAACGAATATTTATAAAAATAAAATCAATTTGAGCTGTAGCATTATAAATTTACCTTTTAAGAGTAAGGCTCCTTTCCATAGATCGTTCAGCTTTCATGATCACAAAGTTAATTTGCGTATAAACCTTCACTCAGACTTTTTAAATTTAATGTAGGTATTCCTTACCAAGCGGACCCATGAGTAGTTCGATCCTCGTCGATTACTACGAACGTAGAACTACTCTATTACCACGAGGGGTAATATTCTTAATTCTTTTTTTAACTTGCTTTTGTATTGTGTCGGTAAGGTTTGTTTTAATTGACATTAGTCCACTTGGTCAAATCTTTCATGAAAGCCGCCTGGGCATATACCAGAACTGAAATAATGCCGCTACTTTAATAAAAGACTGAATCTCTTTCTATTTACTGTTTTCATCCTCGAATAATGAAATTTAAAGCCGCGAATACAGGAACTGTGTTGCAATTTTTTCTCTCTCGGATAAGGAAACCGTGAATGGGGAACTTTTACTGTATTGACGGAACATTGCGAACGATTTTAGGAAACCACTTTCTTAGCTATTCTAACTATGTATTTTTTACTCATGTTTGGCTCAGGTTTACGAACGTGTCGCGTATTATACCTATTTGGAAAATTATTTTTTTGTTTCAAATGAAACTAAAAAAAAACTCTAGTTTATTCCTTTGTTATCAGGTCAGGGCCAGGTGACGTGATCCTGGAGAAATTGAGGGAAATAAAATATTAGAGGCACACCTATCGAGATTTAGGTATTTTAAATAGTAACTGGTGCAGTTGTTACTGAAAACACCCGTGGCCGTAATAGGTATGGTTGCATTTTATTGACGGACAAAACATTTGTCACTATCACATGTACGTACCTACTTTTCAGTGACTGAGAGTTATTTTATTCGTCGATAAAATGTCGACCATCTTAAAGGGTTTCAGGATTTCATGATTGGGCCTACTAATGTACTTCCGATTGGTCTAACATAACACAGTGTTTTATGGAACCAAAAAAAATTACACAATACAAATTGAGGTTTTTACATAAATATATTATTTATACCCTAAAAAAGCATGAGTTCAATTCCCAGAAGTCTAACTCCAATACTTTTTGAGAAAAAAAATCATGAACTTATCGTGACCTTTGACCTATGAAATCTAAAATATTTTTTATAAAATGAATAGAAAGTGAATAGAATAGTAGTTTATGAAATTGGTACATAATGAGGGGTGTAAAACCTAGTTATGTGCAGTTTCATACAATACTTTATCTAATCTCATACATTGAATATATCAAATAAAAGATAGAGATTGATACAGTTTATTTATTGGTTATTGTAAGTGTTAACATTTTGTATATTACAATGACTTTACTGTTAGTAGATTAAGAGTGACTGCTGCCGCAGTCTCTAAAATGTCGGGCTGCGTTAAATTTTCTTCACTTTCAGTATCAGATATTTTAATAAACAATAATAATTATCCAGCGAAACACAACAAAGAATTACAAGAAAACGTATTATGGCGCCAAAATTTCCGATATCACCGCGCATGCGCCAAAGCGTGCTCAGCCACAGATAAAAAATGAAAAAAATGAAACAGTGCTATACGAATTGGCGCAGTATTATATCAATGGTCTGTAATCAAAACGTAATGAAAAAAAAAATATTATAACATTATTTTGTTAGACAAATAGTGTTGTATTATTTTTTTTTAATTTCATTACGATATACTATTTGTAAAGTTCGTCAATATAAACTCGTTTTGAGTTTAATATTTTGAATTTTACGATGTGAGAGTAGATAAAAGAATATATATTTTAATAAATACTAGCGACCCGCCCCGGCTTCGCACGGATGCAATGCTCTACTATATTATGCATGTATTATACATATAAACCTTCCTCTTGAATTACTCTATATATTAAAAAAAAAACGCATCAAAATCCGTTGCGTTGTTTTAAAGCATACAAAGGGATATAGGGACAGAGAAAGCGACTTTGTTTTATACTATGTAGTGATGATGAGTGAATCGACATAATCACACGCATATTAACGCGTTTCTTTAGCTTAAAAATCCATTGGTTTGGGAGCAGCATTTTTTTTATTTCGTATTTATTATTTTCTCTCCCTAAAAACGAAAAAGTGGAACCTACAACTTAAATAGAAATATACATAAATGAGCCACGTCCCACTATTGCGGCGATTAGAAGATATTCATTTTAAAAATTTTATGCCAGGGTTGTCACCGAACTTGATCTCGACCAAAATTTTTAAAATATTAATATGTGTATTATTTTTGAACGAGAACATAGATTTTCGTTTTCGGGTCTGGGTGTTAACTGTTAATTGTTTGTTTTGTGTGTTTCGGAGACCCAATTAGACACAAGTTCATGCCTGCTTGCTTCTAAGGTTTTTTGTTACAAAAATAAGTACATACCTGTTAACCGATTTATGCCCACGACTTTGTACTATGCTTTTATTTTCTGATCGAATGCATTTTTTTTAAAGATGCGATCAACTGATTAGATTGATTTGTATGAGAAGTTACTTTTTCGCGGGGTCACAGACCCATGGCACCGTATTGCCTCAGCAGGGGCTTACCCAACCTACTGAGAGCCATAGCCAAAGACTATACCTCACCGGGCCCATCTCAGCCACTGGTAAAATTATTAAAGCCTTCGCCACTAGTATTTTTCGAGCGATGTAGAAAGGCACAATAACCCTACTTCTAAAGCGGCAAAGCCACAACCTTATACGCCTAAAGAAGCTCTTAATATGATAATAGATAGACAGTTAAGTGACATGTAAACAAATAAGGGCAGATCTTAATAGGAGAGGATACCCAGCCTATCCCTCATTACAAGGCGACTGAGTCCTGAAATAAATTCTGCCGGCAGGTGATGAGATTTACCTAGATCGATTTTAAATGTGAATGAATTTCTAAATCTAAAATTTCATCACAATCGTTAGAACCGTTTCCAAGAAACCAATTACATACCAACATATTTATATAGGTACATGCAAGAATTGCTCGTTTAAAGTATAGGATGTGTGTATATGTGTTAAATTATTTCAATCAACATAGTTTATTTTTTCGACCATTTGGCGTGTAAGGTACAAAATTAAAGATGTGGTCGAACATACATAAAGTATTCCTACATTACCACATCTACATTAGGTAGGTAGTATATGTAAGTATATTGTATTCGTCTATAAGTGTTGTTAATTTATTCAATTCATTGACGGTATCAATTAACAAACAAAATGAAACATTTTCATTAAACACATAGTTGATCTTTGTGACAACCCCAGATCATGAAAGTTGACCTTTATGTAAATTCTATCATAACTTCTTAAAACCGCAAAAGTGGGATTTTGTTTATAGAACCTTTCTATACTAAATCCAGGTTCCACTTTTGCCGATTTTTGGAGAAAAAAAATAAAATCAAAATTTAAAAAAATACGTATTACTCAGAAAGTATGACACTTATGAATAAAATAAAATTGCGACATTATGCCTTCAATAATTCATTATCAAGTGGCAAATATCTCATGGACAGATATGGAACCTTTTTGGATAGAAGAGAGATGGAAGTCGTTTGAAGAAATTAAATTGTTATTTTTTTATATGCGCAAATTTTAAAAACTTTACTACTTCATATAGTTTTTTTACTGAAAAAAGTGATTTGGAAATTGAACTCTTGCCTTTATTAGGGTATAAATAATCGATTTATGCAAAAACCTTAAGGTGTAAATTATTTTGTTTCCATAAAACCCGCCATCTAGCGTTACAATTGCAAAACACTTCGTAAGCCTCATAGCTGAAAAGTAGTCACATGTAGCCTATACTTTCGTATTCTCAATTGATTATTTACGGTGTTTCTTATCTTCAAATTTAGGAGTCGAATTAAGGTTGATGTGAAGTTGTATATATAAAATATGCTAGTCTTTATTTTAATCTCAATATTTTTACTTAATTCGTCTTATTTCTGAACATGTGAAATGTTATAATTTACAAATGTTAATGGTAGTGACATCTATTGCGGTTTTTTAGAATTAAAAATCTTTTGTATGAAATGGTACCCCATGCCTTAGGTATGTGTAGGAGTAGGACAGGTATTCTCTTTCTAAGTAGGTACTTACTTTTGTAATCCATAGGGACAAGGCTAACACTTATAATTTAGAACCAGGTAGTACCAATTTACACAAGAATAACAGCTAAAAAGAAACTACTGAAGTAATAGTTACTCGCACATAGACATTTTTTTTATTTTACGCTTAAATTTTCCAGATTTAAAAGAAAACATTAATTTAATACTTACATTATAATTTTTCAAGAAATACTTCAAATAATATATTAAATGAAAAGCTAAAAATATACTAAACTGCATTATAAGAGCGCTTCTTGCTTTTATTATGAACTGAACCAGAGATGTGATCATTCACAAACTATCGATATTGCTTTAGCATTTTTAAATTCATATAATATAACAATAATATTGTCCACAATCACATCAATCAGCCTAGCCCATCGTAAGCACTGTAAGGCTTGTGTTATGGATACTAGGGTAACGGATAGACATACTTATACGATACATAGATATATAATATTCATAGAAATATATGTATATAAATATCCATGACTCGGGTACAAATGCTCGTATTCATCATACAAACATCTCCCCCTTCCGGGATTCGAACCCAGGACCGTCGGCGCGAAAGGTAAACGGTCGTCAAATATCACTATGTATATATTTATCACTATGTATGCTCCAGTATGTACTGAAAGGACTCGTACATATGCACACATGAAATGGGAATATGTTAAAGTTTTTAAATATAGATGCTACCTATAATAATCATAAATTTATAATAAATTAATGTATAATAATTAATAATAAATAATTTCCTATTAATAAAAAAAAAATCCTGCGTTGTGAAAAAATCTTATAAAATCTAATTCGAAAATTAATTATTGCAAGAAAAAGCAACTTCTCTTACGAATCAGGCGGGACTCGAACCTACGACCTTTGGCTATCCGAGCGTGTGCTCTAATATTTAAATTGCCGAGACCTTGACAGATTCATTGACATTCGATATTGTAGGTAGGATTTGCCTGGGGCTTTCGGGCCAACTGCCTCGGGCTTACGTGGGGAAAGCCCAAAACGGTCCCACGGGCCCAACGGCAAGTTGAGGGTGCGTACTACGGTTTTTAGTGGGTAGGCCTCCAATTCTCCATCGGCCACTAGGTCGGATGAAGGAATGAAGGAGAGCCCCACATAACTGCGCCGCTCGCCCGGCGGTGCATTATGCGTTAGCCATTTTCCCTAGTATAAATAAAAAAGAAGCAAAAAGGTAGGATTTGCCTAGAACATGATGAGATGACACTGGTAGTCAGCATAAGAAGCACTTGGAATATTTCAACGGGTCTGTTGGGTTTGTGGTATTGAGTCTCACCTGACTGCTGCGAAATCAAGCAATTAAATTTTTAACTAAAATAAATAATAATAAATCTAATCTGTCGTAATCGGGATTAATCAATGTTGCTAGTGTAAGCTTCTTTTAGTTACAAAAAGAGTAAAAAACGGCAAATTCTGTAAAGGATTTCTTACATTTTATAAAACAGCTTTGGAAATCGTTGAAAATCACTATCGATTTAAGGAATGTAAGGACATCCCTATAATGATATGATATGTTTTGTTATAAATACTTCGAAAAAAATGTATAAATATTTACTGATACGTAACTATGTAAATATAAACATAACTCCGTTACCTTTTTGGTCTTTAGCAGAGTACAGCAATATAAAACAAAGTCGTATTATCATCGTAAAGTGCACCGAAATAGGTAGTCAGAATATAATAATAATATTTCTTACATTCACACTAATTAGCCTTGCCAATAAGTACCTACCTAGGTAAGCACTGTAAGGCTTGTGTAATGGATACTAGGATAATGGATAGCAATACATATATGATACATAGATATTCAATATTTATACAAATATAAGTAAATATCTATGAACCTGGTACAAATCCTCGTATCAGTCACACAAACATCTGCCCCTTCCGGGGACTCGAACCCAGGACCGTCGGTGCGAAAAGCAGGAACGCTACTGTTTTATCGAATGGTCGTCATAATATCAATAAATTCGCGGTTTTATTTCCAATTCAAATGTGCTTTCCTTGTTTGACAATCTTAACTCATTTCACCGAATCTTTTAAGATGTCATCAACTGTATTTGTTGGTTGGTCGGTTTTTAGCTGAAAATCCATCGATCCCTTCGATAACGTTCATTATAACCGATGAAAAACTTGGGACCGTACAACATTAGCAACTCGCTAAGTTTTACGAACAGTGTGTTTTGGTTCCTTCTCGATTCGGAAACTACGTTCCAAGAAATGCGTCAGATCTATTGGCTAGTTGGCTGGAAAGTTGAGTGTTCGCCGAAAATGACTTTTATCATCGATTTTGTGACCGCCATTATGCTTACGTCCAAATAAATCATACCAGCAACGCGTGGCCGGGTTATACCAGCAACGCGTGGCCGGGTTATACCAGCAACGTGTGGCCGGGTTAGCTAGAATAAGATAAAGGTAAAAAGATTTATTTAATATGAGCGCTTACAATGTATTCGTCGAAAGTCAACTACTACGACTTTGTGAAGATAAGAAGCCGCAACAAACTTGGTAGCAGCTATTTGTTACTGCCTTTAGTGTGTACAGATTTTTTTAACGAATTAAACTTTTCTAGCGCTAAAAAATATTGTCTATTATCCTCAGAAGTTTATGATGTGCACTTCCCTCAAAAACGTGTGTTAAAATCAGTGATAAAACTAGCACCGAATTTAAACAAACGTTGAATGAATTAGATCAGCGGTATAGGGGCCTAAACTAAACACCGTCGTCTGTGACCGTGACTCCATCCGAAAAGATATCTAATTCACCATTTGACTGTCCAGCTTCAAGAATTATTTTCAAATTTTTCTGAATCTTTTGCGGATAGTTTTCAATTTATTATTGCTCGGATTAAGAAGAGGTAGACGCACCACGGATGCTGGTATTACACTTTTGATGCTTCTGAGGAGAGGCGTGGGTATATATTGTGACATCTCGAAGGCGTTTTTGATCGTGTCAGCCACGATTCTCCTCCATGACACGGCATACCATATCTGAGATCCGAGTCTTTCTTTAGAAGCTTCCTATGGAACCCCGTGCTCTATTTCAAGATCCGTAGTGATTCTATATCGATTCGGAGACTCCCTCAGGGGAATGCCCATCCTTTAGAAAACTACTACGGTGGCTCGCTATTTTTGGCTCGAGGTCCATCTAAGCATTTCGCCGTCACAATACTCGGTAACGTTGTGGCGGTCATCAGCTACCGACAGCAGTCACAAATAAAAAAAATATATTTGGCGTGTAGGACACGCATGTGACCTACGCATGTTTGTGTTTATACCCACACACACACACAAAACTGTTTACTTTGTCTCTCAAAAATCTAAAATCTCCACAACATGCGATTAATTTTATTGTATCGCATTTGCATTTCTCAGACGTTATCTATACATATAAATAAAATTGGAGTGTCTGTTTGTAATATTGAAATAACCATTTTTTACTATATGCATATGAATATATATACGGTACATACACCAAAACAACATTTTTTTCAATTTTTGTCTGTCTGTCTGTCTGTTTGTTCCGGCTTATCTCCGAAATGGCTGGACCGATTTTAACGGGGCTTTTATTGGCGGGTAGCTGATGTAATAAGGAGTAACTTAGGCTACTTATATTTAATTTTTTTTTTGTTTCGAGAAAATTGTAATTACTGAGCCACAGCGACGCGTGGCCGGGTCAGCTAATAATAAATAAAATGTGTGTATCAGCTCCGACGCATAATAAAATAATAAAACAAAACTACAAAATAAAAGTGAAAGGTGTACACGGTGGGTTGCGCACAAAAAACGTAACGCTGTGATTCGGTCAAAAAATTTTATTCTTAATATTTTTGGAAGTTATACCTACTTTTGGTGCATTGAGGGTGAAATTGCGCACGCAGCATGTAACGAAAAAGCGACACCATGAAGTTAGTTGTTAAAGTGAATAAGCTAACTTCAAGATATCTCATTTTTTTTTATAAAAAATATATAGCTTCTGCCGCGCATACATAAGTACATCCACGCTGTTTTTTCATACCGGGCGCCTTATATGTCTAGATCAATTCTTAAAGAGTAAACTCCGAAACTCTTTTTATTAGGACTAAAAAAGCAATAAAAAGTCAGAATCAAATAAAAACATAGTCATTTTTCCTAGTTCAGTAAAAACTATATCAATTTACAGAGCTATAGTTAACAGAACAAAAATCACTTAAATTAAATAAGAATATCCTCAGAGAATATCAGATAATTACACATTTTAAATAAAAAACAACCTCCTTTGAAGGAGCCATAATAATAATCCTACTGTGGATTAATAATAATAATATTCAGCCTTCCCCAAAGTACGAGTAGGTATATGGTTTGTATTATTGATACTTTGGTTACGGATAGACATACACATATCATACACAAATATGTAATATTTATAGATAGAAATACAAATACTAGGCGATGCAGTCGCTAAGCATAAAACTACGCTAGCACCATATATTGGAGCGGAGCGTAATACCTTAAAAATATATTTTTTTGTTTCGATGGGAATATTTGCGAATTTCAAAAGTCCGTCACAATCTGGTCCAAAACCTGTTGATTCGATTCCACACACACACACACACACACACACACTTGCTTCTAACTTAACTTCCCTTATGGCGTAACAGACATTGCGCCATTGAAGGTGATCCATGGGAGCTACGCTCGCTCCGCTCCAATAAGCTCATATTCATCACACAAACATCTGCCCCCTCCGGGATTCGAATACGGGACCGTCGGAGCGAGAGGCAGAATCAGTACCATTGAACCTAACGGTCGTCAAATTCACAATTGACTGTCATAAAATAAGCATCTTTATTAGAAAGTGTGATTTTAACATTCTAATACCCATACATTCCTTAAAGCTCAATTCGTAGAATGTAGAGTATGTAATTGGAACCGAAAAATGTTTTAGCCAAGAAACAAACACTTTCAATGTTTTCTTTTCTAATAGGGTTTTAAACTATGTTTATGATTCACATAATAAATTATAACATAATATTTACCTCTTTCAACAATTTATTGAATAATAAATAAAATAATAATGTATACTTTTATTTTGGAATACTTACGTAATAAAAGAGAAAACTAATTTGACATGTTGACTACCCTGCTGGACAAAATAATGGTGTCAATTAGTTAATTTTCAGTCAGATGGAACAAGTAGATTAGTAAAGAGTATTCCTACGGGATCAAGACACTTGCTTGATCCCGTAGGAAGATGAAATTTATCATCTTAACTGTCATGATTGTAACATGTCAGAATTGTAAACTATAATTTCGAAACTCAACAACTATAATTTAATTAACAAACATAGATTAGTAAGAACTTACTCTTTAACCGATTCGTTGCTACATACAATTACCAGAAATGAAAGCTACAAACTTGATTTACGTGTAGAAGGAAGATAATTTTATTCTGGGTGGATTTCCCTAAAACTGAACTTGGAGGAGTTATCATCTATTTAAAAATGACGCGGCTCCAGTGGCTTGCGCAACATGCAAAAGAAAGTGATGGTATCAGCAACGAATCGGTTAAGCTGTGTGATGCCCAGCAGAGTATAATAATAATAATATTTCTTACATTCACAACAATAAGCCTAGCCCAAAGTAAGCACTATAAGGCTTGTTTTATGGATACTAGGGTAATAGATAGACATAGACATACATTTACATATGATACATAGATATGAAATATTAATAGAAATATACATAAATAGCCATGACACAGGTACAAATGCTCGTATTCATGACACAGGTACAAATGCTCGTATTCATGACACAGGTACAAATGCTCGTATTCATGACAAACATCTGCCTCTTCCAGGATTCGAACCCAGGACCGTTGGTGCGAAAGGCAGGATTGCTACAGTTGCACCAAACAATTGTTATAATAAAAGCACACACTTGATAGACACACTTAAGGGTGTTGTAAAAGGCCTCTTATGATAATGGAGGTAATCACCTCAAAGGCAGCAGTGTTGAATAATGGTATTTTATTGCAATTTAGAACCTGCCTACCAAGTGTGGAGATTGTGGCAAAATTTCACAGTTTTAAGTGGGGCAGTGGACATCTTAAGGCCGAGATGATGGTGAACCTTCTTAGTTGAAATAGCATTAAAAAAAATATTGAAGATCCTCCATCCATTTCAGAATTATGATACCACAAATAATCATAATGAAAGACAGACAAAGGATTTTACCACATATGTTGTGTCTGATAATGTGACCATCTCAAAACAAATGTAATTTAATAAATGCATGTAATAATTGTTAAAAAGCTAGGTCTTTAAATACAAGCTAGGATTGAATATATAACACTGCACCTGCCCTATAAATACATAACCACATATTATGATGATGAATATTTTACATAATCTTAATGTAGGTTAACAAAACCAAGGTAGTTTGTTTTTTACTTTTTAGGGCTGTCAACATGTTAACAAAAAGAATATTATGAATTTATAAATCATAAGTAATAATACATAATATAACTTTAAATGAACAAAGTTGGTGTTGCCAAAGACAAAATAAAAACTCAACTATTTTATTTTTCTAATCTTGTAGCCCTTTTTATAGCTAGTGGCTTTACCTATGCGTAATTATTATATTGTTCTAAAACATTAAACAATTTTACAAGGCAGAATAAACAAATCTTAAATTATTTAGTTACAACTGAAGAATTTTATACATCCAGGGTCTATCAGCAATGAGAAATAAATTTGTTTTATCCATTGTATAAAGTGGTTCACAACTCAACACAATTTGACTATTAATGGGAAATATTTTAACATGGGATACTGGAAACAGGCAATCTGGACCCAATAGAGCTAAGACCTAGAAATATATACCAAGGTAATAAAATTATCGTTATCTTAATATACATGAACCATTCCATATATAAATGTCCAGAACAGTACATATGTAAAAAGGGCTCCAAAGAATCCATTTGTTAATAAACTTTGTCTTGACACATAGTATTTCTGCCAATTTGGGCCAGCTATTATCATAAACATCACCCAAAGAGAGATGACGGAAAGTACGTAGAATGCAAATCCATTTAGCCCAGTCAATCCAAGTACACCTGAAAAATTTATTTTACAAAACTTTTATTATTCCATTATACCATGAGTAAATAAAGTAGTAGTAATGTCCTTTAATTCATATGTTACAAGTAACACAACATCTATGATTATTCTACTCAATAAACTGCTTCAAAATTGGTAGAGTCATTTTGGTATGTCAAAAGAAAAATAAACAAAAGGAAACGACAAATACTATAAACTGCAACTTATAAGGCTGATAAGGAATTTTGAATGGAGGCTACCTGCAGTGGATCCAGATAGAGCTGCCATAGAAGTTCGACAGTACTCAACGACAATGGCATTGTTTCTCAGCGCAGCTTCACTGTATGCCACAGGTTCGGCCTTATTGTCTTTAGTTTTTGAAGTAAGTGACATTGTCGAGTGTAGTAAATATGTTAATTCACAATATCCCAACTAAAAACAAAACCGTAGGCAAATTACTTTCTACAGACAAAATGACACATGACACTGACAAAACTAAATTAATTTTTTATTTTTTGTTTTTCTATATTGAATGCAAAAGGTGCGCAGCCTATACAGACTCATTTTGCATAACTTCATTTATTTAGATGATGATAATTAAATGTGCTGATCAGTGAGTGATGAATGAAAAACAGACACTGTATAAACAATTAAAATAAAACCTTTTAAAACTAAAGTTTAAAAAAGACTTCTTGATAGGAGTTGGACTGCTTAAAAGAGCGTGGAAAGACCCCTTCCGATATATTGTTTCAGTTGCCAACAGTCGTTCCTAAATAATCAGTGGGTAGTAATCCACCATTATTAGAAACACAATAATATCCACCACGACCCAAATTTTAACAAAAAAAAATTGATGTCTTTAAAGTCAGTTTACGGACGATAATTTTACGTGATAGCGTCATAAGAAAACATTAGTGAAAAATTGCATACTTTTATGAATTGAATTGAATTATTATCACTGAATTATCATTTTTTTATAATACAAAGAAGGAATTAGGGGAAACCAGAGAGTGATTGCCCACTGACAGTTATTGTCCATGCTAAGAGAATTCGTTTAATTTTGCCACTAAATGTTGAGATAATTTACTAAAAATAAAACAGATGGCTCTGTAAGTCCTATAATACGAAACAAATTTTAAATATGGCAACCCTCTTTGAAAAAAAAAACAGTAATGGCTGACATTCTGACACGAGGTGCACATGTTGCGTGAAAAGGTAAGAGGATTCTGCCCTCGCTTGTGTTGGTTAATACACGTGTTCAAAGGATTCCCTTTTTTTGTTAGACATTAAATCAGTGTCCCTTTACGTAGGAATAGGAAACAGTGTTGTGATTGTCCGATTTACCTAAGCAGGTGTTGGTAAGTGTTTATTTTTGTGTTTCCCTGTCCTTTCCATTGATTACATTGTAATCAATGGAAAGGACTCCACCTGACCCCCCGGATCCTCCGGACCGGGTCTCCACGCCTCTCCCGTCAATGGACTTGTCGCCTATTGTGTTTACACAATCTGGGACTAAACGACGTAGCGAACCCGAAATTACAGAAGCCCCTACTAAAAGAACACATACAGTAATTGACCAATCAGACGACACTCCGGCTTCTCCGGGATTGTACACCCATCCATCTTTAACTCAGGCTAGTAAACAATATTTAGATAGTGATAAAGGTCCTTATATAATCCATGTTTCCAAAATTGAGACTGACCCTGCATCTGGTACCTCAATTCATCCAATCAAATTTGGCCAATTCCTGGTGAAAAATAAAGTTAAAAACATAACTTGTGATGGCATAAAAAAAATCGGGCGCAACAGAATTTCAGTGGAATTTAAAACCAGCAACGATGCCAACAAATTTCTGAGTAACCCGTTCCTTCCATTGTACAAATATACAGCCAATATCCCCAATTATAACATTACTCGCATGGGGATAGTCAAAGGTATCCCGTCTGACCTCTCAATGGAAGAATTTGTAAGTTCATTGGAAGTGCCGACAGACTGTGGTCTTATCCTAAAAGCTAGACGACTCAATAGGAAAACAGTAACAGATAGCCAGGTCACTTGGGTTCCAACTCAAACTGTGGTTCTCACATTCCAAGGACAGGTTCTACCCCAAAGGGTATTTGTTTATCATACATCCCTACCGGTAGAAACATACCATCTGCCGACAATCCAATGTCTAAACTGTTGTAGGTTTGGACATATTAAAGCTCAATGCCGGTCCAAACCCAGGTGCTTCCGCTGTGCACAGCCCCACTATGGTGGATCCTGTAATGTTACTGAGGACAAAGCAACCTGCTTATTCTGTTCGAGTGATCATTTTGCCTCAAATAAGACTTGCCCAGAACATTCAAGGCAAAAGTCAATTAAAATAGTAATGTCACAGGACAACATCTCCTACCAAGAGGCTTCTGAAAGGTTTGCCCCTGTCAGAAGATCCTATGCAAACGTTGCCCAAACACCAATATCCCACCCCCCCAATAATCTGCATAGTTTTCCAGCCCCACAGACTCCTTTATCCCAATGTTCATACAGGAAAACAACAGTTACATCGCCAAAACCCAGAAAGCCCCTCAATCCAGGTTACGACAGGCAAGCTCACAATGATATCATTGGTAGCCTTCAACCCACTCAACCAAATGGGTGCGCTCTTGGAAACTTGCCGATCTCATCTGACATCAGCCCAAATGACAATCTATTAGATGTTCTTTGGTGCTTTATTTTTAACTTTTTAAATAGATTTGATGATGTCCCTGTACCGCCCAACGTTGCTGAAAGAATTAATCAACTTACAAAATTTATCTCAACTAAAAATGGCGAAGATAATCCAATGGAACAGTAGTAGTATTAATAATAAATCATATGAATTACAATACCTCATAAACCAGTACTCTCCCTCAGTCCTTGCCGTCTCGGAGACATGGCTGTTGCCTGGTAACTATTTTAGTGTTGCCAGGTACTCTTGTCTCCGGGACGACAGGAAAGATGGCTATGGAGGGAGTGCTCTGCTTGTCAGTTACTCCCTTACTTTTAAAAAACTTGTTCTTCCAGCACACAGTGAGAACATAAATGCTGTTGCTGCACGGATCTCAAACATTACATATCTGTCAGTGTATATACCACCACGCTCAAACCCTACTAACACTATTCAAGATCTAAATTCTATTATTTCGTCCCTTCCTCTACCAATAATTATTATGGGTGACTTTAATGCGCACCATGCCTCATGGGGTGCTTATCATAATGACTGCCTTGGGTCCAGCATTCTAGATCTGATAGATGAAAAGAACTTGTGTATTATGAATGATGGCAGACCTACTAGGAGGTCCCGCCCTGACCAGAACCCATCTGCTGTGGACTTAACTATCTGCTCTTCTTCACTGGCATCCACCATTCACTGGGACGTCCTAAGGACCACATTAGGTAGCGACCATTCTCCGATTCTCATCTCTTTTCTGGACAACACCCCATCAATCAACAGACCTCCACCTTTATTAAAATTTCGCTTAAATAACGCTGACTGGATTTCCTACTCAAAAGACCTAGATAGAAATCCCGAATCTCTTCCTTCAATCTCATTTGAAAACAGCATCCTGGCATATGACACTTTGGTGAAATCCATTATGTCAGCCGCTAGCTCCCATATCCCTAGAAAAATCACTTCCAAAAAAAATCTTTCTCCACGCTGGTGGGATTCAGAATGCTCAAAGGCCATTAAAAATCGCAAGGAGTCCGAAAAAAAATACAACGCTTCCATGACAATGAGTAATTACCTTGCATACCAACGAACTGCCGCCCAAACCAAAAAATTCCTTAAGCAGAAAAAAAAAGCTGGTTGGTATAAATTCTGTGAGAACCTGGCACCAGGTTCGCCATCAGCGATAGTCTGGAACCAATTAAAAAGGTTCCGTAGAGCCTGCAGTCGTGCCAACCTTACATGCAATGACACTTCAAGCTGGATTGAGGCCTTTGCAGATAAACTTGCTCCCCCATCCGCCCCCAATATTGATTGTATTCCTCTACACCCCCATGAAATCCTACCCCCGGCTAATTATCTGGATGGCTCATTTGCTTTTGAAGAATTACAAAAGGCTCTTACAGGTTTGACTGACTCTTCCCCGGGACTTGATGGCATCCCCTACTCTTTCCTCATCAAGGCTCCTGACAGAATAAAACATTATTTCTTGGACTTGGTTAACATCTTTTACGACCATGGTACCATCCCAGAGTCATGGACTAAACAAATCGTTATCCCTATTCTAAAACCAGGCAAAGATCCTTCTGATCATACTTCATATCGCCCTATAGCACTTGCTTCGGTTTTATTCAAAATTGTTGAACATATGGTAAAAAACCGATTAGAATGGATCGTGGAAAACCGAAATGTCCTCGCAAAAACACAATTTGGATTTAGAAAAGGTTTTAGTACATTAGATAGTTTAGCCATCTTAACGTCAGAAATACGTTCAGCCTTTGTAAATCGAGAATATCTTGTAAGTGTGTTCCTGGACATAGCGTCTGCATATGATAACGTGCTTATTCCGGTACTCAGGCAGAAAATGCAACAGCTGAGCATCCCCGAGAAATTAATCCGCTTCATTTGTGACTCTATCTCTCCTAGAACCATCGAAATTAGGTCCCAAAACGTAACTCGAACTAGAACAGTTTGGAAAGGTCTACCCCAGGGTTCAGTTCTAAGCCCCATCCTATACAACATATATACCTATGATATGGAACTCGTGGTTAACTCTTTCTGTCAGATCCTACAATATGCGGACGATGTGGCCTTATACGTTCGGGAGAAATGTATCCTGGAAGCCACATCACGCCTTAACACTGCCTTATCGCACCTTGAAGAATGGCTGATTGACCATGGTTTAGCAATATCCGTTCCAAAATGCTCTACAGTCACCTTCACTAAAAAAAAGAATATCCCTTCGGCAGTCATAAAACTTCAGGAGAAAACTATTGAAGCTAAAGAGTCTGTTAGGTTTTTGGGACTGACATTAGATCGCAGACTCAACGGCGTAGCTCATTTTAATAACGTTGCTAATAAAGCAGAAAAGGGAGTTAACGTCCTTCGAGCTCTCTCTGGCGTCTGGTGGGGTGCTCACCCAGAAACCCAAAAGCTTATCTATAACGCCACTGTACGTAGTCATTTCGACTATGGTGCATTTCTTTTAGACCCTTGCAACAAAGCAGCTCTAGAGAAAATAAATAAGGTACAGTCGAAATGTCTCCGCATAATTTTAGGGGCAATGAAATCCTCTCCAATCAATGCATTACAAATAGAATCCTACGACCCGCCGCTTTTCCTACGCCGACAATACCTATGCGACAGATTTTTCCTCAAAGTCCTCCTTAATTCATCACATCCCCTATTACCGACCCTCCAAAGATTAAGCCAGGATTCAAATTCTGCTTCTCAAGCGCAGGCAAAAGCCCCATGCATCTTGCATAGCTATTCCAAATTTTGCCGCCTACCCGTCCCTATGGAAAAGTTCACTCAGAATCCTTTGTTCCTAAATAGCTTTGATTCACTGATCTTTAACCCACCTGTTCAATTGAGCCTCGGTGTAGAGAAAAACTCTCCAAGCGCGAACCAAGATTTTAACGATGTCATGCATAATAACTGGCAGGAATGGCTCCCTATATATACTGACGCATCAAAGCTTACTGACTCTGGCAGTGTAGGTGCGGCTGTGTGGATACCTCGGTTTAAAATTATTTTGAGCTTCAAAATTCCTCCACCATCTTCGGTATTCACTGGAGAAACAATAGCTATTTTAGAGGCCATCCTATATGCAGAATCACATGGCCTTAATAAGACTATAATTTTGTCAGATTCGCAGAGTTGCCTTCAAGCAATCTCTTCTAACCCTTTTCGGTCTAAATCCCGATCTCCCCTTATTTTAAAAATCAGAGAAGCGCTACTGAGATGCAGTCTTAAGGGTATTGAGCTAAATATAAGTTGGATTCCAGGCCACAGTGGTATAATCGGCAACGAATCAGCGGACTCGTGTGCCCGGGTTGCCGTCACTAATGGTTCCATCAGTTACCCCGATGTCCCCCTCCAAGATCTCCTTCCCTTAGCCCATTCTCATTTGTTACAGTCGTGGGAAACACACTGGCAAAATACCAGAAGAAAGTCCGGTAGACAGTATTTTGACGTACAACCAACCATCCCAAATAGACCCTGGTTCTCTGTTCAGGATAATGTCCCCAAACAAGTTGTGTCAGTCCTGTGCCGCTTGAGACTTGGCCACTCGAGTACACCAGTCCATTTGGCTAAAATTAGGGTTAAGGATGATTCCCTATGCGAGTGCGGCCTAGATGAAGGATCCGCCGAACACATGATTTTTGCCTGCCCCAGGCTCCTCTACTCTCTTTATGATGTTCTGCCCCATACTATAGCCCGACCCCTAAATGTGAATTGCATCCTACGCTTAGTTAACACCCCACTTCTAAAAACTATTAAAAAATTCATAACTGATAATAAAATAAAATTGTAATTCCATATATGTGGTTCCATATGTGTCTATGTTTGTATATCCCCTACCTTAAATGCCCGCTTTGTCCACAGTGCTATGTATGCTTTGTGTGTAGTTGTGTTTGTCCAAATATGTGTCATTTTGTTCCAGAATCTGTCTTGTGCCATAAAAAGGGATAGTGCTTTCCATTTCTTTGGTTATTACTAGGAACCCTTACCGTGTAATGGCAAACCACGCGAAATTGGCAGAATTGTACGAAAAGTGCAACTGAGCCATTGTAAAAAGAAGAAGAAGAAGAAGAAGAAAAGGTAAGATTTTTAGCAATTTTCTTAAGGAACGCCTAATCTTTTTAACGCAAAACTATGAGTGTTTGTAAAAGAACTGCAGTGAAATATTATTTAATACGTAAATGAAAGTATAATGTGTGCTTTAAGTAAGAAATTGTTGCCGGTTGCCACTTGTATTGCTTATTACAAAGGTGGACAATCACTGAAGTAATAATCAATACTTTTCAGTTATTGTCCATACGTATTTTAATGATTGTCATATGGCAATAGCTATATTTATTGTCCGGACAATGACTGTATCGGAACGCCAAATTGCTTCTAAATATGGCGTACCAAGGTCGAGTTTACGACACTACCTCAAAAATCCTGGGCATAAGACGTCTATTGGTCCAGCCCCCATTTTATCAAATAACGAAGAAAAAGAATTAAAGGACTGGTTATTAATTTCGGCCAAAAAAGGCTTCCAAAAAAGTGTTCAAAACTTTTTGAAAGACCATCCGCGTACTAACCCGTTCCTTGACGATAGGCCAGGTCAAGGTTGGTGGAAGGCATTCCTAAAACGACATCCCAAACTTAGTATCAGAACATCAGTGTCTGATCTTAATGAAACACGACATCGGATGTCTCCATAGACAAAACAGTCCTTCAGTTACCTAGCCCAAAAGTATTAAAACGCAAGTGTTCTTTTGGAGAATATTTGGCTTATCCAGAAACTCCAATAAGAAAAGGGAAGCGTCAGATAGAAAGAACGCCATTTGCGATAAGTTCCAAACCATTTAATGAAGCTGTTGGAAAGAAAATTATAGGAAACGAAAACGCTGCAAAAGAAACAGAAAAAAGGAGAACAATGAAAGAAGAAAAGAAAAGTTCTAAGGAAAAAGTCATGGCTACTAAAAGATTAAAGTGCAAAGAAAAGGTAAGAGAACAAAACGAAGAAACAAAAACAAGTAAGAATATAGAGTTACCCTTAAGTATTGAAAATGAAAACGAAAGACTGATTAAAGAAAACAAGAAAACTTCAAAAAATAGAAAAGAAATAAAATACAGGAAAGATTTTACATCAACAACAAGTAATGAGAGAGAAATTCAAACATGTAAAGAAAATGTAAATATGTTTCCCGAGTCTAAGAAAATTAAAGTCCTGGATGAAATAATCGTGAAACCTGCTGAAACTTGTGCAGTTTGCCGTCGTAAAATGAGAAAATTTGAATTAATCTGCAATGTTTGCTCAAAGAATTTCCACATTCGTTGCATACCAAAAAAACATAAGGACCACATTCCCGACAAAACTGATATAAACTTATTTTTGTGTCATATTTGCTATAAAATTGATGATTCGGATTCGGGAGACTCGGACTCGATAGCATTAGCATTACTTGATGACTTCAATATGTAATGCCAAAAAGACACAATTTTTTTAATTCTTGTTGAATTTCATATAATTTTAATATATTTTTTTCATAGCTGATAAAGATTTGTTGTTTAATACTTATTTTATGTAGATTCAATTATGGTGGACAATCACTGGTTTCTACCATGACAATCTTTGTCTTAAGTGGACAATCACTATAGTTTTTTTGATGATTTTTGTTGTATCGACTTTTTCCAAAATGTGTAGAGCTTAAGTTAAATTGACACTAGGTACTCAGTTTATTTAATTCTTTGAAAGTCATGTGAAGAAATTTTATTGTCATGTCTTTTATTATTAATAAATTATAAGACAACTAATTGTATTAATTGCTTAAATGGACAATAACTATCTGGTTTCCCCTAATTGAAAATTATTATTTTTTTCGATAAATTAACGCTAACTTGTTGTAATAAACAATGGAAACCACTTTAACTTTTCACTTCATGAAGTGGAAGAGAGATAGATGCGCCACAAGTCAAACGCTTAGGCCGATCGTGCCTCTCCATGGCTTGTTCCACGCTCTCGCTTGCACGCTCAGCTCAGGCGGAACGTTACACTTTTTCGTGCGTGCAGCGACGTTCATCGATTTATAAGACGTTATCACGTCAAAAACCGTATCTACTAAAGTGACGCTTTTCGCACCTGCCAAAATAAATTACAACAAATATACCTGAAAAAAATATTTTTAATAATTCATGGTTATTACAAGTACACACAAGTATTTGCAAGAAAAACAAAACTACTAGGTTACAAAAGTTTTTTATAATATGAATTTTACTTTATCTTCATGACGCTGAAAATCATTAAGTCATATCATCGTCAAAAGTGGCTGTTCCTTAGGTTAGACTTAAAAGATCTCGTCTAAAAATAAAAAAACAAAATGCGCATTATACTCGTATAACGACTCCATTGATTCACCAGAGTTATACTCATAGCCGTTCTCAAGGAACACAAGACCATTTCATTTTTTAATAGACTTTTGATATTAACATTTTATTAAAAACGCTGTTTCATTGAACAAAATCGATAATAGTTCACGTTGACTGTCGTACGATTCGTCCTCGCAATAAATAGTCGGATAACGTAGTCACTGTGTATTCTATCGATATGCTTACGTCAGCACGCATTCATAACGTGAGCGAAATTGAGAAATTGATAGTAATATGTTCAAATTAAACTAATCAATTTTCAGTATAGAAACTGCAACAGGAATGGACGACGCAAGAATACTAGAGTGTGTCTAAGGAAAGCTGAACCCAGCTATTATTTGAGTGGCAACACTTTTAAAATGTCATTTCGTCATTATTGTCTTGATAGTTCTTGAGGTTACATCCGAGCGTGTCAAATCGAAGAGTTTTTTAAGGATTTCATGTTGAAACATGGGTAAAACAATTAAAAGTTGTGTGAGACATATTATTTTTACCATGATAAGCAAATTAATTTTTTTTTTTTTTTTTTTTTTTTTTTTTTTTTTTTTTTTTTTTTGCCTGTAAAGTCGGTTTTACGGGCGAAGATTTTACGTGACAACGTCTTTTTCTCGGTAGAATATTTATTGATATGAATATAATTAAATTGCACAATGCGCGCGGCAGACCGATCATAGTTGAGTGGGAGAGAGACGCAAGGCATTCGGCGGGCCTCTCTCTCGTTCGGTGACTCATCGTAACGTTACCGAGCGTTACACTTTTTCATAAGTGACTCCCAGCCGCAACCTAATTTAAGACGTTGTCACGTCAACAAAAACAAGAAGTCTTGTTCAAACAGAAGAAACGCTGTTTAGATGTGGTGACTGAATTCGCCGGATAGTACATGTTAATTTTGATACTTATTATTTCTACATCTTCAATCCAAAGTTTCATATACATTTTCACCTTCAACCTATATTTTGAAATTCAGATCATTGGAAAAAAATAACTGATCATGTAATTAATAATGAAGCACAGTACAAAACTAGAGATGGAGTAACCGAAGACCTCGAATCGTTTATTATAAATGTGTGTGATGATAAGTCTGGCAGTACTTCGGATGAATCATTGGAAGTAGAGTATCTAGACACCGACTTTGATTACAGTTCCTTATAATAAATAAAATCTTTTCAATATTGATAATTTTATTTACTAAAGCAAAACAAACGAAAAGAGAACCTCCTCCCTTTTTTGAAGACTGTTATAATAAAAAATAAAAAATTAGAAAAGTATCGAAATCGTTTATTCCCATTTTGGTCGGTAATACCATACGAAGGATTTTTGAATTTGCCGCTTTTTTTCAGGTTCAGCTTTCATTAGACGGACTCTAAATAAGTTGATTTATTTAATTGTTCCCTAGTTTATTACGCAAACAAATGCTCCAAGAATGATTAGAAATAGGAACCTTTAATAAAAAAAAACTTTTTATTTCAAACAACAAAGGCTTATATTTGGTTAGTATTTTGAAGAATGCTTAACTACTAATAAAAGATTATATATTAAATCACCCTGCGAACTATATATGTCCACAAGGGTGAAGTGACAAAGGTATGCGCAGGATCGTTAGCGATGCATCAACCACTTGGAAAATAGAATCAATGAAACTTGAAGGAAACCTAAAAAAAAACAGTCAGTTTGCAGTATGTTTTTTCAATAAGTTAAGTATTACAAATAAAAACCCGAAATCATTAAAGACACCATAAAGTGAATAACGTCGAGTTTAAAATGGCTTTTCCTTGTCTACGTTTATGCGTATTTTTTTCTTTTTCTTATCGCTCCAGAAAGAAAGAATATGAAAAATGCTATATCTAATCTGTGACAGTTTGAATTCACGCACACTATCGCAAAATAGTATTATTTTTCATACAGAAGCGATTATTGGAAGTTATATATGTGTTGAGACTACTGACCTGTCTGTATACAACACACTTAAGTGTACTACCATTATACTTACGCACGCACACTTATGTAGTTTCGTGTGGTCGGTTTTCGCGGTATAGAGCGTTGGTCGTCGTTGAATTTAATTTCCTTAATAAAATATTAAATAGCAAAATATTACATAACTGTGACATTAATATTTAGGGTGTAAATAATTACATCTCGAAAAACTTGAAATATAAGAAGTGGAATGATGAATTTATGTATTCTTGCGCTAGATATGGCGCGTGTGAGATAGGGTGCAAATAGCTCCTTTCTCGTCACAAATTGGGGCTTTGTACAAATGATAGTTGGACGCTGCTGTTTCAGGTTGTTTTTTCGGTACTTGTTTAATTTACCCAATTTAAATTCGTGCTTGGAACATTTTTATCTGCTTTGGTGTAGGTATAAAAAAGGAAATTAAGTTTCGTTTGTGACTGATCTACCAAGGAGACCGCATAGCATATGCAGTTGATGAACGCAAATTACCCCTGTTAAGGTCACAGATTGGCCCGATGTTACGGTGAGTCGTTTTATAAATTCTAATTCTTGATTCTATCCATTTGTGATTATATTATATACAAATTTAATGCAAATATTGAAATAACCTATTTAACTGGTAAAACTAAAACTTCGTTTCGTTTCTTTTGTTCCAGCCCTTAAAGTTAGAGTGAATCTGGTGATCAGAGTCCATAAGAAAGTCTATAGCGTTACTTTTGCAATCATGCAATATTACTTTTGGTGCTAGATTGGGATAAAATTTAAAATGTAGACAAAATTCAAATCTCGATTTTACTCACTCAATAAATACGTCGGAGCCATAGAAAGTCTCGTACTGGTTACAATAGATAGGAATGGATGAATCTGAAGATAATTTGAGTGCTGATGATGCCAAAATGGGGCATACTCCAATATCATCCAAGTGTAAACCAAAGAAGAGATCCTTAGTCGAACGGGAGTTAGAGACTAACTTAACAGCCCGTGTTACATCTCCGGTGACCAATAGTGAAGCTTGTAATACTAGTCGTTATGGGAGAGCTCTTCGCCTTAAAACAGAATCGGATTTTATTGACACTGAAAAAATACTTGGAAAAGCCACGAAGTCACCTGTTGAAAAGACCCCAGTCAAAATTCAATCATCTCCAGTTTATAAAATGCATGCATCCAATTCCCCTATAAAAGGAGAAAACTCAAGAATACCAATAGAGGTTAAGGGCATTGAAATCAATTTAGAAAATCAAATTGATAACATATACAATGAGAATATGTCTCTCAGCCGATTTGGTTCTTCTGAAAAGAAAAAACTCTCACCAGTAAAACTTCCTAAAGTATATGTGAGAAAAGATTTAATCCAGAAAAAAGAGAAAGAAGAAACAGTTACCCTAATAAAAAATATGTTTTCCCCTAGAAGCGGGCAGAAATGTAGCAACAGCCATTTGCGCAATATATTGGAACGGTCTTCGGAAAAGTATAATCTAGATAGCAGTGAAAAAAAAATTACAACCTCAAATGGCTTCGTCAACACATCTTCGGTTGTGAAGACGCTTGACTTTGATAACAATAAGAAGAAGAAAGATAACATTAATAAAATAATAATTTCTAAAAGTGATTTATTTGAATTAGAGGCCAAATGTGAATATCAAGTTGGAGATTTAGCTTGGGCACGAATGGGAACATATCCTTTCTGGCCATGCATTGTCACCAGAGAACCTGTCACAGGAATGTTTGTCAGAAAAAAGTGTAAGTATTACCGAAAATTAAGTATCAAATAATAACTATAATCAGATATTTATGAGTTTACATTATTATTTACAAATTATTAATATATCCATGTATTCTGCATGCCTTCAAAACAAAGCCTCTTTAATGAATTTTCTGTAGCCTTTTGGTTTTTAAGTATTTCCAGAGTTTTAAAGATTTTGTTCCATTCCAATTTTCTGTCCACCATTTGACACTCCCCTTTGACCCCTCACACATGAGACAAAATTAATGTTTTCTAGTAATAATTCATTTAGCTATAAAAATCAAACAGTTGAATTCTTGAATAACAACAAATATAACAAGTTTTAATGTAGGTACTATTTTAAAAAACAAAATGTGTTTTATTGGTACAGTAGTACCAGTTGATAAAGAGAGCACATTGCATTAATGAGAGATATAACTATTATTTAGCATCTACTAAGAGTTGTTAAATATCACAAACTAAGTGACAGAGATGACACTACAAAGCGACATTAGCTGGTTAGCCCCACATTTAGACTGACGTGCATTCTTTACCACCGGATATTGTATCAATACTTTCATATATAACTTACAAAAATGTTCATCTTTTTCATTCATTTTAATTTATTTGAATTTCTTTTATTCTGGAATACCACATTTATCAATAGTTTTATGACAATGGAACTATTTTATTCATTCTCTAAAAGTAAAAAGAAAATATTATTTTATGAGCATACTGATGAATAGTTTTCCGGAAGATATCATATTGCCAATGCTTTATAAGTTTTGGTTCAAAATTGTAAAATAAATATTTCAGTGTTTGGTCGTGTTGAACGAGACATTATAAATGTAACATTCTTCGGTGATAATGGACGGCGCAGTTGGATTGTTGATACCATGCTGAGAAAATTCCTCGGGCAGCTAGAGTTTGAGACCACTCGGGAGCATTTTTGTCCTACGGTATGAAATTTTTAAATATTAAAAAAAAATTGAAATCGTCTCCAAAACAGTTCAACTGGGTATAGAAAGTTTACACTGATCAGTGTTGGTAATAAGCTCAAATTGTCAAAGCATCTGTCCCAGTTTTGAAGATACAACTTGTATTTTAATTCAAATAAAGATTAATTATATTTGTCAGGATACACAGACTCAGACAAAGAGTTCTTCCACACTCTTCCTTATATCAACCATATAATGGTGGCACCAATTTAGAAGTCCAGTAGTCCAATGAAAAAATGGAAACAGTGGAAAAAGGCTGTACAATACTACTGCACACTCCCCGAAATGTATCCTATAAAAAATGAATAGGCTAACTACCTTCTATCTATACTCACGAATTTTGAGATAATTATTAAAAATATCGTCATTGCTGATTGACTCAAGCATCTGGAGCTGTCATTGCTGCCGTCCTTACGATATGTGCAATAAATCGGTTTTTAGGCAAATTGACTTACGTACAAATGCATGTACAAATATTATATTTGTACGTACAATACAACATACAATTCCGCTTCATTTTATTGTCCTATAGTAAAAGTTTCAAGTCAATAGCTATTATAGTTGCAATGGTACACAAAAAAACAAAAATTAAATCTTAAATCGCAATTATTTCGAAAGTAGCTGAAACTACTTATTGCACTTTTCATAAGAACGGCAGATTGGGCAGAATGGTGCCAAAGATGAGAACAGTACTCCATACACTATCTAACTTGCGCTTGGTAAAGATTGAGCAACTGTTCTGGCGTGAAGTGGCCTTGTAACTTTCACCAGAATGTCAAGTTTTTTGAAGCTAATTGAGCCTTACTCTCCATCAAAGAGCCAAAATTGAGAGTTGGTGAAAATGACGTGCTAAGAAGCTCAAGATTGGCACAGATACACCTCGGAAAGTAGGAGTCAAATCGAAAGGACTCCTTATAGTGGAGAAAATACAGGCCTAGGTCTTTGATGGATAGAATGTTTCTTTACTAAGTACATCTAGTATCGACTTAATGTTATTTGACAAGTCAGACGCCATAATCACTACTTAGCTAAAGTTTTTACCCATTTGGCGAATTAAAACAACACTATCTTTCTTTGTATTGTCAAAGTGCCTAAACTCATGTCTCAAAATCTAAATGTAGGACTAATTAGATATTTTTTAAACATATTTTTAGCATTAAGTAACTCCACATTGTTAATATTAAGAAAAGTAATATTGTCTAAACATGAAATAAAATATTACTTTTGACATAACATTATAAAATTGATAGTAATAAGATTATCCTCACTTGTAAATATCATTCTCACAGTAATCAATTCAAATAGTCTTAGGCTATGCTTATTTAATATCGGTAATCGCATGAATTTAGGTCGTTAAATATAGAATAACAAGAGAGGGGAACCACGCACATTCGATGTGATTAGGGCTCGTGCACTAGTAGTACCGGATTATTTAAGGCACTTAATATCATCTTGATAATTTTCTAAATTAGCATTTTACTAACCATGAAGTTAATATTTTTCTATGGCTCAATATTTTCCATCTTACCCATAGTTTTTATTGTTTATGCAGGGTATGCTATTCGATCATTAATTTAGATATACTGTGACCAATAATCTCTGTATCTGACACCAACAGTATCCCATAAATCTGTTTGTTAAAAAATATTAATTAAAAAAAATCTATTAAAGATATTCATTTTATATAAAATGAATATCTAGAAAAACCGCGGAACCTACATGAGGAAGATTCGGATAACCCTAGTGTTGCTCAAACTCTGGACTTATGCTTGACACATTTTTTGGGATACCTTGTATATATTTATACATTTTAATTTATTTTTTATAGGTAAAGAAAAGAGATCCAAGATTATATGCTGCCTTCTTTGTATCAGATAAAAAAATGCCCCAGTGGTCCATTTCTGTAGAGGAAGCTGAAACTCTTCTACGCGAGCCGAAGAGACTGAGAATTGATATTTTTAATGATATGCTTGTTAAATCTCGAAACATGAAAGCAGTAAAACAAAAAAGCGGGAAGGTCACCCGAACAAGTAGTGATGTATCCTTGAGCGAAAGTTTGTATGACACATTATTTTCTGAAAACGATGGCAAATCTGAGGAGTCGGATGGTTCTAGAAGTAAGACTAGGAAATCTCTGGATGTTTCAGAAGTAGTTACTGCATGTCTTGATAATATGGCAGCAAAAACGGGCATGACAAAGATAAGGAAGCAATCGCACATGGACAGGTGGCTTCAGAAAGCTAAATCTAAAACTCCAGAAAAATCACAAGTCAAACTTCAAGTGCTAACAAAAGAGAAAGAAAAGGTTATAAGTTCAAAAAAAAAGAAGTGGGATACACCCAAAAAAATGCCTTTTAATAAGCCTTACAGCTTAAGAAAATCTCATGAATCTCAGAACTTAATGTCTCATCACAATGAACATGACTATGGAAGCAGGGATGATTCAGATGTAATTCCTGGTATAACATTTGGAATAATAACAAAAGTAGAATCCCTTCAGAATAAAGAAGATGATAAATTATATGATACACCATCTAAAATCGACTTGGATGAAACTAATATTATTATGTGTAAGTCTCCAACATTCACACAAGATTATGACAATTTGATATTTGCATATGAAGGTGAAAAAAATAGTACAAGTTTGGACATTTCTGAGAATTCGGGATGTGCTGAAAGCCATTTGGAAAAAAATGATATTTTGACTATAGAAAATATAAAAAACCCAGAGGATACAGCAAAAGAGAGAAAAGAAAATGAACACAGTACCTTATCATCCCCCATTCCTGAAGAAAAAAGTAATGTCGAAAAATCAAATGAGAGCGACAATGGCGAAACTGTGCAAGTTTCTACATATTCTCACATGAATGGACATTTAAAAGATAATATCAATACAGATTCTGAAGTAGATAGTAAAAATAATGAAAACATATCTAATAATGAATTTAACAAAGCTGACGGTGTCGATTTAAAAATGGACATTAGTTCACCTAACAGCTCAAAGGCAAATGAGTGTAGCTTCAGTAGACAAATAAATTATATATCAACTTCCCAGTGCAATGGCTATAATGACAGTGGCGTCAGTAGCAAATGCGATTTAAGTTTGCAAAGCATTGAAAAAACAGACACTGACAGCAGTGTAGATAGTTCGTCTCAAAGCTTAGAATATTATGAGAGTAACTTTCCCCATTTCGTCAAGCCCCGTGCCCAGTCACGTATCGTTAAAAAACGAAGTTTACGTTTGAAAAACCGCACTAAACCAAAAACTACCAAGTCTAATGCTACTATAAGTCAAGACGATGGTTTTGCCAAATATGTAGACTTACGTAAAGATGCATTAATGGATGAAAATCCAGAATTATCTCAAAATGAAATAATGGACTATTTATTAAAAACTTGGCAGTATGAGAAAGGTGACGTATCGGATGTTAATCAGTCTAACGTTAGTAGTAATGAAAATAAAGTTCCAGAAAAAGAGTGTGTGCAGAATGACACTAGCAAAATAAAAAGTAGTAGTGATTTAAATGCGACGAAAAAAATTTGTAAAGTAAGTTTGACTGACATCCTTTTACAGAATAATATAAGTGTTGCCTTTAAAAATGGGCAGAAAACTTGTGTTTTGCCTGGCATAGGTCTTAAGTTAACTGATATATTAGAAACTTGCAAATTAACACATGGGAGCGAATCTGATAAAGAAATCTCAAGTATGCCTGCTTCATCAATTAATGAGAACAATATATGCAATGTCAATGATGAAAAAACCTGTTTTAATAAATTGGAATCGTCGTTTAATCTGTCTGTAGAAGATGAAATTCATGATGATAGTAATGAAAATACTGTGATTCACAAATCAAATTCTGAATTATCATTGAATATTTTTCCAGACAATGAAAATTGTTGTTATAATGATAAAACTATGAATAACCTGAATTCGGAATTGTTATTAAAAAATAGTTCTCATTGTGAAATACAAAAACTGGATAATGAATCCATTGAAATTGTTACACATAATCCAAAAATTTCCACAAACAAAAACGAGATTGTCTCTTTTAATAAAATACAGTTTGAAAAAGAAAATAATGGAATTGAAACAATAAATCACCAAAATTTACAAGACGATATAATAAATCAGAATAAAGTATCAAATGAATCGAGGATTTTATCAGATTTGGAGAAAAATGACGGGACTGTAGATTCTACAGTTTGTAAGCCATATGAGCCAAACGCTATCAAAGAGAATTTCATCTTAGAAAAAGAATCAAGATCAATTTCTGAGCGGACATTAAATGATTTGCCGGATGAATCTGAAACTGTGTTAACTAGCAACACTTCAAAACATTTAAACGAAAATGAAGAAGATGATGCTCTTTTAAAATCTATTGATGACTTTGTTAATGATGAAAACTCTGCCACAAAATCTTTCGATGAGGTTAACAATGATGAATGCATACAAACTGGCGACGAAAAAGGAGTTTCTACGAACGAAGACTTTGAAGCAGTGATCGATACTACTACAGAAATTGTCTCACTAGAGCCATCGTGGACATTTAGTCCACAAAATATTACTAACGGCAACGTCAACGAAAAAGTGCAGGCATCAAAAGAAGCCTTTTCGGATAAACTTGTAACTTATAAAAATACAACTGCTACTGGTGATGATTTAAATATTACCAAAGATAAATGTATTAGCACTACTAGTGAAGAATTAACTATCCCTAACGATATAGGCTTAAGTGGTAAGGAACTTCATATTCTTACAAATAAAAAAGAATGTGTGACTGATGCAGAATTTACTATCGCCAAAGATAAAGATAGTGCAACGGAAATAATCTTAACAAATAAATTGGAAACACGCGAAGCTATTACTATCGTTGACGTGGAACAGAGTATTGCTGAAGACCAACCAAATGACAATGAAGAAATAAGCGATGAGAATGTACCGCAGCTTGTTAAAATAAATGGATTTCAGTCTAGTACTGATTGTACTCCTGATATTAGTGATGGGGAATTTAATGCTGAAACGTCGTCTATCAATTCAGAAGATAGTGAACCTTTATCTATGGTTAAGACAAAACTACAATTTAAATATCATCAAAAAACAAAAAGGGATCTAAATAATCCAGATTTTGTGAAATATATAGAACTACATCAAGACGCCCTTATAGATGAACATCCAGAATTAACTCGAGAAGAAATTATTGATTACATGTATAAAACATGGCTGTACGACGAAAATACCAAATCAGATTTTATGAAGACTGATAACATCGAACAATCGGGGCTGGTTAAAGGGTTAAATGATAGTTTGAGGCAAAAGTCAATGAGAAATAGTTTTCGTTTAAATAAGAAACGTAAGGCCAAATCTAGCGAAGATTCATTATCTATTAACTCTGACTCGAGCGATACCTCAATCCAAAGAAAGTTACGCGAAAGATTGGTTAAATCCCCATTCATTGCACATGAAATTAATCAAATGAAAGAGAGTAGTCCAGATAGAAAACTAGAGGACGAAAGAGATGAGTGTCATTCCACAAATTCTAATGTCAGTGATAAGTTAACCAGTTTGAAACTAGAGAACAAGACGTTAAATAATTCCATAGATGAAGGTATCAATTTCCAAAACCAATCAACTAATTCTGCATTATTGTTGGAGAACCAAACAGAAGTTACTAATAATAAATTGTCACAAGACGAAGAAAAGTCTTCCACAGAAAAAACTTCACCTCAAACAAAAAGTAGCAAGGATTGCGAAACAAAAAAATATTTCGATATATTCAATCAAAATAAACACAAAAATAATGTTTTAAAAATTGAATGTGAGATGAAAGTCAAAGAAGAATATGATCCTGATACAGTTTCTATAAATTCTGAAGATAGTGACATATCACTCTCGAAACGGAAGCAACGAAAATATCTGGATAAACAACCAAACAAAGAGGACCCTGAATTCTTAAAATATTTAGAGCTTAGACAAGACGCTCTTATTGATGAAAATCCTGAATTAACTCAAGATGAGATTGTTTCATACTTATATAAAACCTGGCTATATGAGGAGAGTGTTAAATCAGACATCAAAAAATCTGATGAAATTGAGCAGGCTAGTTTAGTGAAAGGATTAAACTCTGACCCCCAACAGCCTAAAAAAGCGAGAAAAAGGGTTAAAGTTGAAAAGGAATTGGTTGTCAATGAAGACTTGGCACAAAAAGATAAACCAAAACGCAAAAGTTCACATCCTTATTATATAGAAGATGATCTGTCAGATTCAGAAGATGTCGAAGTATTCGATATTTTTATATCAAAGCAACAGCATCAAACAAATGAAGTTATAGACATAGACGATTTTGTAGACGAAGTAGATTTTTATTTTTCTGAACTAACAAGACCAAAACCTAATGTTTTCAAGGGCTTAGTGAGAGAAAAAGTCTGTGAGATTTGTGAGAGAACAAGTAATTTGGTCAAATGTAAAGGGTGCAACTGTATGTATCATGAAGACTGTGTTAAAAAAGAAACAGAAGTGAAAGTTGAATTACCTCCACCTCCAAGAGGTAGGAAGAAAAAGAAGAAAGTCTATCGTAAGCTTAAAAATCTAGATGAGTCCGAAAGTCACAGTGACGATAAATCACAAGATTTTTCGGAGGAAAATAATGTTTCCATTGACGATGTTACTGAACTAGAATCTTATACAGTTGACGCTGAAAGTTTTGAATCCGTTTTAGAGGTTAAAATGAAGGAGCTAATTTCAACTGAAGCCAATTACGATACTTGTTTTAGTGACTGCGGCATAACATGGAACGGCACAATCGCTGGCAAATGCGAGATAGTGGACGTTAAACTGCAGCCAAAATTAGAACCGGACTATTCTGATTTCAAATGCAACTCATGTCAAAAGTATGATATTCCGGTGTGTTTCGTATGCAAGTTGGCAACCTCAAAGACTGGTATTGAGTATAGACAAAGATGTCAGACGGCCCACTGCTATAAATATTACCATATGGAATGTTTAGATCATTGGCCACAGACGCAGTTTCACACATCAAAGATTGGTAATAGGTCCAGTGATCGCTTCGAAGAATTTATGTGTCCAAGACATGTCTGTCATACTTGTGTGTCTGATGACCCAAGGGGATGTAAGACTAGATTCAGTGGAGACAAATTAGCTCGATGCGTGAGATGCCCAGCCACTTACCATACATTTACAAAATGCTTACCGGCTGGATCACAAATTTTAACAGCATCACACATCGTCTGCCCAAGACATTATGAACACAGGTATGTATTCTATTAATTAATTAATCTTCTTTTTCTTGAGAAAAAAACTCAGAAATGATATTTAGTAATTATTTATCTTAACTGTGTAGCACTTTTTTACACATCAAATTCAAAATTTCATAGCAATGTAACAATAATTTTCTGGGAATTTTTTCTTCATTCACGCAATCTTTATTTCATTAATTGAAGGTATTATAGAGTTGTAGGACTACACAATTTTTTATTTGTTCTTTGCTGACACGGGCCTAAATCTAATATATAAAAATCTCGTATCACTGTTTGTTATCGAATTCCTTCAAAAAGGCTTGACCAATTTTTATGGCTTGTTTTTGCATATTTGTTGGGTCTGAGAATACGTAGTAGGCTATTTTTAAACCGCTAAGTGATAGGGTGGCCCTCAAAATCACGCCTGCAAAGTCGCGGGCAAAAGCTATTAATTTTATAATGTTTTAGATAAATAGTTGACCTTGTGTAAACGGAAACGTCAGGGAAAAGTTAGAGGTTTACTTCTAGGGGTAATAAAAATAAGGAAGAATGCACAGTATGACGTAGTATTAAATGTCTATTTTCATTGGCAGGCCCGGAAAAGTTCCTTGTCACGTGAACACAGGATGGTGTTTCATCTGTGCTTTAGGAGGTTCCTTGATTTGCTGCGAGTACTGTCCAACCTCCTTCCATGCAGAGTGCCTTAACATAAATCCACCTGAAGGTATGACATACCATTTCTTAATGTACGGGATAAGAGCATGTCGGTTTACTGTAAACTTAAATTTTATAAATTGAAACTGAACCCTGTATATTGGACTTTAAGATTCAAATGGATAAATTTGACATATAGGGTGATGTGATGTTAAATGTCAACCCTTCTTATTTACGATTCTTTATTGATGTGTAACATCTTTCTACTCCTGCAATCTGTGGGAGAGATTTTGTGAAAAGCGACGGAAGTGTCAAACAGGAAGCCAGGCAAGCGAGCTCTATTTTATTTTACCAATGAGGCCATCAGAAGTTAGCAACCCTTTTTTCTGGACTACATATGTGTGCCGTAGTCTTTTGAAATGAATATGTGCATCTATATCATGGGCTTTGTTTAAAAACGGTTTAAACAAATGAACCACCGTTCCTGTCTTTTGATCAAAGGCGCTGGATTCAAATCCTGGTACGCGTTCTCGAATCATAGTTGTTATATACTTATTTATGTATTAAATCTGTTATTTGGGATCCATAGCAGTTGCCCCTTTTTAATTCATGTAGACGTCTTTTTCGGCTGTCTTGCATAAAGAGGTAGGCGTTTCTCTACTATTTGGAAACTGGCCCATACATGAGTGTCCTAAGCAAAATTTGTTAAATGTTGAGAAACTATTGTAATACAATGAAGGGTAATAGCAAATGAAATAAGTATTTTCAAAAAGCCCACACTATCTTTTTTGTTTTTGAGTTATCGACGTTTTTCCCCCCCCCTCAAACCGTGACAGGGGACACTGTTATAATAAACTAGGGGAATTTTTATACGGAGTAAAAATCAAATTTTTATTTCTTTTTTCTTTCCTTTTTTTAGGATCATTTTTAAGTCGTTGATATCTCAAACATTCAGATATACGTTTCTATTCTAATATGTCTCCTCTTATTTTGGGTGACTTCTTTTTCGGTGACATTATCGGTAATTCTACCTACGAAAAAGACGATATTGTTAATGTTGTTGTTAATTGATGCGAAGTCTGACAAGTTACTCGTTACAAAACAGGTCCTTGTGACACATAACAGTCATTTGTGTTATGAAATGACAGGGGACTGTGGCCAGGATACTGTTATTATTACCTTTAAAGCTAACTACCATAAAATTATATTAAATGTATCACGTTTAAGAAACATACTCGGCTACATACTCGTCAAGTAATTTATCTTTTATCATAATTATAATTAAACCTCTTAAAACATTACATAAAAGACTTACTAGTGGACTGGTTCAACTAGCGGCCAAGACACGTGATTTAATCACAAAAGCACCGTTGACACTTTTTTAATTAATGATTTTAAAATTACCATTGTAGTTATTAAAGATTCTCACTGTATTTAAGTATAATTTGTACGTGTTTTGCTTAGTTAGCAAAGACAAAAAAAATATTTGTGATAATATTTCAATTTCTGGAAATGGGACATTACAGGGGACTGTGTTTTGAGGTGTTTAAATTTCATTGAATGAGAGATTAGAATTTCAAACTACTAAATAAGCTGCAGCGTGCTAATAATATAATATATATTGTTGTGATAAACACAAAAAATTGAGAAATATCAAGAACTTACTTATAAATTTGCCTTGGACAACGATTTTCCAATTAGTGGAGAAACACCCAGGTTTCTTGCAAAAAAAGGTTTGCTTTTGCAAAAAGATATCGAAATCGTCTGGTTGGTCTCTCACAAAAAAAATACTTTTCCAAAAACTGTTGCAATATGGCCATAAAATTGTACAATGCTTTGCCCTTAAGTACCGTAGACTTACTACTAAATAAATTAAAAAAAATATATATATATATAATGTAAATATGAGAAAGAAATGATTATGTTACTGTGCTCCTAGTAATTTTATTGACATTGCTTATTATTATTATTTTTTAATTTAATTGTGACATTCTTCAAATTATTATTAGTATTTAATTATTTTGGCATTATAGTGATATTTTTATTGGAATTTAATTATGATATTGTTTATTAATAATTATGTTACTAGTTTTAACTTCTTGCTGAATTATTTGACATTATATAACTTCTTTTACATTTTAATGTTTGCATGCCAGTTGCTGGTGTAACATGTAAACATAATGCAATTTTACACATCCTGTGTACCGAGTTTGCTTGCAAATAAATCTCTTAGACTGTAATAAAAAATATGGAACATAAACAAAAAGCTTGAGAAAACGTATATTTGCGTATTAGAAACCATATATTTGTGTATTTAAAGTTTCCAGAACAGGAGATATATCTGCTTAAGCTTAAGCTCTCATTTTCGAGTGAGTCTAGTGTTCTCAAAAAGTACTCGAAACATTGGAGCCTTTTCAACAATCGATATGATAGCAATGGAATATTCTGGCGATGGACTGAGAGACAATAAAAAACTGCTTTTATTACAGGTGGCTACATGTGTGAAGATTGTGAGACAGGCCGCTTACCTTTGTATGGTGAAATGGTGTGGGTCAAATTAGGACATTATCGGTAAGTTAGTACTTATTAACGGCAGGCCTGGTTGACTTTGCTTTTTAGTGGTTCCCACCAGCGATAAAGAAATACGCGCGAAATGAAGACAGCTTTAATTTTATACGGTCACAATACAAAAACCCCCTAGTATAGTCTAGTACAGCGTATCAACCCATAAATGTGTATTGACTCAACCTCTTCTTAACCACAATGTATATAGAGTTCATTTTCAATTGTGAAATTTTATATTTTGGGGTAGATTGAGGTTCTGTTTGTTGTCCATTTGTTTAGGGAGTAACTATTTATTTTAATATACTTGCACGCGACTTCGACCGCTAAGTATTGGTTAGTTTTCTCTATATTTTACTTCAAAATATTAATTATTAAAATAATCATTTAATTTTGCCCATAGTTAACTGAAGTATTTATAAAAATAGTTCTACAAAACCCTATAGGTTTCAAGTTCTATCAAAATTTGTTGAATTTTAATATGTACTGTAAATATGTATATCTACTATGACATATTTTTGATTAACCTAGTTTAATGGGACATAACCTGCCCACTACGTATAATGGAGGTGAAAGATTACAATCAAAGTAATAATCAAGTCACTAAAGTTTAATATCTGCAAAATTAAATCAGACTCTTGTCATACATACTCCCGTTTCAGCATAGCACCTATCAGAGTTTTTTATAAAAAATTGAATAAACAGAGCACTCTGATCCCATATCAATTATGTTATCTTGTTTTCAAATTGTTTGAAATTTCTTGTTACTTTATTATGTTAAAATTTAACCGATTCGTTGCTACATACAATTACAGAAACGAAGGCTACGAGCTTGATTTACGTGAAAAATGAAGATGGTTTTATTCTGGGTTGATTTCCCTAAAACTTGATTTGAAAGAGTTATCATCGATTTAAAAATAACACGGTTTCAGTGACTAACGCCATCAGCAACGAATCGGTTAAATGAATATACTGGGAACTTCGCGGACGCGGGAATAATAAATAATAAACAGACGACCGATTAATAGAACTTTCATTTATTAACTGACGCAATATACAATTAGAAGAATACAAGTAACATAGTATAAAGATTACAAATAAGGTACACAAATTAAACTTATAAGGTGTGGCTACTGCCAGTACTTTACTTTTCCTTTACAAAAATAAATTAAGTAGTTGTTATAATAAAAGTATTTTATTACAATCAAATATATCTTAATTCTACTAAGTTACAACCAATTCAGAAATCAACAAATCAAATCGCTTATTAATTCATTATGAACCATTAAATTGGTATGTAGCATCTCTTTTCAACTGTAAACTTTACTGCTCTATTTCGTATAATATTGCATTGTTACATTATGCATTTACCTACCTAAACACAAATATTGACAAAGAATACCTAAAAAAATTGTAAAAACTATTAAATAAAACGTTTAAATAATTGTATTTCGGCAAAAAATACAATATTTAATAGGGAATAGAATGTAGAGTGAATACACTTACAGATTATATTTTTACGATTGCTTAATAATATAGTTCGTGTTACGTAGCTGAAAACTTTAATTTTATGTAATATAGGTTTACATTTAAAATGAAATACACTTACAGGATCGTGTTAAGGGTACCTTTTTTATTTTGTAACAGCTTATGTAAATAACATGATGCAATAAATCATATGCCTATGAATTCAATGCCCGTCTTGTAGAAATGTCAAACATAATGCCTGTATCTGTAAATAGTGTTGCAGTATGGGACCTATAGGATTAGACATTATGATGATTATGATGTCTGCTTTTTAGATGGTGGCCGGGTTTAATCTTGCATCCGTCACAGATTCCTGATAACATAATGGCGGTAAAACATTCTCCAGGAGAGTTTGTGGTCCGCTTCTTCGGTCAGTACGATCACTATTGGGTCAACAGGGGACGTGTTTTCCCCTTCCAGGAAGGTAAGATTAAGAAGCACATCAACTATTTTTCTTTCTTGATGATACAACTATGTAGTTGCTTTGTGAGCTTTTTTTATTTTAATTTGGATGCCCATTTAACCCACTTAAACTGTAAATAATAAAAATAACTCTAGTATGTTTGAACAATAATAAGTGTAACATTGTTTTAAATTAACATTTATAACAATAATAATAATATTTTTTACAATTACACTAATTAGTCTAGCCCAAAGTAAGCACTATAAAGACTTGTGTTATGGATACTAGGGTAAAGGAGAGACATATATACATAAATAAGTAATAATTATAGAAATATATATATAAATAGCCATGACTCAGGTACAAATGCCCGTATTCATCACACAAACATCTGCCCCTTCAAGGATTCGAACCCAGGACCATCGGTGCGAAAGGCAGGATCGCTACCTTTCACAGGAATTTCAAACAATATTGACTGTAAACAAATAAGTGCACTGATTTATTTGACAGACAAATAATATCAATGGAATGTCAAAATAAAAAAAAATCCAGACCAGGACAAGCAATGCATTACAATAGCTTCGAAATTTCGCATTTTTTAAAAATTGAATTATTTCTTGATTATAATGTTTAGTGATAATAGATTCTTTAGTGTATCGTCAGGCATACGTATATTATGTGTACTTTATAATAATTGTTTTATGCACTACGAATTAACTTTAATAAATTTTAATGGTTTCATTTTATAGGTACTAATAATTTGTTGTTTAAATAATGCAGGTGACTCAGGAAGGATATCAAGTCAAAAATCCAAAATAGATGCAGCATTCACAACCGCTGTGGAACATGCAAAGAGAGCTTGCGAGATATTGAAAAGTAAGTTTACAAGATTAAATAAGTCAAGTAAGGGATTCGAACCGGGCGATTACTCTGACAGCTGAGTTACCTAGATGCTGGTAGACGCATTACAAGCACTTTTTTACTTTGACTATGAACTAGTAACATTCCATCAATCTTGAAGGTTAATTACCTTCAACATCGAAATGCGCTCCACAAACAAAAAGAGATGGTTCGAATCCCACCTGAGAGCTCGAAATTGTGGTTGTTTTTTATGATTTTTTGAATTTTGATCACCCTCTAATAAAGTGCCCTTATAAATGTTACACAATCGCCGCAATCATAGGTAGCCGCAGCTCTTTACGCTTACGCTAATGTAATGCACTGTTATTAACTTGTATTTATTTTATAGCATTCACAATGCCATATCTCCATAAGAGCACTCGCCCGGATAGCTAAAGGTCGTGGGTTTGAATTTTACCCGAGGGCTCGGAAACGCGGTTGTTTATTACAGTCGTATTTTGAATCTTATTTTCTTATACTGCGTTTATGCAAAATTATAATTTACTGTCATCAAAAATAAATTAGGACACGTCATAAAGGTTGAAAATTTGATGATGAAGCTATATGGGCGTGTTCTTATAATATATAATAGTTTATTGGTCATGTTATTTTATTTATTCTACTCCCAGTACCTTTCTAAAAGGCAATCCGGTAGATATCCAAAACACTTTTTTCTACAATATAAATAAGCCATATTTTTTTATCATTTTATGAATCATTCGTCATTATTTGAATGAACAAAACAAACACATGTACCAAGCTTCTGTTTCGTTTCTAATTCGGTGATATTGTCGATCTAATTACACAGGTCAACAAAAATTTTACCCAGAGACATGAGTATACTTTTCCGAAGGATTTTGGTGTGCTGAACCCAAATCCGGTAGCAGAATTGCTCTATCACGTCAGGTTTTTGAGATATTCTAACCTAAAAGTGCAAAAAATGCCGCTTTCGCCCATTTTTTGAGGTTATGTGATCCTTCAGTTTTAGTATACCTAAAAAACTACAGGGGTCTTCTTAAAGTACAAGTCTTGAACTTTTAAATGGCGTTGAGTTTGTTTACAAATTCTTCTTTTTTTTTGCTGAGATATCGTATTTTGAAGTTCATTTTTCTCAATTTTGCTTCATGCTACCTATACTGTCATCAGTTTAGTTTAGATCAGATTCAGATCTCATAAACCTGACGTGATAGAGCAATTCTGCGACCGGATTTGGATTCAGCACACCAAAATCCTTCGGGAAAATATACTCGGGTGTCTGGGTAAGAAACTTTGTCAAATTTTGTTGGCTTGTGTTATTTGTAAAATATTCTAAACATACTTTACAAAAGACTAAAATAGGTTCAAATAATAAAAATATTTATCTTCCAGGGGCACAAATAAATGAAGTAGAGGAGACAGATATAGCGTCGTCTCTCTTACCGCCGCACTACGTGAAGTTGAAAGTGAATAAGCCAGTAGGGTCCGTGTGTTCGCGACGAGCGGACGTAGAAGAGGGTTCGCTTACCCAATGTGATTGCAACCCTGACGTTGAGGACCCCTGCGGCCCGTATTCTAATTGTCTCAACCGGTAAGTTAAATATCGACTTTTTGGTAGTTTTTGTTAGTAGGTGCAGTAGTAGTCGACAAAATAACACGTTTTGTTTTGTTCTCGTCACATTAGTGAAGCAAATTAGTGAAGAGCAAGCTTCACACCTTAGCTCACAGCCGTAAAGTTGCCTGTCTGTTGGTCTTCTACAGACTTTGTACTTTGGAGTGTCTGCTCGGGAGTTGCATTTGCTCAAACCGCCATCTCCCTACTTCTATCGGATATCCAGACGCATTGCTACATCAAGCAAACAAGAAATTGCTATTCTTACCTGTCGCAACAAGCGCTTCTCAACACCTTTCATAATGCGCACAGCAAAGTAGTATAACGCTCTCCCTGCGTCTGTATTTCCATTTACTTATAACCCGTCCGTTTTCAAATCCAGGGTGAATAGGCACCCAGGGGGCCAGCGGCTGTCGGGGCGGGAGACCGGCAGTCGCATTGCACTTGGCCCTCAGGCGTGCGGGGTGTTCAGGGCGTCACGGTTCACCCCGTTGCTCCGTCCCTCACGGAGCATAGGCGAGGTCCGCCCACGAGCACGGACCCACACTGGTCCGGGTCGCGGCCGAGTCCGGCAAGGGACCACGCGACTCGCACCACTGTGTATTGGGACGCCGTAGTTTTTAGTGGGTAGGCCTCCAAGCCTTAACCGGGCACTCGGCCGGGTAGGGGCATGGAGGAGAGTCCCACATATCAACCGTGTTCTTCAGAAAATGCCATTTTCTACGAAAACAAAAAAAAGGGTGTATAGGCACCCTCGTTCCATCGTAGATTCTGTCTTGGCTCTCGGTCTTAATTGGGATCAAGAGCCATTCAAAAAATAAAAAGAAAGATGCAAGAATCACAGGATCCATCCAGACCGAATGGTGGATCGCAGGTAACTTCAGCGTGTTGTGCGATTTACTCGTGGAACGATATTGGATCCTACCCTTTGTTCAGGATGTAAATATAACTGGGTACGCTACCTCATTCCATGCATCTTAGCCGGGGCGGGTCTTTCCTCCTCTTTCGTGTTTCTCTAAGATCTGGGCTTCCATTTCCCAGAGACAGTCCTGCCAAAGCGCAGCCTGCCGTGGCGTGGATACCGTATCCCCGTGTTATTCGCATAGCAATCGCTCTGCGCTTGTCTCAACTTTTACCGTTTCTGGTGTTCAACTTTCGCCCATACTAGCGCCCCGTAGAGAGCCATGCTCCTAATCCTAATGTATTTTTACCCCTGTTTGGTATCTATCTAGATAGATACTGTATTTATTTGATACTACAGACATAGAAGGAAAAATATCAGAATTTCCAATTCTTACAACCTATTACAATAAAATATGTATGTGTGCTGCAGCTCAACAGTACTTTGCTCTGGAGACCCGGAACAAATCGCTGATTTTCAGCCACAACCACATAGGAGGGTCGTCCGGTGACATTATTTAGTTATCTTATTGATTGCATTATTAGATTAAATAAAAAAGGCCATAAACTTAATAAAGTTATTTCAACTCTAATCATACATATCAATAAATTATATTTATATATTATGCGTTATCGCTATCTTCAATATTCATATAAATTGATCAATTAAAAAAATAATTACAATAAAATAAATATATATCATTAGAAAAATTATTTTACAACACCTTTGCTCGTAAAGCTGATGTAATTCCACCGGTTTTAAATATGTAAAGCGGGTCATAACAAACGCGTGTGTTATCAAAGCAAATAGTTAAGTTATAGTCCATACAAATTCCATAACAGCATTATTTGCCATTTCGCTCGCTGTTGCTATTCAAATTTCGAACTAATCCCCGCTCGTTAAAATCGCGGGAAAGCAACAGTGTACATTCACAGATTGAGTTTATTTGATAATAATAACATAATTAAAAATTTGGACGACCGTTTGGTGCAACGTTAGCGATCCTGCCTTTCGCACCGACGGTCCTGGGTTCGAATCCCGGAAGGGGCAGATGTTTGTATGATGAATACGAGCATTTGTATCTAAGTCATGGGTGTTTACATATATTTCTATGAATATTACATATGTATGTATCATATAATTGTATGTCTATCCTTTAGCCTAGTATTCATAACACAAGCCCTTCTGTGCTACTTTGGGCTAGGCTAATTGGTGTGAATGTAAGAAATATTTATTTATTTTGTAAATAAAAAAAAAAAAAAAAAAAAAAGAAAAAAAAAAACTAAGTATCATTTTAATAATTGTAATTTCATTAAATGTTGCAATAATTAAAAATATAAAATGTTTTTTTTCTGTTTCCTCGCAAATGTGTTATAAAACGTCGTACGATATACGTGCGTATTGGTTATAACCATCATAACGCACTAATATCGTAATGTACTATAACGTTATATATTTAACATAAATAAACAATTTATATTTTGTGTGTTCACAGTAAAACCGTAGGAATATTTATATTAATAGATTAAGTTATTATTTACTGAGAGCCAGTCAATACAAACCAAGCCCAAAGTATTGGTTTGGAAATAAAGGATTTTCCTTATACATTCCGATTTCAATGTTTCATTAAATTACTTACGCAGAATGCTCCTAACTGAATGCGGACCGTCGTGTCGAGCCGGCGATCGTTGCAATAATCGCGCATTCGAGAAACGTCTTTATCCGCGGATGGCGCCTTATAGAACGCCTCACCGTGGCTGGGGGTTACGAGCTTTACAGGACATAAAAGCTGGTAAGACAAAAACACTATTAAGAATATTTATTAACAGTAGAGACTACTAAATTTGACCGAAATATTGAGAACAAGCTGGAACATCCGAAAATAAGGTTTTTTCCTTGCTCATAGTATGTAGGATATATAAGACAAGTTCAAAATCAAATTGTTTATTTTAGACAAATAGCCATTGTTGTTAACTAAATAATTGATAAATGTTTATAACCACATAGACCTTAACCTATGGTTCAGTTGTATGGTGGCCCAGAACACAGCTGACCACAGCAAAAACGAAACTCCAAAGCCTAGCCTAGCAAGCATTGCAGCAACTGGATGCATTAGAACCACTCCATCAACCGCCCTTGAATACCTGCTCAATATAAGACCCCTACACCTTGCCATTCAAGAAGAGGCACAGGCAGCCGCACTTAGATAAAGAGCAAACGGACTATGGAAACAAAACATAGTAACACCACACTCAACTGTCCTAAAAGAAATGCTAAAGGAAAACCCATTTCTTGAGGCACCTACGGACAATATACAGTGTCATCACATCTTCGATCGAAGATACAATATCCAACTTACAGCAGAAAAAGAAGATAACTCTGGCATCGATGAAGTTAGGATATACACAGACAGCTCTAAAACCACACAGGGCACTGGAGCCGGTGTCTTCTCGAATAACCTAAACATTAAAATTTCAGCCACCTTAGATAAACTTAACACTATATTCCAAGCAGAATGTATAGGCATCACCAAAGCAGCACAGGCGGTTGCAGCCAGAGATGTCAGAGATCATAACATCAAAATCGTCTCCGACAGTGCATCCGTACTTCAAGCTCTACAAAGCAACATCATAACCTCCGCCCTAGTACTCGAATGTCATAACACACGTCCATTGCAAACAAACAGTGTAACTGTGCAATGGACGGCCGGCGAATTAGCCAAAAGGGGTTCAAATATGACAGTGTATGGACCGGAACCAATACTGCCTATACCTCCAGTTCAAATCAGAACATGGCTACGTAAAAAACAGAAGAAAATCACCAAGAAGAATGGAACCATAGTGTAGGCTGCAGACAAACAAAGAATGCCATTCCGGTGGCTTCGAAAAAGCTTGCCCTCACTCGACTAAACAGGGACACAATCCGTTAAGTACTAGGTACTATAACCGGACACTGTCCTCTGAACAAACATCTATTTACTATAGGTTCAACAGACAGCCCTCCGTGCAGAGGCTGCATGGAGGCGGAAGAAACGCCACATCACGTACTCCTGGAGTACAGGAGCGTGGCAGATCAACGGGCACAATTTCTTCAGTCTCCAAATTCGCTACCGGATGTAGTAACCTGAAAAGGCTACTAGCCTTCTGGGATGGACTGGAATGGCTGGAGTAAAACAAGTTAAACCCAATCACGTACAATGGCCCAATCGAGAGGCTAAGAGCGGAAAATGCCCCGTAAAACTAACTAACTAACTATAACCACATAGACATCCCGTAGGTCATAGCGTTTTCTGAATTATAATCTGTTATTGCGATCTCTAACACGCCTGCCAAGCGGGGAGGTTATAGGAAAACGGCCCCCTAAATATTAAAAATTATTCGTCAGCATGTCTTCTTTTATTCCACAGAGCAATTTTTTGCATGTCTAATCGATACAAACGCGCGTTATTATCACGTCTGTACCGATTCAAGGGCGAGACTGAATTTAAGCCGGTATTCAAAGGTAGAGTTTTGAACACCGACATAAATTCATAGTCAAGCTACATTTGACTCGCCTAAGTATCGTGATCATATCGATACAAGCACGCATAGATGGCGCGTTCAAAAAACGTGGTGTGCACCAGCTCTAAAAGCAATTTATTATTTTGCGCCAATTTTATAGTTAAAAAAAATGACGTTGTATGTTTTAATGAAGTATTTCTTCTTAAAGGTCAGTTCGTGATAGAATACGTAGGCGAGTTAATCGATGAGGAAGAGTTCAGAAGGCGGATGAACAGGAAACATGAAATACGCGACGAAAACTTCTACTTTTTAACGCTAGACAAAGAGAGAATGATCGACGCAGGGCCTAAAGGGAACCTGGCTAGGTGAGTTCTAGTAGAAAATAGTAAGTGAAAGGTCTTCGCTGAGGAGCGCGATGGTGCTTTAGTTATGGCAGATGTTAAGTAATTTTCTCATGGGTCAGTAAACGGATCGGTGACCAAAGAATGTTTCAAACCAAAAGTATATTTATTGCAAATACAGATGGTAAGAGATTAAACAAAGGTAGCATATTAGTTGATCCATATTGTGTCTTTTCGACATACAACATTGGTTTAAACAGGAAACATAAAATAATAGTGATGGTAGTACAATGCCAAATCTAACTCGAACCCAGGATCTTCGGTGCGAAAGGCAGGATGGCTACTGTTGCGCCAAACAGGCTTCATAGTAATAAATATCTTTATTTTAAGCAACCACTCATGCATTATTGAATAAAGATTAAAGTGAGATTAAAAAATAGTAATAAATATCTTTACACCAATAAAATAAAATTAATGGATGATGATACAAAATATTTACTTGTCTCTTTAATTTCGTTTATGTAATTAAATTTAAATATATTTTCACAGGTTTATGAATCATTGCTGTGAACCTAATTGTGAAACCCAAAAGTGGACAGTTTTGGGCGATGTCAGAGTGGGACTTTTCGCCATAAATGACATTCCAGCTGTAAGTACTAAAATTTTAAAATTGAAAAAACATTTTTGAGTGTCAAACAACCCATAATGCATTAAGCATAAGCCTTTAAGAATTTGTCATTAAATAAAAATGTGTCCATAATTTTTGAAGGGTGTGACAATTCTTTTTATTTTTGTATTTTATGACAAGAAACTGTTTAGACTTGCAATAATCCGTGTGTTTGGCAGAAAAAAGCGCTTGCGAGCGCTTGTCAGCGCTGAAAAACAAACTATACAGTTTTCGGCCAGGACACGTTTGCTAACTTCAGTTGCGCTGACACAATCCGCCATTTTGCTTATCGATAATAAGCAAAATGGCGGATTAGCGATTAGCGATCGCCTTTTTTGTTACAAGCGCTCTCAAGCGATTTTTCTGCCAAACACGGAATTCTTTTCATCTAATAATTCTTATTCACCTCTCTTATAAAGAACAACTGCAAATAACGATAAATAGCTTTCAACCACAAGCCAAATCTGTATTTATCGTTTTTTGGCATTCAGAAAAGAAGAATATTAAATGGTGTTTTTTTCATTAAACTATTGGTTGTACCCATATCCAAATTCGTTGGTTTTATGTTGAAACTCACTTGTTAATCAAATTATTATTAGGTCTTTGTATATCTACTTCTTTCTTTTTTTTTGTAATATTCATTGTTTATTTAATTAAATATTTTTAATCTCATAAGCATAACATTATTGCATACCTTGTAAAAGGTGGAAATGTAGTGAGACATTTTAAACCATACAACAATCAACCTACATTTTAAAATAAAAAATTTGATTTGCGAGCCCTTGTATTTTTGCCATTTTTTTCCAATAGTGTATTAGTTAGTTTAGCTTCATATGAAACATTTCCATGATGTATTGATAAAATCATCTATTACGAGGCAGATAGTAGATGATACTAATTATATATGGTACAAAAATCAGTTAAAAAACTGTTTCCTAAAAAGATTTTGTAATTAATTATTTTTTCACATCCCTACTTTGTTAGAGCTGATAAATTTATTTTCAAATTCAAAATATTTATTGTATAAAATATGGTACACATTGGGATGCTATTTATATGTGATAAGAGGGAACACATATTTTATAGTCAGACAGCATGCAATACTTAAGTCATTTCTATATACACTTATCATTTTAAATTAATTTAAAATATAATATATAATAATAATCAATCAATAATCTCACGTCCTTATCGTTTTGTCAGTTAAAAGACGTCTTGAATATTGAAATTTAGTGTTGCCATGGGTTAAAATAAATATGTTACCTTCGGTGGAACTGTTTTTTTTTGTAAAATAACAGGATTTTTCTTTTTTCACAGAATAGTGAACTTACTTTCAATTACAATTTGGAATGCGCCGGGATTGAGAAGAAACGGTGCTTGTGCGGCGCCAAGCGATGTTCCGGCTACATGGGCGCCAAACCAAAACAGGTAAGAAAGAAACATAAAAACTATGTAAACGGAAAACTTATTGAGTTTTTTTGTATTTTAGCATTAAATAATACAAAATAAATAAATATTACCATAAACTAAATACTATGTGAAATTGCTTCCTCAATAATTATAAAGGGAATTATCGACTTTAGCCGTCCAATAAAAATTTACGAATATCTCCAAAGGTGTCTATACAGGTTTCCGTTACGTACATAGATCATCAGTATTGTCTATGGCCTTTATTTGAAATCAACACGGTATTAGTATGGAGTCTGAAGTGATTTTTACTCAAATTAAGTTTTAGGGAAATCTACCCACAATAAAATTATCTTCATTTTTCACTTAAATCAAGCTCGTAGCCTTCGTTTCTGGTAATTGTATGTAGCAACGAATCGGTTAACAAGAAGGTTTATTGTTCATTTATTTATTGTTCATAACTTTAATAGTGATTTTCATAGAAAAAAGAAAAGTTAACAAAGTATTAATGAAATGGTAAATGTTTTATGTTATAACAAACTATTTGAGATATTTTCGTAAAACTTGTCAAATACCCTATTCCAGGATGAGCAGCCAAAGAAGCCGAAACGCACTTACAAAAAACGTAAACCAGCTGAAGATTCGCCATCAGCAAGCAAAAATAAGCCTAAAAGACCAGTAGGTAGACCAGCCAAGCCTAAAGAGCTAACGGAGATAGAAAAAGACTTATTAATAATAAAAACTGCTACCAATGGTTTATCGAGTGACTCCGAATGCAGCTTGAGGTTAAGTAGCATAGAAACTGATAAAAATACTAAAGCTTTAAAAAGAAAACGAGTAAATTTCTCAACAGAAGAAGGCCATAGTTCTCCCACTACGAAAAAACCAAAACTGGATGAGGAAAAATCAATAGAGGTGGGTGACTGATTTATACGTAAATTAGATTGTATTACATTCGATTTAAGGTCTCAATTGATTTGTTGACGAATAAAATTCGGGGGAATATTGTACATATTTATATAGTAGTATTAGTGTTTGATAAACTGTAGACGATGAAAATTGTATATTGAATATCTGAGATCCCATACAATTTTTTTAAATTAAAATAAGAAAACGCTAAGTAATAAATATCAGAATTGATGTAAGAATCTCAAAAATTTTAATTTTATCAATTGGTTTTGAAGTTTATCTTTAAACCATAAGCTTTACTTTTTAAATAGTCAAGCTTTCATAATTTACTTTTTAATTACAATTTAAAATGACTGTTTATTGTACGGGATCTCCTGCTAAACTTAATAATTTTAACCAGTAACTATAGAGTATATTGTGTTCAATAGTTATATAGAGAGTAGACATTGCTTAATGTCAAATTGACATAATGATACTGCCGATAGGAGCATGCAATATAGGGCTCGTTCACATTGAGAGTTTGTACGTATTTTTTTTTCTATAAGGATATTTGATTCAGTTAAAAGTTGTATTCAACCTAATCAAATGTAGTTTATTGTATAAATGTATAGTTAATTGATACAAAAACTTATAAGTTTACGATTTGGTAGGGGCAGGCTTGTAGGAGCCATGCCTTCTTGGTTTCCCTAGTAATTACCGACACCTGAATGTAACTTTTCAAATATGGAAAACGTTATTACCGCGTTTTACTTAAAATTATAAATTTAGAATTATTTTTTTCTTTTACATACTATTTGGGGTTAATTCTATAAGAATTTATATAGTTCTTTAAGTTAGCAAAAAGTTTGTTGTTTTGTCACTTTGTGACATCACCAGGCATGTGACCGTTTCCATAGCTTTTAGAGATTTAGCTCTTATATTTTGTTTCATTAATGTCGTAAATTTAGTCATCTAATTGTATCGTAAGTCCGATAAATCTCCAGAAAATATTATAGTGGTTACAAAGGTTTAATAGGATACAAATACCCTCCTGCCGCAAGCTATTAAATTGGAGATGGTTATAAAAAGATTTTGTTTATTAATTTTATGTAATTATTGTACATGTTCTATTTTACTTATAATCAACTGAAAGTGAAAATCATTCAAAAATGAAAAATATCCGCCTGTAATTCAGATATTTTCTATACTTATTTTTGACCCTTAGTCGTCATGAGGTCATCAACAATTAAAATTAAGATCTGGATTACTGAGTAATTTACTATTTTAATAACTTAATTAAAGTTCTAATGTGAACAAGCCCTAAATCTAAGGTAATCGCACCACAACACATTTTGTGATCGGAATTGAGATGCCAAATTTTTTTCTTGTATATTATACTTCTTTGACATCTATCAAAGTTTTTAATTAATCGCCTATTATTTCATACCAGTGATATCTTTTATGGTTAATGATGTGATGAACTTTGTATTGACTTCTAGAATATATTAATACGACTCTGCAATTGGTATCATCATCTAGACTATTTCAACGATAAACACAAAATACTCGTGATATTGTAATGTCGTCAAATGATCTGTTAGAAATTGCAAAGTCTTATTGAATTGTATGAATATGTATCTCTTTTTTCTGACTTTATAGACGTTGAGTCGTTCATGTTAATTTAGGATATCCGCCAGATCATGTTATGTTTAAAAAAGTAAATATTTTGCTTTCATTGAAATAAAGTGTTAAGCATAAATATGGTATTTTATTTTAGTTTTTGTTTTTGCGCGACCTAAATTTTTCAGTAAAAAGGTAATATACAAAGTTCAATGGATTCAATGGAATACGTCTTACAAAAAACTACGTAATCAAAATACGATGCGCTTGTAAGTGGAGAATGGAACGTTTTGGAGATAATGCGCTAATACTTACCGGCAGTTGACCGCGTGTATTTGCTGAGGAAGGACGTCTGTCAATGTCCAGCGATGAAAATCGATATCTACAATTAAGAAAGAATAGAAAATTCTATGTAAATAGAAAGGTTTTTTAAGTATTTCATAATACTTGGAAAACTTTTCCAGTCGAAATCTTTAGTTATTTTCTAGCTGAAGTTATTGTTTCGGGAATGTGAAACTTGTGTAAAGTACAGTTAAGATTAGTTTGAACAATATTTTTTTTTGGTCTTTAAATGTAATTAAAAAATATGTTGACTCATAACGTCCATCCTCTTTAAATTCATGATGTGAATTTTGAGATCTATCGACAGTGTTTGATATTGGCCGGACGGTTACAAAAGTCTGAGTGATTATAACGGACCTAAAAAAAATAAGTATAGTACATAACCTACACAGACATGCAGGGCCGGATTTGGAGGTCTGTAGAAAGAAGCCCCTAAAAATTTTCCAATGAATTTTTAAAATTAAAATAGTTTTTTGCGAATATGAGTTATACAGTTGTTATCAGAATGTTCGAAGCTAATTAAATTTCTACCATCTTAACATAATAAAAAAATCTATTTGGAAAAAGCCGTGATAGTTGCTACATTGTCGTCATTTGATTTTTTTCAACCTCTATTGTAGGGTGCTTTCTCTTGAGGAGGCCCCAGGGCAGTAGCCCCGCCTGCCCTGCAAATATGTCAAAATATTCTGTTTTCAGCTCATTCTAACAAACTAAAATTTTGAGAAAATGTGACAAGTTAACTTACTGTAAATATGAGTTATGGCTAATAATAGGAAAAATGAGGTTCAAAACAATATGAACATTGTTGTATATGAAAAAACGGATATTTTTTTATTTTAGTGCGCAACATAATAACGCTAAACAAATCAAGTAAAGCACAAAAACAACAGTATACAGCAGTCTTAATAGCGCATTGTTTATGAGATGGGAAAGCTTGTATCTTCTGCGTACTAAAACTTCCGAACACCACCAAATCTGGAAGAAAAATTAACAATCAGATTTTAATTTCAACTAGTTAACCACGCATGTCATATGATTTACTTCCGTCGAAACTGCTACTAATGATTTTTTTTACAAACGAAGGTACATACCTATGTCTAAAAAGTTAGTAGAATAAAATGCATTTTTTTTTCTAAAATCTTTTACTAATATGATTCTTACTATAGGACTTATGTCTCCCTCAAGTGTATAATATTTCATTAGATTGTTTAGTGTATTTGGACCAGAATGAATCTGGATACGGCAAAAGCTCTCAAGTATCTCGTACTGAGGGAATGCTATTCTAAGTTATAGAGCAAAATCGTAGAACATATTAGAATAGACGTTCTCGTGTTCTTATTAGGAGCTAGAGGAAACGGAAAAAAGGAGGATTAGGAGTTGGTAGGAGCTAACGACAAAACGGGTGATTACGTACGTCTTAAGGAAAATATTAACGTGTTTTGCTTTCGTCTATGGTTTATTGTCATTACGAAGTAATTCGTTACTTATCTCCAGACTCGTTAGAGTAGTAATACGCTGGTTAAAGCTAGTTGCGTTTAACTTAACACAAACTAACACGGGTAGAGGGGGGGTTATGTGAGGCATGAACCCACTAAAACTACCGGGGTATTCCTCTGTCGTTTTGCAGAAATATGGTATGCTACCTCGGCCCACATAATACTAACATATTATATATTTTGTTGATCATTTAGTATTTTTTGTAAGCAATGTGCTAATTATTCAATGTTGAACATATTTCCATATTAATACTAGGTACGTACTATGAAGTATATTGTTAGTATTGCAGTGGGTCCGCAGCTTCGTTTCTAAAAAAATAACCGTGGATATTGTTGCCTAGTCTGCCGCGCGTTCGCAGCGACCCTAAAAAAATCTGGTATAATCCCCGGCATTTAAGTTGAACATGATTTTGAAATCACGTGACATGCGCAGTAGCAAGTTTAGGTACATTATTCACTACTGCGCATGTAACGTGATTTCAAAATCATGTTCAACTTAAATGCCGGGAACTATACTCATTTTGAAACCGTAACAGTTCATGTTCCTGTTACCAAAGGTCATAGGGTGTACGTGGTTCGCGATCCTAAAGCGAGCGTAACAGAGAATAGAGGATTGTCGATTTTCGATGCGAATCAAAAGGCATTGTTCAGGTACAACTCGATGACTAAATATGCTCGGTGGACATGCTGCTAGTAAATGATATTACGCATACATAAGAAACTCGTTATAATATATCTGTCCAGTCACAATTACAGCTAAGGTGAACCTAACTTTAACCCATTAGCGCCGAGGTGATCAATATTTTTAGAATTTTTAGATTCTGAAAGAGCATTAAATTTCGCGTAGGAATGGAGATATTGCATTTTTTTTTTGGTCCGATAAAAATAAATAAACACGTTAAAAAGTTAGTAAAAATATTGATCACCTCGGCGTCAATGGGTTTAATGGGACAGCTAACATTCACCAATTTCATAAGTCTACAGACAGTACCGGTCCTAAAGCCGTTGTTTACTCTTGATTAAGTTCTTTACCACCAGAAAAAGAACCAAATACGAGGCGATTGTAGTTTGTATTGCGTTTAAGTTAATTTCGGCGTCCCCAAATCATGGCGCCCTAGATACGCCACTGTCTATAGATAACGAAAAAACAACTCGTGTGACAATGGGACCACACAATCCATATACTAATGTATGTCAGTTTCCTTACAAAGGAAATTCGCGAAGTGTAAAAATGGAATAAAATTCACTTCGTGGAAGTGTGAAAGCAATAGAATAGAAGCAGGCATCGCTGTTTTGGCAGTCTATAAAATCGTTATGTATATTTTTATTCTCCTACAGATAACACAAAAATACTTCATTCTATCGTGGTCCACAATAAAAGAGTATATTACGAATATCAATGAAGACAAAAGGTTTTATATTTATAAACTATCTTGAGTGATTTACTGTGACCTTTTCAACAGAAAAAACCTATTTATTTTAATACGGTGCGTTATCAATTTTCGAAGGGGATAGGATGGGTACACAGAGCTCAGAACTCGGAAGGAGCGTTAGCGTTCCTCATTCTTTACTAGGAGAACGAACAATTTTCACTTTACTTAGCGCTAACCACATTTTCTAAAAATATGCGAGAGCAAATTTAGAAATGAAATAATATTTAATTATTGTAATTTTTTTCACGCCAGTTAACCGATTCATTGCCACCCTCATTTTCATAACTTTTTTGCGCAGACCCTAACAATAATCGAATGACGCGCTATCGCGTCATTGGCCTAACTGAAAGTTGACGCGCTTTCGCGTCTAGGGCCCCTGACAATGTTTTGTTCATTTTCTTGTTAACTGTGTCCATACGAGGAAATTCCTAAGTGGTTCTGTGTTTACAAAAAATTTCAAATGACGCGTTTGTGCGTCATTTGCCTCCTTAAAGGTTTCTTCTTGACGCAACAGTTGCGTCATTGGCCACGAATGGGTTAACCCAGTCCAGCCAAGTAGGTAGGCACTGTAAGACTTGTGTTATGGATACAAGGGTAACTGGAAGGACACATACAATTCAAAGATCTACACTCATATTATAAACAGGAAAGATTTGTATTTTTGTATGTTTGCAATGAATAAACTCAAAAACTACTAAGCCGATTCCAAAAATTCTTTCACCATTTAAAAGCTACATTCACGCTGAGTAACATAGGCTATATTTAATGCTAGAAAATTTTTAAAGAATTTTGTCCACCCGTGCGAAGCCGGGACGGGCCGCTAGTATGAAATATTTATAGAAATCGAGATCCTATTTAAAAAAATAGATATCGGTCTGTGAATGATAAACATAACTATACTATTCATAATTATGGAATTGTGTTAACCCGTTTATGTTTAAATTAATAAATATAAAATCAATATTAATCACACACAACTGCTTGTTCCGGGATTTGAACCCAACACCGTCGGTGCGAAAGACAGGATCGCTACCGTTGTGCGAAATTGTAAATTGAGCGATTTCACTAACTTCATTATTAGAGATGCCGAGTTTTCGTCGTAATTCTTTATGTTAACACTAGTTTTACATTTTCACTTTAATGGATTTTGACTCTACTAAGGGACTTGTGACCTGCTCTGTATTTGGAACTTTGTGACCTGACCTATTATTAGTATTTGTAAAGAAAAAGATAACGTACGATTCCCACTATTGCAAAAAATAAAGTGCCACTTTTGAAATTAAATCGATGCGCAATCTTGCCGTCAACCTTCACGTCGAGAAACTTATCCAACATATATTCTGTAAAACTATGTTGTTTCATCATTTTCTCTGAAATATAAGTGATTTATATTGTATTCTTTAAATGCTAATAAAAGCTGCGATAGACATGTTGGCAAACATATGACATGAACAGAACGGTTTTCAAAATTGGCAAGTCGTGTTATATGACTTTTTAATTGTCAACATTTATTTTTCTAAATAAACCTGAGTTGCCATATATTATTTCAGTTGATTTATGATAATATAAGGTCGATGCAGTCGCTTAGCATAAAGCTTCGCTAGTGCCACCATATATTGGAGCGGAGCGTAATACAAGAGAAAAAACAAAAAAATAAAATTCAATAATGTTTAGTAAATTTTAAAATTCCATAAGAATGAAAACTCAAAAAGCACGCGCTTTTTGTTTCAATGGAAAAACCTATAGAGCCAATGTTTTTTTATCATAACGTTTTATTTTTGTGAATTTCAAAATTCGGGTCCGTTTCAATCTGGTTGTAAATGTGTTGATTGAATTCCACACAAAAATTATTAAAATCGGTTAAGAACTAGGAAAATTATGTTATGGCGTAACAGACATTGCGTCATTGAAGCTGATCCATGGGAGCTCCGCTCCAATTATTAGAAACATATTATTAACAAAATTTTTATATTTTTTAATATTTTGGTTTATATTTTGAGAGCACAAATAATATAATCTTGTGTGTGATTGAGATTTATAGGGAATGTGCATCATAATTGTTTGTTAAAACTGATGTGTTTTGGCGAATAGATAAATTGAATTCCTTAACAGTTATCCACTATCTTCACGCGAATGCAAAATGTAAGGTTCTGGTGGTTATCTAGTTTAGAATTCAAAGAAACGGAGGAACTGCTACAACCCCTCAAATAGACACACAGGCATGAGCACACACATACACGCACACACAGAACACACACACACTCATACACTCACGACACACCCACACACACACACACACACACATACACGCAACGCACACATTTTAGTCTAACTGGTCTAACTCTTAAAACAAAATACGTTTCCTTTTTATTAAGTATGTTTATTTTGTACATAGGTTAAGGAAGAAGGGAACTGATTTCCGAAATACAGGTTTTAAACCTAGTTCGGAGTCAGCGACTTCATTGTGCTTGTAATACTTTTTCTATAAGTAAAGATTATTATTAATTACAATTACTATTGTTAGCTTAACAGTAACCATTTTGAAAACAATTTAGCCCATACAGTTAAAATCTTTCTTTCGAATACAAGAGTATGTTCCTCTCATTAATGAGACAACATTGGCCGACTACAAAATTTCGACAAGTGTTCGGTAGCTCAATTGGGGGAGCATTGGTCCGGACATCCAAAGTTGTGGATTCGATTCCAGCTTGATAATCTACTTGTGAGCCGATTCGATTTTTTCTATTATTATTCTATTAAAATAATTTACACACACATAAAGAATCATTAATATTATAATTAAACTTTCATGTTCCACCACGTGATTGGAAATACACGGAATTGGCTGAAACTAGAGTAACGTAATCTTCTTGTTTACAGTTTATTTGTTTTAAGTCTTAGTATGTGTACGATTTGCAAACTAAAAGATTGTTTATTAGCAGGTGAGGTTATAAGCGTTTTGGCGGGATTTTTATTCATTTACACTTGAATGTGAATGTGATTTTTATAGAAAATGGAGAAATTAACAAATAATTAAGCAAATGGCAAATCTATTATACTATACTATATAATTTGATATATTTTCGTAAAACCAGTCAAATATCCTACCGGTTAAAACTTATGATATATTTTGGCCACATGTTTTAAACTAAATTGACTTTAAACTTCGCGTGTGTAGGCGATATGACGTTTATACATGGCAGTACTTATATTATATACCCAGTGAAAAATATTCAAATAGGTAAGTAGGTCCTGTAAGGTTGCTTTCACGAGTATGACCAAACGTGGCCTAAAAAATATGGAAACCGCTTTTTTCGTAGCGTGATCAGATCATTCCATCATTTCAAATTGAAAGTATAAAAAGTTATTCTTATAATAAGTTCAATTGTTGTAGTACATGTTACCCAATGTTACCTACACAATAGAGAGCTATACCTAGATGTCTGATTAACATGTTGACACTTGTTTCTTGAGCATCAAATCATAAATAAATGTGGCCTTAAAAACATTTATTAAATCGTTATTGTTCGTTTTGAGGGAACAGCTCAATTCCACTTCCACACAATGAACGTTTTCCATTTAGACAAAATTGTCGACACTGTGTTGCACTGTGTCGACCATACTATAGCAAAAACCTATTGGCACACACACACACAAAAAGTTGACACAGTGCAACACAGTGTCGACTTTTTTCTAAATGGAAAACGCTCAATTTTACAAAAGACGGAATAACTTGCAAACCATCCTTGCAATTAATACATTTACAAATATAGTTCGCACTCTTTGGAAAGCATTCAAATATCTTATAAGCCACGATGCTTATCCTGAAAATTAAATCGTTCCTCTCTAATATTACGTTGTACACCAGATGTAGTTTATGACGCACTTTCAATGTAATTGCTGTACATAGAGATTTATGGACGGAATCTAAAAGCTGATGTTGGGGCATGAATTTAGTCATAAGTCAAAGTAAGTCTCTCTGTTTTGCAACTGTAAGACAACTTAGTGAACTTAATAATTTAAATATAAGAGTTATTCAATCCGTTTTTATCGATTGTAATGTCTTATAGACTATTGCTGTGAGGATCAGTGGCTAATACCTATAACATATTTATCTTCCAAAAAAGAACAGTGGGCATTGGTTTATATCTGGAGATTCTCCTCGACAATTTTTAAGGAACTTTATATGCTTACTATGTTTTTCCATAAAATATATGAAAATATTTTTGATGTAAAAATATAACACTTACTAAAAAGAGTGATAACCATTTGATCAACACAAGGAACAATATAACAACGAGTTTTATAATAAACAATTGCCTTTAGAGAAGTTTAAAATAGTTGTTAGCAAAGGTTATTACAGAATTAATAATAATTCAAAGGAGCGTGAAGTTAACGACATTTACTTAAATAACCATACTAATAATAATAATTATTTTTTAAAGTAAATTTTTCTAATTATTTTTTTATTATGGAAAAAGAAGGATCCGCAATTAAAAAAAAATGTAACGCGTTAAAAACAGCACCTATCGAGTTTTTTGGGGTTTCTCGGAATAAGTTCTCCCTACATACTTAGGACTTACGAAGACACGATATAGTTGTTGACTTTAAATGAATTACTTGTAAATGCTCCTATTGAATAAAAATAATTTATCTTTAGTAATTCTTGGGTGTTAGAAATGAAAGCGATTTTACGACGATTTTACCGTAAGGCCATTTTGACTGATTTAATTTCAATTAAACAGGATCTTGCCACCGAAACGAGGATGCGCACAATACCTACATCTGCGCTCACGCCACGGGTTTCTAAGTCCCCAGGATTCTCTTTAGTTGGAACATAGAGCCATCCATGTTCACCTGAATCAGAGCATCCAAAATGAAAATAAAACATTTCTAACAGTTAACGGTTAACAGTTTCGTATACGTGCTCACAATAAATGCTCTACTGAATGATTATAATTAGTCCGTTTTATGGCCATATTGTGAAGCCGTTTAGTGTCCGGCAGAGTAGAATAGCACTAACCCTTCACACTTAAGAGTGTCGTAAAAGGCGACTAATGATACTCGAGGTAATCACCTTAAATTGGGTAGCAACGTTTTCCGAATTATGGTTGTCTTACGAATTATAATGCCATCTCCAACCTGCCTGCTAAGCATGGAGATTGTGCCAAAACCCCCATTTTTGGGAAGGCTTTCGTCCGGCATTGAACGTCTTTTTGCTGAGATGATTATTATTCTGCTTTGATGTACGTTATTATGAAGGTTTACAGGTGGTAAGTTCGTATGATGCAGATAAATATTAGAAGTTTGCTAATGAATTGCTGTCGGCGACAGAGGCTTCCCCAAGGGTCTCTACAGTGACAGGTCCTGCGCTGTCCGCATCCAGGTGCTTCCCGCGACCTTCACCAGATCGTCGGTCCACCGAATGGGAGGCATGCCTGCACTGCGTTTTCCGGTCCGTGGTCGCCACTCGAGATCTTTTCTGCCCCAACGACCATCAGTTCTATGGGCTATGTGCCTCACCCACTGCCACTTCAGTTTGGCATCATTTCTGACTCAATCACGTATGAAAGCTCCGAGCATAACACGCTCCTTCGTTCTTTGGGTGACCTTGAGCCTTCTTATGAGGCCCATAGTAAGGGACCACGTCTCCTTTCCGTATGTCATCACTGGCAACACACACTGGTCAAAGACTTTAGTCTTGTAACACTGCAGTATTTTGGACGAAAAGATTTCGCGAAGTGTCCCGAACCTTTGCAGTATATGAATGATATGTATATGAATGAATAAATTCTACTGAAGTTTTTTCCCCGCTAATATTTTTTTTTGTTACAACATGATCGTCGGTTAAGATATTGTGAGTTTATATGGTTGATCTCAATACACGAGAAGTAAAAAGATTTCATGAGAACAATTTTGTAACTATTTAAAAAATCATTAAGTATACAGCGGAACCTAAAAGAAGTAATATAAATATATTATTTTAATATCAACTGTATATTTTATTCATCAATCAATTATAAATAACTGGATATTGTTGGATTATTGCGATGAACTGAGTGGTAAAGTGACTTGTTCAATGATAATCATGGTTACGTCACTCCGGGACAGTGTAGGTAATAAAATAACTTTTCTTTATTATCTCAGATCTTGTGATGCTTTCGTTGTTTCTGATTTCCATAATACAAGAAGTAGTAACATTTTAAATCGTTATTTTTATACATTACCACCTAATAAATTCCACTTCCTTATCTTATTTATTTTTAGCCTCCAACTGTTGATACCGGTATACTTCAGTTGCCTAATTATCTAATCTATCGTATTTACTGAGAATAATATCCAATATCAATTGCGTGCTTCAGGTAATTGATATTAAAAGCCAGTTTTGTTTGCTAGTGTGATATAGCTGCCTAAATATGTATATGAACATTTCTATTAAAGTTTTACCAACCTTGGTTTTCTATTTGCTTTATGCTTAAAGAGCGAGCCCGCAACCCTTCCCATACATCGAGGCATAACTCCGGGATATTATGTCGTAAATCAAATAAGAGCCCATTTGCCGCACCCGCAATACCTTGCTTGTGATGTGTTTTTTATACAAATTTTGATATTACCTTCAAACATCGTGACCTTAAAAGAAATGTGGGTAGAGTCGACAGAAAACAATAACTGCTCTTTGGTATGTACTTAATAAAATGAAAAAAATAGAAGAATGTTTTATTACATGAAGCATCCTACAAAATGAGTGATGGAACAGCCCAAGTAAGTAATAATAAAATACTTGTTCTAGGGTTGTCTCCTATAAAAAATTCTAAAGGTATATAATTCCTATGAAACCACTTTTAACGGATAGTTTATTCTTGTTTCCGTTATGAACGTCTTATAAATTGATGTGTGCCGGCTGCACGCACGAAAAAGCATGACTCATTGTCACGTTCCGCCTGAGCTGAGCGTGAAAGCGAGAGCGCGGAACAAGCGATAGAGAGGCACGGTCAGCCTTAGCGCTCAGCTTGTGACGCATCTATCTCTCTTCCACTCCATCGGCCGTTGCGTCCGAGTAGAAGAGAGACAGCGGCAGCACACAAGCTACACGTGAACTGTTTTGTCAACTGTTTATAAAGTGAAATGAAAAGTTAATGTGGTTTCCATTGTTTATTACAACATCAATTGCGGCAAAAAAGATAATTAATTCTTGCATAATAAGAATTTGACGTGAACTGTTTTGTCAACTGTTTAAAAAGTGAAGTGAAAAGGTAATGTGGGTCCATTGTTTATTAAAACAACGATTGTGGAAAAAAAAGTAATTTATTGCAATAAACGTTCTTGCAATTTTAGAATTTGATTAGCGATATAATCTTATATATTTGGATCATTTTCACGCTCCGCCTGAGACGTGCATGCTGCTCGGCTCAGGATCTTAAATATCACACATGTATATAAGTTGTAAATAAATTGTTAATAGCACATTGTTACTTGTGATTAATCTGTATAATTTTAGTAAAAAAATATTTAAATTAACGAGCGCAAATAAATGTTAATTTATCGAAAAAAAAATGTAATTTTCAATTCACTCCTTCTTTGTATTATACAAAAGAAAATGATAATTCAGTTATAATAATTCAATTCAATTCATAAAAGTTGGCAGCCAGGTAGTATTCATCAATGTTTTCTTATGACGTTATCACGTAAAATTATCGTCCGTAAACAGATTTTACAGTTTTTTTTTGTATACTATATATTTAATCCTGATATTTTGACTCCTTTACAAAAGCCGTGATCACAGGTCTATTGAAATGTGAGATAGGCGCGGAAATGTGAGAACAATATATGTATTCATAACACAGAAGATGATAAATAATAAATTATAAACGACTCATTTATATTAGTTACCAATTGAGAAGGTAGCGTGTACTATGGGTATTAAATAACGGGTACAGTGAAATTATAAGTTGGTAAATTAGCAAAAAATGCTTGATGCTCATATACGAACATATTCCCCTGTAACTACTTCAGAGGGAGCGCCAGTTCGAGGAATGTTATATAGAAGAAATGTGGTATATGAGCTTTCTCGTCGAGATAGGAGAATTTTAAGTATGTTAAATTTTTAAGCATTTTTAGAGCAATCAAAGTTTTCAGTCATATCAAAGGAGTTACCACAACTTGTTTGCTTTCACAAATCCTACAGAGTTACTTGAGTAAGAGTTATAGCAAACTATTTTCCCTAGTGAAAACCTTTGGAAGTTCTGTTCATGTTCAATGCGAGTAAAGGTGAAGAGCGGTAGTTTGCAAGTAGTTTAATTTTTCTAAACCCCTGTTTTTACTAATTTCTTTCGTTTTTGTTGTATTACTAAAAAAAAGTATTAAGAATTAAACAACAATTCTTGTTGTTTAATTTTTAATACTTTTTTTTACCTAAATATTCAAATTAGGCGAAATAGTTTTTTTCTTTGTCTATGTCACGTAAATATCACTTTGACGCTCAGAACAATTTATTGTTCTGAGCTTTGACGTGACAATAATAACCTCAGAACAATAACTAAAGCTATACTCAGAACAATAACTAAAGCTATAGAAGCCATGCTAAAATAACAACACATTACGTTAGTTCGTACTATTTTGACTTATACAGTTGTAAATGTGTAAGTAAGAAATAAGTATACAGATTTTGTTTCGTAATTTATAAGGTTGTCACTAGTTTCCCTTACGTCAGTGATGTACGGCATCAATATGGCTATCGATAAAAATAAAAACATTTAAACTTTTTTTTTGTGCTGTTGGTATATCAATGATACTAGAACGGACGGTAATGTGTCATAATAAACACGTGTAGAATCTGCAATATGAACATTTTATAAAGCAGTATTCATGGGTAGAATTTTGGACCAGAACCAATTTATTTATTAGATTTGCTGTCTTCAGTACCTATCTAGAGAAACCAGGTAGGTACAGTTAAAAAATTGCATCTTGTATAGGTATATCATATTAGCCTACATGTTTCTATTTTAAGTTAGACCTCTAGCAGTACATTGGTGAACACTGCATTCAACATTATATTTTTTATTGGTATACTTTAAAAAAGAAGAAAAAATTTAAAAGAAAATTAGTCGATTATTTAAATTTAATTAACCAACTATTATTTTATACATATTTACTTATTATTTTTATATACTACTCTGTCAAGAAAGTACCGGGAAAAGATCAATTATATACACAATGTTTGTTATTCATCCAAATTTATTTTATCACCTTCAAAGTATGCTCCTTCAGAAACGATACACTTACGCCAACTTAATCCAATCATCAAAACATTTTTTAAACGCTGTTTCCGGAATTGAGTTCAGTTCTCGCCGCGAATTTTTGTCATTTTTGTTTACACACTCTAAAAGTGCTAGGTCTTCGGCTTGACCATATTCTTGTTTCAATTTTTCTATCAATATGTTATAGAGTTGAGATTTTTTCGCGTTGCTCCTTAATGTTCTCTTTGTTAGTGTTTATTTTGCGAAGACGTCACTTGCTGGTCTTTTTAACTCTTTCTAACTCTTTTTTTAATATTCCAATTTGGTTTTTTATAATCTGCTATAATTTTCTGTAAATTAGATATCAGTTCAGAGATATCGGAATCAGTATTTGTTTCAACTGTGGTCATAGATTTGGGGCGTTTACTTGGTGGTTCATAATTGCTTCTTAATGCGATAGTGCTTTCTGAAACACAAAAATATTATTGTTAATAAGCTATCATTATTATTTGGGATACACGCTGCCAAAATGTTAATTGAAAATCTGAATATTTATTGGTAGGATCGAAATAATCATATGACAAAGCAAGACTAAGATAATGTTTGGAATAAAAAAGGAGCAATTGCATGTTCTGTAAATGTAATGTGGGTATAGCATTTGCTTTCAGTCGCCGATATTAAATGTTTTCATGTGGCTCAAATGAATGTAGTCTAAAATGTTTCGAACAAATGTGACTGTGCGCTTTCGGTGTCCAATTGATCCTTGATATACGGCGTATCCATTCAGTTCAAATAGGTTCATCTTTGGGAAAACTAAAGCAAAAAGTAAACCAAAAATGTTGACATCGATAACAAAAAACACATCACTATCATACTATCATATACAAAACAGAAGGCATGAAAATAAGACAATATAAACCAAAACTCATGGAGAAATCTATTTGTAATATTAATTGACTACAATTTTCTGAATATACCGTTGTTATATTGTCAAAATATGAGAATTTAGAAACCAAACTCACCGATGAAATGATAACACCTCATCCGTATTTTCTTTTCGTGATATATGAGACTTGCAGTCTGGAACAACACAAGCCATCCTGGACGCGGACTCTAAGATGTCTGAAGCGTCTATATGCACACTTTCCTGTTATTTTATCACGAACTTCCTTGTAAAATAACATAATTTCACGCTAGCCGCTCATAAAGCTGTTCGGCCACTGTCATACGACCGCATTGAATTTGGTCTTACTTCAGAAACAACGTTCATCAAAGACGTACTTTTAATTTGGTTGTATAATATACAACCATTTGACATTTGTACTTTGAGTGTTTGTGACAATGACGTGAAAATAAAAGCTTATAATTGTTGTCTATTTCGCTCTTACCCATGTAGGTTAGATTACTTTAAGTGAATACGAGAGCTGTTATACAGTTTTTATTTTAGCGCGGCTTCTATAGCTTTAGTTATTGTTCTGTAGCTTTAGTTATTGTTCTGAGGTTCTGAGATAATAACTGAACTTTTTACCTTTTTTTATCAAAGGCAAAGACAAAAGAAAATTCTGCCTTAAAATCCATAAATTAACCAAAACTACGATTTAAAAAATAAGGGGGATCGATAAATTAAAATTTGTCGATTGCGCACAGCTTTTTCGTCAAAGTGTCGGTTAAAACTTGTGGAGTGTAAGATAAAGTAGCACATATAGTAGACAAATGTCATTCATCGGAGTAAAGGGGAGAGGTCGGTAGTCGTTTATAAATCTTTGGGAACTGTGTCACTTTGTAACTACTTATCCCTTGTATTATACGTTTTAACCAGCTGACGATTGAAATAAGAGAGCGATATGGTATGGAAGAATATATATTATTAAAGATAGAAAAAGCGATGCTTAGCTGGTTTGGATATGTAGAGCGGATGGGCAAAAGATGATTGACAAGTTTTTGAGGCTAATGTGTAGGAGAAAGTGGCAAAGGTTGACTAAAACAAACTTTCAGGGACCAAATAAAAGATGTCCTAAAAAAAGGCCAAGTCAAAGGCACCCTTAATCGCCGAGCTTGGATGAAAAATCTGATGAAAATCTAAAGAAATGAGAAGCGGGAAATGATTGCCAGGATCGTAGAAAGTGGAAATTTGTGATCATTTTTTATTGTAAATAGGTAAGCGCCTGACCGCTATCTCGTCTGATGGTAAGCGATGATGCGATCTAGGATGCGACGCGCCTGCCTAGAAGACACCTATTCACTCGTGACTTCAAGACCCCCAAATTGTACTTATTTTTCAGGAAACACAGACTTAGGCAAGGAGCTCCACACCTTAGCGGTACGGATCTCAAAATTGGAATCAAAACGCTTAGTGCGACTCTTTGGTATATCAACCATATACTGGTGGCACCTATTTTTAAGTCTGGTTGTCCAATGAAAAAATGGGGACGGTGGAATAAAGCTGTGCAATTCTGCTGCACACTTTCCGAAATGTATCCTATAAAAACGGATAGGCTAGCTACCTTCTGTCTATGTTCAAGGCTTTTCAGCTTATTATTCAAAAGATCGTCTGCCTACTCCTACGGGAATAAGGCGAAATTGTATGTGTATATATATATATATGTATATGAGTTTTGCTTACCTTGTAGCAAATACATGCGTTGAAAACAACCTCTGCCGAGATAGAAGTACCTAGCATTTTTGGTTTCTGATCGTGAAGCTCAAGTAAGTTCGCAAATTCGATCATTAAATAAGGCCAAAATGTTTATTATTTCAAACTCTTTTGTGTTTCGGTGTTGCATGCATGTTGAGCTGTTGGTCCCGAATGCATCTGCAAAGTTTCAACCCAACAATCCAAATCTCTTCTTTCCCTTTCTTTTCTGTCTTTCTGTCACTCTCTGTCTTCCATCTTTCTCTTTCCCGTTTTTGCTCTTGGGCGAGAGGCATCCTCAACCCGTGGATGTGTCTACGACCAATAAAATCTCCTAATAATTAACGAAAAAGTTACCTTATGTGAAACAGTTATATCTAAAATTTGAACAAAGCTCGTGTGATATACGGCCTTGTGTTGTTTCCAACAATAAAGAAGTCATGTGCCTATGTAGCCGTTTATTAGGTCGCTTAGCCTCAAGGCGTCGAATATAAGTTTTAAATGCCAGCATATGTAAAAAAATCTCGTTCGATCCATTTAGGAGTCATAATTCTAATGTTTTTTTAAATAGTTCTAGCAAAAACGTTTAAATATTTTCCGCGTGTTTCGTTCATATCTCAAAAAATATTTTATGGCTTAGAGACGGTTTAGCTTACGGACGGTAAATTATGATGATAGTTGCTATTCGGTCATTGGAAACCCTAACCGTGAGCTCGTAAATAGATATCGACCCCTATGCCTATTTGATCTGACAAAAACTGACTATACTTAAATCAAACAAGTTTAACGGATAACGTTGACGCATTTAAGTTTTATTTAATCCATACATTTCGATTCTTTTCAGAAGTCGTGTTCAGTTAAGTTAAGGATATCCAGTTCATGTCTTGTAGTACACTTTAGCGTACTAACATTCATTGAATTGCAACCACGCATCTAAATCTCTTAAAGGAGGTAACTTTCGTTTTATTAGTCACCTCCTTCCTAGTCAAGAACAATCCACAAGACAAGGTTGATTTCTTAAATTCCTTCATTCAGTTCTGTAGAGGAACTTATTATCTGAGCTGCAGTGAGGACTAAGCTTCTGAGAAATTAGTTTCACTTAATTTTCGAGACTAAAGCTGGGTTTGTAAAGCTTAAATATATTGTTTGTGGTTCTACGAAAATTATAGAAATCTATTAAAGCATGGAATTTATCATAAATTGTAACCACGTGAAATGAGAAAGTACTTATCTAAATTATTTTAAGCGATTGTTTGACAAATTCTTGAATTCCATAACACGGAGAGAATATTCGAGCAATTACACTGGTGAAATTAATTTCATTATTGAACATTTAAGGGCTCTTAGCTTATTATTACAAAGCTACTACGAGGCTGTTACAAGGTTAATTAGAGTTAGGTAATTGTTACTTAATCAATTATTCAACTTCCAAAAAATAGTTATTTAAAAAACTAATGTAAAAAAAGAAATAGGTTGTTACTTAACGGAAAATGGAGTAGGATGTATAATTATTTTTTGGTTTCGTTCATTTGTTTTGGGTTAAATTATATGTAAGCTATTTAAAATGTTTCCATATGTGATAATAATAATATTATAAGAAAGTGAGACCTGTACGTACCAAATGTATGACTTCACCATTGCTTACTCCTGCAATCCGTAAAAACATGACAAAGCATGACATGGAAATAAAAGTTTGATGCCCGTTGATAGCTTGCAATCTTACAAAAACCTTGTTAGGCTATATAATAAATTGCCGAACGATATTAAATTATTAAACTTAAAATCATTTAAGATCAAATTATACAATTGGCTTTCTAATCACAATTTTTATAGTGTTAAGCAATTTATGGATTTGTAATATCAATCTGACATCAAAAATGTAAATAATTAAATATGCAATTAGCTAATAGAATCAGTAGTCAAAATTATAGAGAAATGAACATTGAAATATTTGCATGCCTTAATCATAATGGTGGAACATGTTGTACCTTAAATTATTGTTAACCTTAATACCATGTTTGACGCAAGTAAATAAAAATTAAATGAAATGAAATGTTACGGGATGTGCAGGGATACAATGAGGAAGTTCATTCCCAACTTAATATACTGAATCAAACATAAACTTGGAGTTTTATAAAGGTTCTCAGACATCCGTGGATATCAATACCTTGAGTAACTATTTCGCCGCACCTCCATTTGTTTTGGATGCGGTCTCGAAATCAGCCTCTCTCTTTTTATCTCTCAATCAGAAGTCTTGCTCTGCCTGACCATCCTTCTTTTCTATTAGTGCAATTTCGATAATTTATATATTTAGATAATTATTTTGCCATTTCTGAATTTTATGACGTCAAAACGTCATAAAATTGTAATAAAGCACAAACCACTTTCAGAAGTTGCGAAAACATTGCTATTTTTTACTGAAGATTTTGAAGATGAGCGAGCGATGCGAGCGATGTGGAAATAAGTCTATTGAACGGTATTAGTAGATGCTACGACGGCAGATACAGTCGGCACCAACGGGCTTAACATGTCTTCCGAAGCAAGGAGGAGCTCGATGTCATAATTATCTGGTATCCTTCGCTAACCGGCTCTAGCGAAAGTAGCTTAATGTTTAGAATATAGAATATGCTTTACTTGCCCCAAACGCGGTATTTAAGATTACGCATAATTAAACGTGTCTCGTCATAAAATAACATGCAAATTCATAAAAAGAAAACTTAATAATTAATTTTAGATTATCATTAAAATATTAAATTACATTATAGAATTATGCAACGGTAGTCATATATTGAAATTAAATTATATTTATTACAAATTACAAATTTATATTCAACTAGCGGTCCGTCCCGGCTTCGCACGGGTTGACAAAATTCTTTACTTTTTTCTAGATGGCGCTAACGGAAAAATATTTAATAATTAAATATTTTTCCGTTAGCGCCATCTAGCGTCCGGTAGTCGGACTACTTGCGGTTAATATGGTAACAAACACAGAAAGTATTGTTATAATATAATTAGTATAACATTATCATTACATTAACATAATTATTATTATTGACGTGATAACGTCTTATAAATTGGTTTGCCGGGTGACACTTCAAGAAACTGCGTTACGCTCCGCTCACGTTATGCGCTTACAATGAGAGCGAGTGAGAGGCACGCGTCCCTTCCACTCGGGCATGGTTAGCCCGCCTAAGAGCGAGAGAGACAGACATAAAAAGTGGAAGGGACGCGTGCCTATAAATTAATGTTTTAAATATAATTCTTTGTATAAATAAATGTTTTAAATTGTTACTATTATTTCATCCTTCTTCCTACTATACGAATGAATATTCACATTAAAATTATTTTACCACTCAAAGTCGTTGTCACGTAAAACTTTCGCCCGTATACCGACTTTACAGGCAACCAACCAGTTTTTTTATTATTATTTGGATATTTTATTTTTATTTTATGAAAGGGCATGCAACAGTCGAACATATTTGTCAATATATTACAATTTTAACAAATTACTTAACTAAGACTCTTATATACAGATCAATTATAAGCATTCATAACAGCGTTGCCAGATTTTTTATTTAGCAAGTCGGGATTTTGAAACATTTGAGTGAAAAAAGCGGGATTCTTTCGTCGAAAGCGGGACATAGTAAAAACAGATGTTTTTAAATATTTATCTTTTTATTTGAGTTTTTATTATGTTTACATAATGATAGATAGCAAAAATAGCCATCTTCGTCTGAATAATAATAATAAAAAACAAAATTCTAAGTCAGAAAATGTTATGATTTAAACAATAGTCTGAGTTATCCTCCAGCCGAGATATTCCCGAAAAGCGGGACTGAGCCTGTCTCGCGCGGGACATTTAATTTTGATTTAAAAATCGGGATGTCCCGCCAAAATCGGGACGTCTGGCAACGCTGATTCATAAGTAGCTTGGGAATTATTACAACAGATAAAACATACAATGGTTAGATATAATTCAATCACCGACAAAACGCGCTAACAGCTACGCAATTGAGCTCCTTTGATTTAAGCTCAACGTTAATTATCTAATAAGTTAGTACATACGAGTACATAAGTACTGTTAAGTATAAGTAATTATCGAAGTCACTCCTCTGTATATTTTATATTTCAGCTAGGCTGTTGACTCAAAGTTAAACACAACAATCTTGTTTTCGAATTCAGCGCGACATTTAGGAGCTCGTATGTTGTAAAGTTTGTTTTATGCATACGAAAGTAGATCTGCAGTACTTATATCACTGTTATATACGAGTAAGTACGAGGAAATGGCAAGGGGAACATATTGGACTAAGTACATAAAGGTTTTGAAGCTTGCGATTTCTCAAAGAAACGTTTTTAATTTTAGAGTTGTGTCTAAAAAAAAACTGGTTGGTTGCCTGTAAAGTCGGTATACGGGCGAAAGTTTTACGTGACAACGACTTTGAGTGGTAAAATAATTTTAATGTGAATATTCATTCGTATAGTAGGAAGAAGGATGAAATAATAGTAACAATTTAAAACATTTATTTATACAAAGAATTATATTTAAAACATTAATTTATAGGCACGCGTCCCTTCCACTTTTTATGTCTGTCTCTCTCGCTCTTAGGCGGGCTAACCATGCCCGAGTGGAAGGGACGCGTGCCTCTCACTCGCTCTCATTGTAAGCGCATAACGTGAGCGGAGCGTAACGCAGTTTCTTGAAGTGTCACCCGGCAAACCAATTTATAAGACGTTGTCACGTCAATAAACCCCTACGCGATGTCCGTCTCTATGATGGAATATTAATGGCGTAATGGATTAAGACCTTGGTAGGGGGCGTAGTTTGTGTGATAAGTATAAGCATTTGTCCCCGAGTCATGGTTAAGTCAATTTATGTATACGTGTAGTATCAACAATACAAGCTCTGCAAAATATTCAAATGGAGAGAATAGGTATTTAGTACAGGGTCGGTGTATTAAACATTTCTGAAGTGCATAAAATATAAAAACACCATACATAAATTTAATGTTGCTAAGTCGGAAATTAACTTTGAATTGAAATTATGTTCTTCCATATTTCGAATTTGCGGTCTTAAACGTCACAAAACAAAAAATTTGCAATTCTGACACTGAACGATAAACACGATTATAGATCAATCAATATTTCCTTTTCCTTCTTTTAAGCATCGACTTTACATGGAGTGGGCGGATTATTACTCGGATTCGTTTAAATATTTAACTTATTATTTTGAAGACTTATGAAGTGTGTTGTGTGTTAGAAATCAGAGTCTAAATTGTTGTTTTAAATCAATCGTATTTGTTGTGTAATCTTTGTTATGTATGTTTTTATTTCTTTTTATTTTCCGTTCCATCCGGGCACCAACAGGGCAAGCCAGATTTTTTTTTTTACTTTGAATAGGTTCGCTCTTGATCCCAATCAAGCCCGGGGCCACACTCCTGTCGTCATGTCGTGACAACACAAGCTGTGGCCGGGACCTGATTGACCTTTTGTGCTTTTATGTTAAGTTAAATATTATTTTGTGCACTGTACTTTTTATATGTTACCTGTATTTCAATTTTTATAATATAATTATTCAAATTAACACAAGAATCACAAAGCTTTATAATTAAAATTGTTATTTTATTGGTTAATAACTGTTTCTCTTTATTTCTTTATCATAAAAAAGTATATCGTCTAATTCTACAAATGCAATTATGTAATTTAGCAATCGAAAAAAAATAATATACCTAACTCAATGATATCGATTTTACATTGCGAGTGTACTAAATGGCATGACTTTTGTGATATTTCATACTCATTTCAATTGTTATTTATTATTTATTACACGGGCTTAATTAAATTACATGATTATAACGAAGACAACTTAAAGTTGACGACCGTTTGGTGCAACGGTAGCGATCCTGCCTTTCGCACCGAAGGTCCTGGGTTCGAATCCCGGAAGGGGCAGATGATTGTATGATGAATACAAGCATTTGTACCTGAGTCATGGGTGTTTATATAAGTATATTACTCTGAATATTACATATCTATGTATCATATTATGTATGTCTATCCGTTACCCTAGTATCCATAACACAAGCCTTACAGTGCTTACTTTGGGCTAGGCTAATTGGTGTGAATGTAAGAAATATTTATTTATTTATTTAAGTGCACCTACTTTAATTTTATTTTAATGAATTTATTCTGCATTGTTACTTTTTGCCTGGAAGAACAAAGAGAGTTAGACAACCAATTGTTGCTAGAGGTTGCTTAAAATCGGAGCCAAGTACTTATTAGCCCTTTTATTAAATAATATTATATAAACATATAATTCAGAATCCTGTATTAAAATATCATCTTATTATTTGAGGGACATATCAAGAACATTTTTAGAAAAAACATGCTGTCGAATCGAAAACATCCTATTTTAAAGACAGTTTTAATTATGACTTTAAAAAAAGGACTTAATAGCTTTAATAACATTATTTAAGCGCTTCAAGTAACGTAAATATATTCCTTAAAAACAAGGAATGCTTCAAAGGGTAATTGATTAATAGTTTTACTTTCAGAATTAATGGAGACATGATAGCTTTTCTTTGTCAGCTCGAGATACGATTAAAGTCGTTGTGAAACTTTGTCGAACCATTAAAGTTAATCTTTAGTATGATTTTAGTGCAGAAACTCTAACGCTTTGAAGCCACAGAGATCTTTCATGCCTTGTTAAACAAAGGATTCAAATCCTATAGACCTTACGTTATAAGGTAGCAGTACCTACTCTTTAAGCTTTGTACTTACTTAAACGGCGTTTTATCAGTCAGCGTCCTTTTGAGTTCGTATTAGTACCTACAGCTGGCAGCATACTTAAAAAATATCAAATTAAATATTTTACAATGACGTAAGATAGGGTCCAAACTTCAAAGCGCATAGCTTATTGTGCTGTTGATTGTACTTGTATTTCTATGATCAGATAATCGTCGATGTTTAGAAAACAGCAGAGATTTCGACTTGATTTTGATGATCTTCCGGGTCGAGTGGCTCGTATGTCGGTTTTTATGGTAACACCACTCCGAAGTCCCAGGTTCTTTTTATATTGGCTGGATTTTGTGGTGCCAAGATTGTTTTTGAATTCCATATTACAAGCGTTTTATCTTCTTAACTGAGGTTCAGAACAATGATGTGATTCTGTCTAATATTTATTTTATAGTATATTTATTTTGCTTCCTTAGGCGTGGGACAAATACAACAGGCGTTGAGCGCCAGCAAGGAGACAGCAAAGCGACATTGGAAATGTATGACGAAATTGTATTCAGTTTCAAAATAACACAAACTTACGAGACATCTAATACACGTCGAAATAAGATATTATATTACATTTAAAAATCGGTGCATCTGTACGACTCGCCATATAAAGTGCACCGAATCTTCCTCTATTTTGCAAACTCTCTTAATGCTAAACAGTTTGTATATTTACTTCGTATGACATGTTATTGTTTTCAAATCTAACGGAAAGCCACCATATATAATACAAGCGACTGTCACCGTCCTAGCCTCATCTTAATTATGTTTGAGCGCCTAAACACGCAGGACTCTGTGGTCTGGACCCCTTGAGAGTCTTACCTTATGAGTACAACTTGATGATGAGTGTATGAAGCCTTATTTTATTTTTATAAGCTTATTAATGTCCCCACCGCAATGTAGAGAGAAGTCTTTTTATATAGATGAAAGTTTTATATAAAGGAGATCATGGAAAAGGTTACTTATAACTTAGGTAAATATTGAAATTCATAGGCATTGCAACTACCAAAGGAGTAAAAGATCGTTAAGAATAACTAATCACACATATTCATAAATATCATCATTACTTCTTCTTGTGTCATAAGAATTATATACTTATAAAAGAACAAATTAACCATTAACCCTTTTTTCATAAAATCACTTTTAAAAACGTTGGAAGGTCAGTAGATCAGTGTTGCAAATATTGTAACATGTGCTAATTGAAGACCTTTTGTAGGCAGATAGTTAGATTTAATGTTATTTATTGCTGTAACTTATTTCTTTATTATATTTTGCAATAAGTGAACGAACAAATTAGTAATCATATAAACTTAATTTACACACATACGAAGTTCGTGCCCAATGAGAGAATAAAAATAAACATAGTAATAACAATAATTAACAATACAGGACAAAGGTGAATTTCACAGTAATATTTTACGCAGTCGATATCGAATATTGATAAGATAAGATAACATAAGCGTTTAGTTCCACACACACACACACACAAACACACACACACACAAACACACACACACACAAACTCACACAGGCTCACACAACTAGGCGCACGAACACATGCAAGCAGACACGCGCACACACCCAAACACAGACATAAACTATACCACACATATTTAGTCGTTCTATAAAATATGTTTAAAAATATTTAATTATAAAGAATGTTTCTAATACCAACATGAATAATTGTAAAATGCTCGCTTTTATGGAAGAGTGGAGTCTCCTGACACATGCCTATGAGCTTAAAGGGGATTCCAATACATAGCATTCTTGTTACTTGTTTTTTTGAAAATAAAATAATTTGTATTTGTATTTCCAAGAATATGGTAGTAAATATAGGTGACAAACATTACAAATCTGGCATATTCTGCTTTTGTTCGGCGTGGAAATTATAAAAAAAGCTAACAAAAAATGACGTGTAAACTCACATTAAGACCTCAGTTTTATGTACATGATTCAAAAGTCAAAGTTTATCGTTTTACACCATAATACGCCTGTAAAAATCAACTACGCCGAGCCCTTGGGTGGGAACCCACAACCTTTCGCTATCCGGGCGAGTCCTTTGACCACTGACCTTTTTTAAGGCCTATCTTATACCTTATAGAAATATTGCATAGTCAATGCAAAAAATAATAAAAATACAATAAACAAATATTTTAAATTATCCATATAAAAAGAATCAAGTTCAGTTTATATAATATAGCATCAGAAAACTTGTCAAGACGAATCACACGATCCCAATCTAGATGGGGTGGCGTCGTTTTACTACAGAGCTCCCATGACTGCCTTCTTGATCTATGATTAGATCAACCTGATTAGATAATTAAACATTGAATCGTCATCCGATTTACAAACGCATACAAAATTTCAGCTCAGAAGTTGGTCATGATTTGATTACAAACAGACACACAGGGACAGGTGAAACTTAATAAAAGCTTGTAATTACACACTTGTCTTAGAAATAAATCATAGAGCAGGCACTTCACGCGATAAACTTCTTTGTTTTATTATATACACTGAGTTCCGAACTTCCAAGTGATATTGTCTGTTCTCTCCGTCTTATTTCAGGAAGTTACTTTCTTGTTCGCCCCATTTGCGCTAAGTTTCTACGGCAATAAAACTTGGCTTCAGATAGTCGAGTCAATATGTTGGTCGGTTATTGGTTTATCCAATCACTTTCTTATTAGTTATTGGAGACGTTTGTACTAGTGATATGTTAGGATAATAAGTTAATTTACTGTTGTTTGCTCCATATTTTTCTTCAACAGTTAAGGTTGAGCTTACTCACTGCAATTATAGGCCAAACGTACAAAGCGAACTAGAACGCTTGACTTGAGGCCCAGCCCTCAAGTCTGTGGGGAGACGAAGCGCGCAAACGACATTGAAACGACCAAACTTGAACGGTGGACAATGGGATGTATTTAAGACATTATATTGTTTCATTTCAAGCCTCACTATGTCCATGGTCTGATGAAGAAAATATACAAGGTCTGGAATATTTAGCAAGTTAACAAAATATCAGAAGATATTCGGGGTATCCTGTGTGGTGAGAGAAACAAGAGTATCGACTTCTTAACGTAAGGAAAGATATAACACATTTTCGGTATCATGTTTCCGACATATAAGATGGCCACAGTTACTTCATTTTATTTTGCTTAATTTTAATATTGAAATTAATTTTATCTCTGTGCACGTTGTCCGGCGTGCCACTTCTAACTGTAGTGCGAAGCGACAAGGGAAGTGAAGAGGCGAATAAAATATGAAGTGGCGCGGTATTGAGCTTAAGAAACATTTGGAAAACTTCGACAGGTCTGTCAAGGCCTTGCTTGGTAGCTCAATTTGAAGAGGACATGTCTAAAGAGCGAGTCGCTGTTCGTTTGTGTCAAGTTAATTTTTTTCTAGTTAAAATATATGTACATATTATTTGAATACCTACAAACCAAACTTGGAAATTCAATTGGGAGAGCGTTGGACCGCATTTGCAAAGGTTGCGGGTTCGACTCCCGCCTGAGAATTCACTTATGACCCGAGTCGATTTTTCCTAGTATTTTTCTATTACAATAATTTATCAAACTTGGAAAGTTTAAGACTCATTTTAAAAATTTCGTCTTATAAAATAAGGTATTTAATAATTAGTAAATACTGAATGTTTTGTACGGTCGACAACAGGTACATGGACTCTAAAGACAAAATGATCCTTATTAGAATGATTGATTTAAGTTTTTTACTCGTGAATGGGTAGGTAGAATTGAATTGGATCTCCGAACAGATTGTGCGTAAAAAACGCACTTTTTTGGCATCTGGGTGTTGTGATAGTCAGTCGTAGTTTTTGATTTTCGTAATACTGGTGCTGCTACTTAACATTTTGTTGAATGAAACAAAGCTGATTTACAAAAGATAAAACAACCTTCAATACTCTGCTAGCACTCCGTATTTTATAAATAAAATAGTAACAAGATGCCTATGTGAAGTAAACACCTCCATTTTCCCCCGTTCAATCCACTCAAGCGATACTTACCGTGTTCCATCGGGAACTACTATGAATCAAGTATTCTAGTTGAGTAGTTACGCGACGCGGTACGTTACTTTTATAAAGTACAAGTTATAAAACATTTTAATCGTGAAGTAAAAATAATCTTCTATGATCTTATAATTTATAAACTAACATTGATGATAATGACATTTATTATGTGACTATATTATCAAATTTGCTATATATTTATTTATTGCAAAATAAGTGACCTCTTCTTTTATAATTTGCTGTGACCCACAGGATGCATTACGTACTTACGTAAATTACTATTTAAATACCTATACACGGGCGTAGCCAGGTTTTAGTTTCGAGGGGGGTTCAAAAAAATAAAACTGCTGAAAGTGCATTCAATAACCTTTATATTAAATGAAAAATATAAAATATGTTAAAAAAGAAACAGAAGGTTCATTTGATTACATATGTACTACAGAATTAATCTTCTGTTTTTCTTTTTAAATATATCCACTACTTCATTCGCATCAATTTCTATCTCATAGTGAATATTCATGAGAGCCAAGCCGTTCAGTCTGTTTTCATTCGTTGTGTTCCGCAAGTAGTTTTTAAGTCTCCGTAGTCTTGAAAAAGTCCTTTCGGGTGTAGCAGTGGAAACAGGTATGGTAGCCAATATTTGAAACAACGTGTTAATATTTAGATATAATTTTTGACTTACTTATCTAAGCATTCCAAAGCAGACTTTGGAGTAGGGGAGGTGATAGTCATAGCTGCTTTCCACACTTCAAGTTCTGCTTTATCGACAGATGTACTACTCTGTCAAGAAAGTACCGGGAAAAGATCAATAATATACAAAATGTTTTTTATTCATCCAAAGGCCATAGGACGATAAGAATACCGAATCAGCCCCAGAGAGGTATCTGGCTCATAATTTTAGGAAATGTTGATACTCATAAGATACATCGATGCTGCAAGTTTCAGATTTTTATCTATTACCGTTTCCTAATAAATCGAAAAATACTGAAAATCAGTAAAAAAAATCATTCTCAGCATCGTGTGCATCGATTGATCTAAATACAGGATATGTTGTGGGGCATGGTGGTAGCTTCTAAGAAAAAAAATATAAGCAAAATCCGTTCATAAGAACCTTTAAAAAAACGAGGTTATTTTCTTGATTTTAATTTTTAATCATGTTACGGGAACGCTAAAAATATGAAACTATTTTTTTTTAATTCCTCATTCAATTTTCGATGAAATTATGATCTTGGTGAAGTTTTTAAAAGGATACGCCATATTGAAAAAAAATAAAAACCGATTAGTTAAAATCGATTTCTTATTATGATTTAACTCTTGCAATAATAAAATACAGAACGTTTGCAATTACTGTACTAGTTGAAACAACAGAATAAACTAGGAACATTCATATAAAAATAAATAATAATAATATATTAATCTGATAATAGTACAATCTTCTAATAATTTGTGGCTAGTCCGCGTCGCTATCTTCATCAATCACAGTGGTGATATTGTCTTTATTGAATAAAGTATTAAGTATTGCTGCTGGTTTGGGGATTTTAGCCAAATATCGTCCATACGCGAGGTAAAAAATTATTGCAGCTACGTGGGAACAACAGCCAATTGTCCTTAATCCATTAGCACATTCGCAGCTATATCTTGATATTCCACTTCCTCCAATTGTATTTGGTTTATATTCAATAAAACATCTATAAACCTTTCTAGCAATATGGCGAGATTGTACTTGAGCCTTCAATATATTAGTTTTATCTCTGACAAACTGAATAGTCATATTAAGTGATTCATCCATCGTCTCTGCTAAATATGATATTGCTTGTTTATATTGATAGGAACCAGTAAATAAAATTTTCAAGTCTTTTTCGGTCATTTCTGGAAAATCTGTCAAATCACTAGACAGAATTGTCTCAAATGGAAGTTTTTTTCTCTGCCAACCATTTTTGTCGACTTCTTCAGCTAATGTATTATCAGTATTATTCCGAGATATAATCATTTCAACAATTTCATCTGAATACTCTGCATCAGAAGTAAGACGTTTGTTATACTGATTGTGAAGAAATGTTGCAATTCTATAAAAACTTCCGACTCTGGGTAACATTTTATTGTCGAATTTTTGGTCAAGTAGATGATATTTTTGTTTCAGCATTCCGTGTACTGCTTCGACTGCCCAACGAATTTTTGTGACATATCTTGACGCATTAGATTCAGCAGTTGTTAAACGATTTCGTTTGCCTTTTAATGCCGGCATCAAAACTTGATAGCCTTTTTCTTCCAAGTGCGCCTGAACGTCACGAAATCCTCGATCAACAACAAAAACATCACCAGGTTCCAGTAAATTGCAAATACCGTTAGGAGTATCAATAATGTCTTTCATTATAGTAGCGTCATTCATGTTGCCGTGATAGGGCCCTAACATATCTACTATGTATCCATTTGTCGAACAAATAGTAAATGGTTTACATAACGGTACTTTCTTCTGCAAAGAATAAGACTTTCTTTGATATGCGTTATTCGAGCTCTTTTGGTGACGAGCATACGTTCCATCGTAAATCAAGAAAAGCTTATCACTGCGATCAGCAAACAAACTTTTTAAAAGTAGTGATGAATTGTTTTGAATAAGATCATCTCGAGACACAGATCGAAAACCAAAATACCGAGGTAAAACATCCTTCTCAAATGATTGTATCACTTGTTCACAATATTTTGAAACCAACTGTTCATTCTCCAATTGTAAAGTCGCTGATATCAATCTGTTTGAATTACCAGTACGCAGCTTAAATAAAAATACGATAAGAGCTTGAGTGACCGTACGAGAATCTGTATTTCTCATAGTTGTTAATAAATCTCGCAACTCGATTATGTTTTCGCGTCTCAATCCAGTAAATATGTAAAGTTGTTCATCAGGTATACGAAAATCATCAATTTTATCAATCAGTGTAGAGTTACATTCAACAGCCAAGTGATCCATCATTTTAGTTAACTCTGACGATTTTAAAAAAGTCCAATTAGAATAAACTTGCAATAAATTCAAATCTTCAGTAAAAAAGCGTTTTTTTATGAGATGATCGCTGCAACATCGATTTCTAACCGGAATGAAAATTCTTTTCTTAATAAAGCTTTGCATACGAGCATCTTGAGGAACAACTACCAGATTTCGATTTGAAACAGAACACACACAGCAGTATTTGTGAGTTGCAACAGTTCTTTTAATTTGAACTTCAATACATTCTTCTGTATCATAATCACATACAACCTCTAAATTAAATGATGGATCATCAGTACTTGATTGAGACAAAGTCATAGATGATAAGTTCGATTCAGTTCTTTCCAACAATTCGCTTGTATCTGAAGGTAATTCATTCTCCAACGATGTATCCTGATCCTCGTCATCAAGTTTCATTTTCTTATATTTTTTTGATCGACAATTATTACACAAAACATCACCAACTACAATTGGATGATCAAAGATCGTTGAAAAGTCTTCAGCATCTTCATCAGATTGTATATATTTTGGAGTACCTCGCGTTTGTTTAATTAATTTTGAACAAATACAGCACTTTGGATTATATGTTTTAGATGTCGACATATTTTCACTTAAATAATAATATAGTTAGATAAAATTAATTATTAAATACAGAAAAAACCAATACGTGTTTAGAATATCAACAAATAATTTTTAGGTTATCTAAAAATCTGGCGGGTTTTCATGAAAATAGAAAACAGTGTTACCAGTTTTGAATTACAGTGCCATTTTATGGGTGCTGAATCAACTAATAATGAAGCGGGAAAGTTTAAACTCCCTAAGATGTAGTTGAATTATATAATAGTAGTTTATGAAACTGGTACATAATGAGGGGTATAATACAAGAGTGTGTAATACCTAGTGCAGTTTCATACACTACTTTATCTAATCTCATACATTGAATATATAAAATAAAAGATAGGGATTGATACAGTTTATTTATTGCTTATTGTAAATGTTAACATTTTGTATATTACAATGCCTTTACTGGTAATAGATTAAGACTGACTGCTGCTGCAGTCTCTAAAATGTCGGACGGCGCGGCGTTATATTTTCTTCACTTTCACTATCAGACATTTTAATAAACAACAATAATTATTTAGCGAAACACAACAACGAATTGCAAGGAAACGTATTGTGGCGCCAAAATTCCCGGTATCACCGCGCATGCGCCAAAGCGCTTGCAGCCACAGATAAAAAATGAAATAGTGCTGCTATACGAATTGGCGCAGTATTGTATCAATGGTCTGTAATCGAAACGTAATGAAAAAAAAAATATTACATTATTTTGTTACAGAAAAAGTGTTATAATTAAATCTTTTAATTTCATTTCGATATACATACCTACTATTTGTAAAGTTCGTCAATATAAACTTGTTTTGAGTTTTATATTTAAGATTTTACGATGTGAGAGTAGATAAACAAAATTATTTTATACTGATTTAATAATTATAGTGATAAATAAAGTTTATAATAATGATAAGAGTTCATTATATGAAGAACAATTATTTTTATATGAATGTTCCTAGTTTATTCTGTTGTTTCAACTAGTACAGTAATTGCAAACGTTCTGTATTTTATTATTGCAAGAGTTAAATCATAATAAGAAATCGATTTTAACTAATCGGTTTTTATTTTTTTTCAATATGGCGTATCCTTTTAAAAACTTCACCAAGATCATAATTTCATCGAAAATTGAATGAAGAATTAAAAAAAAATAGTTTCATATTTTTAGCGTTCCCGTAACATGATTAAAAATTAAAATCAAGAAAATAACCTCGTTTTTTTAAAGGTTCTTATGAACGGATTTTGCTTATATTTTTTTTCTTAGAAGCTACCACCATGCCCCACAACATATCCTGTATTTAGATCAATCGATTCACACGGTGCTGAGAATGATTTTTTTTACTGATTTTCAGTATTTTTCGATTTATTCAGAAACGGTAATAGATAAAAATCTGAAACTTGCAGCATCGATGTATCTTATGAGTATCAACATTTCCTAAAATTATGAGCCAGATACCTCTCTGGGGCTGATTCGGTATTCTTATCGTCCTATGGCCTTTATTTTATCATGCTCCTTCAGTAACGATACCTACACTTACGCCAACGAATAATCCAATCATCAAAACATTTTTTAAACACTGTTTCCGGAATTGAGTTCAGTTCTCGCTGCGAATTCTCCTTAATATCTTCTACCGATTGAAAACGGGTGCCACGAAGTGGTACTTAATTTGAGTTTAGAAAAAAGAAAGAAGTCGGCTGGAGCCATATCTGGTAAATATGGTGGTTGCTCGACGGTATTTCTTGAGTGTTTTGGTCAAAAATTCATTCACAATGCCTAGTGCGAAGGCGCATTATCGTGGTGCAAAATCCAAAAATTTTCTTTTCACAAATCTGGCCTTTTTCGTCGAATTTGCTGCATAACGCTCAAATAATATTCTTTATTTACCTTTTGACCTCCCGGCAAGAATTCCGAGTGCACAACATCGCGATAGTCAAAGAAAACAGTCAACATGTCTTTGACTTTGGCGTGGTTTTTTCGGATTCGGTTCAGTTGGAAGGCGCCACTCCGAAGTTTGTTGACTATTTTGCATGTCAAACTCGTAAACCCACGACTCGTCACCAGTAACAAGGCGTTACATGAATGTTGGGTTGGAATTGACTCGTTCTAGCATGTCCTCAGCGACTCTCATGCAATTGAGTTTTTAGAGAAAATTCAGGTCCTTGGTACTAGCCGAGCGGTAACATGTTTCATACCCAAATAATTAGTTAAAATGGTACGGATCTTCTCGTGAGATAAAAAAAGTTCAGCGGCTATTTCTCTTAAAGTTAAATGAGGATTTTCAGTCACTATTTCCTTCACTTTTGCGATGTTAACTTCAGTTGCAGACTATGATGGCCTACCAGAGCGAGGCAAATCTTTCATCACATCTCGATCGCTTTTGAACGATTTGTACCAATCAAAAGCATGTGGTTTTGACAAAGTCGATTGACCGTAAGCCTTCTGTAACATTTCCAGTGACTCCCAACACGAAATTCCATTGGCGATGCAAAATTTAAGACAAACACTTTGTTCGATATTTTTGTCCATTATAAAATTCGCAATACACTCTAGATGTGATATAACTAAAACAGCACTGTATTTTATATTAATAACAGATGCAACTCTAACTCCGCGCCAAAATGGAAAACAGTTGTGCCAATCTAACAACAAAAAAAAAACAAAAATTTAAATTTGGAACCATAAACAAATCATCACCAAATCATCCATTCCCGATACTATTTCGACTGAATGTACTTCTTTCGGGTAGCCCTGCCGAATACATAAAGATTGCGTCTTCAATTTCAGAACTGACCGCAAAATTTAAAGGTAAACACACCAGATAATGTCCCAGACGCCTGCGGTGTGTGCCCGCGCAAGGTTTAGCGTACGCACTGAATGACGAAGGGCGAATCCAAAATACATTATTAGTGTAATAATTAGTAATAAAATAAGTTATGCCGCTGGCTTTTGATATTATTGATGTTGATATCTAAACATTTCGGGGGGGGTTTGAACCCCCAAAACCCTCCCCCTGGCTACGCCCGTGAACCTATATAACACCTGTGGAAAAGCAATAAAGTATTGAGTATTATATTTAATTCTTGTACCTTTAAAACTACAAAGAAATGTTAAATTTTATGAATTTTTAACTTAGGTTGTACTAAATGTATTCTAGCCTAGGAGCGGAGGCACCGGGAATAACAACGTATTTAGAATGAGCAATGGTTTACGAAAAGCGGACAATGCGAATTGGTGGGTGTTGACGACTCTACAGTCACGAGTAATAACTAATAAAATGTATACATTATAGAACCTTGTTACAACAAATCGGCCGAAAGCAAAGAAACAGCAGTATAGAAAGAAATAAATGATGTAATGTGTCATAGTTCTTTGGTGTATACACCTCTTCGGTGAAGGTAGAGATGGCGCTGCCATCTTATACATTTAAGCTCCGTTTTTAAAGTGCGTTTAAAAATATAAAAGTCTGTAATTCAATTCACCACCATTTTAAAGTATTCGTTAAACCAAAAGACTGCTAAACCATCCGCCGTTCATTAGCTAAAAGATCGTTAAGCTATAGACTCACTTTTAAGTGCCTGCACTTACATATATCATGTTTCAGTTACCTGTAGTTTTTGATATAGTTTCAACAAAAACAAAAATATTTTCCACGTTTTTCGCTCTTATATCTCAAAAAAATGATTTTGTGGTTTAGCGATGTTTTAGCTAGTGAACGGCAATATTTTATTATCTAAAAACAATCAGTATTTCTTTTTAAAAAATTATAGTAAAACTATTCAGTGTTATACAGTGACTATCCGCAATCGTAGGTTGAACGCGCTAACCATTACGACCGCTCGACAGCTAGCGGAATATATACTCTAAGAACACAAAGGACATTGTCCAATTTTGGCCATTTGTGGACACGATGCTATGAAAAAAACACATTTAGCAATATTTTTATTTTTATTTTAGAAAATGTTATTAACCAAAAAGTTTGTGTAAATTCACACTTCAAAAATTAAACACTTTTGACGTGACAACGTCTTATAAATTGGTTTGCCGGGTGACACTTCAAGAAACTGCGTTACGCTCCGCTCACGTTATGCGCTTACAATGAGAGCGAGTGAGAGGCACGCGTCCCTTCCACTCGGGCATGGTTAGCCCGCCTAAGAGCGAGAGAGACAGACATAAAAAGTGGAAGGGACGCGTGCCTATAAATTAATGTTTTAAATATAATTCTTTGTATAAATAAATGTTTTAAATTGTTACTATTATTTCATCCTTCTTCCTACTATACGAATGAATATTCACATTAAAATTATTTTACCACTCAAAGTCGTTGTCACGTAAAACTTTCGCCCGTATACCGACTTTATTTAAGTATTTAATTTGAATCTTGCAATAATCTGCTTCGGCAATTTGGTTCCAGTGTTGCTAACATAAAACATCAAAAATCAACCAATTCAATTGATGCCTCTGTTGTATTACTTGTATTACACAATGTTCAGTATTTTTCTGCAAGATTTTGGATTCAGTGAATGTTATTGATAGATTATACGAATATTTAAATGATTTGCTAACTGAATTGGTATATTAACATTTTTTGGAATAACTTGTAAACGTGTAATCGAATAATCGATTTTTAAAATGATCAATTTTTTTTCGACATGGCAATAAAACACAAAAAATGATAATTAGGTCGTGTCAATATGTGAGACGTCATTCGCTTTGTTTTCTGCATTTTAATGCATAGAAAAACATCTAAATATAATTTCTGATACAAAGCTAGGCTTATATTTTGTCTTTTAATGATGTAAACTATTCAATCTATCACATATGATTAGCTAAATGTTCTGTCCATGAGTGGCCAAGGTGTCTATAGAGAGTGGACAATCTCCTTTGTTGTTTGTCTGTTTGTCTGTCCGCTCTTTTTCCATTGTATACGCGTTACCATAGCAACGCGTTATCGGGTCAGCTAGTATAGGCAAAAAAACTACAACTTTGACGTCGAAAATGACGACGTTAAAGTGAGATAGATGGCGAAGAATTTTCTCTCTGCTAGTTGGTCTAGATGGTTTAGGCGCTTGACTCTACCACTGTCACGTCAATTCGTAAAAATAAGTACTTATTATTTTTGTGCCGTGTCTCTAAGTAATATAGCACTAATCTTTTACGCCTAAGGGTGTCGCTAAAGGAAACTAATAATAGTGGAGGCAACAGAGTTTTCCTTATTATAGTTTTTTTATTGCGATCTCTATCTCGCTTGTGTAGAGTTATTATTAAATTATATTAGACTAGCGGTCCGTCCCGGCTTCGCACGGATGTACAAAAATCTTTAAATTTTTCTAGCATTAAATATTGCCTATGTTACTCAGCGTGAATGTAGCTTTGCAATGGTGAAAGAATTTTTGAAATCGGCTGAGTAGTTTTTGAGGTTATTCATTGCAAACATACAAATTTTCGTCTTTATAATATTAGTGTAGATTATTAAAGGGCATTATTTCAGAGGTTGATTCCATTCAGCAATATATGTCTTTCGCCTGAGATAATAAACTATTTTTGACGGATAAGAAAGTCATTTGACGATCGTTTAGTGCAACAGTAGTGAACCTGCCTTTCGCACCAACGATCCTGGGTTCGAGTCCCGGAAGGGGCAGATGATTGTTTGATGAATACGAGTATTTGCACCTGAGCTATGGGTATTTATATTTATTTCTTTGAATATCACCTGTATAATATAGGTATGTCTATATATTAGCCTAGTATTCATAAAACAAGCCATAGTGTTTACTCTGGGCTAGACTTATTGAAGTGAATGTAAAAAATAGGTTTTCATTGAATCATTTACGAATTTGTATTGATTGGAGTGGAGCGAGCGAAGTGAGCGAAGCTCCCATGGATCAGCTTCAATAGCGCAATGTCTGTTACGCCATAACTTCCCGAGTTCTTAAACGATTTTAATATTTTTTGTGGAATCGAATCCACAGGTTTAAGACCAGATTGTGACGGAGCCCGAATTTTGAAATTCGCAAAAATTCCCATCGATACAAAAAAAAATCTTTTTTTAGGTATTACGTTCCGCTCCAATATATGGTGCCAGCTTAGCTTTATGCTTAGCGACTGCATCATTAAGTATAAAAATAACAGGCAAAACTTATCTATTACACAGGCAAATGTCCCTCATAAGATGCAAACCCGAGGCAAAAGTAATAGGCATGACTAGCTTTTAACCTCTTTGACTAATAAAACAATGTGTTGTGTAGGTACATTAGCAATTTCTAGCTTGAGTTATTTACATGCGTTTGTTTAAAAATTCCGATATCGATGCAGTTGGTGCGTGTATGGAAAATTCCAATGAAGTGGAAAGTGCTTCATAGCTGTAGGTATGCATGTAAAGGGAGGTCTATACATTCTGTTATTTTAAGTCTCTAATAAAAGAAAGGCTTTTATTCAGTTTAAGCATCTGCAATGCCTTCATTAAAATTTAACATTTATGCCATGGCTTAGTAAGCCTTACGCTAGGAGACCTAGTATCGAGAAAAATAACAAAATCTCGGAAAGGGCAGATTTTCCAATAGTTTAGAACAGAGAAATTTGTTTTTGATTGAAATGATTTTTTTTGTATAATTATTATTTATTTATTTAATATTATTTATTTAAAAATTGAAAACTTCAAACTGAACATATTAACGAGGATATTTAATATATAAACAAGTATATATAATAAACTAGGACTAGGAAAAAGTATTTATGCTCATCGCACAATAGCGTATAGGCTAGATTTTTATCGATTTAAGATTTATTAAGTATATTAAATTAACAATCAAAACTCTATTATTGTATATTACTACAATTGCAAAAATTATTGAACATATAAATTAAATTAACTATACACTTGTTTAGACTATACTCGTAGTAAGTCCTTGAAGAAATTTATAACAGGCAAGTGGATACAAAATATATAAACGTAAAAATAATTTATTTAATTCGCGCTTTAGCAATCATAGACGCTTCTTTCTTTCGTGACATATCATTAGCAGAACTTCGAAACTTTAAAGTTTTAGAGGCACTCTATGACACCTCCTTGCTCTCTCCAGTTGGAGCGCCGCAGGAATTTATGTCAGTGCAGAGGAGAGATGCCGAAAACCACCAGGGTAGGTACTCTCTGCTTTCAGGCTTATTCAATGATTTCGCGGGCAGAAAACCCGATAGTGCTGTATCCATCATCTGTGATCGACAGCAATTATACATAAGAAATTGATTTATTTTGCTTAGTAATTGGTTGTTTAGGTAAGGATATATATTATTGGTTTTATTTATACAATAATTATCGTACAATCCACTTTCGTAACATCAGCATCAGTTAAGGAAGCACTTGGAAAAAATACAACGGATCTGACAAGGTTTCGGAAGCTCAATTCGAAGATCACTTGCCGGAAGAGGGGGGTTCGGTTGGACAAGTTAATTTTTTTCATGAAAATCCCTTGTTCTTCTCCACAAACGAAGAGAATGTGTTTATACATTTTTTACTTTTCTTTCAGGGCATAATTGTTAGGTATAACATTCACGTTTTCCATTGAATAAGAAATATAGAAAAAAGACATACGAGAAACTTCATGTGAAAAAAGGAAATTGTGCCGAGCAATTTCCGAGGAAATCTGGAGATTTTCTCCGATATACTTATCGCGGAAACGGGTCATTGTAAAAACACTCTTACAATAATGATATCATATGGTTGCATATTGGTTTTATTGTTTTATGTGGGGAAATCAATACACACCTCCCTGTCTAAATTGTTTATTTTTGTAAGCGATTATTATATATCTATTGGAATAAATTTTAATATTAAACAGCTTTGTTAAGGGGGAACCAGAGAAAGTCAACAGCGAATTGATTAAAATTCAGTTGGAAGCTCCAAATAAAGGTTTGATCGGAAGATGATTTTTTTGATGTTTGAATTAAATAAATTTTGAGTTTCATTCACTCGTTAACGTTTATTGCTTTTATACAAAGGAAATGAAATCTTTAATGTTTGATATGTGTTGGTCGAACAATAGATAAGTTTTGATATGAATTTCTTATTGCTAGAGAGATTTAAAATATTCAAACCGAAATAAAATATTACTTCAATTTCTGAAAGCGATGTACAAATCATGATTGGTTTATTACGATATTTTTTGTTTAACGCTCGACGGGCGGCCACTCTATCCGTGCTAAACGTCAAATATTACCGTTACACGAGAGTGTCAGAATTAGTACTGTTACACGATTTACATAGGAGCTAGCTCACCACGTCTCCCCACCTCAGTGTGCATGACCTTCTGTCTGGCTTTCACTAATGTCGCTTCGCTTCTTTCGGGCGTCTCGAGATGGCACTGTTTTGTGTTAAAACATTTAACTACTAGTTTTGTATATCTTATGAATGTATTACTGGAATTCAACTTGTCCAAGGTGTTATGAGGACTTGAAATCGTACGTAGAAGAAAGTTCTCTAGAATAAAAGAGATGGCGCTGACATCAGCTTAAGAAACACTTCAAAAAATTCAACGAGTCTATCAAGGTCTCGGTAGCTCAATTAGAAGAGTACTGGCACGGATAGCGAAAGGGTTTAGTTTGATTTCTTCCTGACACGTAAAAATAATTGAATTTAAGTATTAATTTACATTCTGATCTCGGTATTAAAAGTACATAGTAAGTTGCCATTTGAACCTGGATTGGTAATGGGTAGGAGACAGGTAGGGGTGGCTTCTATACCCAGTTGCAAAACAACATTTGCTCAACGCCAATTTTATGCTCAAGCTGCCTTTCTTTATAATAAACTACACAACTTACTTAATATCTATAAATTAAATTTTTACGAATGCAAAAAAAATGTAACAAATGCACTCAGAACCCTCGGATACACCGAGACAGAGGGCCTGCTGACTAGGATGGTACTGTGACTATGAGTGGTGGTGGTTTTAAAATATGAACCGATCCCAAGATTTTCAAATCGTAGGGCCTCACAGTCACACAGTCACACTGTTTCACTGTTACCTACAAATTATTTAGACATAACACACACACACACACACGCACACAAAACTAACACACACACACACACGCTCACAAATCTAACACACACACACACACACACTAATACACCATTGTTGCATGTTATGATACATACGTTTGCCAAAATTATGTACCTTTGAACTATTGTAATAGAAGAGCGGGGTCTCCCGCCACAGGTACCACGAGTACCTACTGGGTAGATCCCAGCCTTAATATTGTTTACGTTTTTTGTGTGTTTACGAAATAAACAATTTTTATTTTTTTATTTATTTTATTTATTTAATTACATATTATCAGTTTATGAAAATTAACATGCCTTATAAAACAAACATATTTGATTTTATTAACTTCAACTTTTGTACGTAGTGTACTTCATTATAGGTTAATTACGATAATTTTCTTACGATTTTAAGGAAACGCTCCCGATAATGAATACTCAGAATATCAATATTTCTTCTCAGGAATTCAAGTACTCCCAAACATTGTTATGAATTTAGTTTGAAATCACTAATATGTAGCAAAACATTATGTGGAAATCCTATCAAGTCGTAGATATCGTTTTTATTTCGACAATTCCTCTCATTTACTAAATTTCCTTTCATTTAAACAATTTAAAATTCCCTGTTAGCATATGTTATGCATTGACTTTAAATAAAGCTCAGGGCCAGACATTATTTGTTGAGGTCCACCCCTCAGTATTGGTAGCAACCAAACCGGGAAAAGCATTTCCCGTTGCCAACTCCATGCAGCTCTTTCATTTGTAAACAACCTTAGCAGCCTCTTTGTGTACACTCCAGTTGTTGCCATAAGTAATTTCGTTTACAAAGAAACCCATATCTAAAGAATATATCTATCAGTTAGGTTAAGCTATCAGTAGGAACATTACGTTATGTTCCGACAACTACACGGACGAAGCTGAGGGCATAGCTAGTCCGTTCATAAGATATAAACCAGTTTGTTAAAAATTAACAATAATATAATATTAAATTATTATAATAGAAAAATACTAGAAAAAAACGACTCGGGTCACAAGTGAATTCTCAGGCGGGAATCGAACCCGCAACCTTTGGAAATACGGTCCAATGCTCTTGAGCTACCGAGCCTTGTGAACACTCATCGAAATTTTCTAGTACCTTTCTTATTTTACGCTGTAGGCCAGCGTTGTTTCATTAATGAGAGGAACATCCGGTATCCATGAGGTATTCCAAAGAAACATTTTTAAATGTTTGAACAATCGATTAAGATGAAACAGCCATTTAGTTTTTATATTTTTTTTACATATTTTATGCATTTTCAATGCAGTCTTATAAGATTAATTAGTATAATAGAAAAAATCACTTGTCACCCGAGTCGAATTTTTCTAGTATTTTTCTATTATAATAATTTATCTTATAAGATCGCATTGAAAATGCATAAAATATATAAAAAAAATATAGTTAAAATGAAATATAATATTGTTAACTTGTCATTATCTTTATGATTTACTTAAATATTGAGGTTCTCAAAGTGTTCGTTATTTTTTCTGTTTCGATATTCAACACGCGTTGCTTTATGAAACTCTCAGATGTCGTAATGATAGAAAGAAACAAATGATAAAACACAATAAATCACGTGAAGTTACCACAACCCGGATAAATTTGGTAAAAGTAAACGATTCCTTCGTGAACACGAGCTTAATTTAACGGATTAACAAGGAAGCAAGCACTTTAAGACTTTATGTTATGTTTTATTAATTCAGAAACCACTAAGCCGTCGTATGTTTCATAGGTAATTAAGTAATCAATTTCAACTCATGGAAAGACGGCAGCCATTTGCATTTACGCTAATTAACGTTGTACCGTGGTTTATAGAGTACTGACTCTAGGCACTTAAATACTGCGAACATTAATAAAAGATTGTAAATCTTGTACTAAGTTGAATTTTAAACCATATTATTAGTAATACCATATTTGTTTTTTACGTTTATTATAAATGACGATACAATTTGAACTAAGAATGGTTGATGATCTATCGAAGAAGAACTACAATACGATAACCCCATTTCTCTATATTACAGTAAAGTTGTGTGGATTTAGTAAAATTATTCAGTGACGCGACAACACCTTCCTTCACTTTGTTTGACTAGCGAAAAAAGCGCGAGATGCTAAGAAAAACTTAGTATTGCAAAAGGGATGCTCTTGAAATACCGGTCTTTGGTCACAGTTCTAACCTAACTGGATTCGTATGACCGATATTGAACCTAATAACGGCCCAATCCAAGAAACTCGGAAAAAGGTGGTATGAGTGTCAAATTTTCAACGAAAAAGCCCGTGTGCATTGCACCTTTGTTGTACTGCAACAAATATTTCGTTATCATCTTTATCATTGTTATTTACTCTATGTGTACGTTTTCTCAGGGGCACATGCTGTCCTCCGCTTGCCGCTTGCGTCTTTAGGTCATCAGTCCTACTCGCTTGACAAACATTGGATGGTTAATTACTCGCTACTGTTACATAGTGAAATGAAATGTTTGACACGTGTTTTATGTAGAGTTCACAATCATGTTTCATTGAACAATCAGCATGTATAAAATAAAACTATTTAAGCCTTTCAATTTAAATATCAAAGGGTGTGCAAGATTAGCTGATAGAGTAGAACACCATCAACTCTTCACACCTAAAAGGGGGTCGTAAAGGCGATTTTTGATTCTTAAGGTAATCAACATACTCTTCCCGTAAACCACGAAATGGGCAGCACCTTAACCGAATTACGGTCTTTTGCAGCGATCTTAGATCAACCTGCCAAGCGTGAATATTACCATGCGGTATTCGGAAGAGATCTTTTGGATAATACTTTACGCGTTAAAACAGAAAATTAATTATGATTATTTTTATATTTATAATCATTTTTAAACATCGTAGCGACAAAAATAAAATAAAACAAACGAGCGCCCTTCTTACGAAAAAAATAAACAATTACGAAACAATGTTTATTTAAATATTTTTTGCTACTTAGAACTGACATTAAAAACAATCAGGGAGGTTTCGACTCCCGTGTTGTTTTTTAAGCGAGACTTGAAGAATATTCTTTAGAGCTAGTCATCTAAATGACGATATGTGCTCCACATCCCTACTTTACTGTTTCTTCAAATCTTGATTCTGCTTCCACTAGGTGGAGCAGAGTGGTTTCTCTAACCTAAAAAAATAAAATTATGTTGCAGCAGTGTTGAACACTACGTAGTGAAGTCATAAGTTTGTCATTTGCATTTTGCGCTGGCCGTTTTTACATCGCGAAACAGTTTTGTGTTCGCAGATCTTTATTGCACTCAGCTTATGACTGCATTGTATCAAGCTTTACAGTCTTCCTAGGCTATGTCACTTACAAGGTGGTACTAAACACCACCAGTACGAGTCTGACATAACCTCTCGGGCCGGCCGATGTATCTGTCGCAGTCATCTGGTTGAATCTGCTGTTTGATTGAATAACTAGCGCGTTCATTGTGACGACATTTAATTGAATGACTAAAGGACAACTCGTCAAGTTGTTTAATGTAACGTTCAACGTCTTGACTGAACGTCATTTAGCATAGTCGTTGAATGGGATATGGCCGACTTTGTAATGTGTGGTTAGTGGGAAAAAAATGAATTAAATTTTAATCACTTGACTGATTTTACGTCCGCTCTGTTCAAAGGGCTATGTTACAATCCGTTAACTAGTTGGACGTTGAGAGACGCTTGTACAATCAACTTTCGGCCTAGTCATTCAATGAACGCGCTAGTCATTCAATCAAATAGCAGATTCAACCAGATGACGGCGACATATCCATGTAGTCCTCCCTCCCCGCGTCCGGAGGGCAACCACGTCGCTAAGAGCGAAAAAAAAAACATTGTATTCCTCTCTCATATATATGGATAATTGTTTTAGTATATTCCAGCAATTCCGAACAGTTGGACGTAATAGTAAAAATTCTCAATATAATAATCGTACACCAGGGCATCCGATTTACGGATCTCTCGGTTAGTTTGATCTATTGTAACCTCAACTATTATAGGCAATTAACACTGTAAACCAGTGAAGGCTAAACTAAAATGTGGACTAATATACGCCGTTGGCTTTAAACTATTGGCACTTTTCTTATTACATCTCGACCGCTCTACTGAAGTAAAACCCCCCTACAATGTTAAAAATTCAATGTATTTTAATATAGTTAACACCTTCCCTCTATTTTTATAGTGCAAAAAAAAACTCAATTTTTTTCATTATTACAGTATTTTAGTTTTAATTGTAATAAAAAAATGTACTCCGTATATTTTTAATCTATTCTAAATTGTGGTGATAAACAGCATTATTTTTATTTATTCCAACAGCCAACTGTTTTCAGTATCGTATACCTACAAATCGAATTCAATATGTTAGCACAACTGTCGATATGTGCTGACGGCGAAAGATATAAAATTGCCTTGCTTTTCCTGCATACAATGGCAACAAAGCGGAAAATATTTGGAAATAAACTAACAAAAGAAGAAAATTGTCGGTTTATAGAACTGTTTTCGCTTAGAGAACCGTTTCTATAAAAATATAAAATAAAAAATATTTATATACTGATATAAATAACTGTTTTCAAATAATTATGAATACAGAAATAAATAAAAAAAAAAATTTATTTCTTATCGCAAAATTAGGTAAGTTAATAAACATATGTGTGAGACTGATGTCTGAGCTAGTCACAAAAATCTGGGTTACAGGTCACCAGACGACATATAACTACAAGGAAGGACAAGGAAAAATCTTTGTATTTCTCGATTTATTCTTTATACACGTAAATCTATCAAGTACTTAAAAGATTTAGGTACTTAATCTATTTATAGACAAAGATCCATGTAGTACTCATGTGTCAAGCAAGAAAAGATAGGTTAATATTTGTGTGATAGACTTTAATGCTAAGGATAAAGGTCTGTATTAATAATCTTAATAAAAACCTGATGGTGAAGTTTGTATATTGAATACTTATGTTCAGCCCTCAGTTCAAGGAAAAAGTGTCGTTTAACGTTTTATGACAATAATTGTAAGTCTCCAATGCAGGGCAGAGGCCTTTTATGGACACCAGAGGGACCAGAGAGATTGGATTGTAACCCTTTACGAGGGCCGAATGCGGATTCTGCATGAATACAAATAACCATTGTAGACTTTAATATCGAAGTGATCCGGAAACCTTGTTTCGAGCAAATTCAGCTTATGTTTTTATTAAGGTGAATACATATTTTTTACTTTAATTGAAACCTATGGCTGCATATAACACGGGAAGCACAAGGTTGACACTTCTTAACACAGATGTCGCTTAATCCGAATAAAAATGAATTATTGTAGGAACATATGTTGTACAATAGCAGTGTCAAAGGCATATCTACAATATAAGTTCGACCTACATCTGTCAGACCGTAGTCTGCGGGCACAGATAACCTCGCCCGGAGGAAAATCCGCAATATAACTTTTCTATAAGTTGTATATAGGCAAGTAAGTATGACGACAGTTTGGTGGAACGGTAGTGATCTGCCTTTGGCACTTACGGTCCTGGGTTCGAATCCCGTAAGGGGCAGATGTTTGTGTTATGAATGCGTGCATTTGTATCTGAGACCTGGGTATTTATAGATATCTCTATAAATATTACATATCTATATATCATATATATGTATGTTTATCCGTTACCCTAGTAACCATAACACAAGCCTTACAGTCAGTGCTTACTTTGCGCTAGGTTAATTGGTTTGAATATAAGAAATTTTATTATTTTTGATAACCTAATTACAATATACACTTACTACATATAGACTGGTATTTATTATTTACAAATAATATGTATTATTTATTTGCAAATCTTTTTACCAAAACCTAATTTCTCTTAAAAGAAAGCATTTGCACCTGTGTCCGTAAATGCGAAGTACGTGCGAACAATTAATTTTCGTTTGTCTCAAGGGATGGTTACAAATCAAGCCGCTGTTAAATAATACTAGCTCTATCTCATTCGTCTGTACCGAGAAATCAGATTTTAAACTGCTTTCAGTCTAATCTTTGAAACTGCTGTTTTATATATAAAGTGTGATCCAGATAGAGGCGTGTCACTTGCACCGTGTGGCTCTCCGTGCGAGTGCTCTTGACCCGTATCTTGTGTGTTCTAAACAAGGATGGCAATATTTTTGCGAGAAAAGAAAATTGGTATGTGCTGGAAAGGTTGGAATATGACTAGAGCTTCAATATTAAAACTAAATTGCAGCAATCCAAACCTCTAAAAATAAATATTTGGTCTTCTACAGACTGTACTTTGGAGAGTGTGCTCAGGAGCTGCATTTGCTCATACCGCCATCTCCTTTTTTCCATCGGACATCCAGACGCACTGCGGGCTACCACCCTTTCTTGGTTGCTATTCCTACCTGTCGCACCAAGCGATTCGCAATATCTCTCATAATGCGCACAGCAAAGGAGTGGAACTTCTGTATTTCCGAGAACTAATAACCCATCCATTTTCAAAGCCAGGGTGAATAGGCACCTTGTGGGTTAACTCGTTCCATCGTGGATCCTGTCTTGGACCCCGGGCTTGACTGGGATCAAGAGCAAACCCATTCTAAAAAAAAAATGTTTTTCTTTTGTTTACAAATAATTTGTATATTTATTGACTCCTACAGTCTCGTACCAACTTCATTTACTATAATAGTTGTTTGACTAAATGATGCCTCGTAGTAAGTGTTGATTAAATTCGCCAAAATGGGTAATACCCTAGTAGTTAGGGTAAATAGTAGTCAGAGTATCATATACGATGTAAGAGTACAAAGTTCGTACTATTGGTTATAAGCCGCAGGAATATGACCAGTGTTTCTTTCAGGAAAAATTCTCTAGGGGGCAATAAGAGATCTGGGGGGGCGGAGTCTATAAGTGAAACAAAGTAATATTTAAAATAAATACCAGTTATTATCAATATTTTAATGAAGAAAAGATGCTACAAAATTACTAAAAGATACAACTAAGGTGAATAAAAATTGTCAATATAACATATTTTCTTTACAAAAATCTTATTCATCGTGACTTTTTTCTTGCATACAAATCAACTATCTTTTCTAGAAATTCTCCTTTTGCAGCCTCGAGGGATTTAGCATTAGCATCGAGGGACCACTCGATGCTTATCATCATACAATACATCACACTTTCAGGTAGTATTCTGTTTCTTGCCTTATTCAGTATTCTAGTCATCGTACTAAACGATCTTTCGACGGAGGCAGTGGTTACGGGATTGACAAGAAGGATTTCACAAAGCTTACCCTACTCGCAGTACCTTACGTCTGCTTCAAAGATTTTTGCGATTGGATTTTTACCTGTTTCCTTGTAAATTCCGCTTTCTAGCATAGACTTCATGTAAAAATTAAATGATTTAAGGTCTGCTATCACATTTTCCGCATTAAACGTAGGAAATTCGTTACGAAACTTTGTTACTTCTATATCTTGTAAAGCTATTAATGATTGAAAGGTCTCAAAACTACTTTAAAATGTCATGTTATCAATTGATTTGTTATTGAATTTGTCTTTTATTTCATTAACTAGCTTTCCGCCCGCGGCTTCGCCCGCGTGGGATTCGGTTATATTGCGGTATAAAGCACAACTATAAGAAAACTTCTCATTCCCACGGAAAAATCTAAGAAGCGCGATGTAACGCTGGATACAATTAGTTGTTAAACCAAAACTGAATGGTACACTATATTATATGTTTTCCCTTGTGGAGCAAAAACATGCAGATTTTGGGCACTGGAAACGCGCATAGAGCTGACCATGCTGTAGAGTATTAACTGGAACACATCTATATTATCTCATGTAACTGGAATGCATCCAGAGTGTGAATAATGTCTATGTCAACAATACTACTTTATGGTCTAGGCGAATGGCGTCCTTGTGTAATAGTGCAAGTAATGCAAGTACAGTTTTGTTTTGTGTCGATTATATGTCATAAGAGCAAGTTGATTAAATTCGTGATTACAAGTTCTGTTTCATTGAAACAAGAAACCCTACAATTTATGGCGACGAGTGTCAACGGAGTCACGCAGTGTAAAGCATTTTATGGAGGGACGCGTAAGTAACGCGTAGTAAAAATTGAAAATGGATCGTGAGTACATGATGGGCGCTCCTGGCCCTCAGTTTTGTCCTTTTTCTCATGAATCCACAAAAGGTGAAAGGTGGAAAAGCTGGTTAAGAAATTTTAACTACTATATTGATGGTCAGGTTGGACTCGATGACAAGCAAAAAATTTCGCGCCTACTGCATCAGGCGGGGCCAGAGGTGCAAGAAATTTACGAAACTATAAAAGAAGCACCCGCGGAAGGAAAAGACGGGTATGAGAAATGTGTTTTTCGTTTAAATAAATATTTTGAGCCTGAAATAAACACAGCGTACGAAAGGCAAAAATTTAGAAATATTGTTCACAAGAATGGTGAGTCAATTGATCAATTTGTATTAAAGCTTCGAAAGCAGTCAAAATATTGCAATTTTAAAGATGTAGAGGAGGTCATAAGAGACCAATTGATAGAAAAATGCATGAACATAGAAATAAAAAGGAAATTTCTAAAGAAAGGAAATGAATTAACTTTGCCTGCGGCTTTGGAGATAGCCAGACTATATGAACTCGAAAAACACATGTGTAATGAACCAGAAGTCGGACAGTATAATGAAGACTCACAGGAAACGAAAGCTACAACATCAGAGGTAAATAGAGTAGCACAAAGATGTTATAGATGTGGAAGGCAAGGGCATTATGCCCGAAGCCCTGACTGCCCAGCTATGACTGTTAATTGCGATAAATGTGGACTTACCGGTCATTTTGCAAAATATTGCAAAACAAAAAAGAAGAAGAATGAAAATAAAAGTAAGAAAAGAGAAAATAAAGGGAAAAGAAGACATGTTCGTTATGTTGTTGAAAGCTGTTCCAGCTCAGAAGAAGAAAACAGTGACAGTGATAGTGATAACAATAGTGAAGTTACGGTGAATTCAATTTTCCTAGTAAATGCTATAGATAACAAATGTGAAATAATTATAAATAACAAACATAAATTGAAATTCATCATAGACTCTGGTGCATGCATCAACATAATAGATAAGAAAACATTTAAAAAGTTATTAAGATGTGGAATGATTACTAAGTTGAAAATTGACTGTCCTCAAAAGTTTTGCACATATGGTGGTAAGGAAATTCCAAAGCTTGGTATATTCAAAACAGATTTATATTCACCCGATACTAAAGTTAGAGTACAGGCTGATATTTTAGTTTATGATGGCTCTGGACCTTCTTTACTTAGTTCACAAACCTCCTCACAATTGAATTTGTTGAGAGTTGGCCCATTAGATTCAATAAAACCAGTATGTATCATTAATGAAAAACCATTATGTAAAGATCTTATTGTAAAACAATTTCCAAACTTATTTCAAGGTGTAGGAAAGCTTAAAAATTTTAAACTTGTCATACCAATAGATTCTAATATAAAATTAATTGCACAACCAGTTAGAAGATTACCATTTAATATGAGGGACATAGAACAAAGACTTATAACTGAACTGTTAGACTCTGACATTATTGAACCTGTGACTGGACCAACCCCCTGTGTGTCACCATCTCATATAGTACAGAAAAGGGAAAAGAACCAGTATAGACTTGTTGTAGACATGCGAAAAGCGAATGAAGCTGTTCTCCGTGAACATGTACCATTACCTACCTTTGAAGAGTTGCTTGCAGATCTCGACGGATGTAAATATTTCTCTTGTTTGGACATTAAATGGGGCTATCATCAATTAGAGTTAGCTGATGAGTCGAGAATCATTACGGTCTTTAGCTCAAGTTTAGGATTGTTTAGATATAAGAGACTTTTCTTTGGTATTCGCTGTGCCTCAGAAATGTTTCAAAGAGTGATTGGGCATTTACTTCAAGGAATTGACGGAGTGGCAAATAGTCAAGATGACATCAGGATTGGAGGGAGAACAAGACAGGAACATGATGCCAGATTAAGGGAGGTACTCGACAGATTAAATAAAAGTGGTTTGACACTAAATGAAAATAAATGCTCATTTGGAGTCACAGAGATAATATTTTTAGGACACCATTTATCTGCTGCAGGAATTAAGCCTACTGTATCAAGTCAACAAATTATACAAGAATTCCGCCCACCACAAAATAAAGCTGAAGTTAGAAGTTTCTTGGGATTGGCTAACTTTTCAGCAAGGTTCATACCTAATTTTAGCACTTTGACAGAACCATTAAGATACTTAATTAAAAAGGATATAGATTTCACTTGGGATGAGAAACATGAACAAGCATTTCAACAATTGAAAAATCTTATAGCCACTGCTCCTGCCCTAGGTTTCTACAACAAAAATGCAGAGACTACAGTTGTTACAGATGCTAGTCCTGTAGGTATTGCTGCAGTCCTTATTCAGCATCAAACAGTAGACAACAAATTGCAGCCTATTGTTATTAAATATATTAGCAAAGCATTATCTCCTACAGAACAAAGATACTCACAAACTGAAAAGGAGGCTCTTGCCATTGTATGGGCATGTGAAAATCTTTACATGTATTTAATAGGGAAACAGTTTAATATAATATCCGACCATAAACCTTTAGAGATGATCTATTCAGTACATTCTAAACCAAGTGCTAGAATTCAGCGATGGGTTCTCAGACTACAACCTTACACATTTAAAGTGATTTACAAACCAGGTAAAAACAATATCGCTGACCCCTTGTCACGCTTATTACAAACTAGTTGCAACAAGGAAAGTAATTATACAGAAGACATTGAAGACCAGGGACTTTTAGCATTCATAGAAGGATCTATAGAAACTATAACTATTGATGAAATTAAAGAAGCTACAAAACAGGACCCAGAACTTTCAGAAATAATTAATGCAATTAATAAAGACAAATGGGATAAGAGTTTAAAGAAATATGAATTAATGAAAAATGAATTATGTATACTAAATAATATCATACTAAGAGGAACAAGAATCGTCATACCTAAATCTTTAGTACCCAGAATTTTAGAAATCGGTCATGAAGGACACATGTCTATCAACCCCATGAAAGCAAGACTTCGATCTAAAGTATGGTGGAATAAGATGGATAAAGACATTGAGTACTGGATTGATACATGTGATGGGTGCAGGTTAGTACGAAAAGGCAGTCAACCAGAACCCATTGCTCCTACAGAACTTCCCAGCAGGGTTTGGCAAACAGTTGCAATAGACTTTCTAGGGCCTTTACCATCAGGGCATTATCTTTTATTTGTTGTGGATTATTATAGCAGATATTTTGAAGTAAAAATCTTACGAAATCAAACTGCTGAAAGCACTATAAGAACATTAGAAAAGATAATAGCAAGTGAAGGAATAATGGAAGAGATTGTGTGTGATAATGGACCAGCATTTAGAGATAAACGGTTTGAAGAGTTTTTAAGAACTAATGGAATATTGCTTCGACACACAACACCATTGTGGCCTCAAGCTAACGGTGAAGTAGAACGCCAAAATAGGAATATTTTACGTAGACTGCGTATAGCACAAGCACAGAAACTTGATTGGAAAAGGGAACTACTTTTGTACTTAGCTGCATATAGAACTACACCACATTCCACTACAGGCATGCCACCTGGTAATGTGTTTAGAGGAAGAACAATTAGATCTAAAATACCAGAAATGACAGTAAAATCTATGATAGAAGATGAAGAGATGAGGGATAAAGACAAATATAAGAAATATCAATACAAAAAATATGCAGACAAGAAAAGAAATGCTAAAGAATCAGATATAATCCCTGGTGACAAGGTACTAGTTAAACAGAAAAAGGAAAATAAGTTGACAACTCCATTCTCTCCCAAAGAATATGAAGTTGTATGGAAAAAGGGTAATTCTGTTGCAGCACAATCAGCAGATGGCCAAGTTGTTAGAAGAAACTTGACCTTTTTCCAAAAGATAAAAGAAAGAAATGTGGAAGATATTGGCAAGGATCATGCGAGAAAGGATGATGAAAAGAACATAAATATAGAAGGAAATTTAAAAATTGATGAGGACAAAGGAAATAATCAAGACACACAAATATCAGAACAGGTTTTAATTGATGAAACTATGACTAATGACATAACTGATTTTAACACATTTAAAAGACCAAGAAGAGAATGTAAACAACCTGCTAAATATAAAGATTTTGTTTTAAGCCTTATTTTGGATTGTATCCACTCCAATTAAAATAATTTTATCTATTGCTAATGTTTGTTGATTAGAACTTAAAAAAAATTACTTATGATTACTTATTAATATTATGATTGCTGATTTAACTTTAAATTTAAAATAACTTTAAATTTGTTATGAAAGGAGGAGAATGTAGAGTATTAACTGGAACACATCTATATTATCTCATGTAACTGGAATGCATCCAGAGTGTGAATAATGTCTATGTCAACAATACTACTTTATGGTCTAGGCGAATGGCGTCCTTGTGTAATAGTGCAAGTAATGCAAGTACAGTTTTGTTTTGTGTCGATTATATGTCATAAGAGCAAGTTGATTAAATTCGTGATTACAAGTTCTGTTTCATTGAAACAAGAAACCCTACACATGCGAAAAACAATGTTTTTCCAAGTGTACTCCAGCAACCCTTAGAGTTTGGCCTTTTGCTTTATTAATGGTCATTGCAAATGAAACCCTTATAGGAAGTTGTCGTCTTTTAAATTGAAATGGGAGGTCTGTTGGAATAATCGGAATCCGAGGAATGAGTCATTTAGTGAATCATTTAAATTAAAATAATTCTAAATTTACATGTTTATATTGGTTTGCAATATTTTACCTTGTTTTTAACGACACACAGCTCCATCTACAATCCATCCATCAAGCAAACAATATTTTTGTTTTTCCTCGGGAATATAAATTTTTCCAGGATAAAAAGTACCCTATTATTTAATCCGGACTTTTATCTTTACCTCTGCAAAATTTCAAAGCAATCGGTTCAGTAGTTACGGCGTGAAAGCGGAACAAACTCACTTTCCGATTTATAATATTAGTAAGGATTACGCTTTCACAATACATCTTCATTCTTTTATATTTTCATTCAGTCGCATTTCCATCAGCAACCATGTGCACTTCAGATTTGAATTTCTCTATTGCGAACTGAACTTTCTTTTGCAAAGGGCTATTGATATCTTCGCACTGCTTTGTAATATCCTGCAAGGTTAATTTTGTGGTGGTAATCAGAGTAATTATTTTGGCGAGTCACAAGTCTTTTGCAAAGCATTGTTCAAAAATGAAAGTGCACTGAGGAGTTCATTCATTACGTGACAGGTGACGATGAATTTCTTATTTCCAGTAAGACCTTTTTTAATTTTTCACGTGTTGATATCTTATCAATCGATGAACGCCCCCTTGCTGTACGCACGATAAAGCATGACTCATTGTCACGTTACGTCATTGTCACATTTAGCCTGAGCCAAGCCTACAAACAAGAGCGGGGATTCGGCCTAAGCGTTCGACTTGTGACGCATCTGTCTTTCTTCTACTCGATCGGCCGCTGCCTCCGAGTAGAAGAGAAACACAACTTACATTTTGTCAACTGTTTATAATTTGAAGTGAATTAACTCCTTATTTGTATTATACAAAAGTCAGTGATAATAATACAATTTAATTCATAAAAGTGTGCAATCTTTCATCATTTTTTTTATTAACACGTAAAATTATCGTCCGTAAACTGACAACAATTTTATTTTATTTCTGCAGGAAGCTGCGGCCAGAGCCAATATATGTGCTTTACAGTGTATGTAAAGAACTTCCTTGTTTGTCTTTTCTGATAGTTTTCTTCTCACACCACCAACATTTCCAGTCATATTCGAAGCGCCATCAAATATAAAGCAATAATTCGTTATAATGTAAATTAATAAATAAATAGAATTAAACATATTTATGCAATGTCGGTTATTCAGTGTAAGAAAACAATAACAAACTGGTTAAAGGAACTCGACTATGATCAAACTGAGCGGCTGCTCCTGCGGTGAAATGGTCCCGATCTTTTCACAGTAGAAGTAGCTGCTCACTATGATACATAGACAAACACACTAGGTACATTATACTAAACAAATACAAAAATAATCCACATAGTACACACATAAAATACATACACACATCCTAATACCCAACACCTATTTACACACACACACTTACACACGCACACACTTACGCACGCACTTACAGACGCACGCACACCACTCACACACACTCACACACAGACAGACACACACACATAACATACATGTATTTTTTTTTTTTTAATACTATTATTTGTTAAATCTTATAGCTTATAATGTAAGCAAGGTTCGATAGAGCGGGCATCTCCTAATACAGGTTTTTATTAACTTAAAAGGAGACTCCCAACCCCTGTAATTTACACTATAAGTTATTAAAGAATTTTTGAATTTTTGAATTTTGAATTTTTTGAAATTAAGAGCAGTGAGTTCCTTGTCCATAGCATTTGTAATATTTTCTGCCTTTCCACCGGGGATTTTGACATTTCCTTTAACTCATCTCTCAAAACTTCACCCACACATTCTAGTAGTTCACAAGTTATTTCCTTACTACTATAATTAGTCTGCTCTCTTAGCGCATGTCTCCATGTTTTAAATTCGCCATTCACTTTGTCAAGAATACTTTCAAACAAAGTCGCGTATTGGGTAGTGTGACCTATTTCTTCCGTTATTAAAAAATACAAACCACTCAAAGGTATTTTTAAGCCCATTTTACTCTTTTTTCAGTATCACTCTTGCATAATTTGAGTATGAAGAACATGAAAGAAACAGTGAATATTATGAAAAGGAAAAATTTCAAATACCTTTAAGAGTTATGACGAAATCACGACTGCAGTGAATATATGCACTCTATTTTTTTTTTAATATATATTTCCTGAATTGTTTTAGTAAATAGAGAAAGATGATAAAGTTTATAAATAATTAAAACTGTTTATTTACAAAATTTATGTATCATAATAAGTACAAAAACGACTGTTAAATCATTAAAAAAACCAAGTTTATGAATATTTTGAATATTTACTTTAAAGTATTATTTCGGAAGCAATTGTTCCATACAATAAAAAGTGCTTTTTATCCTTTTTTTATCTATAAAAATTATAATGTTTGGTATAAGTGGCTATTTGGAAAAACCAAAGTTATAAAACACCATTTTTGCACTTTTTAGTAATCAGGAAAAGGGAATTTAAAATGGCGACTTAGTTGTTCCTTTTGAACATTTTAAAAATTTGAATTGTAAGATTACATTGGCAGCCCTAAGTTGCATAGTCGCAAGTCGGACGTGTGAAGAGCTATGGTTGCCCCCTCTTTGTTTTTCTTTGGTTTCCGCCATCTTTGAAAAATCCGCAAATAGAAATAAAACCTTTGTTATCGGTCCTATTTCTCCTTTGTGCTTGTTTACAGCGAGAAACATTTCCTTGTGTGTTTATTTGGATGTTCCTTGAACGGTGGAGATTGGGATGAGAGCTACAAGACGTAATAAGACGCTTAACAAAAGCTACAACTGCTTCACAATATCATGACGAGTTTTTTATGTAATACATTCCTTGGAAACAGTTATCGACTTTTTAAGATAAAAATGAGCAGTTATTACTTTTTTATACGTTAAGATCACGTTTTCAAATCACATTTTTGCATATTCCAATTAATAAACCCACATGGGGTTTGATGCTACGTGCTTCACGTTGCGTGTTCCAATTATTGATTATTTAATATATTAAAATTAAAGTCGTTTGTCTTCAATTTATTTTGGCGCGTTTTCTTATCGACATTTCTTATTGTTATAAAGTTAGTAATATAAATATTTTCGGTTCAACTATTGCATCCATTTTATATGGATCATAAGCTGAAAAAAACATTCTCTCGTGGAACTTAGCATTAGTTATTAGGAGAGGGATTTTTTAACTAAATTTAATAAATCAGCTATCGTTTTATTATTTTCGCCGCAAAAACAATTAAAGTTTCTTGATGAAAAAAAGCAACAATTTATGAAAAATGTTTGGTATATTACTTCGTAATATAGACGAAAGCTCTTTGTAGCCTGTCTGTTTTTAATTAGGTACGAACATTAATTTGTATAAATAAGTTTTTTTACAATACGGGTTTTTCAAAGACCATAATATGTGCCGGTGTCCATTTTATAGTCTACGAAAAGGGTATGGTGATAATAATAATAATGGTTTATTGACAGAAACGTGATACAATTCGTGCTTGATTCTCCTGTATTCCCTAATAGGCAAATGCCTGTAGTATGGAACACAGTGTGATTACTTAAAGTGTCACTAGTCGCGTTATAGAACACCTTTAAGTGTAGAGAGTTAGTCCTATTCTACGATCGTTTGGTGCACCGGTAACGATGCCACCTTTGACGAAGACCGTCCTGGGTTCTGGGCAGATGTTTGTTAGATGAGTACGAACATTTGTACCTGAGTCATGGATATTTATATATATTTCGATAAAAATTAAATATCTTTGTGTCATATATGTATGTATATCCGTTACTCTAGCATCAATAACACAAGCTTTCCTTCCAGCGTTTACTTTGGGCTGGGGTAATTGGTGGGAATGTAAGAAATATTATTATTATTTTACACACACAAAAACAACCCCCTTCCCCCCACACACACGAACGTCCGCTGATACACACACGAACGAATGCATGTACACACATAAACTATTTTTTATTAGGTAGTTTATTGATTGTATTAAAAATATTTCTTTGCTATTATATAAGTTGAGAAGTAAATACTTACCTACCATAGTATTGAAATAGTTTTAGATAAAGACAAAATAGTTAATGTTACATCGGGTTCGATTCTTTTGTATTTTTCTACGGTATATCACGGGAATAGCCGGATCTCCTACTACAAGCCTTTTAGATACTGTGTTTTTTTTATTCTTATTATCTTTTATGTAAAATGTTGACGAAATAGACTTTTTTTAAAGATAAATTATTATAATAGAAAAATACTAGAAAAAATCGACTCGGGTCACAAGTGAATCTCAGGCGGGAATCGAACCCGCAACCTTTGGAAATCCGGTCCAATGCTCTCCCAATTGAGCTACCGAGCCTTGCGAACACTCGTCGAAATTTTCTAGTACCTTCCTGATTTTACGCTGTAGGCCAGCGTTGTTTCATCAATGAGAGGAACATCCTCTCGTATTCGAAAGAAACATTTTTACAAATGTTTGGTCAATCGATTAAGATGAAACAGCCATGTTAGATTTATTATTTTTATATATTTTATGCATTTTCAATGCGATCTTATAAGATAAATTATTATAATAGAAAATTGGGAGAGCATTGGACCGGATTTCCAAAGGTTGCGGGTTCGATTCCCGCCTGAGATTCACTTGTGACCCGAGTCGATTTTTCTAGTATTTTTCTATTATAATAATTTATCTTATAAGATCGCATTAAAAAAGGAATAAAATATATAAAAATAATAAATCTAACATGGCTGTTTCATCTTAATCGATTGACCAAACATTTGTAAAAATGTTTCTTTCGAATACGAGAGGATGTTCCTCTCATTGATGAAACAACGCTGGCCTACAGCGTAAAATCAGGAAGGTACTAGAAAATTTCGACGAGTGTTCGCAAGGCTCGGTAGCTCAATTGGGAGAGCATTGGACCGGATTTCCAAAGGTTGCGGGTTCGATTCCCGCCTGAGATTCACTTGTGACCCGAGTCGATTTTTTCTAGTATTTTTCTATTATAATAATTTATCTTATAAGATCGCATTGAAAATGCATAAAATATATAAAAATAATAAATCAGACTTTTTTTTTTATTTTACTACATCAAGCTACTCCGTGCTTCGGAAGGCACGTGGTAGCATCTGTAGTTTTTAGCACCCACTGGTTGGCACTGGACCTGAGTGGTAGCTTATGGTCCATTCTTTCTACGCAATTTTTGACGAGATCCGTGGTCGAACGGCTCACATACCGATTTACGCAATTTTTGACGAGATCCGTGGTCGAACGGCTCACATACCGATTATCATAGTAACGTTACTTCGCTGTCTGATCCCGGGCCATGTAAAGGTAGAAAACGAACTTTCATATATTGGCTAGGGATTGGGTGTTGTAGATCCGTTATTGTTTCCGAATTCAAGTGCATAAACTTCTTAACTTGGGTTCAGAATAAAGTATGTTATATTTTGTGATAATGGTGTGATTTTTAAGGAAAGCCTATGCTTTACAGTAGGGATATTAATAAGTGACAACGATTATACATTAATACTAGCTGACCCGGTCACGCGTTGCTGTGCCGTCTGCAGCGCCATCTGCCGGGCTGATTTGTGAATCTATTATTTATTATATATTTTTTGGATAATCTGTAATAAGTAACGAACAAAAGGCACGTAGACATATAGTTTATTGTGCAAGTGTACTTCTACAGTCTAACTTTAGAAATGAATAAAAATAATAAATTGTTGAAATAATGAATGTCCAAAACTTTTCAGCCGCTCACTCATTAATCATAATAGTTGAAATGAATTGTGCACTTTTGAAACAACTAACTGGAGTGGGAGTTAAATCATTCAGTTTTTGTACTGTTTCATTTAATTAAATTTCAGTATCAAAATAGAAGCATTGTGATTCTGAAATTTAATTATTGTTTTATTAAAAACCACTAGCGGAGAAAATTGTTTAATTTTTTTCTATTATTAAATAGTTTTCCGTTAGCGCCATCTAGCAACCGGTAGACAAACTGCTTGCGATTAACGCGTTGCTATGGTAACGCATATTCAATTGAAAAAGAGCGGACTGACAAACAACAAATTTGTGATCTTAGATTATAGGTTAATGTTGTAATGATTTAAAGCTATATGTACAACTATCCATCGAGGAAACGCTGCCAGCCTTTTGGTTACCTATCTCAATATTTTTTTTGTCTGACTTATGTTTTAGTATAGGTTCATAGTTTTTTATTTTCCCACGTTTTTCTCAGGTCGCTTTCTTGTTTGTCTGTCTGTCTGTCTGTCTGTGCAGTTGGATTCTTGGAACTCAATTTTGAGGCACTTCCCGGCCACCTAGCGAGCTGAAATTTTTGGAGCAAGTCAGAACCCGATGACAATGCATCCTAAAACAACTTTTAACTTTCTACGGCCACTTTCAGGCCAAATTTTGCGAAATTTCACTTTCATATGAAAAAAGTCATAGCGACTCATGGTTTGCTGCGATTAATTAATAATTTTGAGTTATTAGCACAGTGATTTGTGATTACGCTCATGGCTATCGCTAAAGTGCATACTTTCTGAAACTTTGCTCAATTAAATTTACTTCACAACCACACCTCTAGATGGCGCAACATTAAAATCTCAAACGACCGTTTTACTCAGAAAATGCTCGATTTGCCTGTAAATCATAGTTAATCTCACTAAAATGACACTGATTTTTTTTATTTCTCTTCTCTCTTTATTATCTCTACTCATTCCTTACTCTCCTTTTGTCTCTCTCATTTTTATTGAATTCTTCAATTCCAACCATAAAGACAGACACACAAATACGCAAGAAAATTAAAAAGAATAAAATAATAATACTAGATTTAAAAATCTAAAAATCCCACGTTTTTCAGTAACCAAAAAAGAATAAAATAACCCGGCGGGGCCAAGCGAGGGGCCACTCAAAACGTGGGGGCTAATATGAGTCCAGTTATGTACCGAGGATTCCGTACATTTTTAGAAAACCTAGTTCTTCTCTCATAGGCATCGAGTGACTATGAATATTGTAATTCTTGTACCTACAATGTTGTCTTTTTCAACTATAGTTACCTCCCCCCTCCCCAATAAAACAGGTTCCTATAAACAAGCTTTAACATTCGTATTTTTAAGTCGAAAGGGATTAATGTGAAGTTATTACTTATGCAGCTTCTTATCTAGCGAAGAGTACGAAATATTAATGAGAAGAAGTTTACAGTCAAACAATTTTTATTGATGGTTCTGAAGGCTCTCTTTATAGATTTTTTGAAGGAGAGTAATATATCTGGGTCGTTCTTCTTTTTTACCGACAATGAAACGACGTTTTTCTGTTTTTTTGGTTTTTGAACTATCCATAATTTTGGTTTCTGTGTGGAATTTAAAAGAAATTGCATCTGTGTTGTCATTAGGACTAATTAAAGTTTCCTTTGCGGCAAATATTAATTCTTTTTTAATGTTGGTTTTTAAAAAAAATATGTGACAGAGTGGCCTTTTTCTGTGGAGACCACATTTCGGTTTACCACTCTGTCACGGCATTCTACGAAAAACAAATGGAAAAATATGTTGGTTGGAGAAAATGAAAAATTACATAATATTAATAGATAAGAAAAATATGGACGTTTATTCGAACCGAATTAAAAAACCGTAAATATCAATATTCCAACGAGATGCCATAATAAGACGAAGGACAGACCATTGTCGGTAAAAAAGAAGAACGACCCATCTACAAATTTCGGTAATTTGGCGGAGGACAATGAGATCTTCTTACCTTTTCAAAATTGACTTCATATTAGTTTAAAGGAGAGATCATTGCCTGCGTTGCTGACGTAAAGTGTTAGCCATATATTTTGCCAATTTTAACATGAATCAATGAGACATCAGTGCTGAGTTCAGACTACTTTTTTTCTCCTCACATCTTACCGTAAAAGGCAATGAAAAATAAGTCAGATACCAGATACCCACATAGCTATGTAATCGAAGTGTAAACATACATACAAGATACCGACACAGGAGGACAAAAAAGAACAACTGAAATGCATCTGGCATCAATAAATTAAGTTGGTCAACCAAAAGCAGAAATTTAAAAAAGTATATTTTGAAGTATCACAAGGGTCATATTGTCTTTGGCATTGTACAAGAAGTGTACATATTTGACTAACTTTTTTTTAAAATACTCCAAAATTCTACTGATCAACTAGAACTACCTCCTTACTTTTAATCTATAATCTAAGATCACAGTGGTTTGTGTGTTTGTCTATCCGCTCTTTTTCCATGTATCAATAACGTTACCATAGCAACGCGTTAACTGAAAGTAGTTCGTCTACCGGACGCTAGATGGCGCTAACGGAAAAATATTTAATAATAATAGAAAAAAAATTAAGAATTTTGTCCACCCGTGCGAAACCGGGACGGGCCGCTAGTTTAATTATAACATTAGTTATATTACATATGTTTGTTATTCCTTGATATTTTTATGTAAGACATGATTTTATTTAATTAATAAATAAGTGAAACTACTGCTCTTCTATTTATCGTTTAATCTAAGATGAAATACAACGAATTAACTTAATTGAGGTTACGATTCAAAAGGACAAATCAACCACAACATTAGGACAATAGTTAAGGGTATTATTAGTATTTCGTGGTTTTTAAGATGGATATCTATACAGCTAAGTAACGCCTGATTCTATTAAATAAAAAAAATGAAATCCAAACAAATCATATCAACTTAACAGTCGGTAGGTACCTAAACAGAGCTTGTAACATGGATAATAAATAACGATATGAATATCTCTACTATATAAAGACTATGTGTTTGTTACCATAGTTACCATAAGCCTAAGAATAACAGTTTTTATAATCAATTAACTTTATCGTAGCAACGCGTGGCCGGGTCATCAATTAACGTTACCATAGCAATGCGTGGGCGGGTCAGCTAGTAATATATAACTTTATAAACAACCAAGACTAATGGACAGATGTCATCACACCCATCACACAAATTTGTGCCTCTACCATTCTCTATATTGCAAAATAACTAAAAAAATAAACAGCCTAAAAAAAGTTATATATTAATGGAGAAACGTAAAAGTAGGGTTGCCATCTCTAAAATTTGGAAAACAGGACAAGACGCGTGAAAACCCCGGATTTTAGAGTCCGAAAGCCGGACATGTCAACAAGATCTTTTAAACATATTCAATGTAATAAAAAACAGTTGAAAATGTCATAAATCACCTTTTTTATTCATTCATTATTTTAACAAAACAGAATCATATTACAATTTATTACAAAATGTCTAATAAATCAGCTTTTTTAATTTTTGAAATAAGAAAACAAAACCCTAATTAAAATATATAATAAAAACATATATTTCATGAATAAAAATCTTAAAAGTACACACTTATAGTCCATTTTTTTAAGCATTAGAAATTATGTAAACAAAGAAGCAGTGGTGGCTAACCTTGTGCTGGAGTCCACTTTAACCGGCTTTAGGTTCGTCCATTGTTGAACAGATTAAATAACAAATAACAACAAAAACTTTTAACAAAAAACTTCATCAAAAACAATAGAAACTTAACAATAAACCAAAGAAAATAGTCAAAACAGATAAATGCAGACGTTGACATTTGCCGCTATTATTGCAAATGGTGGCCATGTTAAGCAACCATTTTAAAAATCACCTAATATGGTACGTATTACAACATCTGCTAGTACTTTTTAATTTTGTCGTGTCAAAATGACCAACGTTTCGTTCCACAAGTTTGTAACATCTGCTTCTTAAGGTACTTCTTAGTGTAAACTTTTCACGATGTTACGTTTTGCTTGTTACATTATATGTGTACAATAAAGTACCCAAATTTTGTTCTTTCTAATGCTAAAAAAAACGGACTATAGACCATTCTAGTATTCAGTCTTCCAATTTTTGAGGTAATTCTCTTAGCGATAGTTCTATAATTATTTTCTGCTTTACTTTTTATCAGCAGTCATTTATATAACAAAATATACCTATTTTAGCAGAATATAAACTAAATTCAGTCTTCTTAAATATTAAACAACAAAACAGAACATTTTTAAAGTTTAGACCTACAGCAATGTAAGTTACATTATTGCAATTTTAAAACAAAAAAAAGTGTTTTTTTTTTTTTTTTTTTTTTTTTTTTTTTTTTTTTTGCCTGTAAAGTCGGTTTTACGGGCGAAGATTTTACGTGACAACGTCTTTTTCTCGGTAGAATATTTATTGATATGAATATAATTAAATTGCACAATGCGCGCGGCAGACCGATCATAGTTGAGTGGGAGAGAGACGCAAGGCATTCGGCGGGCCTCTCTCTCGTTCGGTGACTCATCGTAACGTTACCGAGCGTTACACTTTTTCATAAGTGACTCCCAGCCGCAACCAATTTATAAGACGTTATCACGTCAATAATCAATCCTATACTCATTTTCATCAACTTAAAGTTTTGATCAACAACCATATTTAAATAGTTTTTACTCAATGAAAACAATCATAACTTTAACTACAAAAATAAAAAGCAATTATTGCACTCATAATTAGGTACACGATTTGTCTATCTAGCTATTTAAGCGTTTTCCTTAGCCTCTTGCCTTTTTACTTCTCTGTTTTTTTGTATTTATTTTTTCCGATAGCTTTTAGAATATCTTCCCTTTTTAAAAGTTATTTATAAAAATCAGTGCAGCTGTATTCTTGGTATTGTATTTAATTTTAATTATTGAAGAAATTGTTTCTACGCTTAGTAAATTTCTTTCTTTAGTCCATTGTTGTTTAATTAATGAGAATGGGTATTGGTATTGGTGGAGAGGGTTCTCCACGTTGGCATTATGCGCCGGAATGCAAAAAAATATTGCGCAATTTTCAGCAATTCCGAATATAAATTCGCATTTGGCGTTTTAAAAAATTGTACCCAAAGTTGATTGAAATTTAAAAGCTTATCTTGTTCAGTTAAGTTTTGGCAAAAAGCCTTTAAATTCACCCAGTCGTCAATTAATTTTGCGTCGTAAATGTCTATGTTTTTATCTTTTAAATAGAGGACAGTGTCTTCAATAAGATTCCACTCTGTGTTGTTATTAATTTTTGGCAAAAACATCCAATCAAATTTCTCAAATTGTTTTAAAGGTTTCATCCATTCTTCAATATATCTTTTAATTTCATTGTAGAAGTCATGTGTGCAATTTTTAAACTCTAACACAAAGAAGATGAAACATCCTGTTTTCATCTTCTTTATGTTTCTCTGAACGTTCAGCGGCACAAAAATTTCCTAAATTCGGTCATCTAAACTTTTTGTTATGGAAGCAAATATGCTTTTTGTATATTCGAATTACTTGATTGATTTTTTAAATTTGTTTTCTGTTTCAGCGTACTTAAATGCTCATTTAGGTCTGTAACGCCTTTGTTTGCGATTGAAATCCTCGTAGAACAAACGACACAAAACGCTTCCCAGTCATATCTTCCTTTTTTAAACTTACTTTCCAAATTACTGTTAAATAGGCATTTACGCTTAGGCATTTTGGTGTCTAATCTGAAAATAATAAAATAAGTACCTAAAAATATAGTCAATAGAGAATTTCGAAACAAAGGAGTAAAATTAGAACTATAACAATTACTAGTCACCCACGACTTTGTTAGTAAAATAGCATATTTGAAAATCTGAAGAAAGAATAGAAAATTCCAAGCAAATAAAAATTAAACTTTCAAGAAGCAAAATGATACTGCATCTTGACTTAATATTATTATATTTTTGGATAAAAAGTAGCTTAAGTACTTACCTGTTCATGTAAAAAGGTTACAAAAACAGATAGACAGAGCATTCAGAAGAGCAGTGTCACACTACCTGTAAAAATTAAACTGCGATATTTAAGAAAAATATTCTTTGCTTACCACATGTACGTAAGTTCACCCGCTTAACTGGAACGACGCAATATCTACATTCGTCAAACCGTCGCTGCGTAGTGCGGGACGCGGGTCGCGAATTCGAGCGAACGAACGGCGGACCGTCGCAACCGTGACGGGAGGGGTGGGGAACGGTGAATATACTTGGTTTGTCGGTGTGCGAGCATAGTGCGTGTCTCGCAGGCAGCCCAATTTTTTTTTATTTTTTTTTTTTTTAAAACCCGGTTTACAAATGAAACCTTCCCCGGACGCTCCCCGGATGCCCTCTAAACTAGGACAAATCCGGGGAAACCCGGACGGATGGCAACCCTACGTAAAAGCATTATTATTTTTTGGTGATAAATTACCACAATTCTGAACACAGTTCCATGGGTGTCGGTAATGACAGTTCAATCTTGAAACCTATTTAAAGTTTTACCGCTGCTGCCAAGAATCTAAAATGTAGGTATACGCTGTGGAGTTTATAAGTATGCTAATCTTTTAAAGTAGTTTTATACAAATCCATCCAAATACCACGGATAAATTTAGAAAACATAGATTACATATGGGTGAAGTATATTTTTTATCGTTATTTAAAAAAAAGGCTTAAAAGTGGTAAAAAAAGTTGTGGTGTCAAATAAAAGTTATGTGTCTGAGTGAATAGGCACTAATTCACAGGGCTGGTTCGACAGGAGGTCTCTCTGGGTACCTGTTAGCTCAGACAATTGGACTTAATTTTAGTGGCGACTTAATAACGACTACTACTAAACTTGGTTCCAATGCGCTGCTAGCTCCTCCAGCACATCGAGTAATTGGGGCATGCAGGTGAAATAACCTCAATAAAATTAGTTTTACTAGCAAAAATGGCATAATAAGTAGACTGACAAGGTTTATTTACTTACAATTCTTTAAGAACATTCTGGCATAAAATAATTTTTGTGACCTTAGAATATAATGAAAAATGGAACAGCAGATGGAGAGCAATAAATACACTTTTCAGCAGATCGTCGAAATAATGAAATAAAGAATATGTTTTAAAAAAAATATTAGTATTTAATAATATTTATGTTCTTTAGATAGGTTATGAAAATAGAAATAAATAAATATGACGAAATTACTATCACTTCAGAAAAGAAAAGTTAAACAGATCGCGCCCAAAGTACACGTGCAACAATATTAAAAAGTTACTTAGATGATGACTGAGATATCAATCCATAAGTGGCGATTCTGATGACATTAAGAACAAGGGATGGAAATTGTGACTTTTTGTAAGTAAATTATTTTAATAGACAAATACTAGAAAAAATAATTTATCTTATAAGGCAGAATTGAAAAAAAAAATGCAAAAAATATATAAAATTATAAATGTAGTTAACTTTTTATAACTGTCACAACTTTATTTGAAAAACCCTTCTTCTTTGATCACTGTCACCGTCATCATTATAAATTTAACAATGTTCCTACTTCGGGCACTTTCCTATCCATAACCAATCATGCTAGCCAGTGCTGATCAGTCACTCGACGGCCAACCATTGCTAAAGTTGCATAGCTGGCTCATGCTCATAAGATTCTCTGCTTTTTTCTGAAAGTTCAGTCAAGGTTTAATAGAACGCCGGCGTTTTCATGCGCCTAAACTGTTTTCTATAAGCAAGTTTAGTACAAATGCAGTAAAGTTTTTTTTTAAGTACCAAGAAAGAAAATATATTAACGTCATTCTGGACTTCCTCACTGTTTTTTGTAATCGGCGGCCTTTAATGAGGATTTCTTGTAATGACAGATTCAACGTGATAACCGCTATCGATCTTCTTTTTATTTTCTTGTTCCTGCTGCAATCAACAAAATAATCATCGTGTTTATTCATTACCAAAAAAAAACATTTGGTGCAACGGTAGCGATCCTGCCTTTCGCACCGACGGTCCTGGGTTCGAATCCCGAAAGGGGCAGATGTTTGTATGATGAATACGAACATTTGTACCTGAGTCATAGATGTTTATATATATTTCTATGAATATTACATATCTATCTATCATATATGTATATGTATCTGATACCCTAGTACCCATAACACAAGCCTTACAGTGCTTGCTTTGGGCTAGGCTAATTGGTGTGAATGTATGAAATATTTATTTATTACAGCAGATCTTTTATAATTACTTAAAGAAAGTATTCATCATTATTAGGTTTATTAGAATTTATTATAGGGAACGACCTCTTACCTCCACGCTCGTTTATAAATTACAGTGTTAATTGGTAGGTTTTCATAGAGATTTCTATTGTTTATATTTTAAATATATTTTAAGCATTAGTTATATATGGTCGCTCTATTAATTAGCTATAAGTTCTCAATGTTTGTACTCATTTTTGCAAATAAGGTATTTGAGTTTGAGAGTCAAGAAAAAGGCGTAACAAGCCCTCGAAAGATTGATATTTTTGATCTCTCATCGCTTAAGTTATTTAACTTTGATAATTGCAGTCTGAGGAATCTGAGTATAATTGTGCTATCAAATTGCTACATGGTGTTCTAACAGAAGAAATAAAAAAGTTAAACGGTAAGTTTGGATCAGAAATTTGCGATTGGTGCTTTAAACTGTATTTAGGTTAATAGAATATTTGGTATTAAATTTAATATACAAATACTAAGATGGATTGAAAAGTATTTCTATATTAACAACTAGCGGCCCGTCCCGGCTTCGCACGGGTGGACAAAATTCTTTAAATTTTTTCTAGCATTCAATATAGCCTATGACACTCAGCAATAATGTGCCTTTCTATTGGTGAAAGAATTTTTAAAATCGGTTCAGTAGATCCCGAGATTACCCCTTACAATTTAAAAATATACAAACACACAAACTTTACTTCTTTATAATATTAGTATAGAAGTATAGATTATAATTTTTAATATAAAATTCTATGTTTGTTTTATCAGAGTGATTTTTAAATAAACCTTATAGCCTATTGACATTTCAGGTCTTCTAAAATTTAAAAATGCTAACTGTCTTTAACCAAAATATTTAAATAATAAACGAAAATAATATTTTTATATAAAATAGTAGCCGACTTGAAAATGTCTTTTATGTTTTAACTTGTTCTTGTAATCGTTTACTACTTTGACTGATGAAAAAATGTAATCTAAGAATTCTTCGGATAATAGTAAGGGGGAGAGCAGAGCAGCTGCTCTCCCTACGATTTTGTTTGCTAATGTACTTACTGTTGACGGTAAGAGTGAAGTTAGTTATATCCCCCGGGTTAAAAGCTTGGTATGAATGCCTCCCTGGGTTAAAAGCTGGCTATGCCCATGGAATTATTGGAGAAATTAAACAATAAACTCTTACAATTACTAATTGTAAGAGTTTATTTAGATGATTTTAAGGTTATTATTTTCATTGGTTTTAACGTTACATTAAATTAAAATCTTTTGTATAGGATTTATTGACAGTACTACAAGCTATCCACTATAAAAAGGAGACGGTCTTTATTAAAATAGCTTATGGTAAGTTGAAACGTAGTTTAGTTTAAACGTCAAAGTGTATAAACTGATATGCTGTCGATTGTATTTATAGCTATTCTTATCTATTGTTACTAGACGGGTTAATGTAGAAAATCGAACTTTACTTTGCTTCGGGTCTGGGTGTTGTATTACCACTTCGGAAGTTCGGTTCGGAACAAAGCATGTGACGTTGTCTAAAATTTAATATTTTACTATTTCGAGCTGTAATGTAAGAATGCGATCGTTTTGAATTTTTGAAACATACCTTTTAGACATTGATTTTTGATAAATTATTTATTCTATAGCCGGTGTTGCCAGCAATATCGCCTTTTTATTATTTAGGGTGAGATTTACGACCAAAAATCCAATGGCGATTAAGCAGATTTACTGTAAAGCTGAAAACAATTATGATCTGTGCCTTTACCATAATATTTTAGACGAAATTTTTGAAATACCAAACATAGGTAAGTGGCTAAGAATTCTTTTTAACTTGTTTTTTTTAATTTAACAACCTTCATAGATATTTTTGTTTTTTTTTTGCGTTGCAAGCAATGACCATGGAACTGGATCAAATTAAATTTAATTCAGACTTGATGTGGGATGACAGACATGCTACATGGTACTGCACGTCCCCAAAGGTTACACAGGATAACAAAAGAAAAACCTGTATATTATTGCAATGTTGAGGGATACCCAAAACAGATACTTGTTAACTTTGTTGTAATCAACGAAATAATTATATCATAACACTACTGTTATTGTAATAACAGATTTTTTAATTTTTTGGATTATGTATGGTAACGACGTATTATATTGAAAAAGTCGTTACTTCTGTTAAAGCTGACGAGTTTCTTGAGCCCATTCTTCTTGTCAGTTAAAAGACGTCCTGAATGGGTGATAGGTAAAAATGTTGGACGAAAACAACTTATTTTAAGTGCATTTGAATAAAAAAATCCTAAGTGATATTAAGTGAAACAAAAATGAATAAATAATCATTGAATGGTGTTACTTTACTGCAGATATCAGTTGATAGAATATCAAATTTAAATGAACTTATATTTTAAAATATCCCTACTTTAATATTATAAATGTGAATCTAAGTTTCTTTGTTATGCTTTCACGCAAAAAGCTACTTCACCGATCATCATGAAACTTCGTACATATATTGTTGGAGGTATTAGAAGTAACATATTATAATTTTTATTGAAATAAAAATTAAAAAGGGCGGAGCCGCGGGTACAAGCTAGTTTAATATATATGTAAGAACATCACATACACTGTTCTAAACCCAAATTAAGTAGCTAAAACACTTATGTTATGGAAATCGGAGACAGCGGTATCACAACACCCAGACATTTGCCAATAAAGAAAAGTTTCTCCATTGACCCGGCCAGACACCGAACCCGGGACCTCGTATTGGTGTCACTAATAGATATAGCTTTAGTCATCATCAGCCTGTTAAAGTCAATACTGTTAAAAGCCTAGATATAACTCTACACATAGGCTCAGAGTGTATTGTTGGGCTAATTGCTGCATATGCAATCATGACCAATGCCTTTACGGGCCATCCTCAGCATGAATAATAATAAGAATAATACATTTTTATTAGTCACAAAACGATACATTTCAGTATGTGCCCTGAACTCTAAAGTTCTACTGAACTAGGTAGAGCCCGTTCGTTAGGAGACAGTTGCTCCCCAAAGTAGGATACAATTACATTTGCGCCTGTGCAGACTAACAAAATAAACTAATTGCATTACTACAAACAAATGAAATGCAAAAATCAAAAAATAAAAAAAAAGTAAAAATTCTAAAATGAGAGCCAGTGCATGTGCAGGGTTGTGTGTGAGCGTAGGTGTGTATGTGAGCGTTGGTGTATTTGTGAACGTTGGTTTGTATAAAAGCGTCGGTGTTGTGTGTGTATGTGGGAGTGTGCTATCATAAAGTATGTGTGTTTGTGTTTTTACATGAAGCTCAAGATTATAAATTTTCACCACCTATCTACACCTATCTGATAACCGATCTCTTTGTTACTTAACCTCAGCAATCGTAGGTCGAACACGCTAACTACTGCGTCATACACAACGACGCGTAGAATTGAAAAGGTCAATTATAGAATTTATCTTTGTTGTATAATTCCACCAATAAGTATGGTGCTTCGGCTGGTTCGATGAAAAGGATCCGTAATTTAATACCTATTACCACCAAAATTGCTCTACCGCAATCTCTTTTGCTTATTATTATCGATTATGCCGACGCCAGTTATCTCAATCTCACATAGGAACAGCTGAATAAACTAGAGCGACTTCAAAACTTTTGTATTCGTTTCATATTTGGCCTACGCAAATATGATCATGTTTCTCAATTTCGCTCTCAGCTCAATTGGCTTCCTATTCGCCTACGCCGGAATACTCACATTCTAAGTCTTCTTTACAATGTTTTGTTGAATCCTTTTGTCTTCATAGTTCAACCAAATTATACGTGAGGTCATCAGAAAATTTGGCGCTCAGAATTCCCGCTCACAGTACGACCTTTTATAGCCATTCCTTTGCTGTCCAGGCTGTTTGTCTTTGGGATTCTCTACCAGTTTCCATAAGACGAGCACAATCTGTTTTAATTTTACTAATTTAGTTAAGACTCACTATCTCTCACAATAACTAACTAAATTATTTTAATAGACAAATACTAGAAAAAATAATTTATCTTATAAGGCAGAATTGAAAAAAAAATGCAAAAAATATATAAAATTATAAATGTAGTTAACTTTTTATAACTGTCACAACTTTATTTGAAAAACCCTTCTTCTTTGATCACTGTCACCATCATCATTATAAATTTAACAATGTTCCTACTTCGGGCACTTTCCTATCCATAACCAATCATGCTAGCCAGTGCTGATCAGTCACTCGACGGCCAACCATTGCTAAAGTTGCTTAGCTGGCTCATGCTCATAAGATTCTCTGCTTTTTTCTGAAAGTTCAGTCAAGGTTTAATAGAACGCCGGCGTTTTCATGCGCCTAAACTGTTTTCTATAAGCAAGTTTAGTACAAATGCAGTAAAGTTTTTTTTAAGTACCAAGAAAGAAAATATATTAACGTCATTCTGGACTTCCTCACTGTTTTTTGTAATCGGCGGCCTTTAATGAGGATTTCTTGTAATGACAGATTCAACGTGATAACCGCTATCGATCTTCTTTTTATTTTCTTGTTCCTGCTGCAATCAACAAAATAATCATCGTGTTTATTCATTACCAAAAAAAACCATTTGGTGCAACGGTAGCGATCCTGCCTTTCGCACCGACGGTCCTGGGTTCGAATCCCGAAAGGGGCAGATGTTTGTATGATGAATACGAACATTTGTACCTGAGTCATGGATGTTTATATATATTTCTATGAATATTACATATCTATCTATCATATATGTATATGTATCTGATACCCTAGTACCCATAACACAAGCCTTACAGTGCTTGCTTTGGGCTAGGCTAATTGGTGTGAATGTATGAAATATTTATTTATTACAGCAGATCTTTTATAATTACTTAAAGAAAGTATTCATCATTATTAGGTTTATTAGAATTTATTATAGGGAACGACCTCTTACCTCCACGCTCGTTTATAAATTACAGTGTTAATTGGTAGGTTTTCATAGAGATTTCTATTGTTTATATTTTAAATATATTTTAAGCATTAGTTATATATGGTCGCTCTATTAATTAGCTATAAGTTCTCAATGTTTGTACTCATTTTTGCAAATAAGGTATTTGAGTTTGAGAGTCAAGAAAAAGGCGTAACAAGCCCTCGAAAGATTGATATTTTTGATCTCTTATCGCTTAAGTTATTTAACTTTGATAATTGCAGTCTCAGGAATCTGAGTATAATTGTGCTATCAAATTGCTACATGGTGTTCTAACAGAAGAAATAAAAAAGTTAAACGGTAAGTTTGGATCAGAAATTTGCGATTGGTGCTTTAAACTGTATTTAGGTTAATAGAATATTTGTTATTAAATTTAATATGCAAATACTAAGATGGATTGAAAAGTATTTCTATATTAACAACTAGCGGCCCGTCCCGGCTTCGCACGGGTGGAAAAAATTCTTTAATTTTTTTCTAGGATTCAATATAGCCTATGACACTCAGCAATAATGTGCCTTTCTATTGGTGAAAGAATTTTTAAAATCGGTTCAGTAGATCCCGAGATTACCCCTTACAATTTAACAAATATACAAACACACAAACTTTACTTCTTTATAATATTAGTATAGAAGTATAGATTATAATTTTTAATATAAAATTCTATGTTTGTTTTATCAGAGTGATTTTTAAATAAACCTTATAGCCTATTGACTTTTCAGGTCTTCTAAAATTTAAAAATGCTAACTGTCTTTAACCAAAATATTTAAATAATAAACGAAAATAATATTTTTATATAAAATAGTAGCCAACTTGAAAATGTCTTTTATGTTTTAACTTGTTCTTGTAATCGTTTACTACTTTGACTGATGAAAAAATGTAATCTAAGAATTCTTCGGATAATAGTAAGGGGGAGAGCAGAGCAGCTGCTCTCCCTACGATTTTGTTTGCTAATGTACTTACTGTTGACGGTAAGAGTGAAGTTAGTTATATCCCCCGGGTTAAAAGCTTGGTATGAATGCCTCCCTGGGTTAAAAGCTGGCTATGCCCATGGAATTATTGGAGAAATTAAACAATAAACTCTTACAATTACTAATTGTAAGAGTTTATTTAGATGATTTTAAGGTTATTATTTTCATTGGTTTTAACGTTACATTAAATTAAAATCTTTTGTATAGGATTTATTGACAGTACTACAAGCTATCCACTATAAAAAGGAGACGGTCTTTATTAAAATAGCTTATGGTAAGTTGAAACGTAGTTTAGTTTAAACGTCAAAGTGTATAAACTGATATGCTGTCGATTGTATTTATAGCTATTCTTATCTATTGTTACGAGACGGGTTAATGTAGAAAATCGAACTTTACTTTGCTTCGGGTCTGGGTGTTGTATTACCACTTCGGAAGTTCGGTTCGGAACAAAGCATGTGACGTTGTCTAAAATTTAATATTTTACTATTTCGAGCTGTAATGTAAGAATGCGATCGTTTTGAATTTTTGAAACATACCTTTTAGACATTGATTTTTGATAAATTATTTATTCTATAGCCGGTGTTGCCAGCAATATCGCCTTTTTATTATTTAGGGTGAGATTTACGACCAAAAATCCAATGGCGATTAAGCAGATTTACTGTAAAGCTGAAAACAATTATGATCTGTGCCTTTACCATAATATTTTAGACGAAATTTTTGAAATACCAAACATAGGTAAGTGGCTAAGAATTCTTTTTAACTTGTTTTTTTTAATTTAACAACCTTCATAGATATTTTTGTTTTTTTTTTGCGTTGCAAGCAATGACCATGGAACTGGATCAAATTAAATTAAATTCAGACTTGATGTGGGATGACAGACATGCTACATGGTACTGCACGTCCCCAAAGGTTACACAGGATAACAAAAGAAAAACCTGTATATTATTGCAATGTTGAGGGATACCCAAAACAGATACTTGTTAACTTTGTTGTAATCAACGAAATAATTATATCATAACACTACTGTTATTGTAATAACAGATTTTTTAATTTTTTGGATTATGTATGGTAACGACGTATTATATTGAAAAAGTCGTTACTTCTGTTAAAGCTGACGAGTTTCTTGAGCCCATTCTTCTTGTCAGTTAAAAGACGTCCTGAATGGGTGATAGGTAAAAATGTTGGACGAAAACAACTTATTTTAAGTGCATTTGAATAAAAAAATCCTAAGTGATATTAAGTGAAACAAAAATGAATAAATAATCATTGAATGGTGTTACTTTACTGCAGATATCAGTTGATAGAATATCAAATTTAAATGAACTTATATTTTAAAATATCCCTACTTTAATATTATAAATGTGAATCTAAGTTTCTTTGTTATGCTTTCACGCAAAAAGCTACTTCACCGATCATCATGAAACTTCGTACATATATTGTTGGAGGTATTAGAAGTAACATATTATAATTTTTATTGAAATAAAAATTAAAAAGGGCGGAGCCGCGGGTACAAGCTAGTTTAATATATATGTAAGAACATCACATACACTGTTCTAAACCCAAATTAAGTAGCTAAAACACTTATGTTATGGAAATCGGAGACAGCGGTATCACAACACCCAGACATTTGCCAATAAAGAAAAGTTTCTCCATTGACCCGGCCAGACACCGAACCCGGGACCTCGTATTGGTGTCACTAATAGATATAGCTTTAGTCATCATCAGCCTGTTAAAGTCAATACTGTTAAAAGCCTAGATATAACTCTACACATAGGCTCAGAGTGTATTGTTGGGCTAATTGCTGCATATGCAATCATGACCAATGCCTTTACGGGCCATCCTCAGCATGAATAATAATAAGAATAATACATTTTTATTAGTCACAAAACGATACATTTCAGTATGTGCCCTGAACTCTAAAGTTCTACTGAACTAGGTAGAGCCCGTTCGTTAGGAGACAGTTGCTCCCCAAAGTAGGATACAATTACATTTGCGCCTGTGCAGACTAACAAAATAAACTAATTGCATTACTACAAACAAATGAAATGCAAAAATCAAAAAATAAAAAAAAAGTAAAAATTCTAAAATGAGAGCCAGTGCATGTGCAGGGTTGTGTGTGAGCGTAGGTGTGTATGTGAGCGTTGGTGTATTTGTGAACGTTGGTTTGTATAAAAGCGTCGGTGTTGTGTGTGTATGTGGGAGTGTGCTATCATAAAGTATGTGTGTTTGTGTTTTTACATGAAGCTCAAGATTATAAATTTTCACCACCTATCTACACCTATCTGATAACCGATCTCTTTGTTACTTAACCTCAGCAATCGTAGGTCGAACACGCTAACTACTGCGTCATACACAACGACGCGTAGAATTGAAAAGGTCAATTATAGAATTTATCTTTGTTGTATAATTCCACCAATAAGTATGGTGCTTCGGCTGGTTCGATGAAAAGGATCCGTAATTTAATACCTATTACCACCAAAATTGCTCTACCGCAATCTCTTTTGCTTAATATTATCGATTATGCCGACGCCAGTTATCTCAATCTCACATAGGAACAGCTGAATAAACTAGAGCGACTTCAAAACTTTTGTATTCGTTTCATATTTGGCCTACGCAAATATGATCATGTTTCTCAATTTCGCTCTCAGCTCAATTGGCTTCCTATTCGCCTACGCCGGAATACTCACATTCTAAGTCTTCTTTACAATGTTTTGTTGAATCCTTTTGTCTTCATAGTTCAACCAAATTATACGTGAGGTCATCAGAAAATTTGGCGCTCAGAATTCCCGCTCACAGTACGACCTTTTATAGCCATTCCTTTGCTGTCCAGGCTGTTTGTCTTTGGGATTCTCTACCAGTTTCCATAAGACGAGCACAATCTGTTTTAATTTTACTAATTTAGTTAAGACTCACTATCTCTCACAATAACTAACTAAATTATTTTAATAGACAAATACTAGAAAAAATAATTTATCTTATAAGGCAGAATTGAAAAAAAAATGCAAAAAATATATAAAATTATAAATGTAGTTAACTTTTTATAACTGTCACAACTTTATTTGAAAAACCCTTCTTCTTTGATCACTGTCACCATCATCATTATAAATTTAACAATGTTCCTACTTCGGGCACTTTCCTATCCATAACCAATCATGCTAGCCAGTGCTGATCAGTCACTCGACGGCCAACCATTGCTAAAGTTGCTTAGCTGGCTCATGCTCATAAGATTCTCTGCTTTTTTCTGAAAGTTCAGTCAAGGTTTAATAGAACGCCGGCGTTTTCATGCGCCTAAACTGTTTTCTATAAGCAAGTTTAGTACAAATGCAGTAAAGTTTTTTTTAAGTACCAAGAAAGAAAATATATTAACGTCATTCTGGACTTCCTCACTGTTTTTTGTAATCGGCGGCCTTTAATGAGGATTTCTTGTAATGACAGATTCAACGTGATAACCGCTATCGATCTTCTTTTTATTTTCTTGTTCCTGCTGCAATCAACAAAATAATCATCGTGTTTATTCATTACCAAAAAAAACCATTTGGTGCAACGGTAGCGATCCTGCCTTTCGCACCGACGGTCCTGGGTTCGAATCCCGAAAGGGGCAGATGTTTGTATGATGAATACGAACATTTGTACCTGAGTCATGGATGTTTATATATATTTCTATGAATATTACATATCTATCTATCATATATGTATATGTATCTGATACCCTAGTACCCATAACACAAGCCTTACAGTGCTTGCTTTGGGCTAGGCTAATTGGTGTGAATGTATGAAATATTTATTTATTACAGCAGATCTTTTATAATTACTTAAAGAAAGTATTCATCATTATTAGGTTTATTAGAATTTATTATAGGGAACGACCTCTTACCTCCACGCTCGTTTATAAATTACAGTGTTAATTGGTAGGTTTTCATAGAGATTTCTATTGTTTATATTTTAAATATATTTTAAGCATTAGTTATATATGGTCGCTCTATTAATTAGCTATAAGTTCTCAATGTTTGTACTCATTTTTGCAAATAAGGTATTTGAGTTTGAGAGTCAAGAAAAAGGCGTAACAAGCCCTCGAAAGATTGATATTTTTGATCTCTTATCGCTTAAGTTATTTAACTTTGATAATTGCAGTCTGAGGAATCTGAGTATAATTGTGCTATCAAATTGCTACATGGTGTTCTAACAGAAGAAATAAAAAAGTTAAACGGTAAGTTTGGATCAGAAATTTGCGATTGGTGCTTTAAACTGTATTTAGGTTAATAGAATATTTGTTATTAAATTTAATATGCAAATACTAAGATGGATTGAAAAGTATTTCTATATTAACAACTAGCGGCCCGTCCCGGCTTCGCACGGGTGGAAAAAATTCTTTAATTTTTTTCTAGGATTCAATATAGCCTATGACACTCAGCAATAATGTGCCTTTCTATTGGTGAAAGAATTTTTAAAATCGGTTCAGTAGATCCCGAGATTACCCCTTACAATTTAACAAATATACAAACACACAAACTTTACTTCTTTATAATATTAGTATAGAAGTATAGATTATAATTTTTAATATAAAATTCTATGTTTGTTTTATCAGAGTGATTTTTAAATAAACCTTATAGCCTATTGACTTTTCAGGTCTTCTAAAATTTAAAAATGCTAACTGTCTTTAACCAAAATATTTAAATAATAAACGAAAATAATATTTTTATATAAAATAGTAGCCGACTTGAAAATGTCTTTTATGTTTTAACTTGTTCTTGTAATCGTTTACTACTTTGACTGATGAAAAAATGTAATCTAAGAATTCTTCGGATAATAGTAAGGGGGAGAGCAGAGCAGCTGCTCTCCCTACGATTTTGTTTGCTAATGTACTTACTGTTGACGGTAAGAGTGAAGTTAGTTATATCCCCCGGGTTAAAAGCTTGGTATGAATGCCTCCCTGGGTTAAAAGCTGGCTATGCCCATGGAATTATTGGAGAAATTAAACAATAAACTCTTACAATTACTAATTGTAAGAGTTTATTTAGATGATTTTAAGGTTATTATTTTCATTGGTTTTAACGTTACATTAAATTAAAATCTTTTGTATAGGATTTATTGACAGTACTACAAGCTATCCACTATAAAAAGGAGACGGTCTTTATTAAAATAGCTTATGGTAAGTTGAAACGTAGTTTAGTTTAAACGTCAAAGTGTATAAACTGATATGCTGTCGATTGTATTTATAGCTATTCTTATCTATTGTTACTAGACGGGTTAATGTAGAAAATCGAACTTTACTTTGCTTCGGGTCTGGGTGTTGTATTACCACTTCGGAAGTTCGGTTCGGAACAAAGCATGTGACGTTGTCTAAAATTTAATATTTTACTATTTCGAGCTGTAATGTAAGAATGCGATCGTTTTGAATTTTTGAAACATACCTTTTAGACATTGATTTTTGATAAATTATTTATTCTATAGCCGGTGTTGCCAGCAATATCGCCTTTTTATTATTTAGGGTGAGATTTACGACCAGAAATCCAATGGCGATTAAGCAGATTTACTGTAAAGCTGAAAACAATTATGATCTGTGCCTTTACCATAATATTTTAGACGAAATTTTTGAAATACCAAACATAGGTAAGTGGCTAAGAATTCTTTTTAACTTGTTTTTTTTAATTTAACAACCTTCATAGATATTTTTGTTTTTTTTTTGCGTTGCAAGCAATGACCATGGAACTGGATCAAATTAAATTTAATTCAGACTTGATGTGGGATGACAGACATGCTACATGGTACTGCACGTCCCCAAAGGTTACACAGGATAACAAAAGAAAAACCTGTATATTATTGCAATGTTGAGGGATACCCAAAACAGATACTTGTTAACTTTGTTGTAATCAACGAAATAATTATATCATAACACTACTGTTATTGTAATAACAGATTTTTTAATTTTTTGGATTATGTATGGTAACGACGTATTATATTGAAAAAGTCGTTACTTCTGTTAAAGCTGACGAGTTTCTTGAGCCCATTCTTCTTGTCAGTTAAAAGACGTCCTGAATGGGTGATAGGTAAAAATGTTGGACGAAAACAACTTATTTTAAGTTTGAAAACAACTTATTTTAAGTGCATTTGAATAAAAAAATCCTAAGTGATATTAAGTGAAACAAAAATGAATAAATAATCATTGAATGGTGTTACTTTACTGCAGATATCAGTTGATAGAATATCAAATTTAAATGAACTTATATTTTAAAATATCCCTACTTTAATATTATAAATGTGAATCTAAGTTTCTTTGTTATGCTTTCACGCAAAAAGCTACTTCACCGATCATCATGAAACTTCGTACATATATTGTTGGAGGTATTAGAAGTAACATATTATAATTTTTATTGAAATAAAAATTAAAAAGGGCGGAGCCGCGGGTACAAGCTAGTTTAATATATATGTAAGAACATCACATACACTGTTCTAAACCCAAATTAAGTAGCTAAAACACTTATGTTATGGAAATCGGAGACAGCGGTATCACAACACCCAGACATTTGCCAATAAAGAAAAGTTTCTCCATTGACCCGGCCAGACACCGAACCCGGGACCTCGTATTGGTGTCACTAATAGATATAGCTTTAGTCATCATCAGCCTGTTAAAGTCAATACTGTTAAAAGCCTAGATATAACTCTACACATAGGCTCAGAGTGTATTGTTGGGCTAATTGCTGCATATGCAATCATGACCAATGCCTTTACGGGCCATCCTCAGCATGAATAATAATAAGAATAATACATTTTTATTAGTCACAAAACGATACATTTCAGTATGTGCCCTGAACTCTAAAGTTCTACTGAACTAGGTAGAGCCCGTTCGTTAGGAGACAGTTGCTCCCCAAAGTAGGATACAATTACATTTGCGCCTGTGCAGACTAACAAAATAAACTAATTGCATTACTACAAACAAATGAAATGCAAAAATCAAAAAATAAAAAAAAAGTAAAAATTCTAAAATGAGAGCCAGTGCATGTGCAGGGTTGTGTGTGAGCGTAGGTGTGTATGTGAGCGTTGATGTATTTGTGAACGTTGGTTTGTATAAAAGCGTCGGTGTTGTGTGTGTATGTGGGAGTGTGCTATCATAAAGTATGTGTGTTTGTGTTTTTACATGAAGCTCAAGATTATAAATTTTCACCACCTATCTACACCTATCTGATAACCGATCTCTTTGTTACTTAACCTCAGCAATCGTAGGTCGAACACGCTAACTACTGCGTCATACACAACGACGCGTAGAATTGAAAAGGTCAATTATAGAATTTATCTTTGTTGTATAATTCCACCAATAAGTATGGTGCTTCGGCTGGTTCGATGAAAAGGATCCGTAATTTAATACCTATTACCACCAAAATTGCTCTACCGCAATCTCTTTTGCTTAATATTATCGATTATGCCGACGCCAGTTATCTCAATCTCACATAGGAACAGCTGAATAAACTAGAGCGACTTCAAAACTTTTGTATTCGTTTCATATTTGGCCTACGCAAATATGATCATGTTTCTCAATTTCGCTCTCAGCTCAATTGGCTTCCTATTCGCCTACGCCGGAATACTCACATTCTAAGTCTTCTTTACAATGTTTTGTTGAATCCTTTTGTCTTCATAGTTCAACCAAATTATACGTGAGGTCATCAGAAAATTTGGCGCTCAGAATTCCCGCTCACAGTACGACCTTTTATAGCCATTCCTTTGCTGTCCAGGCTGTTTGTCTTTGGGATTCTCTACCAGTTTCCATAAGACGAGCACAATCTGTTTTAATTTTACTAATTTAGTTAAGACTCACTATCTCTCACAATAACTAACTAAATTATTTTAATAGACAAATACTAGAAAAAATAATTTATCTTATAAGGCAGAATTGAAAAAAAAATGCAAAAAATATATAAAATTATAAATGTAGTTAACTTTTTATAACTGTCACAACTTTATTTGAAAAACCCTTCTTCTTTGATCACTGTCACCATCATCATTATAAATTTAACAATGTTCCTACTTCGGGCACTTTCCTATCCATAACCAATCATGCTAGCCAGTGCTGATCAGTCACTCGACGGCCAACCATTGCTAAAGTTGCTTAGCTGGCTCATGCTCATAAGATTCTCTGCTTTTTTCTGAAAGTTCAGTCAAGGTTTAATAGAACGCCGGCGTTTTCATGCGCCTAAACTGTTTTCTATAAGCAAGTTTAGTACAAATGCAGTAAAGTTTTTTTTAAGTACCAAGAAAGAAAATATATTAACGTCATTCTGGACTTCCTCACTGTTTTTTGTAATCGGCGGCCTTTAATGAGGATTTCTTGTAATGACAGATTCAACGTGATAACCGCTATCGATCTTCTTTTTATTTTCTTGTTCCTGCTGCAATCAACAAAATAATCATCGTGTTTATTCATTACCAAAAAAAACCATTTGGTGCAACGGTAGCGATCCTGCCTTTCGCACCGACGGTCCTGGGTTCGAATCCCGAAAGGGGCAGATGTTTGTATGATGAATACGAACATTTGTACCTGAGTCATGGATGTTTATATATATTTCTATGAATATTACATATCTATCTATCATATATGTATATGTATCTGATACCCTAGTACCCATAACACAAGCCTTACAGTGCTTGCTTTGGGCTAGGCTAATTGGTGTGAATGTATGAAATATTTATTTATTACAGCAGATCTTTTATAATTACTTAAAGAAAGTATTCATCATTATTAGGTTTATTAGAATTTATTATAGGGAACGACCTCTTACCTCCACGCTCGTTTATAAATTACAGTGTTAATTGGTAGGTTTTCATAGAGATTTCTATTGTTTATATTTTAAATATATTTTAAGCATTAGTTATATATGGTCGCTCTATTAATTAGCTATAAGTTCTCAATGTTTGTACTCATTTTTGCAAATAAGGTATTTGAGTTTGAGAGTCAAGAAAAAGGCGTAACAAGCCCTCGAAAGATTGATATTTTTGATCTCTTATCGCTTAAGTTATTTAACTTTGATAATTGCAGTCTGAGGAATCTGAGTATAATTGTGCTATCAAATTGCTACATGGTGTTCTAACAGAAGAAATAAAAAAGTTAAACGGTAAGTTTGGATCAGAAATTTGCGATTGGTGCTTTAAACTGTATTTAGGTTAATAGAATATTTGTTATTAAATTTAATATGCAAATACTAAGATGGATTGAAAAGTATTTCTATATTAACAACTAGCGGCCCGTCCCGGCTTCGCACGGGTGGAAAAAATTCTTTAATTTTTTTCTAGGATTCAATATAGCCTATGACACTCAGCAATAATGTGCCTTTCTATTGGTGAAAGAATTTTTAAAATCGGTTCAGTAGATCCCGAGATTACCCCTTACAATTTAACAAATATACAAACACACAAACTTTACTTCTTTATAATATTAGTATAGAAGTATAGATTATAATTTTTAATATAAAATTCTATGTTTGTTTTATCAGAGTGATTTTTAAATAAACCTTATAGCCTATTGACATTTCAGGTCTTCTAAAATTTAAAAATGCTAACTGTCTTTAACCAAAATATTTAAATAATAAACGAAAATAATATTTTTATATAAAATAGTAGCCGACTTGAAAATGTCTTTTATGTTTTAACTTGTTCTTGTAATCGTTTACTACTTTGACTGATGAAAAAATGTAATCTAAGAATTCTTCGGATAATAGTAAGGGGGAGAGCAGAGCAGCTGCTCTCCCTACGATTTTGTTTGCTAATGTACTTACTGTTGACGGTAAGAGTGAAGTTAGTTATATCCCCCGGGTTAAAAGCTTGGTATGAATGCCTCCCTGGGTTAAAAGCTGGCTATGCCCATGGAATTATTGGAGAAATTAAACAATAAACTCTTACAATTACTAATTGTAAGAGTTTATTTAGATGATTTTAAGGTTATTATTTTCATTGGTTTTAACGTTACATTAAATTAAAATCTTTTGTATAGGATTTATTGACAGTACTACAAGCTATCCACTATAAAAAGGAGACGGTCTTTATTAAAATAGCTTATGGTAAGTTGAAACGTAGTTTAGTTTAAACGTCAAAGTGTATAAACTGATATGCTGTCGATTGTATTTATAGCTATTCTTATCTATTGTTACTAGACGGGTTAATGTAGAAAATCGAACTTTACTTTGCTTCGGGTCTGGGTGTTGTATTACCACTTCGGAAGTTCGGTTCGGAACAAAGCATGTGACGTTGTCTAAAATTTAATATTTTACTATTTCGAGCTGTAATGTAAGAATGCGATCGTTTTGAATTTTTGAAACATACCTTTTAGACATTGATTTTTGATAAATTATTTATTCTATAGCCGGTGTTGCCAGCAATATCGCCTTTTTATTATTTAGGGTGAGATTTACGACCAAAAATCCAATGGCGATTAAGCAGATTTACTGTAAAGCTGAAAACAATTATGATCTGTGCCTTTACCATAATATTTTAGACGAAATTTTTGAAATACCAAACATAGGTAAGTGGCTAAGAATTCTTTTTAACTTGTTTTTTTTAATTTAACAACCTTCATAGATATTTTTGTTTTTTTTTTGCGTTGCAAGCAATGACCATGGAACTGGATCAAATTAAATTTAATTCAGACTTGATGTGGGATGACAGACATGCTACATGGTACTGCACGTCCCCAAAGGTTACACAGGATAACAAAAGAAAAACCTGTATATTATTGCAATGTTGAGGGATACCCAAAACAGATACTTGTTAACTTTGTTGTAATCAACGAAATAATTATATCATAACACTACTGTTATTGTAATAACAGATTTTTTAATTTTTTGGATTATGTATGGTAACGACGTATTATATTGAAAAAGTCGTTACTTCTGTTAAAGCTGACGAGTTTCTTGAGCCCATTCTTCTTGTCAGTTAAAAGACGTCCTGAATGGGTGATAGGTAAAAATGTTGGACGAAAACAACTTATTTTAAGTGCATTTGAATAAAAAAATCCTAAGTGATATTAAGTGAAACAAAAATGAATAAATAATCATTGAATGGTGTTACTTTACTGCAGATATCAGTTGATAGAATATCAAATTTAAATGAACTTATATTTTAAAATATCCCTACTTTAATATTATAAATGTGAATCTAAGTTTCTTTGTTATGCTTTCACGCAAAAAGCTACTTCACCGATCATCATGAAACTTCGTACATATATTGTTGGAGGTATTAGAAGTAACATATTATAATTTTTATTGAAATAAAAATTAAAAAGGGCGGAGCCGCGGGTACAAGCTAGTTTAATATATATGTAAGAACATCACATACACTGTTCTAAACCCTAATTAAGTAGCTAAAACACTTATGTTATGGAAATCGGAGACAGCGGTATCACAACACCCAGACATTTGCCAATAAAGAAAAGTTTCTCCATTGACCCGGCCAGACACCGAACCCGGGACCTCGTATTGGTGTCACTAATAGATATAGCTTTAGTCATCATCAGCCTGTTAAAGTCAATACTGTTAAAAGCCTAGATATAACTCTACACATAGGCTCAGAGTGTATTGTTGGGCTAATTGCTGCATATGCAATCATGACCAATGCCTTTACGGGCCATCCTCAGCATGAATAATAATAAGAATAATACATTTTTATTAGTCACAAAACGATACATTTCAGTATGTGCCCTGAACTCTAAAGTTCTACTGAACTAGGTAGAGCCCGTTCGTTAGGAGACAGTTGCTCCCCAAAGTAGGATACAATTACATTTGCGCCTGTGCAGACTAACAAAATAAACTAATTGCATTACTACAAACAAATGAAATGCAAAAATCAAAAAATAAAAAAAAAGTAAAAATTCTAAAATGAGAGCCAGTGCATGTGCAGGGTTGTGTGTGAGCGTAGGTGTGTATGTGAGCGTTGGTGTATTTGTGAACGTTGGTTTGTATAAAAGCGTCGGTGTTGTGTGTGTATGTGGGGCTAGTTAGTGTGTGGGAGTGTGCTATCATAAAGTATGTGTGTTTGTGTTTTTACATGAAGCTCAAGATTATAAATTTTCACCACCTATCTACACCTATCTGATAACCGATCTCTTTGTTACTTAACCTCAGCAATCGTAGGTCGAACACGCTAACTACTGCGTCATACACAACGACGCGTAGAATTGAAAAATCAATTATAGAATTTATCTTTGTTGTATAATTCCACCGATAAGTATGGTGCTTTGGCTGGTTCGATGAAAAGGATCCGTAATTTAATACCTATTACCACCAAAATTGCTCTACCGCAATCTCTTTTGCTTATTATTATCGATTATGCCGACGCCAGTTATCTCAATCTCACATAGGAACAGCTGAATAAACTTGAGCGACTTCAAAACTTTTGTATTCGTTTCATATTTGGCCTACGCAAATATGATCATGTTTCTCAATTTCGCTCTCAGCTCAATTGGCTTCCTATTCGCCTACGCCGGAATACTCACATTCTAAGTCTTCTTTACAATGTTTTGTTGAATCCTTTTGTCTTCGTAGTTAAACCAAATTATACGTGAGGTCATCAGAAATTCTGGCGCTCAGAATTCCCGCCCACAGTACGACCTTTTATAGCCGTTCCTTTGCGGTCCAGGCTGTTTGTCTTTGGGATTCTCTACCAGTTTCCATAAGAAGAGCACAATCTATTTCTATTTTTACTAATTTAGTTAAGATTCACTATCTCTCACAATAGCTGGGTAACTGCTCTCTTTCAACTAGACATTTATGTTTATTGAAATGTATACTGTTTATGTATGTATATTATAAAATGAATATACATTAATATTTATATTTATAGTATGTATATATTATCATGCATGTTTATTTATATTTAATTTATATTTTGACGTTCGTTATTGTTTTCATTATTAGTATATATCCTTAATTATCCCTTCTTTAAGTTACGCCGCTATAGCTCTACCTTCCTTATTATCCTCTCCATCCTAACGTTGTCTGGAAGAGTCGCTTTTAGCGATAAGGCCGCCGATTGTTACACGTTAGTTTTAAGCAATTATCTGTGTTTGTGTATCCTTCTGTTTTTGTGGAGTAATCAATAAAGTGTTTTTGTATTGTATTTTATGTATGTATGTTCAATCAAGAGTATATAACCCGCAAAAGAAAATTTATTAAATGGATTTACAACTTTTAATCATAAGGCCATAACCCCATTATAATTAAAACTGATACTAGTGACCATGGAAGTTTAAAGCAACAATATTGTTAACCGCTACAGACCGGATGATAAGCAAAAACATAGAGTAGACCGATATAGTTCCCGGCATATAAGTTGAACCTGGTTTTGAAATCACGTAACATGCACAGTAGTGAATAATTCACCTTAACTGCGCATGTGATTTCAAAACCAACTTATATGCCGGGGACAATACTTCTGCCCATAGCATTTACCCGCAAAAAACTTCAGTTCTTCCGTGACTATGGCACATGTAAACTCCGCCGAAATATCGAAGCCTCAAAAAAAAAACATGGTAACAACCCTGTTATAATTAATACTGATAATAAGTTTATTCTTAATTGTGATTTTTTTTATAGTTTATTTGATAAGTTAATTTATTGGTACCTATAGTATTTTAAAAGCACTAGGCCAAAATTTATTGGTTTGCTATATGCTACAGTCAAAGTACCATAATACGTCCGAATTAATTTTCCTTCATTGACAGAACCAAGGAAATAATCTATAATCTAAGATCACAGTGGTTTGTGTGTTTATCTGTCCGCTCTTTTTGCATTGTATCAATAACGTTGCCATAGCAACGCGTTAACCGCAAGTAGATCGTCTACCGGACGCTAGATGGCGCTAACGGAAAATTATTCAATAATAGAAAAAAATTAAAGAATTTTGTCCACCCGTGCGAAGCCGGGACGGGCCGCTAGTCTATAATCTAAGATCACAAACTTGTTGTTTGTCTGTCCGCCTTTTTTCCATTGTATCAATAACATTACCATAGCAACGCGTTAACCGCAAGTAGTTCGTCTACCGGACGCTAGATGGCGCTAACGGAAAAATATTCAATAATAGAAAAAATTTAAAAAAATGTCCACACGTGCGAAGCCGGGATTAGTACGTAGTTAACCAACTAGCGTTAAACGGATGATAAAATATGTTAAAGTGACAATCACAAAGGCCATCAACAAATGGTTTGTTCAGAGAAAAACATTAATTAAAAGTTAGCAGACGCTAACCAAACGTGTAACCCTTATCAAACTGATTTACTTTCTTCGTTTTGATAATTAATTCTACCTATTTCATTCGTTTAATTTCAGAATGATAGAATTTAAAGGATTATTATTGAATCCTAACGGAACTCAAAGATATTGAAAATTATATATCTTATTTTCATTGATATTTTTAATTACAGTTTTCTCTTTATTTTCCTTTGTTATACGCGCCTGGATGTCGATGAATAAATCATAAACAATTTAGTAATAAAAGTGCAAGTAGTTATTAAAAAAAAAGTAACAAAACTATACAGAAAATATCAAAACAAATCGTCAATTCCGTAGATAAACTCCTAATTTTGCGATAGGTTACTAATTTTACATTCCTTTAACTATTGTCTTACGATGATATTTTGCATTAATTCCTTTTTTCAACAACAAAATCAAAAATTGAAAATCTATAAATAAAATATGGGATTCCAATAACATTTGTGTCCTGTGAAAACCTGGTTACTTTACATATGAACAACTTTAAAACGAAGCAAAATAAAAAAATTGATGTCATAAAATTTTAAATATTTAAATAAAAATGTACATTATTCATTTATAGGAACAGTTTAAGTTTTATTAAATTTTTCTGTCAGTAAATAGTTTTTTCACATAACTGACCAGGTCAAAGTGTGTGCATTGTCTGAACCTGCGCTAAAATCACCTCGAAGATACTGCAGCGGTTCCAGTCAGTGCTGTCGAGACCGCCGCGAAGGTTGTACGTATGCGAAACCTTCGCCGTGTCGTATTAAAAACTCAAGTGTATCTGTGGAGTTTTAATGTGAGTGAAAACTTTTTGGTATTTTTTGGGCTATGATACGTTGAATGGTTTTTAAGGTGAGTTTCTGTGTGGAGTTTGTTAATATCTAACCAAAGTTTTTCTGTGTTATTTAATAAGATCTTTAATAAAGATATTTTAAAAGGAAGAGTATAAACTGGATTTAAATTTAAAAATATTATTTGTCTACTAAAAATTTTAAGATAGTTGTAACAACAACTATTTTTTCTTTTATCGAAATATATGAATATGTTTCAACATCTTTTAGATAACTGTAAACTATAGGAAATGCATAATACCGGTATTAATTTAAGCTATGTTTTTACCGATTATGGAATGTTTATAATAAAATAAAAACAATTTTCTGAACATTCTTTAACTAACAATAATCAAATATAGTAATAATGTGAATTTAAACTAAAAAAGACATTTACCTTTTGTGTTCAAAATAGAGTACTGATAAACATTTCATATCTATGAAAAATACTTTAATTAATGTGGAGTAATAAAAAAAAACTTGTTGATTATTTTTAGCGTTATATAATGCGATAATTATAGAAAGAGTGAACTTAAAAAAGTGTTAGAAGAGATCCGTAGTGGTATTCTTCTGAAGACAAGGGTTTGAATCCTATGTAAAGAAATTTTGTCAATATATTTTTAGCTACTCTTAGACTTAAAATTTAATTTAATAATTATGGTACGTCATATAACATTCTTATGTATAACAAAATCAGATATATTCTAACACCAGATATATTTTGCTGAAATATAATTTTGTTCACTGATAAAATTTCATTAATGTCAAGTTTTATACGCATTTGTGAACATCTTTTATTGTTTTACCCTCTTTACGGCAAAGGTTTTCTGTCACGTAAAGCCTTGTCAAAATTATTGTGTAATAATATTCAATGAAAAAAGGTAAAATGAGAAAAAAAGGTAAGTAATAAAATATTGATTAGTTGACATTCAGGCGAATGAAATGTAGTTCCTCAAAATATAGATATATGTATTTTTTTAAATATTATTAATAAAATCTGATACGTAGTTGAGTAAGTCATCTGGTTCTTACACTTATGCGTTCACTCATTTTTTTTTTACGGAAACATATATTTTCATATGGATCAGAGTTTCTATTAAAAGAATGAACGAATCAAAATTGTATACAGCAGAGATCACATTATTTAGATGGCTGTGAATAAAAAATACATGTCAACACGATATGACTTGAAGTTAAGGTTTAGGTTTTCTGATTTGCTTTTATAAAATAGTCAAAAGCATGATTTCTATAGAGGCCGGGAAAGGATATCAATCTTCAGACCATCAAACCTCATACCTGTCCGATGTGGTAGGGATTTGTATTGGACAAAATGCGAACACATTGATCATCAATTCAGCTTCATATGCAATATTTCTCTAACTAGAATTAAATAGTATTTAATTGGATCAGTTTCAATGATACAATTTCTGTTACTATATATTTTGATATGATTTTTATATTTTGTGGAATCGAATAACACATTTAGGACCAGATGTTGTTTTCTTGAATGATGTTTTCTTTGTAACGGAATTTTAAAATTTACTTAACATTGTATATTACGCTCAGCTCCGATATATGGTGCTCACAAAGCTTTATGCTTAGCGACTGCATCGCCTAGTTTCTTATATTACCGAAAGGCAAATGAAAATTGCTAAAACAACTCTCTTTTTAGTCATAATTTTTAAAGGCATAATTTGAAACAGCTTGCTTTCTGGTAATTGATAAAAATATTTAACCTAACCAAGCCTGCAATGTATAGCAAATACCTTTTGACTATGACAATCGGAGATAAACTTTATTGCCAATGCTGTAGGTACACTACGCCATAAGTACACGTAGTGCTGTGTAAATGTCATAGCATACAATTTAGGAAACAACGGTATGCCTGGAGCGAGTGTACAATGATATTTGATCTATAACAATTACTCATACAGTGTAATTTTAATTACAATTATATTTTTTTTAATAAAATTCTATGTCTTTCATGATTCCATGAATAAGATACGCAAAATTTTACACAATGAGGTGGGTAATAAAACTTAAAAATAGTAACTCGTTTTTTAATCCTTTGTTAAGATTTATAGAAAATTATAGTAATTTGTTTATTTTTTAAGTTAAATATGATTAGTTATATGAAAAATATATGACTATAAATAAAACAAATGCGAAATTGTGTGTCCCGCTAGTTTCCCGCTTGAATCAGTTTATAGTCAATTTTTCATAGTTTCGATTTTCTATCTTCGTTCTATAGTTTATTCAGGTTTCAAAATAAGTGTTACTTTAGTCTAAGGGGTAAAATATGTCCTGAATAGACAGTCAGTAAAAACATTGGATGATCAAAAGAACTTATTTAAAGTAAATTTGAATAAACTTTATTTTTATTTCCTTTCATAAATACCATGGAGTTTTAAGTTTAGAAACGAAAAATTTGATGCTGCATAATGAGCAAAATAAAAGTTTAGGTTTATAAAAATTGTTTAGAAGTTCGAAAAATACGTAATATTCGTATTCATTTATTACTATTTCACATAAACATAGGAAAAATCGACTCTGCTCACAAATGAATTCTCAGATTTTTTCTAGTATTTTTCTATTAAAATAATTTATCTTATAAGATAGCATTAAAAAAAAATGCAAAATATATATAAAAGTGAAAAATACAAGTTCTTAACAATAGTAAGTCCAAATTATTATAATAGAAAAATACTAGAAAAAATCGACTCGGGTCACAAGTGAATTCCCGAGTCGATTTTTTCTAGTATTTTTCTATTATAATAATTTATCTTATAAGATCGCATTGAAAATGCATAAAATATATAAAAATTATAAAAATAGTAAGTCCACTTCGTTGCCGACCCTGTAAGGGCACAGCCAATTAGAAAAGTGGAGGACCTTTATTTATTCTTTTATTATTATTCCGTGATTATGCATTGTTTTAATATAATAATACAACGCTTGAATCGCGGTCCTGTCGTAGTTACTGGGTTTTGTTAGCAATACAAAAACAATCGAAATTAGTAAGCGCTGAAGTCTTGACATAATCGTGCGCAATATAATAAGCATTATATAATGCTATATTGTTTTATTTAATTGTGTGCTAGTTATTAATTAATAATTAGTTCATCGCCGCAAAGTTGCCTGTCTATCGGTCTCTACTTGGGAGAGTGTGCTCAGGAGCTGCATTTGCTCATACCGTCATCTCCTTTTTTTCTATCGGACATCCAGACGCACTGCATGCTACCACCCTTTCTTAGCTGCTATTCTTACCTGTCGCACCAAGCGCTTTACAATATCCTTCATAATGCGCACAGCAAAGGAGTGGAACTCTCTCCCTGCGTCTGTATTTCCTCGAACTTATAACCCGTTTATTTTCAAAGCCAGTGTGAATAGGCACCTTCTGGGTTAGCTCGTTCCATTGTGGATTCTGTCTTTGCCCCCAGTGCTTGATGGGGATCAAGAGCGAACCCATTCTAAATAAATAAATAAATAGTATGTAGGTACTTCAGACATTTGTTAATATAAAAAAAGATATTAGGGGAGGTCCCCGAGAACCGGACACTTAAGGAATAATGAAAATGAAAAAAAAGGTGTTATAGATTAATTTGTTTATTTCTTCATAATCGACTCTATACTATATAACTAATCAACACATATATATTAACAATCTCAAATGTTACTTCAAATGTACTAGATATTAGGAAATAACTAACATAGAACAATGGCCAGTTTCAAAAAGGTCCCTTAATGACGGACAGTGAATTTTTCGTTCATTTTTAAACTAAAATATAACTTTTATAAACGATTTTATATTAATCATTATAACAATAAAAAAATGACTAAGAAATGTGGAAATCAGTCATAATTATGATAAACTTTGGTAATGATCAGGAACATTTTTTTATAAATCACAAAACCTCTGTATTGAGGTGATCTACAACCTACAAAAATCACAAATGTAACTCAATGAGCCCTGTTCAATATCAGCACACGCTTCATGCACCCACTCATTGCAAGATTGACAGCAAATCCAATCTTCATCATTATCTTCTTGGCAGATTAAACAATATGTTTTTTCAGTCACCGATGTCGATGATGTTGAGATTTGAGATTTGATATTGATCTTTGGAGTTGCGGCTGATTTTTTGGTCTTTTTTATTTTTCTCGGGTCATTAGTTTTTTTGCCTTTAAATTCTTGCATTTTGACTACAGGAGGCTTATCTTTTGACGCTTTATTTTCAATAAGCGCATTTTTATAGGGAGACGATGTTAAAATTTCACTTTTCTCGGCTTTTCGTCGTCGACTCATGGCTCTCTTTGCTGCAGCGCTTGGAGCTGGTGAAAGCTGATGAATTACAGTGGTAATATCTTTGCTTGTTGACGGTATAATATCAAAATTCTCCTTATCATTGCCGTCAATAAGATTCTGAGCCGGATCATCGAGTGTACCTTTATTTGCATCATTCTCAATATTTATTTCAGTTGCTGCAAACTGGGGCTGTAGTTCAGTATCAGACTGCATAGGTACTTCGGTTACAGCTGGTGGTAGAAAATCTAAATCCGTGAAAATATTTGGATTAAGAGGCAGAATCCCTGTGCATTGAAATCCAGACTTTGCAAGATCCAAACGCGCAACACGAGTGAAAGCTTGCGAAACCAAACCAGCCACTTCATATTCTGTTATTCTTGTACAGTTGTTTGCCCTCATCCACAACCCACATGCCTCATAATATGCATCTTTGAACGGCTTCATAAAAACCCTATCTAAAGGCTGCAGTTTGTGGGTTGTGTGTGGCGGGGTGCTTAACATGTGCACATGATTTTCTTTAGCATAACTTATAACAGCAAGATCTTTATGACTACTATGACCATCTAGGATCAAAAGCACAGGCTTCTCTTTAGTTGGCTTAGAGAAATTTATGAAGTGTTTAAGCCACTTTAGAAAAAAATCTGTATTCATCCATCCGTTTGGCTGTGCCAATGCTACACTTTCGGACGGAGCACCAATCATCAACCTTTCATTTACTCTCTGTCTGGGAAAAATAAATAGTGGTGGAATAAAATACCCAGCAGCACTCATGCAGAACATAACTGTCACGTTTCTACCTCTTTCAGCAGAAGTCAACTTACCAACCTGACGATTACTTTTAAGCGTCATTACTTTAGCCTGTTTCTGAACTGTGCTGACCCCTGTCTCGTCACAGTTGTAAATGTCTGATGGCCCAAAATTAAGTTTTTCATACATACATTGTAAATTATTAAAGAAACGTTCAACTTGAGGCCTATTAAAACCGACAGCTCTCATCAGACTCGTTGACTCAGGTCTTCTCAAGCTAAGATCTGGATGACGTTTGATAAAATTGTAGTAATGTTTACCAGCACTTTTTTTGTCATGTTGAAGCGATGGTTTAGTTTTAATTGCTCCGCGAGATCGAAAGCCAATTTCAGAAATTCTTTTCTAGTTAAAGGCATGCACCTATTTGACATATCCACCACGTGTGCAACTAGCGCTTCTTCATACTCATCAGTAAAAGTTGGGTTAAATCTTCCTTTTTTGAGTGGTAATGCTATTTCTCCTCCTCGTTGTAATTTTTTTACATAGTCAAATAACGTACTTTTTGGTATATTGTACATTTCAGAAGCCTTTCTAACAGAAATTTTTTTTGACATCACTTTATCAATGGCTTTCTTCAATGTTTCATATTTGTGGGTATCCACACATCTTGATTTAGGTTTACTCATGTTGAAACTGAAAAACAAAAAATTTTAAAAATTAACACCACCAAAATAAACTTATTCTAAAACTGTCCCGCATTAGGGGACTTTAAGTGTGTCCGAACTTAGGGACCCCTAAGTACCTACAAGAAAAATTCTCATACACTTTGTATGTTTTTAATCACGAAAAAACGCATGAGTTTAATCAGATTAGTACTATAGCAATAACAATTCATAACATCGAACATCATCTCATACTTAAAACACTGTTTACAGACCCTACGAAATTTAGTTTGAACAAAATTTTTACTAACCTCAAAATTTGCACCACGCTCCACGACGAACGAGTCGGCACTGGCTATTTGCACTCCCCTCCCGCACTTCACTTGCGACAAGCTTCCTAACTGCGGTATAGACAATAAATTGGCGCGCTTCTTCGCACCGATTCAAATTCTGTCCGGCTTTAGGAGATGTCCGGGCTTAGGCGACTTCCCCTATTATTATTATTGCCTCGGTATATTTAAAAAAAGATACAATAGAAATTATTATTATATTCTTGATCTAAAATTACTTGAACCAACTAATATTGTAGCTTTAACAATTGTATAACTAGTACAAAAACCTACTTTAGTGAATTTGATTTTAAATTGTAAATAAAAAAATAAACCCTTGGTCTATAGAATAATGCTTTATTATTTACTTTTTCATAACGATATTTATAATAGTTAACGCGTTCTCGAAAACGGCTTTAACGAATTTACGAGGATAAATTACCTCATTCTAGCTAGTTCTCCTTTTATGGGAAAATTCATTTTCTTGGTATTTTCACGTGTATTTGCTTGCCCGCACAATATGATTGGTATTTTCACCACTAAGGTTACCTTCTCAATAAATAACGAACGTCTAAAGCGTAGGTCTGCCGTTTCGTAGGCGCAAACTAACATTATTTTCATTTTTGCTTTTGAAGATTCTCGCCCGCACCGTCTGAACTAAACTAAGTTACTTTATAGATTAATAATATGATCTGTTTATGGAGTTTAGTGGATTTCGCGTTTCACTTTTTGTCTATGTGGGATAATTTAGTGTATCTTGACTTTGTTTTGTAAACACCATCTACTTTAAAGAAATTATAAAAATAAAAAAAACAACTTCTTTTGAAGTCAGATGGGACTCGAACCTATATTCCTTCGCTATCCGGGTACTTACTCTTTTGATCTCCCGAGAGGTAAGGTCTCTTTAGATATAAATATCTAGAATTGAAATGCTTAAATGACGAAAAAATTTAACAACCATCTGCTTCTTCAACTTGTTTTTTTACATACATGTAATCACGCTTTTTGCCGCAGAGATAAGCAGAGATCACAGATTCATTTCCATTTTTTATAACCTTGACATATATTTCTCGCTTCTTTAACTTTCATCAGACATTTCATACAAAATCGTTGGTTAAGGTCGCTTTTTACCTCGCCTTTTTCCAGACATCTATTTGCTCCCTGAATGTTCGCTTTGCTTTTTTTACCTACTGCAAAGCTCGACGGCGCAGTCTACGCGTCCATCCACCCGATGACCAAGGATTGTTTTTTATATGCGATTGTTGTTGGTCTCAAATGACCTCAATAACACTACCGTGTTTTGGGACGTCGAGACCCCGAAATGGACCCCAAGCTAAAGCTAGCGAGCAACCATGGTGGTTTTCTAGAAGGACGGCATCTCCCATGAGGTAAGGGATGACCAAATAGTCATCATCTCGTGCTCCTTTGTGCTTCGGAATGTATGTTAAGCCATTGAACATGGATTAGATGCCATCACTAGCCTACCAACCACAGTGGTGTTGAATAATGGTACAGTAAATATATGTATAGCTAAAACAGTGTCTAAACTCCATTAGCATGTTTGGAGTTGCACTGTTGTTTTTTATTAAATTTTAAAGATGCTTTTTATCAAAACATTATAATGATAAAATAATTAAATGAATCAAATAAGATTAAGTATCATATAACTGATCAAGACTGGGAAGTATTTATTCTTCGTCCTTACTACAAATTGGTTAAAAATACTTTTGTCTGCTACGAGACGTTCGAAATGCTTTATTATTAACTTAAAGCGTAAAAAATCTCATTGTAACGAAAAGCAACGAAGATAAGTTTGTTTATCTACTACCCTTTTCGCGGCTCCCGCGACTGACGGGTCAACCTTTTTTCGAAGAACTTTTTAAATCATAATATTATTATGCATCATTTGGCATAATTTGAAATAGCTTGCTGGCTGGCAATGAATAAAAAAACACCTAACCTAACCCGCAATGTATCTTTTTGATGAGTATGCCAGGTGACTTTATGTCAGTTGAAATTATGCGTTATGAATTGCTCCTGCGACTGACAGAACTGCGACATTTGTTTACGGGTCTTGTTGAGCCGTGCGTCCGTGTGAGTGCGTTGGTTACGATCCATTGGGTGTAGTTCCCTTACTGTTTTAGTTATATATATTCTGTGGTTAGGGCTATTATCCCTGTGGTATTTTCATGCGTAGAAAAAGCTTATATACCACCAGTATTTGTATTAATTGGCTAATAAAATGATAGTTCCTACTGCAGAATTGTTGTACTGCTGCTTTTGCTTTGTTTCTTTCAGAAGTAAAGATTGACAAATCCTAGGGAATATTAGAAAAGGGCCCGGGATAGCAAAGTACGTACATAAGTGGCATGCTTATTAGCTTCTATTGTATAACAAAGAATGAATAAGTCAAGTAATTCTTGAGCGAAACCTTAATAATCCTATTCAGCATTTTCACATTGTAACAACGTTTGAAACCCAAAAAAGTTTGCGAGAATTCCAACTAACTGGTCAAGAATTTTAATTAAACTGAGTGCTTAACTAACTGTAGGCGCGGGAAATAGGGTAGTTTGCTAATTTCATTATAAAGAGAAACGCGTTAAGAGTATTTGTACTCGAATCTGTAAAGAGAACTGAATTCTTAGCATTAAATAATGTTTTTACATTATTCAATAATAAGAATATTGACTGGCCGTGTAGCGTCTGGTGACATAGAATAGCACGAACACTTAAAAGTGTTTTAAAAGATGATTAATATTACTGGAGGTAATTAACATATACTTCCGGTAGACCCCAAAAGGGTTTGCAGCATATTTCCGATTATCAACTTTTACTAAGTTTCCTACCTGCCTGCCAAGCGTGATCATGGAAAAACCTTCATTTTTTTGGGTGGGCATCCGTCCAGCGTTCACGTTTTCAGCCAAGATGATCACGATGAATACTGGTACTTTGTCAAATTAACCTTATATCTCGATATTTTAAATATCCGATGATATTCTAACGGTTGCTGTGACGTACATAGTATTATTGCAAATTTCAAGTTTCTTTAATACGATCATTAAATTTTATCAGTGACAAATTTCTTAATTCGACTTTCAGATTAAATTCCAGCATATAAAGTTCAATATCAATTGAGATAATTTGGCAGATTGTGGTAGACAGAACTTTCGTACATAAAAAGCATTGATTACCGAATGCGGCAAAAATTAAGTTAGATTTTGGGCTGGGCTTTTCTGAAGACGTGGAAAAATACTTTTAGATTATCATCAGAGATTGACATCTTTTATCTTTTTTCATAAAATTCTTAGTATATAATCATTGTTATATAAACAGCATTTTTGCATGTATATAATAATAATAATTATAATTCAATATAACTTGCTATGCTTTTATTACTGTACACAGTTGTTAGTGGAATTAGTAATAATTATAACAGGATTTTTTACGTTTATTTTATTTTTAAGGTAGGTATCGTTATTGAGTGTAACAAATGACTAAGTTAAAGGGCAGACCAGGGTCTACCCTTCATGGGCAGACGTATAGTGTCTGCCCATAACATAAACCCGCAAAAATAATCAGCTTTTCCTGTATTTCGGCGCAGTAGCATGCGCCATATTCACGCCTCAAAAAAAAAACATGATAAAAATCTCGTTATAATTAATAACAACGTAAGTGACCATGATAAAAAAATATTTTGTAAGTTGTCCTCAATAAATATAAGTAAATAAATAATCAGTCTAACACAACTCTTGATAATATCAATGCTTCGAAATCGATTGGCGACTAGATTAATGTAAGAACTCCATATCGTAGTGAATAATGTTTTCGACCAACGATTGAGGAGGTTAGGCGACATTTGCAAGGGTCAGTCATCTGAAAATTGTCAAAAAATATTATCTAGAGTTACTTCATGTTTCGGAAGGCAAGTTTTATTGTTGTTCGGTGACCCAGAAGCGTGTGTCATCAAACGGAAAGAGGAAATATTATATTTCTTTTGATCAAATAAAATATTAAAAAGAGGGTAGATAATAAAGTATTTATTAAGTGGCCAAAATCAGTTTATTCATCTAGGTCATGTATTTGCCATCAAAATGGAAAACTAAATATTCAAATGCTCTAAATTTATATCGTATGATGATTCAACAATTAATATTCACACTTTACCAATATATACTTATCTTTGGCACAACGATAAGGACTGCCGGCCGTCGGCCTGTTCCGAGCGTCAAGCAAAGAAAGAGGTCGTCTGACTCAGTGCGAGGCATTATAAAGGCACCGCGTCACTACACCGCCTGGCGGGGAGGTGACGTGGACCGATCGTGTTGTCTATGCTATGACAGGTAGCACGTTAGATCAAAGACAATGATGAAAAATATTGTACTAAAAAGTGTACATAGTTAAATCAATCAATAAATCAATTTAGTGAATCAATAAATAATCATTTAAATATTAATAATGATAATGAATATGATTAAGTAACAATTAATACACTGCGAATTATTCCTAATTCTAACACGTGCATTAATCAGCTGATGATTTTTATTATGCTGGAAAAGAGGTTTATATTCGATATGAAATCGTGGACGGCATCGTCTAGTCGATGTTTTTTCCAGAGAAAACCTTTTGTTTTATAGTAATAATAGTACTCTAAGTTTATGTGTAGGACTTTTTGGCGGGAGCGCGAAGCGTCACTTTAATGGTTTTGGTTTTCTTGTTAAATTTTGTGTTGTGGTTGATATTAGTGTATAATAATGGTGGGTTATTAACCACTGAGTGTTTCCGAATATGCATGAGTGTTGACAAGTGAAACAAAACAGGTTGAAAGGTATCTTTTCGCGCTCTCTCAAGAAGGCCACAAGGAGGTTTCAGTAAAGACCCACTTCTTTACTGAAACCTAGGATAATACTCAAGAACATAGAAGAAAGATTATACTTACTTGACACTGGCTAAATGCATAAATTGTGCAAGCCATAAATAAAGAAAAATAAATAAAGTTTATGTGTAAGTTGAATTAGCACTACCATTAAATCTATACAGTCTTAATGAGGCAACAAAAAACAAGAAAGGCACACATTTTATTTATATTTGCATTTTATCTATCCCAGAAATAGGAAGCGCTTGTCCTTTATCTCACTTGATGTTAAGTGATGTTAAGATTGAACGTGGAAGCCCTCTTTTCCATTAACCATTGAGAAATGAAGAGCGCTCCCATGTTTTTAATTAACTGCATAAATCACATGTGGACTTTTAATTAATTTGGTATGTATTTTGTTTTAAAAATGTATAATACGAATATAATTCCAAATCCGATAAATAGGATGCTAAGTATACAATTCTGAAAAAAATATCATTTAACTAGGATTTTCTGAATGTGAAACTGCATAGCAACATCCCTAGAAAAAGGAAGTTTATTGTCGATGAGTTATGACATAGGTACATGTGCTTATGGATGAAGTTCAACCAATGATCGTAGGTCATTACTTAACAACAAAACATAATTTTGTTATACAGTCGACTCTCGTTAATTCAAACCTGCGATAATTCGAACCTCTCTATAATTCAAAGTTATCAAGTTCCCTACAGGCTCTCTTTATATTTCGAACTAAATCAATACATTTTTATGCACTTGGTAATTCGAACGAAAAAATCATTGCTATATAACAAAACGACGCGTTAATTCGAACTCATAGGCCTCCAACACTCGACAATTCAAAGTAGCAGAGAGAAAGAGGCAGAAAGATTGTAAGTACATTTTGCGACAAGTTCAAACTTGTATCAACGTACACGAGCCTTTGTTTTTGATGAAAAAGCATTTCAGGCACTTTTTCTCTTAAAAAAAGTTATTGAGCAGTCTGAGCAGCAGCAATGTGCTTTGAAGCAAACCATTATAACAGAGTTCTTTCAAAATATTAATTAATTCACATTATGAATACATGTATGTCCACGAATGTACCTCTAAACTTTTGACATTGTTATAGAATAGCAGTTAATAAATAATAATTGCTCAACACTTAATAATTCAAAGTATTATTTATTTTCTCTCACAAATTTCGAACCATTTGATATTTCAAACACTCGATAATTCGTAATATTTTAAGAGTCCCTCGGGTTTCGAATTAACGAGAGTCGACTGTATTTGGTATACGCTGATTTTTTACACGGATTTATTTTGTGCGCCTTCCTCACGGGAGTAATTATTTTAGATCTTCTTCCGTGATGCTGGCGCTAGCGGAAAAAAAACCTATTGAAATATTCGACCCTCAATAGTATAAAGTTGGTAACAATGTCATTTTCTTATAATTTTCGTGTTAATGGCCATGAAAGTTTCTACTATATTGTATGTTTCGAGATTGTAGGTAAGGTAGAGTACCTTGGTCATACTTGATCAACATATTTAACAAAAAAAGCTTAAAGAATTTTATCTAAAAAAAATCAACATATCTCAAGCAAGCTACAATATTTTAAGAAACACTCAGGAAAGTTCTATTTGTAAGACCACTCACTCTGATATCAAAAGGCTGTGGGGTTGTGCCGACTGACAACTAAGACAAGTAGGGTTTTTTTAAGTAAAATTTCTTCAGTTTTAAAAATCTAACTTAAATACGTAAATGGGTCGTTCTACTTTTTTACCGACAATGGTCTGTCCTTCGTCTTATTATGGCATCTCGTTGGAGTATTGATATTTACGGTTTTCAATTCGGTTCTAATAAACGTTCATATTTTTGTTATCTATTAACGTTATGTAATTTTTCATTGTCTCCATATTTTTTTTTCCTTTCATTCTATACATATTTTTCCGTTTGTTTTCCGTAGAATGCCGTGACAGAGTGGTAAACCGAAATGTGGTCTCCACAGAAAAAGGCCACTCTGTCACATATTTTTTTTAAAAACCAACATTAAAAAATAATTGATATAATAACTTTAATTAGTCCTAATGACAATACAGATGCAATTTCTTTGAAATTCCATACATAAACCACAATAATAGATAGTTCAAAAACCAAAAAAAACAGAAAAACGTCGTTTCACTGTCGGTAAAAAAGAAGAACGACCCAAATTATAAAATACAATGAAAAACCCTTATTAATAAAAAATATATGTATTTTCAAACATTTGCATCGTAGCGTGATAAAACTTAATTTTTTAATATTATAAAATGAGTTTGTTTTGTATTATAAATTATTTATCTAGGGGTATATTTGAGAGCGTGTTCACTAATATATCTAGGTAAGTTATTCGTGATTGTATAACCAACTGCAATGACGATTAGATATAATTAATTCATAATGACTGTCCTAAAACATGTTGGGTGCTTATAAGGATCGAAACTCGACCTTTTCAGTTAATGGATGAGTGGGTTCTTACGAAGTTAAACTACTAAAATATGTAAGGAGCTTCGAAAGCGTTCTTGTATAAATATAAATCGTATTACTGCAAGGAGATGACACAGGTTTATCGAATATTTTTATAAACGTATTATATTTATATTATATTATATTTATTTTAGTACAGCCACATGGTAAAAATTAATACATCCATGTTAAAAACCAGTTAGGTGTAGATAAGTTCTGATGCATGCCACAATAACGGCGTACAAAACATTCCCAAATAAATATTACACAAGTACTTTAAGAGAAATATAAGTTATAAAAACATTTCTAAAATCGTACTATAAAACGGGGCTACTTTGACTTCCAGGGTTACTTTGACAGATTTTGGGGCTACTTTGACAGAGCGCCAAAATCGGTTTTCATGTGTGCTCAGCAAGTGTGCGTGACCTCGAGTAATATTGCACGAGGCGCGGGGGGGTGGGGAACGCGTCATAGCGTGATCGGCGCGCCCGCCGACTATTTCGAACACGTTTGTCGCTTGAGTTTGTTGTGTGTTGTGTGGTGGTGCAAAAATACGACTAAATATTGTTGGGATCTTTACTTTTCGGTAAGTTTATTGCATTGTTTACTTAAATAAAACTACAATTGTGAGTATTCGTGATTATATTGGTGTAAAATAAGTATTTTTATTTGTTTTAGGTTATCTTTGTATTTACAAATGAACTGCAATGGTCAGAGAGTATAAAAGAAAACTGGATGCCCGGAGTTACAAAAATTACAGCGATGAAACTCTTATTAAAGCCGTTGCTGAAGTGAGGGCAGGTCTTCTTACCCAGAGTGCGGCTGCCGGGAAGTATAAAATAAAAAGAACAACTATTCTAAACAAAATTCATCACCGACATGAACTAAAGCCGGGTCATCCAATTGTTTTGACTCCTGAAAGTGAAAAATTAATAGCCGATACCTTGAAAATATTAACAGATTGGGGTGTTCCTCTTACTAAGCGCGATATCCAAATTATTGTTCAGGTATTGGTCACCAGGGAAGGTAGGGTTATAAAAGAATGGAAAAACAACTCACCTGGGCCTGACTTTGTGACCGGTTTTGCAGCGCGAAACAACCTTACTCAGAGACTGGCCACAATTATCAAACCTGCCAGGGCATCAGTCCTAATGAGATAAAAGTTTTTTTTGAAATTGTGAAACCAGCTCTGGAGGAGACACGTCCAGGTCTTATTTACAATTATGATGAGATGAACGTGACTGATGACCCGGGGGCAATAAAATTTTTAGTCCCTTGAGGTCACAGACGTGTCGAACGAGTCCAGGAGCATTCCAAATCATCGGTCAGCATCATGTTTTGTGGCACAGCAGACGGAAAAATTATTCCTCCTATGGTATGTCTATGGTTGTCTACAAATAAAAATCAAAGCACCCGTACGAGCACTGGACAATGGGAGGCCCACTTGGAACAATTTACGGAACTAGTCATAGCGGTTGGTTTGACATGAACCTCTTCTTCAAGTTGTTGTTGCCGAGCATTCAGGAAGAAAGAATTGGAAATGAAAAAGCTGTTGTCATAGGTGATAATTTAGCTTTGCACTTCTCTCCTGAAGGCAGCAGTACAAAATAACATTCAACTTACGACTTTAACATCAAACTCGACTCATGTAGTTTTCAATGAAATAATAGTTTTTTTGATTAAAATGATATCAAAGTAACCCATGCTTTTACTATCTTTGACGTCAGTTGCATTTCAATGCCCTGTTAAAGAAACCCCACTTCTGAGGTTACTTTGACATTTAATAAATTAAAAAAAATAGGGAGTTAGGGGGTTGGTAGGTTTTAAATTTGCCGTAGATCTGATAACCAAAGAACACATTGTTCTGTTGGCGTAACAAAAAGTGAAATTCGAGCCGTAAAAAAAAAGTTACAAACCAAAAACCTCCAAAACCTGTTCAAAGTAGCCCCGTTTTACGGTATACATGTAAAACAGTTAATCGATAAACGAGAATATAATAAATTGAACAAAAACCAGAACTGAATTTTAGTTATGAAGAAAATAAAGTAAATTGAACAGATTTAAAAAAAATGACATAAGTAGAATTAAAATAAATAAAATCAAATGGCAAGACTACTCTCGAAAAAGTACCGGACTTTGTGCCTGAAGGTACAATAACGAGCAAAGTTATTGTTAAAATAGGTCACGTTTTACTGTGATAACAGGACCCTGTTATAAAAATTTTGCGAAAATGGAACTCGAAAAGGTGTTAAAATGTCAGGATTAAAGAAAAATTTGAAAATAACTTATGAAATAGGCGGCCATTTTGCAAATTTCGTAATTGTTACATTTAACATATAACTTTAGATCAGTGATGCCGCGTATCATAAAAATAATATATTATATGATACGTAAAAAAGTTTTTGGAGATAAGCGTCACTTTAGTTTTGCTTCTTTTTTGTTAAAATTTGTGTTTTGGTGGATATTAGTGTTTAATAATGGTGAATTATTAACCACTTAGTGTTTGTGAACATGCACGAGTGTTGGCGATTAAACAAAATTGTGGAAGATGTCTTTTTACACTCTCTCAAGAAGTACACAACGAGGTTTCAGTAATATCCCACACCTGTATTGAAAACTAGTGGAAGGGATTATTTCATTTTTCTTACATCATCCATTGATCATCTATCATTCATAATTATTTAATTAAGCAGAGAAATTACTGAAGACTCGACTGTATGAGCTTTGCACTCTTTGTTTTCCACTAGCTGACCCGGTAACGCGTTGCTATGGTAACGCGTATACAATGGAAAAAGAGCGGACAGACACAACACACAAACAACAAATTTGTGTTCTTAGAATAATCTATTACAAGAAAACTTTACTAAAAATATAATACGTATATATACATACGTGACAAGAGAATATAAAAAAGTTTTATCGGTATAACCTTTATTGAATAACCTAACAGAACAACCTAACCTAACAAGTTTAATTAAATCTGTACGGCGTTACCTTTCTAAAGATTTATAATAAAATGTAGAAGGAGATAGTGAGCTTTCTCCTGTTTCTATTAACTTTTTTTAATTACTCGTTATATATTTTATGAAAAAAACCTTTTTATTTTAGTATAAGCACTACTTACTAAGCGCAAGCATTAATAATAATATAATAAATTATATGAACTTGATTAAAAGTTCGATAAAAGTCGATACAAATCTTATGCGCTTATAGTAGTAATTATGTAGAAAAAAAAGATAAACTGATACATCACAATTAAAAGTAATAATTATCATCAAAAATATAATATAATCATATCATCTCTCAGATACTCAGATAATATCATATCTAATATAATCATGATAATCTATACACATAAATAAAATTGGAGTGTCTGTTTGTAATATTGAAATAACCGTTTTTTACTACATGCATATGAATATATATACGGTACATACACCAAAATAACATTTTTTTCAATTTTTGTCTGTCTGTCTGTTTGTTCCGGCTAATCTCTGAAATGGCTGGACCGATTTTGACGGGATTTTTATTGACAGGTAGCTGATGTAATAAGGAGTAACTTAGGCTACTTTATTTTAGAAAAATCTTTTATTTTAGAAAAAATAAATTACTGTGCCACAGCAACGCGTCAGCTGGGTCAGCTAGTAATATATAATACTCATCAAAAATATATATCAAATAATCAAAGAAGGTTATATCGTCGTTCGGTCATAAGGTATTTTATATTTCGGTTAGACAAAGAATATTTATATTTTGTGAATAAAATTATGAATTTTAAGAGTAAAAAGAGAGAGAATCCTACATCAATGTCCGTATGCTTGAGCATCGTTTTTGTTTGTTATGTAAATTAAACGCGTATATTCGTTTTCTTTTCACGTTTTACAATGATAACACTTTTCATTTTGAGTTAATTTAGCTCACAATGTTAACGTGTAAGCATGAGTTTCTCCTGCCTACGATCTCTATTATTTAAATAATAATAATAATAGTCATTGATTTCTTTCTCGTCACTTTACATGATTTAGGATATTATACATTTCTTGGTGTATTTAATGTTTGCGTAAGAATGATGCCTGTGCTGGGAAAAAAGCCTGTGTTACTGGTCATCAGGCTCCCACTCCCAGGGCGACTGTATATCCTTGTTCTCATTATATCAATAAAGGAAAAGTACAATATTATAATAAGAAATACACTATTGTTGTGTATATTGAATTGACGTGTGTGCGTATTTGATCTACAGTAATGTAATAAAGAGTTTGTGTTGCTTTCCCTGTTGGCGTATAACAATAAATACTGTACTGCATCAGCAGGAAAATAAAATCCTTCATTCCTGTATATCGGAATTACAAAAATCACAGTAGTTCACCGCAATTCCAAAACTTTTAAGTCCGACCGGTCGACAACGAGGGTTTAACGAACATTGTCCCCCGATAAATGGGACAAAACTGTCAGACCACGTGGCCGCAGGGTTTAAAATCAGACCCTGATTCCCTGTGGAACTGAGAGCGATGACTGAGTCACTAGACCATGAGGATATATATAATTCTTATATTTGGTCAATTCTTATCTGTTGTTTAGATTAAATTGATGTTCTTATTTGTTATCTTATCTAAATGTTGGGAAAATTATGTTTCCTAATCATATAATACGTCTTTACTCTTTAACACATAGGTAATAATGATTATTTTTTAAATAAAAATTAATATGTTTTGTTTTATGGATTTTAAAGTAAGATATTGCGGAAATTTATATTTTTAATATTTTTGTGTTTTAATAAGTTACTGTGTTTTGGTTTACAATGTATATCAATATGGGTAGTATCAAAGAGTTTAAAACTAGGCGATTCAGTCGCTAAGCATAAAGCCACGCTAGCACCATATATTGGAGCGGAGTGTAATACATAAAAGAGAACAAAAAAATTGTTTCGATGGGAATTTTTGCGAATTTCAAAATTCGGGCTTCGTCACAATCTGTTCCTAAACCTGTTGATTCGATTCCACACAAAAATATTAAAATCGGTTAAGAACTCGGGAACTTATGGCGTAACAGACATTCCGCCATTGAAGCTGATCTATGGGAGTTTCGCTCGCTCCGCTCCAATAAATATTATCAATATATATATAAGTTTATAATCTAAAAGTTCAATATAAAAAAAATGGTTTTAAGAAATAATAATCAATATCCATGAAGTACCTCCTTGCAACGTTTCTAATGCATAGTTCGATCCAACGGGTTTATGAAGTCTTTATTTCGGTCTCTAAAAACAACCAAAATTCATGAGTCTACAATAAGAACTTCAAAATATATATAATCAGAGGACGGTTCCACATAATTGCGTCGCTCGCCCGGCGAGCACAGTATGCGTAAGTCATTTTCATAAAAATAATAAACAAAAAAAATCAGATTATGAGCAAAACAATGAGCAAACCCGAACAATTCGAAGCGCTAGAGATTTGTGTCTATCTATCCGTCTTTCTCAGTAAACTTTCTCCGAATCTGATTAATTTTAAAGTTCTGTACTTTGAATTATATACATTTTAAATTAAGAAGTTTTGGCCATTATGATTCTGAACTGAAATGAATTGTACCGAATTGTTATACATTTTATCTATTTGCCATTCCAAACTTAGTAGTTATGAACTAATCTCAAATTACTTTAAATTATTAATTAAATATTTTGAGTTTTTTAGTAATTTTCTTGAATTCTACTACTACGCCACTGCTCCTGACGTGCAACCGAAGCTAAAGGAGCTCGAGAAAATAACTGTTTGGTCACCCAGATAATTATGGACTCTTGTGAATGTTGCTTAACCTGCACAATCGCAGGTCTATGGCGTTAATCACTACGCAATCGAGCAGTATATTTAGGCACCTTTATTTTGTAATTTCAGCTATTGTAATATTTTGTTTCTATACATCAATTGGTCTTGCCAAAAGTAAACACTGTAAGACTTGTGTTATGGATACTTCCTAGTATTTTACCCATAACGGAGAGAAAAGTAGAAATATATACATAAATACCCTAACTCACATACATATGCTAGTATTCATCACTCAAACACCTACAACATAAATAAAACCTCCTGTATTTTTAATCCGATTGACGATATTAATTTTGCTCATTTTTTTTTCTTTTTATGCAATGACATTACGAGTAAATGACAACTTTTTGGTGCAACGGTAGCGATCGTGTCTTTCGCTACTCGTTTCGAGTCCAGGACAAATGTTTGTGTGATGAATACGTGCACTTGTACTTGAGTCATTATACATATATCTATTTTATATTATACCTTAGTATCCATTCGCATACAATCGCATATAGTTTGCAATAGTGTTCACTATTGAGTGAGTAATGGATTTTTATATATTTACTAGCTGTCCCGGCCACGCGTTGCTGTGCCGACTGCAGTGCCATCTGCCGGACTGATTTGTGAATCTAAACCATTCTCAGATCCCCTTGAACACACACAAAAAAATTCATTTAAATCGGTCCAGCCGTTTAGGAGGAGTTCAGTGACATACACAGTCACAGAAGAATTATATATATAAAGATGTTAATCAGATAGGTATGTCTATCCATTACTCTAGTATACATAACACAAGCCTTACATTGCTTACTTTGAGCTAAGCTAATTGGTGTGAATATAGGAATAATATTCTCTACTCTCAATAAATTTCTATTAGTTTATGTTTATTTGCGTAATTGTGTGGGTTATTTTTAATTTTGTGTAAATAGATGCTATAGATGTTTATTCCATTGGTTTTTCCTGATGTCTTTCCGGATAAAGATCGATATCTTATGTAAATATATATAATCAATAATGCAACACAAACTGTATGTTTTAACCATAAAAATAACAAACATTCTTCAATGAGAAATAAAAAAGTGCACTTCGCCGAAGTGAAGTGACGTAATATCGACAGGGATACTGTTTGAAAGCACTCGAGATCGGGAATTACACTTTCTCACAAGTGATATAGTACTACTATACTACAACTAGGAGGAAAATGAAAGAAGTAATTTGAATAATTTTAGTTTACATAAAAAGGAGACACAATTTTCCCACTTCCCATTATAAGAAATCACAATAATTACTCTGTAGTTCTTATTCTTCTTGTTGTTCGTCTCCAATTAATGAAGGTTGGACATCAGCCTTGAAAACCTCACTTCATCCCTGGCGAGGTGAAACAGTTCCGCTGAGCTCTTGACTCCGGTCCACTCGCGGATGTTCGAAACCACGACTTATTCCGACGGCCTACTCGATGTTTCCCCGCAATTATGCCCATCATAATCAGTTGCAGTAGATCGTATCTCTCGTGTCTAAAGACATGACCGGGGTAGGCAATTTTTCTTGTTTTGATTAGGCATTAGGAGTGGACGATATACGAGTACATTGATGTATTAAAAACACTCGATGTATTGTATCGATGCATCGAATCGACTCGATGTATTGTAGCGATGCATCGAATCGAATCGATGTATTGTTAATTCTTTAACATCGAGTATACATCGATGTTTTTTTATTTGATGCATCGAAGAAGCAAACCTACTACAAATATTTTTTAATAGATAGATTATCTGTCTACGATTAATAACTATTTTTTGTTTTTTTTATATTTTATTATATATTTTTTTATATAGAAAACGACTAATAGAGACCTCGCTAAATACTTATAGAAAAAAGAGCACAAAACAAAGCAAAAATCTACGGTTGTGCAGGTTGGTATTTAGCTGGTACTTTTTTATTAAATTCCTGATTCCTACCGGCAGAAAAATAATCGATGTATGGATTTTTTTTTTACTTATTGACTTGCATTATATCGACAAAAACATCGATGTTTTTTTTTCAATGTCCATCACTAGTCTGCATCAACTTGAGAGTTTGACCGATACGTCTTAGAACCTCAACATCGGAGATTTTATGAGTCCAGCTGATGCGTTATTATCGTCTAAATTACTACTTGATGACATCTTTTTAATTTAAGTATGTACTGTAGTAACATAGACGTGTAATTTTATAAATGTCGTTACTTCTATTTAAGTTGAACAGTTTCTTGCGCCCATTCTTCGTGTCAGATAAAAGACGTCCTGAACGGGTGGTAGGAAAAAAATTTAGACGTTTCTAAACAACTTATTTTAAGAATATTTTAATAAAGTTATTTTAATATTATTTGAGTTCATTTGATATGAAATGAAAAATTCAACGCACAAATTATCGGGAAAATTTTATTCAAAAGCAATATAAAACAAAGCAGCCAGTATTATGATTTTATAGAATTTCAAAGTAAGAACTTTTTGGTTATTGGTATTTGAGTATCCTTTTTAAATTTTTTCAAATTAAACAACAGGGAAATAAGGGACATTCATTCTAATTTAAGCGCCCGCTCTAGCAAGGCAGTTATAAATTTTCAAACTTACCTCCTTTCTCCGCCTCCGTATTTGTATGAAAGTAAACTGTGTAAACTACGTAAATTAGCCCTACTGTGTATCTGCCGTTGAGCTAATAATTCAGATCCAGAATATAAGTAATTATATTGAACCTTAATAACCTAGCTGAACGTAAATACTGTAAGGCTTTTGTTTTGGATGCTGAGGTGTCGGATAGACATACATATATGATTCATAAATAAATAAACACGCATAACTTAGGTATAAATGCTCGTATTAATCAAACAAATATCTGCCCCTTACGGTACAGATTTATTTGATTTAGAAGGTAGGATCACTCGCTTGTCCACAGAGGTCGTAAAATATAAATATGATAGAGATATAAATATAAGAGGTTGGTCCCCCTATATCTCTTTACATTAGGATAGATATACGCATTGATATCGCCTTTTTAGGGTTCCGTACCCAAAAGGTAAAAACGGGCCCCTATTACTAAGACTTCGCTGTCTGTCCCTCAGTCTGTCACCAGGCTGTATCTCAAAAACCACGATATCAAGACAATTAAAATTTTTACAAATTATGTATTTCTGTTGCCGCTATAACAACAAATACTAAAAACAAATAAAAATAAATATTTAACGGGGAGCTCCCATACAACAAATGCGATATTTTTGCCCTTTTTTGCTTGATATTAATAATGGCAACAGGTAGGCACTTGAAATATTCACAATATACTCAGTTGTATTTTGACTTTAATAGTAAATAATAAAATAAAATAAATTTAAACAACAAACGTGATTTTTGTACTTAACTAAAAGTTTGTACGGAATCCTTCGTGCGCGAGTCCAACTCGCACTTGCCCGGTTTTTACTTTCTGCTATTCGGCTTATAAAGGGACAATTACTGAAATTTTCAATTGTTTGTCCTACTTACCTGCGTAAATAGTACTAAAAATAATATAGTATTAGGGGTTAAAGTATGAAATTGCCGATTTGTACTGAAAATCTATATTGTTTATTTTTTAAATTTTTAACAAATTTATTTAATCAAAATAGTTGCCATTATTATCTATACATTGCTGCCATCTAATGGGAAGGTCATTAATGCCTTTGCGATAGAATTCCGACGATCTAGACTGCACAAACTGTGTGAAAGCATTTTGTACTGCCTCCTGGGAAGAAAACTTCTTGTCACGTAGATAATTGTCCAAATCACGAAAAAAATGGTAGTCCGTTGGAGCAAGGTCTGGTGAATACGGAGGATGACGAATGGTTTCTAACTGCAGTTCCTGAAGGGTCAAAATGGTTTCTCGTGCTGTGTGAGGTCTCGCGTTGTCGTGGAGCAATAATGGTGAAGATCGATTCATGAGTCGGGGCTGTTTTACTGCTAGTTTTGTCAACATGGTTCGGAGTTCGGCACAATAGACATCTGCCGTTATTGCTTGACCAGATCGGAGAAAACTATAGTGAATAACACCATGCTGAGACCACCAAACAGTTACCATTACCTTTTTATTGGTAAGTTTTGCTTTAGGACACTGTTGTGGCATTTGACCTGGGGTCAGCCATTGCATTTTTCTTTTCCGGTTATCATAAAGAATCCACTTTTCATCACATGTTACAATTCGATCCAATATTCCTTCATTTCTGTACCGGTTCAACAAGGCAACACAAGTTTCAACACGCGTTTCTTTCTGCAGATCAGTCAAATCATGAGGCACCCATTTTTCGTATTTTTTTATTTTATTGATTTGACGCAAGTGAGTCAATATTGTGGGTAAGGTAACGTTAAACCATGCCGCTAATTCCTGGGTACTTTGACTAGGATCGGCTTCCACTATCTCTCTTAATTCATCGTTATTTACCTGTGTGGGCGGTCTTCCTCGTGGCTCGTTCTTTAAGTCGAAATTTCCATCACGAAAGCGTTTAAACCAAAATCGCACGGTGCGTTCATTAGTAGACCCCTCTCCAAACGCAGCATTGATATTGCGGGCTGTTTCTGCCGCGTTAGTTCCGCGTCGGAACTCGTATTCAAAAATAACTCGAATTTTCGCAGTATCCATCTTTCTTGTCTAAATTGAATAACAAAAACAATTGAAAGTCGATATTCAAATGTTTTACATTTTTTAAAAAAAGAACATCATAGAAACCATTTAAAAAAAGTTTCATTCGAAAACCTCAAACCATGAAGATTCTATGTCAATTCAAAGAACCTATTGCAATAAAACGGCAATTTCATACTTTAACCCCTATTATTTTAAAAATGAAACACGAAAATAAAATAGCTAATTTAATCAAACTCAATATAGTTTGTAACTTTGTAATATACTCTACGACATCAAAGTTAACCTTCAATAGATAAGAAAAACAATTTTTATTACTTCCACAAAGATTTTTCTGAGCCTTATCTGAGTTTAAGATTTTTTACGACTTGTATTTTTACGGAGATTTTTATCATAAAAAAACAAACAAGTCGATCTTGCTTGTTAAACTAATAAATTTACTTTTGCAAAGTTAACAATAAGAAGAAAGAAAGAATGTATATTAATATCCAACTAATATTATTAATGTAAAATTCAAATAAAACGACTCGTTTATTCTTGTTATTAGTGAATCCTGAAGTATCGACTCCTTTACAGGAGTCCTGTGGTCACGACTACAGGACTATGGTTATGATAGCAATAGATATGCTACTAATACCTTCTAATCTTTTAATCGGTCATGTTCCTTACTATTCAATTTATACAAACAATTTTTTTTTATATTGCATCTTATTGAATTATTTTATTTTATATATTTATTTTCATTTGCATTATATAGTAATCTAAATAAATTTCTTAATATGCATAAGGCTCGCAACAATCTTATGTACCTACCTTGATACGCACAGCAACAAGGAAGAGAGAGAGGCAGACCTTTCGATAAAATTTTTCTTTAAAATATTTTTCATATCTACGATTACTGTCAACTACTGAGTCATCCATCTTACATTTGTTATTTAAAAAAAGGGCTCACTACATGACAGTGTAGATCTGGCAGTGTGTGTCTTTGGAGATATTATTTTATTTATTATGAGATCCCAAGCAGGTGAAACGCTCCAATTTTCTATTGAAATAAGGATGTTTCTTGATCTAAATAGCCGCATCCTAAGAACAAATTTCTGTTCTCTAGCAAGGAATTGCGGTTTATTAAACCTAATGTAGTGGTTAGGCTCTTCAATCATGATCACATACTGCAAGACTTGTTATCGCGCCTATGTTTTATATCTACTACATGTTTTTTAACACGTGTACTTCTATTTGTTTACCCTTAATAGAACAGAATACAGTCACTAAAAATTTTGTAGACACTTGCTTCCTGGCTTCCTGGAAGTGTATATTATTCTCGACAGGTCTAAAAATTATATACCTAATATTCCTGGCCGGTCTAAAGTAAATATTGATGGAGCGGGTCTCCATCAATACTTACTTTAGAAAAGACTTACGGGGGTCACCGACAAGATTAGGATCATTCCAAAGCCTTATCTTGTCGGTGACCCCCTTCATGTAAGGAAGCAAAACAGGTTGATGTTCTATGGTAGCTGGTTTAGTGCGGTTTCTATGACGTAGGCGTGGTATTTGCAACTTGTTGTTTTGCAGTACTCGGTTGACATGCTGTAGCTCAGTAGTCAGATGTTATAGGTCACAAATACCGCGATCTCTCTGAAACAAAGATTTTCCTACGGTAGTCCACTGTATAGGATGCTGATGAGAGTCACCATTTAGGTATCCATTTGTATGTGTTGCTTTCCATACACTGTATGACTAAAGAAATGATTCGGATTCCTGCTGATTTGAATATGGAGGCAGGCTATTTTACTACCTGTATTTGTATTAAAATCTTCTCTTCTCAAAGCCTTCCATGTGAAGGTCGGCGACTATAGTGATACAGGAGAGCCTTATAGAGAGAGAGATTATTATTCCGCAAGAGATAATCTGATTACTTTAATCATTCTGATTACCTATTCATTTGAAATATTGTATTCCTCTTGTGATATCAATGTACATATCATGTCAATGTACTTGTACATGTAAACATGTGTAATAAGACTGGATATCAAAGCTAACCATAGTTTCATAGATATTAAGATGTGGGTGTTTTATCTCATTGATATGGATATCAATATGGTAGGAATTCACATGCACTTTGATATTTTAATTTATAGCAATAAAGTTATGATAAACTTTAATAAATGACACAGCTTCAAATTCAAATATGGTACACCTGTTATGCATATCAAAAACACGTTTATATTTTATTAAATCATGACGTTCCCATTTCTTTTCAGAAGCAGTGTGCAGATAAATGCTGGGATAATGGTCTTCATAAGTGTACAAAAAGGATTACATTTACTTTTTATTATTGTAAAAATTACCTCCTGAATGATTTAATAGAACTCGCATATATTTTCAATTCTTCTTAAATATTATAATAAATGAGTTTCCTCCTTTTTCTTTCTAACGTACATTAATTTTGAATATCGAATTTTAATGCCACACATAATTTCGTTTGATTTTTAGCACTTGTTCCGGTGTCTGCTTGTCAGTAATCAAGTTAAAGGGGAATGGGAACCACATCTTTTAATTAAAAAGATACTTACTTAACAACTTAACTTAACTTTTCAAATCTGACTGTGAAATTTAAGGATCTTAATTAAGTAGTTAATTTCCTGGTTTGAGTGTTCTTATAGAAACGGGGAATGATTAAAAAAATATATTTTATTTTACCTTCTTTTGCTGAAAAAAATACTGCCAGTCCATTTAGTTTTTCGTTTTGGTAGTGTGATGATACATTACTGTATTATATATTATAATCATGAAGCGATTAATTATTTTATATCAATTAATCGAGAAAAAGGACTAAATCATTTTTAAAAAACCAACTACGGGGAAAGTAATCAAGCAAGCGAATTCATTTATATAGAAATGATACCAATAGCTAAAATGCCTAAACCGTCGCTTTTACGTTGCGCTATTTGCTAGAAGATATTGATTTTTTTGGACAATCAGAAGAAGTTATAATATTCTAATCTAATTAACTATGGATACTTGTTATTTACAAATATTTATGGTCTAACACTAGTAAACAAACAGAAATTTCTGTGTTGTTGCCTGCGCGTACGCATTACTTACAGTTATTTAACTAGAGAGGAGGGTAGTTGTCACTTGCCATTGCATAAATAGTATTACGTAGCACGTACCTGTTAAGTGACAGTACTTGTATTTTAACTAACCGTAGATCAATATGTAAAAGTACCATTGTAATTAGGTGTTACAAATTTATTATTTTTCTTATCGCACAAATAAAGCAAGCTGTTAAGATACATCCCAAAAACAACTCTTCACCGTCGTCATCTATAATAAGTCACCGATGTAACAATAATGGTATGTCGATCTTAATAACAAAAACATCTAACATTTTTCGTCATTTAAATGTTTAATTATTGTTTTTATATCTTATGAACAATTGGATCCACGCCTGACCCCAACAATAAGCTGATTTTTTTCGAGTATAAATGTCTTTAGATTTAAATTTTAATAAAACTTATATCTATAAAGATACATTTATTCTTGTAAATAGTAGTTAACTATAAAAAAAGAGATGGAGCTGGCGTCAGCTTAACGAACGTTTGGAATGGGGTTTGAAGATTTTTGTATGGAGGGTGGCCCTAACATAGGCCGCCACTGTGATTTTTTTATCAAAATCGCGGTGCACAACGAAAGTTATCTATTTAGATGGAGGACACTTATACAAACAAAAAATGTTATATAACATGATATCCTAAAGCGTTACGTTTCGGAGTTCTTCACCATAATAAAAGTATAGGTAATATGTAACTATCCAAGAGAAAAGGTGTCTTATGGTCGTTGGCTCTTACGACATTGGTCTTATTATAAGCGTTAAGCGCCCATATTGGCCATACCATCAAGAACATTTTCTTGTGGTCACATATTTTAGTTATGAGCGATAGAGATAGAAATATATGGTCTGGGCGCGACACCAAGAATATCCTATTCAGCCTTTCGCTGCCTTCTTGGATGATATCATTTTTACCGAATATGATTAATAAATCTTATGTTGTATTGTATCGTTTTCAATTATTTTTATGTTTACCTACAAATAAATCATTAAAACACATTTATATCTGATTCATATACTGAATTGTATTAAAAAGTTATTAATTAACAAAATCAATTATTAGTATTCAGATATTTCTTTTCTCTCTTTGTCTGATTCAGATTAAAAGTAAAAACTTAAACAACATGAAATAACTACAAAATAAATAAATGAATTAGTTGTAACAACTGTTATTTTTATCTTTGAATAACTCAGAAACGTGACGCTTTATGATGTTATGTTATATAACATTTTATGCTTGTATAAGTGTTCCCTATCCATATATATGACATTTATTGTGTACCGCGATTTTGAAAAAAAAATCAAAATGGCGGCTGATGTTAGGGCCAAAACCTTCAAAACCCTTTAACGGGTCTGTCAATGTCTCGGCAGCTCACGGATTACGAGAGGTTGTAAGTTCGAGTCCCATTTAACATCTGAAACAAGTACATAGCAAAAACTTCTTTACATATAAGATATCTTTTTGATTGTAGTACAGCCAGTGTCCACTTTTACTCGAGATGTTATTAAAGTAATCGAATAATTAATTATTATGTAATCGAATGCCATTATAGCCACCCTGCTCTATAAGGCAGAGCCCGTTATAATCTTAAGTAATGTAATAACATTCAACGGGAAGGCTCCAATCTGTTTACCGCCTGGGTTGCTTTAACCTTAATTGTATGAAGCGTGCGAGGATTCCACTGAAATTGTTTTTGTAATATTTTCAATAGCAGGTGTTATTTTCACGAAGACTGTTATTCATTTTAGACTGGTTGTAAAACGAAGCCGTGATATCATCTAAAATAAAATACGTCTACTGCTGGACAGAAGTTTTACCTGAAAATGGATGATTTTGACAGGCTTGTAAAATACAATAATTCAGACATTGCTGCCATTTTGTAATCCACAGGTGTATGGCCACTACCTCCAGTCGCCCTTTACGATATCCTTACGTGTGGAGGGTAGTTGCTCTTCTTCTCTTGCGGAGACAAAAGGGCTTAACTGCTTTATTTATGAGTAGCGTATATGAAACAAATTATTAGGATTATCAAAAAAGAATGGTTGCCTGGAAAGTTGGATTACGGATGATAATTTTACGTGATAACGTTATCACGTCCGATCCGTAAATAATATATAAATAATAAATATCCGATTCATAAAAGTACGTAATTTTTTTTTATCACAATGACAATGAGTCATACTTTTTCGTGCAGCCGGCGTTCATCGATTTATAAGACGCTATCACTGAAATGTACTGGAATGTCATAACACACTCCCGCACATTGCAAACACAAACAGTGTAACTTTGCAATGGATCAAAGGACATAGCAACTCACTAGGCAACGACGCGGCAGATGAACTAGCCAAAAGGGGTTCAAATAGAACGGTGTATGGACCGGAACCATTACTGCCTATAACCATGGCACAAGTTAGAACATGGCTTCCTAAAAAAATGGAGGAAAACAATCAAACAGAATGGAACAATAGTGTAGGCAAACAAAGAATGCCATTCCGGTGGCTTCGATAAAGCTTGCCCGCAACCTTACCAGACTAAACAGGGACGCAATCCGTAAAGTACTAGGTACTATAATCGGACACAGTCCTCTGAATAACCATCTATTTACCATAGGTGTAACAGACAGCCCTCTATGCAGAGGCTGCATTGAGGCGGAGGAAACGCCACATCACGTGCTCTTGGAGTGCAGGAGCGTGGCTGATAGACGGGCACGCTTTCTCCAGTCTCCAAAATCACCTGAAAAGGCTACTCGCCTTCTGGGATGGACTAGGATGGCTGGAGTAAAAGAAGAATACTCAATCACGTACAATGGCCCAATCAAGAGGCTTAGTGCGGAAAATGCCCCGTAAAACTAACTAACTAACTAAGACGTTATTACGTCAAAATGGTAAATGACTTCTTTTATATATTCAAATAGGGCTTAAGAACGGTCCGAAAATACAGGTTTTTAAGGCGTTTAATCGTTTTTTTTTGTAAATATTCACTCTGAGCGAAATCGTATTGCGAGCGTTATTATCGTCGGGATTACCTCGTTAATTTCAACCGCTATAAAAGAGGTGCGCGGTGCGGTGGGATGCGTCGTGTTTTCAAGTGGTTATTTGTTATAATTGAACAGAGTCGATGAGCAGAACGAAATAAACCGGTATTTTGAGCAGCAATAGTTGCATATTGCTTTTGGATCAGAACCGAAATAATCGAATATCAGAACTGAAGCGAAATCATAATGAAAATGATCTTATGAAAATGTATGGCGATTTTAACGAACTGTTTAAAAAAATAACCTGATATCCGATCCTTATGTTCAAAAGAAAGTATGATATTTTCGACAGGCGATGTAAGAAGACACGTAGACTGCGTGTGTATCGTAAAGTGCACGATTGTGCAATAATTTTGCGATACAAAAGTAAAACAACTGTTGATTTCTTCTTCAACGTTCACGTGTATCCGTTTTCAAGGATTTGATTTTGAATATTTATTTAAATTCATATTAATAAGCGTCTAAGATTTCTGAGTTCCAAATTAGTAGTTAAAACTGTGGAATTTAGAAATAATGAAGGTACTACAGTTTTTTAGTAAAATAACACGCCCGACAGAAAAAAAATGTATTACTTAATACATTTTTTTTGAGGGTTTCTAATCCAAGAAGGATTTTTTAAAGAACTTTTATAAAGATTAAAATGAATGTTATTCAAAAGAATGTTTTCCATCAATCATTAAAAGGAAAAAGGACGAAATACAAACTTACCGCTACATCGATGCGATAATACTATCGGATATAAGATTGCCTCTAATCTTATTAGAGGTCAGAAGCGAATCTAATGGTGATAAATTATTTTGCTCACATCCGAGGATTATCAGTCAAAAACTTTATAAATCATATAACTTTTTTTGTAGATATACAGATTGTTGTTATTTCACATTGAAAACAAAAAAAAAAATAATTAGTAATAATTTGTTACTAATTATTACTAACAAACTATGGACCTCAGTCTGAAATAAATATTTTATTATTATTATTATTATTAACTTACTGATTTAATATCTCACCTTAGATGATAATTTTTAAAAGGTTATTAACATACTTACGTCAAAACAAAAAAAATGTATACCCATCAACCCTTGTGATAAGTTAAATAATTAGACTAGACTTAGTTATATTCATTAAAATAATATTTTGTAAGACAAATTAGAGAAAATGCAAAAAAATATATAAAAATTACCACAGAGAAAATAATAAGCAATACTACTAAAGCGTTAGCAATATAGGTCACGTTAATAAATTTAACGCTAATTTCAAAGTTAAAAATTAAGATATAATTTAGTAAATTCTAAGTCACATAGTGATATTAACTGCAAACAATAATAATTACGTTTTGTAAAATGATTGCAAGTTACCCAACCAATGACCAGCCCTTGTGAAATTTGCCTAATCATAGATCTAATGTACTTATTACTGCGCCATCAAGCTGCTCAATATTATAACATTTTTACATTTCAACAGAAAAATTGATATGATTATTTTTAAATACATCTTTTCCGGGAAAAAAACACACGAAGGCGGTGAAATGACAATGAAAACACATTAATTAAAATAAATCTTTGACAGATCATTTTTCTTGTGTTAGGGTAAAAATGCTCGTTTAAAATGTTAGGAACATGTTTCGTCAATAAATTGCTAGCTTTAAAAATTGGATATGATATTAGTTACATTATTAAATAGATATGGGACAGTTGGCAACAAAGCTTACTGTGCTTGGAATTTTAAAAGAATTACTGATTCCAAATTTTGCACTTACGGCTACATCTGAAAAACACAAAGTCGGATTGTGGAATTTAGTGTCCAAGTCGTTGAAGAATGTGCATATAAAACTACAAAACTGAAGCATTCATGAATAAAGTGTCTTTAATTAATTTTAGTTTATTAAGTGTCTTTAATAAACTGAGGCTGAGGTGGCCAAATATATCTTGACCACAAAATCTAATGCTATTGGCACTGATGATATTAGTAGGGATATGTTACTGCTAACATTACCGCGTACATTGTCTGTCATAACTTTTATCATAAATAAATCTATAGTCTCCGGCACAGTGCCTCATCAATGGAAAACTGCATTGGTTACGCCATTACCTAAAGTGGTGTCTCCCAATGAACTCGGAGATCTAAGACCTATAAGCATACTGCCATTCTTGTCAAAGTTACTTGAAAAAGCTGTTTATAGCCAATTAATTAAGTATATAGAAGCCAACAACATACTACCGACACACCAGTCAGGGTTTAGGAGAGGTCGTGGTACAGTAACTTCATTGTTGGATGTGACAGATAATATTCTCACTGACCAGGATGCGGGGCGGGTTACGTTGCTGGCACTCCTTGACTTTTCTCGCGCGTTCGATTGTCTCAATGTCTCTCTGTTACTCGCTAAATTGGTATTTTACGGCTTTGCACCTGAAACGGTGAAGTGGTTCAGCAGTTACTTCACTGAACGTTATCAGTCAGTGAAGCTGCGCAGGGAGGATGGATCATTTTCGGCATCGAGTCCCCAACTTGTCAGGCATGGTGTGCCTCAGGGCTCCATACTAGGTCCCCTTCTATTTATTATATATGTTGCAGATTTGCCGTCAGCTGTTAAGCACTGTAGATATCATTGTTTTGCTGATGATGTCCAATTATATATCTCTGCACCCCCATCTAATATATGCGAGGCTGTTCGCCACATCAACGATGATTTGGACGGTTTAGCTACATGGTCTACAAATAATGGTTTAGTTCTTAACCCGTCCAAATCCAAGTTGATGGTACTTGGCTCAAGCAAGCAGACGGAAAGAGTTTTAGGTAACGTGATATGCGTCGGGATACGTGGTAGTAATATGGAAATTGTCAGTGAGGCTAAAAATCTTGGCGTGGTTTTTGATAGCCAGTTAAGGTTTGAGACTCACGTATTGGGTCTTGTCAGAGGCTGTTTCTATCGGCTGAGAGTGATGAACAAAATTCGTGATTATTTGACCGAGAAAGCTCGCGTAATGCTCTGCGAGTCATTAATTTTATCAAAACTTAATTATGGCGATCTTGTTTACGGACCTCGTCTCTTGGAGAGGACTCGGAAGTTAATACAGCGGATCCAGAATGCATGCTGTCGTTTTTGCTTTAAGATTCCGCCGCGCACTCATGTGTCACCTTATATCAATAACGCTTCAATGTTGAACATGGAATCGCGTAGGCGCTTACATCTTGCCATTCTAATGTTTGATCTTATCAAATTTAAGAACCCAAGGTATTTGTATGATAAGCTGCAGTTTTTTACACACCATCGCTCAGACAGTGGGCTGAGGACCTTGCGTCCTCTATTATCGATGCAAGTACACAAAACAGTGGCTTTTGTTTCCGGTATCAGGCGACCAAATGCTGGAATAATATACCTCCACCACTAAGACAAATCACATCCAGACTTACTTTTAAAAATCGCCTAAAAATATTAACCCTGGAAATGCAAAAATCAGGTTTAGCCACCAGTGGTCGTCTGATGTAGATTTCCGCACTTACTAATGATACATTTTAATTAATTCAGTATATTTAATGGAAATATCACGATTCGCATTAATTTTTTAACAATATGTGCAATAATAATGTTTTCACATTTTTTTATCAACTATTATTTAATTATTCTATTAGAGTTTCGTAATTTCATCTATTTTCTTATTTATACATTTTCATTATTACTTTTGACAATGATATGATTTATTTGTTATATTATAATATTTATTGTGTAGTTTAACACGTTCGCGCTGTTACATGTAGACCCGTGCGTTCTCTGGGGTAGGAGCTGAAAATCAGTGCTTTGCTCTTGGAGCAAAGGTATCGCTGAGCTTTTTCCCTTTGCGTCGTTGCGGCACGCACGCTTATTTTAAAATTTTATATGTATATGTTAAGATTAATTGTTGTAAACGTGTGTGTGTCTTATGATGCAAATAAACTAATTATCTAACTAATTATCTATAATTTGTACGTTACTAGGTCTCACATAAAGAGTAAAATAACGTAGGTACTGGGGTGACCTCCTTGCATCTATGACACCGCATTCCACCTCTTTACGTACATTTGCTTTATGGCAAGGAATGTCACCCTTTTAAATATAGAATATTCCAGAAGGCACTACTGGTGATTCTCTTATGTTCGTCTAGAGTGTAACCTGAGTCGTTGTATTGAACAGTTCAGTAATAGAATAAACCGTGAAATACCTATTCACTAACGTTATTGAATAAACGTCCAAAAGATCCCGGAGCGCGCGTAGGGCGCTACAGTACTTAGTAGATAAATATACCAGTATAATAATTTTAACACTTACAGTGTGAACTTGATATTTATCTTTCATAAATAAATTATTTATTAATCAGAATTGTTATAAAGATATTCTAAAGGCTATGGTATCACAAAATCAAATATTTATTTTGTCTTCAAGTACGGTCTCAACTGACAAAAACATTACACAGAATAATCCAAATAAATTTCTTACCTGTGTTGACATTAGTATTTTGGTGATGCAAAACTGGAGATCGTATTAAAAGATCATAATCCAAAAAACCTGCTGCCTATTTTGTGATCTATGTGAGGTGTATCTTAATTGCATATATTATAATTGTAATTTTACGCCATCCTTACATGGGAAGGTATTATTCTACTCTGCCGAACAAGACACCGCATTCTCTCTAGTTAATGATTAGCTTGGAATCTAGCGCTGCGGAAACGCTGTGATACATTTTGAATCTGTGATATAGAACTGCCGGAGCGTTGGATTCCAAGCTGATAATTAAGAGAATAGCAGTGTGGATTATCGACTGAATTATCGATCATGCTTTATATCGACAGCCTTAACGACCAATGAAACTGAACCATACCTCTAAAATACAACTAGGCGATGCAGTCGCTAAGTATGAAGCTACGCTAGCACCATATATGGGAGCGGAGCGTAATACTTAAAAAATTCGATGGGAATTTTTGCGAATTTCAAAATTCGGGTCTCCGTCACCATCTGGTCCTAAACCTATTGATTCGATTTCATACAAAAAATATTAAAATCGGTTAATAACTCGGGGAGTTATGGCGTAACAGACATTGCGCCATTGAAGCTGATCCATGGGAGCTTCGCTCGCTCCGCTCCAATAAGATAACACATAGGTACATTTCTTATTGACTTAACCATCTCACAGGGCCGTGGAAAGAGATAGCTCATAGATCTTTTTTTCTTTATTTGTGGCTTGTATGATTTGTGCATTTAGCCAGTGTCAAGTAAGTATAACTGCCAGTACTTGAGTAATTTCTTAATTTAATGATTATGGATGAACAGTTAAATATATTTTTCCTACGTTCAAGTAAATGTGTGGGGTTTTACTGAAACCTCCCTGTGGATTTCTTGAGAGAGCAGGAAAAGACAACTTTCGCTGCTTTGCTACACTTGCCAATACACTTGTATGTTCACAAACACTTAGTGGTTAATAATCCACTATTATTAATACTAATACCACTAATAGCCACAACAACACAAATTCCAACCAGAGAAACAAAACCACCAACGCTCCCGCTCCCGCCAAAAAGTCGTTTATGTATCTAAATGTACAAATTTTTTTTCTTTTGTATTTTGGTATGAATCCGAACAGAACCTCGTTTAAGGTTTTACATATTTGTCGATGTAACGTTTATATTTATTTTGATAAGGATTGTAAGATTGGTAGGTATGTAGTATCATGATCTGATTTTATATTATACTAGTTGACCCGGCCACGCGTTGCTGTGCCGACTGCAGCGTCATCTGCCGGACTGATTTGTGAATCTAAACCATTCTCAGATCCCCTTGAACACACACAAAAAAAATCATTCAAATCGGTCCAGCCGTTTAGGAGGAGTTCAGTGACATACACACTCACAGAAGAATTATATATATAAAGATATACCTTGATATATTCCAACTATATTCCAACCAGAAGTTCAGTTCAATAGCATTATCGAATTACTGCTTGACTGTATCATTTCAATCAGCGGATTAAATATATATTTTTAAATATACGATGTTAATATCGCATTTACTCGTAAATTAAGATTTTAATGTTAGAACTTGTTTTCGTAGTATTAAGGACTATCACTATATATTCTGAATACGATATTATTATTTGCATCTTTAAAAACTTAGTGTCGAGTTTCATGAATGTTTAAATTATTCGCGACATTTCTTGTAACGTTGGTGGGGATTATTTGGAAGTTGACCACTTTTGAACATACATTTTATACACTTTTTAACTTTTAAATCCGTGAACTAATTTTTTCCTGATTAATAATGTAATTCCTGATGAAGCGTCACTTTAATGGTTTTGGTTTTCTTGTTAAATTTTGTGTTGTGGTTCATGTTAGTGTGTAATAACGGTGAGTTATTAACCTGAGTGTTTCTGAATATGCATTAGTGTTGGCAAGTGAAACAAAACAGTGGAAGGTGTGTTTTCGCGCTCTCTCAAGAAGGCCACGACGAGGTTCCAGTAAAACCCCACATCTTTACTGAAACCTGGCAACTACTCGAGAACTGGTAATTATACTTACTTGATACTGGCTAAATGCACTAATCGTGCAAGCCACAAATAAAGAATAATAACACCGCTAAATAAATTAAAGTTAATTTCGAAATTAATTAAAATCGCACTAAATGTTTAAATAATTACTTACTATTATGATTTACATAAGTAAAAATATAAATGACGACACAATTCCCAAATCATTTTTAAAGATTATTATATAATTTTGTGCAAACTTAATATTGTCCTTTTTTATTTTAAGGATGTAAAAGTCGGTACTTATATCTGTGGTTTAATTTGATTGACATTATATAATATTATTTTTTTATAAATAATAATAATAGCATAAAAATAAATAAGGACATGGAAGTAAGAAAAGTAGTTATCAATAGGTATCAATAGTTTATGTGTACAATAGGTATAGTCTTAACCAATACCCGCCAAAGCCTCAATCTCGGACCTAAAACAACATCTTTAGTCAGATGGATTATTGAGGTGATACAGCAGAAATTTGAATTAAACATGTGACGCCTTGCAAGGGTATAGCTAGGGTTGCCAAGTCTTAAAACTGAAAAGCCGGACAGACGAACCAGCTTAGCCGGACATTTTGGATAAAAACACCGGACACTTATTCTTTATTCTTACTTTAACACTACATTTTTTTAAGTAATATACAGCTTTTTATCATTTACCACTAAATCTTCTTAATTCCTAATAAAATAACAATTGAAATTGAATGAATCACTCTTCTTTTTTATTAATAATTCCATATTAATTTTAATAATTGCAAACCACACGATAAATATAATAATCAAAAGCGTTACAAAAGCCGGACAGGCCAGATAACGTCTAATTTAGCCGCACATGCAAATAAAAAGATTACCTCTACCCTATGAGGCACAATTGGTGTATCTTCAGATACACTAATTAAGCTTTACAGGTCTTATTGAGATCTTCTAGTTCTTTTCTACATGAGGCACTTTAAAAAAATGAACTTGTTCCTGAAATCTATCAGGAAAAGCCCTGCCATATTAGTGTATTGGATTTTAAGCTCTCGTTACGCGATCTATGTGTAATTGAGTTACCGCAGATAGGCATAACAGGCGTGGGTACTAGCGAAATGGCGGTGCAGCCTTTTGTGAGTAGCTAGCTCACTTCTTTGTCTTAAGGCATCTCAAAAAACCAGCCGTTGCAACCTTGCAACTAACACAACTGTTCTGACCCGTCTTTCAATGTGGCTTCACCAGACACAACATCGGTTGGGACCCTTTAGCACTGTTATCTTAGTTTGGTGGGTGGCAACACGTGGAGGCCGAAGCCTACCACCTGAAAGGGGTTTACTCCTTTAGCACCACCCAGGAGCCACGTATGGAACATCGACGGACCCCCAATATATAATAATAAAAGTTGTATTTTTTAATTTAACATTATGTTTTCTTTATAATTTCATTGATTTTTAATACGATTGATATTTTGCCTTCTCCGTGAAACCTAAATTACAACTGCTAGGTTTGTAGTTTTGGCTATTTTTCGTAGTCAAAATCGTCGGTCGTAGTAAGAAAAATTGTCCAAAATTTTTTATTTCCTTTAATAATTACACCCGAAACGGTCTTTTTAATATAATTTCAATGTACTTACATCAAAAATGTCGAATAACACTCACCAAAATATTGTCCGATATTTTTGATCTGCAATATTATGATTTAGTAAGAAAATTACGCGTTCATTTTCATTTATAATCTTTTGATAACTCTTTTGAGCATTATTACGGTGAAAACTTTTAAATTAAAAAGATGAAAGAAAACGTTGATATCAGTATTCAACAATAAGTGCCTAATCAATATCTTATTACGCTTCATAAATTCTGAAAATAAGTTTTTATAACTTTTACACATTTACATTAAAAACTAAATTAAAATGATAGCGTTTATGGTTACTAGTTTATTTTCATTTGTTAGAAGAAGGTAAGTACCTAAATAAAACATGGCTTCTAAGAAGTCAAAATCACAGGATTAAAATAATAGTAGTTTATGATACTGTTGCATAATAAGGGTTCTTATAACATGAGTGTGTTTTCTCGCCTACTGCTCGTTTTTTTATAGTATCACACGAGTGTTATAAGACCAAGTTATGTACAGTGTCATACACTAATTTATCTACTCTCATACTTTAATACGAAAACAATATTACAATTAAAATGCTGAATATAACAACAAAATTTAAATGTCAAATGTTGGCGCCAAGGTGCAAACATCGATTGCGCATGCGTGTTGCGTCGTCGCCGACTTGTTCATTGAAACCTTTTTAAAGTAGAGGTTCAACCTCCTTGGTCCAGCTGGAGGTTGTATAGGTGTATCGTTATGATTAAAAAGTTATATTATGTTACAGGTGTCCATACAAGACCTGTACCGTAATTAAACTTTTTTTTTTATTTTTGGCCTGTACGTAATGTTTGTCATAAGCATTTTGCTTTCAGTTTTAGAATCTTTGTATTATAGTATCAGAGTAGATAAAGTATTTTAAAACAAGTTTAGTAGTAATATACTATTTAGTATAATACTCTTTGCAATCATAATACCATATTAGTGGTTTTTATAAAGGATAAAAAAGTGAAATTTTGTACATACTATATTTTATTTGTCTAGTCTTTATTAAATTGGTGATTAAAATTTCGAATGTCTGGGAAGCAAAGGCAAGGGAGGCTATTAATCCCGTTCGTCTGATCAAAAGGTCGACGGCCTTTTAGTTTTTATCTCTGAAAATCAGCTAATGAGATCGTGACGACTATCTCAAATATACAATTACATTTTTTATCTTACTCTTTCTAGAATTACTCATTGTACCTGCACAAAGATGCAATAAAAACTATTTTATTTATACAAATGAATTTAATAGTCTATTTTTAATTTTAAAAACATTTTTTACGAATTTTATATAAAGTTATACGCGGTACTTGGGTCGTTCTACTTTTTTACCGACAATAGTCTGTCCTTCGTCTTATTATGGCATCTCGTTGGAGTATTGATATTTACGGATTTTTAATTCGGTTCGAATAAACGTCCATATTTTTCTTATCTATTAATATTATGTAATTTTTCATTTTCGCCAACCAACATATTTTCCGTAGAATACCGTGACAGAGTGGTAAACCGAAATGTGGTCTCCACAGAAAAAGGCCACTCTGTCACATATTTAAAAAAAACAACATTAAAAAAGAATTAATATTTGCCGCAAAGGAAACTTTAATTATTTCTAAGATTCCTATTAAGAATTATTTTTAAAAAATCGAATGTTTAAAAAGAACGATATTATTTGAAGGATTGTTTATGGTGCCCTATACAGGCTTAATAAAGGTATTACCAAACATTCTGTATATTACAGACATATAACAATTGTTAGTATTTTTGGCCGAATATATCTTAGTTTAAGTCAGACTTAATATATACCTATGTATGTTAAAAAAGGCTGCATAAGTCTGTAATTAAATAAAGGACATAAAAATTACGAATAATTTGTGTTTGTAATTTTTTAGAGCGTATATCATTTAATTATTATATTTGTTTATTTCGTGAGCCTAAAAGAGTTCCAGGGCTTATCGCTGTCGTTCACCATCTAGAATGTCCATTTTTTATTTCGTCACAGCTATTTGAATTGGTCCAATATGTGCTTAAGGATGAATGGAGGGTATTTATCACCGAAGCTTTACAAATAGCTGCCATCCTTTAATGTCAATGTTTACGTTTTCGTTGTGGTTATACAAAAGCTGATGTACAAATATTAAGTTATCACAATAGTTTAGCAGTTTATGTAACTACTTTGTAACTCTAAGAAAGAATGGCAGCTCCTAGTTACCAATGGTGATAGATTGGCAGTTTAGTTAGCGCAACTAGATGATATAACTCGTGAGCAAAAGAGTTGCTAAAACAAAAAAAAATATTTATTTATATTTTAGGTAACACTTCGAGTTTAAAATAACGTAAGTTAAACTGAATTCATGATAGACCTACATAATATACAGTTCAATCTAATTAGGCTGTCTCTCATTCTTTAATCTATTTCTGGTATAGCTACTTTTCGTTTCTTTTGTTTATTTCTGTAATATATATCTTCCTAAATTAAATTGCTGCTCCCGCTACAATTCTTGATAATTAAATACACGCGTCGTCCATTTAAATAAAAAAGAATTGTAAGATTTATTTTGGTGCAAATTAATAAGATATTTTCAAGACATTTTTGTGTTTTCTTATTACATATATAGGTAAAACTTAGTGTTTTTGTAAAAAAAAACAAATATTTTTACACAAACAATGATTTATATAATAATGATAGAGAGCTATTACATGGCAAAACGCTTATTAAAAAACGCAAAGTTAGTAGGAAACTATTTAATTTATTATTCAATTAGTTAATTATACAATATTTATTGTATTTTATATTTATGATGAACTCTTTGTATTACTTAAATTCAGAAATTTTAGCCTATCTTTACGCCTTATACAAGCATATCTAAGGATGAAGGTTTAAAAAGTTGTCACTATACTTTGTCCAATGTAGGATGATACTTTTGACAGGTGTCACTTCCTTATTGCTACGTACTAAGGTTGCGTTTGTTTCCTTATGTTTGGCTTGACATTGCAATAGCAACTTTATACCCTATATATAGGTGTCAACTGTCAAAAGTATCATCCTACATTGGAAAAAGTATAACAATATTAGGTAGGGCCAATAATGGGTTCATTATTATTTTTTATATACTTACTAGCTGACTCGGTCACGTGTCGCTGTGGCTCAGTAACTATTATTTTAGCTATATATAAAATGAAACCTATCCTAAGTTGCAACAAATTCAGCAAAATTAAAGAAAGATCACCAAAATCGGTCGATTAGTTTCGGAGTTCATTGCGGTCAAACACTGTGACACGTAAGTTTTATATATATAAGGATAATCTCTCTAATTTTAAAAACAATTTATATGAGACGTTATTATTTGTAGATAACACTTATTTAGTTTTGAAACTAACAAAGGCAATATGTGCTCTGACGATGCAAACAATACTCTCTTCAAATTAGTTGACATGTTTACTAGTAATAACATAAAGATTAACTCGAATGAAAGTTTCTTTCTTTCAAATGTAAGGTACGTGATTACTTAAATAAAAACGAACAACGAAGCAGCTAAATAGGTAGAATAAAATTTAAATTTAAAAAATCACGTCTGTCTCTAGACTACCATGAGATCTTCACATTGATGCCCTGTCAAGTAGAATTAGTATCCCCGAGGTTGTTGAGAAAATAGTATTGATATATGATGTTGAAATAGCAAGAATGATTTACTTCAGCTATTTTTACAGTATAATGTCGCTGTGGGAATCAGTTCAAATTGATTATATTTTTATTCTCCAAAAAAGAACAGGGTGCGCATTTTAAAATTGACAGTTAAGAGATTTTCTTCGTGAATCATTTAAGGTTATTGATAAATTTACTTTGTCTTTCTGATGAATGTAAGAAAATATCAAAACACGTTATTTAAAACCATTCGCTTAGCAAAACAAAAAGACTTGGAAAATTTGTAAGAGACATGATGCATTTTATAAGGTGCCACACTATATCAATAAACTGCCTCTAGAGAAATTTAAAAAGTTATTAAAATACTTATAAGCAGTCTTTTACAGAATTGAAGATTAATAAAAATATAAAATGCGTGGAGCTAAAGGCCTTTAATAACTACGCTGCTAATTAAATTTGTTAAGTAAATTTTTCTTATGCATCTTTTGAGCGTTGGAAGAGTTTCTTTTAATCACGAAGTTCTCGAAATCAAAAAGATTAAACATCTTAAAATCGAGCAATTCTGTAACATATATTTAAAGAAAGAACAAAAATTGGTTGTCTATAAAGTCGGTTTACAGACGATAATTTTACGTGAAAACGTCTTAATAAAACATTGATGTAAAATTGCATACTTTTATGAATTGAATTGTATTACTATGACTGCGTTCAATTCGATGCGTATTCTAATACAAATAAGGAGTTAATTGAAATACTAAATAAAAGCAGTTCACTTTTTATACGATCGTTAGTGTAAATCATAATATTTTATTTGTCAAAATTGTAACATAACCTAATTGCTGCACTCGCCGACCGATACAAGTTTTTTTTTAATAATCAAAGAACAAATATATGACATTATATCGCTAATCAAGTTCTGAAAATGCAAGAATTAATAACCTTTTTGGCCGCAATTGTTTTTGTAAGAAACAATGGAACCCACATTAACTTTTCACTTCACTTTATAAACAGTTGACAAAACAGTTCACGTGTAGCTTGTGTGCTGCCGCTATCTTTCTTCTACTCGGACGCATCGGCAGATGGAGTGGAAGAGAGATAGATGCGTCACAAGTGGAACGCTTAGGCCGATCGTGCCTCTGTATCGCATATTCCGCGCTCTCGCTTGCACGCTCGGCTCAGGTAGAACGTGACAATGACTCATGCTTTTTCGATCGATTTCAACTTATAAGACGGCAATTCTTGCGGCTTCTTCTCTGTACAAGGTCTCCGACTTAGGATTTACGAAAGAACGATTAATGCTGGAATATATTTTAATAAAATTATGTGTCACCATATTCTCGGATTTTTTTTTTATTGGATTTAAAATGAAATTAGCCAGATTGTAACGTAACATATGACTGAATCTTGAATGGCTAAGTCGCCCCGAAACCACGGCTGGTCTAAACTTTTTTATTCAAGAGCAAAATATAAAATTATGTGGGACAATCCGCCCAATTACTGGCCGGTAAAGATTCGGAGGCATATCCATAAAAATCAATGTATCCATTCTGCCAAAAGTCCAGTGTGGCCAGTGCGGTAATCACCAACATGGATCCCCAGCAGGACAGTCCTACGGCCACCTCGCCAACGCTCGGTACATTTGAGTCTCCCCTCAACCAAGTAAGTCTGTGCAAAGCCAGCGGTCGGACCACCTATCCTGCGCTAGTAGCCTTGCGCACCGCTCCCATCCCTTCCCTGCCTGCGTCACAAGGTCTCTCAGTGAGCTCTGTGTCGCGTCGACCATTCTTGACCCGAGATGGGCCACGCCCTTTTTTATTTATACTTAGGAAAATGCATTACGCATACTGCGCTGCCGTACGAGCAACGCAGTTATGTGGGACTCTCCTCCATTCCCTCACCCGGCCTAGTGGGATGGGCTGCGCCCTGGCCGATTTTGTCTCGACTGAGAGTGGAGGGGGATGCGCGGCCAATGTGGGGGCAAACGTATCGATATCTCCCTCTAGGGTGACATCCATCCATTCGAGAAACTGCCATCCGTGTCCGAACCTCAGCTCTGTTTTTTGGCAGTCGGCAGTTTCTTACGCCCATAATTTACCCGACTTTCGTACATTATTGGCTTGGCTGGACTAACTTTTTTTTGATTCAGTGAAAAATCTTTTTGGATTCGATTTGTCGTCGATGGAGAATATGTTGGACTCCCTCTGCTAATGCGCATGACGCGTGGGCAGAGGGAGTCCGACCTAACAACCAATGGGTCGTACCCTGCTATTCCGCCGAGGCTATTTCGTTGTAGCAGTCACCACTACTGTCCCCGACGAGCAGACTGTCTGTGGAGGGAGGCACAGACGTGCAAGGCATGTGCAATGCCGACGGTAAGATCACCTATCCGCCAACGACTGGCCTCGAAAGGCGTTTCTATCTTGGCTGAAACGTCGGGATAAAAAGATACGTAACTACAATTCTCACTCATTAATTACCCAGCAAGTTATATATTTGTTTAAAATTTGTCCAGTTATGATGTTATGGTGGTAGTTATATGATGTTATGTCGGCAAATAATAACTCTTAAAAAACAACCGCACAGTAATAGAATGAAGAGGAAAGTGGGCCAATTATGAAAATAGACGCAAAAAAACAACTATAGATGGTAAAAACAAACCAATCAGAAACAATAATTCGTTTATTTGATAACCGAGAACCAATAGTCCGGAAAGATATCGAGAAAGATCAAAAGTATTTGTGATAGTAAATAAGTAACCGCTGTGATTGTTGAACAAATAGATAATACTTTATAATCTTACCTTAGTTGTAATATAAAATAGGTATTTTATAAAGGTATCTATTAATTTTCCGAAAGTGAATAAATTACATTGTTACAGTTGGACATTTCGTTCTTGTATAAAGAAAAGACTAAGACGCGATACCGACAAATCTACAGTTTACCTACGGACCTCAGTAACATGACGTCTCGTGACCATTCTTGTAGTGTTTTATTTTGGTTCTTTAAACTATTTTATAAGTAATAATAATAAACATAATAATATTTCTTACACTAGTCTTACAGTTAATAAATCAATTAGTCTAACCCAAACTAAACACTGTAAGGCTTGTGTTATGGATACTAGGGTAACGATGGACATATATAAATATGATACATAGATAATTTATATTTAAAGAAATACTTAAATATACCCATGACTCAGGTACAAATGCTCGTTTTCATCAGACTAACATTTACCCTTCTGGGACACGAACCCAGGACTTTCGTTGCCAAAAGCTGGATCGCTACCGTTACAATAAATGATCTTAAAATATAGTGAACTAAGTATTAGAATAGCAAATACAGGCACTATTCGTTCACCTGATGGTTTTATGTTTCGTTGTTATTTTAGAAAAATATTTAAATATAAAATCTTTAAATCTAAAGCTATTTTTACCAGAAAAATCCATTTGTCTGAGGCGTCAGGCGGGATTCAAACAGACAACCCCCTTTACTGCCTGGACAAGTGCTCTTCTATCGACTTGTAACAGTATTACATTGTCATTGTTATAGGTAATTTACCAAGAATATGGAAAGATGGCGCTGATTGACGTTTGATGACCGGTTTGGCCAAGTGACCCTACCTTCGAAGTTAAACTGCCAAGGTTCGAGCTCCGGAAAATCCTGTTCCTTCCGGAACTCTGTTGGTGTGTTGAATAAGAGTGTATGTGTGTATGTGTGTATAAATAACAAGCCATAAATCAATTATGGTTGAGTACCATAGCACGATAAATAATGTTAAACCTCATACTTAGTAAAAATTAGAATTCACAAAATTTTCGAGAGCGATAACAATAAATCCTAGAGAAAATTTCTTTTAAAGATATTTTTATAACTTTCGTTCGATAAGTGAGGAAATGGGTAAAATGCCTGAAAGATTTAAGAGCAAGTTTTAAGACACTGTTGACTGCCAATTTGACAAGGAACTTTGAAAATTTACAAATAATCAAAGTCCTGAAACTTGAAAATACGAGTGGATCGATGATAAGAGTTCCTGAACCACTTTAATGGCGAGGAGTAACGCATAAAACACATTACTTTGACTATTAGAGGCTGTCCTGTTCTCATTTAACGGGAATTGGACAATAAGCCCGTATGCTGCAATACAGATACTATCTATATATTGTATAAGATAGATATTACCTGTATTAGTATAGGTATAGAGATAGCATAAACACTAAAGTGGACTTTAACTAAAAACTAAACTTCTAGCTCTGCAAGTACCTTTATGATTTCTGTAGAGGCGAACCGCGCTTCCACGCTACCAAGCTACCACGCTTGGTTTTTTGACTGTTTTATTCGCTGTCGGCTGTCGCTTTAAAATTTAATCTATAACGACGTAATTATAAAGGGTAAATACCTAATTCCTCTTTCTCGTAATATTGTAGTGACTCTTTTGAAATAGAATCCTGGGATTTAGAGAGGCTTCTTTTAGTGATAGGGGCCGTCGTCGACCCTTCGGGTTTGTTAATTAATCAAGACTTCTTGAAGTATGTGTGTGTAATGTCTACAAAATTGGAGGTTCTTGTGTTGCCATAAATTTTAGATAGAGCAAGTTGTTGCGCCTTGCATGTACTTGCGTGATGTAGATATGAAATTCAATAAAAATACATAGCGGTTTCGAAATACTGGTCGTTAATTTAAATGCGTTTTAAAAGTTAGGGCCTGAAAAACTGAATAGCTTCAATTCTTATTACATTTTTGAAAGAAATTGTTTCTTTTTGTATGTATACAACTGTACGCGTTAGTATGCCTATTACATACATGAGTATACCACAATAGGTAACGTAAGAAAAGAAAAATACAATTTAAAATTCTGTGGAACAGCTACGTGAATAATTAAAGGCATACATGTTTGAAAAAATCAATTAAAAAATCTCACTACATCTTCACACATGGTTCAACTTTAAAAGCATAATGTTTGTGTAACCTAAAATGTGGGCTCCGGGCAAACCCTACGATTTATTTTGGTCAGAATCTAATTCGGTTGAAAAAATCGCGTCCGACCTGTGTCGTGGCCTGCGCAATAGCTGGTCCGAGCTTCATTAACATTCTGAAAAATGTAAACGTAATCTCGTAATTCTGTAAAGCGTCGTTTCTCCAATTATGCGGTTAAATCATGTTCAGCAAGGGGAAAAAATATTGTTTGGCTAGCTCGTGTTTGTTTTGATGAATTTTGAAGAATGACTAGGCGTTTACGGCTGAAATATATCTGCTTTGAACCAATAGGACAAAGTTTCAACCACGCCGCATTACTACGGACTCTCGTCTATGTCCACGCTTATGCCCACTCGTAACATGAGCAATTAGTTAACCAGGAGGTGTTTACAAGAATGTTAAAAAAATGTTTAAGGTATATATAAAAAATCAAACAGATAATTTTGCAACGTCTTGTCATCACTCGATAAAATTATATAAGGTTTGATGCTTATACCGAAATTTAAAGTATAATTATGTCTGACCCGAATTATAGAATCGGAGACGCCAATAAAAATAATACATTGACGGATTTGTTAATTTATTATATTTGATGTGGTTGGTTGTGGCACGGCTGTTGTTTTCGTTTTTGTTGTTCAGATTAGTGTTTGAGACTCATAGTGGGTCCATACAAGCTGATCCTCATCGGTTCACCTTTTAGGAAACCCTTCCCCGCCGATTCATTTCATTTATTGTTATTGAAAGTGAAATTAATTTTATGGGTTTCTAATTGTTATCGAATAAAGCAATTCTTTCATACCAAAATTCAAGGTAACCTGACATCCCTTAATTTATATTCACACTTATTTGGAACGGTTTAGAATCACCTCCCATTGCAACCGAAGAGTGAATTTTTGTTTAATTTTTACTGTGTTGACCTTTAAGTTACCTTGAAGCATATATGCATGCCATTGACTGTATGAGTAGTATTATTGAAAGGGAAAGGGAATTGTAACGAAGGCTGAAATTATGCAAATAGATGTGTATGACATTATTATATTGTTTGATATTTAATCTTTTTACTGTTAGATTTTTAAATCCCAAGAAAAGAAAGCATAGCCAATACTTACTATAATATTATTTTTATAAGCTTCTGCCTGCGGTTTCAACCTCGTCTTGTTTAGTGTGAACTAAAAAGTCTTTATCGCGCTTTATCACAATCATAAAGGACAAATACTTAATTCCGCTTTCCTGCATTATTGTTCTTGGTCTGATAACGCAATGGTCACCCAGTTCTTCTAAAATTTACCCCGAGATTTAGAAAAGCTTCTTCTGGTAATAGGTGTTGTCGACGAGGTTGTTAATTAATTAAGCCTTCTTGAAGTATATGTGTGTATTGCCTTTCAAAGTTGAACGGTATGTCTCCATAAATTTTTAGACTTAGTCAATAAGGCTACTGTTATGTCGATAGTTTAACAAAAAATCTTTTGAGCAGTTTGCAAACGCTCGAGTCGGCTTTAACACGCTTGAGTACTGCCCAGTAAAAGCGCTTATATATGTAGCTTGGACTGGATGGACACGATTGAAGTTTGAGCGTCGTGAGCATCGAGCATAAAGGTAACATGGGATATATGTATTTCAATGTAATAATAGTAGTTTATCTACTCTGATACTATAATACAAAGATTCTAAAACTGAAAACAAAATGCTTATGACAAACATTACGTACAGGCCAAAAATAATAAAAAAAAAAGTTTAATTACGATACAGGTCTTGTATGGACACCTGTATCATAATATAACTTTTTAATCATAACGATACACCTATACAACCTCCAGCTGGACCAAGGAGGTTGAACCTCTACTTTAAAAAGGTTTCAATGAACGAGTCCGCGACGACGCAACACGCATTCACAATCGATGTTTGCACCTTGGCGCCAACATTTGACATTTAAAAAATCTTTTCAATATTTAAACAAAGTTTGGTTTTGTTTGCAACATTGTTTTACGTAATATAGTATGAGAGTAGATAAAGTAGTGTATGACACTGTACATAACTTGGTCTTATAACACTCGTGTGATACTATAAAAAAACTCGCCTACGGCTCGTTTTTTTAAAACACACTCATGTTATAAGAACCCTTATTATGCAACAGTATCATAAACTACTATTATGATACTGTTGCATAATAAGGGTTCTTATAACATGAGTGTGTTTTTTATAGTATCACACGAGTGTTATAAGACCAAGTTATGTACAGTGTCATACACTACTTTATCTGCTCCCATACTATAATACGTAAAACAATATTGCAAATAAAACGCTGAATCAAACTTTGTTTAAATATTGAAAAGATTTTTTAAATGTCAAATGTTGGCGCCAAGGTGCAAACATAGATTGCGCATGCGTGTTGCGTCTTTTTAAAGTAGAGGTTCAACCTCCTTGGTCCAGCTGGAGGTTGTATAGGTGTATCGTTATGATTAAAAAGTTATATTATGTTACAGGTGTCCATACAAGACCTGTATCGTAATTAATTTTTTTTTTATTATTTTTGGCCTGTACATAATGTTTGCCATAAGCATTTTGTTTTCAGTTTTAGAATCTTTGTATTATAGTAACAGAGTAGATAAAACATATTATTTAATATTTAGGTAATGTATTCTTTAATTTAAAAAAACGCTTCGGTGCTTTAGCGCAACCCAAGCGTTAAAATTCTTACTTTTAATGCTCGTGATTATGCTTGTTATGTATGCGCTTATTTTTACAACTCTAGATGTAGATATCGAACAGATTCGATAAATATATAAATCAGGTCTCGAAATGTCTGCTCGTTGGTTTAAGTAATTGTTTTTAAAGTTAGTAACTGAAAAGCTTCATTTCTTATGAAAGTTTTTAATTAAGTCATTTATTGCTTTACTTTTTTATCGGGTAGCCAACGCTTAACATAAACTTTTGTTTTACTAGCTTCCGCCTGCGGTTTCGACCTCGTGGTGTTCGGTTTGGAACAGAAAGTCTTTATCGCGCTTCCCCTGGGAACACTGGAGTTTTAGCCAGTTTACACTGTTACCGCCTTCCCCTTGGAGGTACTGCAGTGCCCGTGAGCTATTAGAAACTTTTTGGACTATGAAGTTACGTAAAATACTATTTTAAGCATAAGAAAATATATGTTTTTTTTTAGAATGTCATAATAGTCGAGTCGGTCATGTGCGAATAGAGAAGTATATTTAATCTATAATCTAAGATCACAGTGGTTTGTATGTTTGTCTGTCCGCTCTTTTTCCCCGCACCTTTTCCATTGTATCAATAACGTTACCATAGCAACGCGTTAACCGACAGTAGTTCGTCTACCGGACGCTAGATACGCGCTAACGGAAAAATATTTAATAATAGAAAAATATTTAAAGAATTTTGTCCACCACAATCTAAGATCACAAATTTGTTGTTTGTCTGTCCGCTCCTTTTCCCGCTCTTTTTCCATTGTATATGCCTTACCATAGCAACGCGTTAACCGCAAGTAGTTCATTTACCGGACGCTAGATGGCGCTAACTGAAAAATATTTAATAATAGAAAAAAATTAAAGAAATTTGTCCACCCGTGCGAAGCCGGGGCGGGCCGCTATTATTATTACAATTATTCTAATTAACTAAGTATACAGGAATAAAAGTTATGATAGCAGTTTTCGGTTACGAATACCCTCGCAGCAAGCGTTCTATGGCGTACGCTGTAGTAGCTTATATTATAGATATAAAAATACAGGATATATAAAAAAACTTTTTTTATTTCATCCAATAAAATTAATGCTGTAGCATAATATACGACTGTAATTTAATTTTAATAGCACACTTAACACTTAACGGAAAAAAACAATTTGTATGTTTATAAAATCCAGCTTAGAGAGTGTGAAACTTAATCGAAAGCTTCTAGTTGCCGAAGTCAGACTTAACAAAAATTTCAACATTTCAATTTCAGAACTTTTCAAGATGCTCTTAAATCCTCTTTTAATCCCTAACCACGAATAAGAAATTAAGTTTATCTTCACTTTTTCGAACCTCTTATCGTCCCAAAACTATTCCTCGAAGTTTTACCTATTCATACTATTTGAAGCTACAAAAGTTTTTGATGTAAGCACAAAAGCAAAAGAGTCTCTAAATAATTTTGTGATAAGTATTTGGCATGTGGATTAAGTTGACGAGAGTAACCTCAAAATTGAAAACGGTTTTTTTTGAGCGTCTGTTTAGAAATACTTTGAAAAATACGACGGGTCTGTGAAGGTCTGGGTACCTTATTGGAAGAGCACCAGCTTAGACAGCGCCTAACATAGGCGGGATTCGTCGACAAGTTGATTTTTTTCTGGTTATAATTCTACAAATATAAAAATCTAGCAATTTAATACTTTAATATCATTTTTTTGATAAGCTTAGAGGTTTGAAACCTTTTATACGCCATATAATACAGAGTTTATAAAATATTTATATAAGATCTGCAGAGTTCAATATTTTTATGTTTATACTAGCTTTTAACCGCGGCTTCGCCCGCATTTTTTTTCAATAAAAAGTATCCTATATTACTTCTAATACCTTCAAGAATATATGTAAGAAGTTTCATGATGATCGGTTTAGTAGTTTTTGCGTGAAGGCATAACAAACAAACTTACATTCACATTTATAAGTAGGGATTGTATTGTTGGTAAACTTTTACATGACATGAAAAAAGTAAAAAGTGTAATCCTTTATGTGTTCTTGGTAATCTGTCTGACGTCATACGAAATTGTGATTGAGAAGTTTGTAATTCTGAGGCATCCTTTTTAAGCCGCTGCCTTTGTTCTGGTGTTTGAAGTTTAAGAAGACTTATCAACCTTACGAGATATTTACTTAAAAACGTTGCTTTGACAAATATGAAACCTTCTCTTAGAGAGGCGTATCGATATCACCATTTTGACAAATGTGTTTACTTAATTGACAATTAATTTTTTAATTTAAAACTAGGTCTGCAATACATGCTGCTGTTTGCAACTACAGATCGAAGCAATTAGATTTTTGAAGGGTGATTATTCCTCTATAATATGTCCGATTTCAAAACTTTTGCACATTAGTCACGACCACGCTGTGAGTTTTGGCGCCAAACATCAATGTAGTATCAGCGGTTTGGCTGGGATCAGCTTTTGAATTTTTCTTTCGGTGATTATTCCTCCATGGTACAGTCTATATTTTTTTTAACTTTGCCTATGTCCGTCAGGTTATAATCATGTATGTTCATGTCAAAATTCGTTCGAATCGGTTGAACCGTTAAGTAGCAGGAGGGAGACAAGCGAAATTTGTGAGTTGCCTAAAAGAGAGCTTCGCTCAATAATAAAAACTCATTTCAATCGAATAAATAAAAACATGTGAATTTAAAAATTAAATAAAACAACGTTCTATTATCACTATTCTGCATCGGTCACTTTTGTTTTTATAAAGTTCAAGGACCAATGATTATAAAGTGACTGTGACTACTAACGCTCTCAAAAGAAATATTAAAAAATTATCCAGCGTGTCCGTATAGAATCAGACATTTAAGTTTTCTGTAGGAGAAAATTGTAACGGACATTGCTCGAAGGTTTGATTAACTGAAGTGGTGGAAGGGACACATAGCAAGAAGACCGATAGCCTTTGGGGCGAAAATATTATTAATGGTGACCGCTTTCCGAAAGAAGTTCTGCAGTAGGCCCTCACGAGGAGGACACACGAAGTACGTGAATCTGGTGAGGGTCACAGGAAGCCGTTCGATGCAGACAGTGTAGGTTCGACCGTTTTAGAGATCCAACCCCCAATAGCGAATGTTATGAGGCTGATGTGATGATGCTTATCAGGAGTATATACAATAATACACTCATTGCTTAAATAGAAGTTTGCAACGAAAAGACAAATTCATTACTTTTTAAAGGTAGGTATGGCTCTTCCCACAATTATATTAACAGAGTCTTATCTGAACGTCAATCCGGGAACGTATTATAATTGCCTGAGCGAGGTCGAGCACCATCTCTAACTCAAGAAGAAGAGAACAAATTGAAGGCACGGGACTTTCGTATGCGAACCGTTTCGAGCAGTTTAAAAGTAAGATTCCCTCGTGAGCTGACAGCTCGTGTCCCGTTATCCCTAATGGTATATTTATTTGCCACAATCAATGTCTCGGAACGCTTGTGAAGACTAATGTATTTTGTGTGTAAATACTGAACTGTCGTAAGTATCGCATCCATGGGCGAGCTTGAACTTGATTATTTATTATTTGTACAGAGCCTCGAGTTCTATTTTAGTATCTTTTTGTTTGAATCACAAAGTGTAATGGTAAAAAAGCATAATAAATAATAAAAGCATATAAATGAAAATAAAAAAGCCACATCATAGTGCACAGATGAAAATATATCAAAAAATATGACCCCATATGCGATATCAAGGCAATATCGTGCAAACATGAAACATACTTGCGAAATGATTTTGTTTACTGAGTATATACATACACAAGAATTAAAACTGAGTATATACTTCAATGACAGTAGCGATACTCCTATCTTTTTTCTGAATCTATTATAATTATTTATTGATTAAAAAGAATATCAATCCCTTTAACAACATAATTATATATACAATCATATGTATTATATAAGCCACCTTACGTGGTTTGTTATGACATGTTAACCTGTAAGTGTTTTAATCTGTATATAAGGGTAATCCACACCGTCAAAGTTGAAAAGCAGCGTAAGGTTTTTTGACTGTTAGTTTACTGAACTTGACGCCGTGCTGTATTGAAATTTATAGAAGTTATATATGCGTGTGTGTGTATGTGTACATCCATTTTGTATAAAATACATCCAAGAAAATCTATCCATTTTATCTATTAAAACGAACTCAAAGATCACTTTTAGAGTTTATTACAATAGATTATTGTAATCATATTATGTATATTCTTTCTGTATAGTTTCTTTTATATAAGTAGGAATATGTATTGTATTTATTTGGATATGTAAGTGTATTTATTTTTTATTAATCTCTTTATTTGTGTATATCGTCCATTATTTAAACGTCTATTTTAGTCGACTGCTTGTTTGTACTTTCTGATATCCACTTCACCAATCATGTTTGATCTGGATTGACTGGAGGATACCTCTTATAGAAATATGTCTAAGTTGATAATGATTGTTAAAGTTTACGCAGTTGAGTTTGTATTGTGCACTGTGACAATTTACTATATTAAACATATAGAATTCTATATTGCAATGCATACCTGCAAAAAGTCGATCTAAACAAAAATACTTTCTACCAAGCCGAACCGATTGTTTGAAAATGGATAGTACAATATAGTTTGTGCTAACGCAGATGCATCTCACCGATAGTCTACTGAAATTAAAACTATGCTCGAAATCAGCTTAGATATCTATACATATAAATAAAATTGGAGTGTCTGTTTTTAATATTGAAATAACCGTTTTTTATTACATGCATATGAATATAGATACGATACATACACCAAAATAACATGTTTTACAATTTTTGTCTGTCTGTTTGTTCCGGCTAATATCTGAAATGGCTGGACCGATTTTGACGGGACTTTTATTGGCAGGTAACTGATGTAATAAGGAGTAACTTACGCGACTTTTATTTTAGAAAAATAATATTACTGCCACAGCAACGCGTGGCTGGGTCAGCTAGTATAAATTAAAAGCCTGTTTTGGCGGCCTTATACATAGTATGTGCTACTCGATAGTCGACACAGTGCACTTTTTAGAAAATAACGTTGGACCGGTAAAGTGCTGTCACTAGCATATGTTCGTACACATGCTTTGAGCTGGCCAAAAAACGGTGGTAAATATCGGCGAGAAATTGCCTGATATTCTAAAAATAACCGGTAGTGATCGTGTACGGGCATGCTCACCAAGCAATTGATTCGGGATAGAAACGGATCACAAATCGTGCGGAAAGTAGAATTTGTGGGTGGAAGACGGCGTGACCTTTCATTTTCCTTTGGACTTCTATTTGGAAATTATAATTATGCTACGAAGACAGCTTAGATATGTAGTGCCCATACAGTGTAGTTTTAGTTTTATTTATTTATTTTGCATCGTATACAGTTTTACTTTCACATAAAAGATGTTATAAAGGATGTATATATATACAACCCTGAATACAACCCTGATAGGGTGTTGCTTATTTATAAATATATCTTAAAGACTCACTTTTAAAATTATAAAATACTAAAGGAGCATTCCGAGGATTTATGTAATATTTTAATTATCTGAATTTATCACACATGTATCCTTGAACTTTTTTTTAGATAAAAAACTGCATGTTTAGAACTAAAGATGGGGGGCTATCGATTTAACTTTATTTGGGTATTGTTTTAACTATAAAATCATCGAAGGAATTAACTAGTTTACAAATTAAAATGAGTAATAAAAACACATAACACTTTATATCTTTATCTTCGTTATTGCAAACAACCGAAATGGGCTGACATAACCTTAATTTTTTAAAAGCCTCTTATCAAAAAAAGAAGAAAAAAAAACATGTGTACAAAAGCCTCATTCTAATGAATGCAAATATAAATAAACGTGATCTGTCTTTTCGATGCGACTGATAACGCTGTGTCGTAGGGGTCTTCTTCATGTGTGTGTCTGTGTGTGCATTCATTTCAATCGTTTGTACGTATTTACTTTGCTTCGTTAGCTCTATATTTATTGTACCTATGCGGTCCTCTCGCAAGCGATCCTTCAAACATTGCTCCGAGAATTAGTTCCTCTGTTTTTGAGAATTCCGTGTGAAGTACGTTACCATCTTTCTGCTTTATTATCACTAAATATCAGTTAAGATAAAGGCTGAGTTATTTTCCATTTGGAATAAAAAAATATTATTTTGTTGTCAAATTGTCCTTGTCAAATTCAATGATTTATCCAGCTAAGAAAAGAGTTTTCAGCTACAGTTACAAAATGGTATAAAATTATACAAAAAAGTGAATTTTAAATTCCATAATTATGCCTAAAGATATCTTCGAAATTTATAAGTAGCTATGATGTCGATTTCGACCTTTTATTAACTTCCCTTTATCTCACTTTAAATTAATATCTTTTCCACAAGCATAACTTAGAATGTTCTATACTTATCTCCTTTACGCTCTGTTTATCTTTGGAAGTAGCGTGAAAACCACAAGCGCGAGGAAAAGTCACTCATCCTAACCTTATTAAATCAGAATCTAATTATGTCGAGCAACAGTCGTACAAATCCGATAAAAGTGATCAAGAAAAAAGTGGCTGTGCGAAAATCTCTTTGCGAAAACTCCAAAAATAGGCAGGCATCTTTAGTTACCGAACCCTACATTCATCAACACCTCTTTCTATTCATTACGTTAATTACGGAGGCTGAATGCCACAAATACTCTCCGCCGTATGTCAAATTGAAAGAGCCTAACAAAAGTAGGGAGAATATTGACTATCGCCACTCCGTCCGTTTCTTAATCAACCACCCAGTTATTGACAGCTGCCCATTCTGTTTGATGACGGTTGGGACCCACACACAAGGGGAAATCAAACAACATATCTTTTACAATTTTCATATAGGTTAACAAATAATATTCTTTATAAGAAACAACCATAACAAGAGGATGCACTATCAGTTTACGTGGTGGTATTTTATTCTGAATGGTATTTTCATGTTTGCGAATTTAAAACGTATTTATTCCGTTGTATTGATGACGGTCTCTGTTTAGTCACGAAAGGGGTAGATATTTGTGTGATAAACAAGAGCATTTATGCCCGAGTCATATATCTTTATGAATATCTGGACACAAATCTTACAGTGTTTACTTTAGGGTAGCCTAATTGATGTGTGTAATATTATTATTTTTTTACAGTCGTAAATATTTATTGCAGATAATGTTTACAAAAAATTGTTTAAAATAAAAATGTTATGGTTATGCGGCATATTTATTTATTTATAAAAATGTGATAACATATAATTTCGACAATTTTTCAAGTCCGTGTCAATAAAATCTCAATCCGAAACAATATATTTGTTGGGAAATTTATGTCAGCTTTCAGCAAAGCTGACTGAGTTGCAGTCTCGCTGATGGATGTCTGCTACAGATTATCTGTTGATATGTTATAGCAGACAAGGTGTTGAATTCTTAAACGACTAGAGGTACCTGGTTGTATGAATCTTTACTATTTAGTCTATTAGTGCGTTACCTATGTATTACTTCCCCAAAACAAATTTCTAATTTGTATTTGCCTGCTGCACCGCGTAGTTGATATGTAACTTTGAACTTGACTGTACTTGACATTATATATAGCATTAAGGCGGTGAGCGAGATTCACATAGAATATGATTTAAGTATACTTTCTATGCGTTGTTTATGACTTTTTAGTTTTTAAATCATTATTTTATAGCATTTTTATAATTATTTTATTTTGTATTATTACTTATGTATCAACAACTTACAAATACCAAATTTAATACTGAAAATATACTAATTACTTCAATTACCGAACTGTAAGTAGGAATACATAAGGTCAAGTTTATTAAGACATCAGTGACGTAACATAAGGCTGTTTACATAATAGACATTTGCAGCGAAATAAACGAAAATTGTTAGGATACTAGCTGACCCGGTAACGTTATTGATACAATGGAAAAAGAGCGGGAAAAAGAGCGGACTGACAAACACACAAACATCAAATTTGTGTTCTTAGATTATAGATTAATTGCATGGATAGAAAAAAACTGCTATTTGGTCTTTCCATATTAATCATAAACTTTATTTTCACGTTACATTTTAATACAGGTAACTATATAAGTAACTATACTGAGATACTAAGGTGCTTAGTATTTAAGAATAGGCACTTATATTAAGCTTTACATGCTGAGCACCTTGCTTTACTCATACCTTTCAATCAATCAACCATGTCACATTCATTAAGTCTATGATTGAAAGTAAAGCATATACAACCAAGTTGTAGACCATCTTATTTGCGTGTGTGACAAGAGTAGAAGAACACTTGCTAAATTTGTTACGCAAACACATCTCATCAAGTTTCGCTCGCTCCGCTCCCATGGATCAGCTTCAGTGGCGCAATGTCTGTTACGCCATAACTTTCCAAGTTCTTAACCGATTTTAATATTTTTTGGTGTGGAATCGAATCAACAGGTTTAGGAACAGATTGTGACGGAGCCCGAATTTTGAAATTTGCAAAAATTCCCATCGAAACAATTTTTTTTTTCTTTTTTTAGGTATTACGCTCCGCTCCTATATATGGTGTTAGCGTAGCATTATGCTTGACGACTGCATCGCCTTGTATAAAGAAGTCACATGTGCCTTACATGTTTCACAGACTAAATATAATGCTTTGGGGCTCATATAATTTGACATAAATCATATTAAATCCACGTTAGTAAAGTTGTTTATTTTGTCTATTAAAATATTTTCGCTTTACCTGCTAAATTCTTGGCTCGCATCAAAATACCTTTCCTTAAATTTTATTACTGCTACCTAAGAAATGAGAAATCAAATTACGCATCTTTAAAACTCCTACTGTCTGCCTTTCATTATTAATATGTTTTCGTATTCATTGTTATATCTGAACGTAGCTAAATAAAACAAAGATATTTCCACGCTCAAATTACCTGTGTGTAAACTTATATTGCCGTACCTTGTTTATTTAAGGATTCACAAAACAGCACATATAGCTATTATAGTTTTTGCAAGTGTAAAAAAAGAGTTTTAAATTGGTAACCATTTTAAACAACTAATGGTTGAAGACTATTTATTAAGGAAACTTTTATTAAGATTTTGATAGAATAGTCAATAAAATAGTTATATTAATGATAGTTATTGTTACAACAAACTATTAAAACTTTCGATTTATATACTTTTTGATGTTTCTTTAAGTTAGTGCGTAAGACAAAGTCGACCTCTTTGAGCAATTTAGTCAGTGATTTATCCAAAGTCTTCGGAAGAAAAAGAAATATAATTTTCAATAAAGATTTACAAGATATAAATTACTGAAAGTATACAAGAGAAAACAAGCAATATAATCAGGGGTGTAATATAACGAGAGAACTTGCCGGAACACCGAAACTGGAGGTATCCAATAAACAAAGTTGTTGAGAATAAGAGTTCTTTATTTAGATAAAATCAGGGATGTTATTTCGGGCCTTGAATTATATTGTTTTCGCGAGTCGATATGTATGTCTGGGTGATATAAAAAAAAATGGGACGTGCTCTTGGCGTCAAAAGTTACGTGATACGTGATGTGGAGATAATCATAAAATTAGATACGTCTGAAGTGATCGAAATGTTAGGACAGTAAGATATTGATATTTATCTTTCGAATAGCGAAAAGCTTGAAATATAAAAATCTGTCTTCTATTGACAATGTTCTACCGGTTTTAATTAATCTATACTAATATTATAAAAAAGTAAAGTTTGTGTGTTTGTATATTTGTTAAATTGTAAGGGGTAATCTCGGGATCTACTGAACCGATTTTAAAAATTCTTTCATCAATAGAAAGGCACATTATTGCTGAGTGTCATAAGCTATATTGAATGCTAGAAAAAAATTAAAGAATTTTGTCCACCCGTGCAAAGCCGGGACGGGCCGCTAGTACATTATATATTGAAAAAATGTAAACTAATATTATTTCGTTTATCGTTTTCTAGTCTTTTTTTCTTTTAATTTCTACGCCTTTTTTGGGTGTTTTTCTTTTCTATTTGAAGTTTTGGGCTCAACCTCTTTTCCTTTCTATCAAAAAAATTTCAGTTATGACTAAGACTTTTTAAGGGAATGGGAAACGTCATTTTTTTAGGGTTTTCTTGCTAAAATTTGAGTAATGGCGCTAAGAATAGTGCATTATTAACCATTAAAAATATGAACATGCACGCGTATTGGCAAGTGAAATAAACAGAGGTAGATATGATTTTACTCTTTCTAAAGAAGTCCACGTGGGCGTTTCAGTAAAACTCCACACCTTAACTAAAAGCTAAGGAAAGGAGTTATTTAATTATTCATTCATCGTTCATCATTCATAAATCAACTCTCATTATTATTCATCATTTTATAAAAGGAATAACCGAAGACTAAATAGGCTTATATACCTTTGACTTCGTTCATAGAAAAGAGTTACAAAAAATATGATTATAATATTTTTACTTGCCTGTCTTACTATTATTACTAGCTATTATTACCTACTTCTATAGGTAGAATAATTTCTAGGACATTTATCCTCAAATTAATAAAGAAATGACATTATCCAATAAATACAAAAAACATACGCTTTGTTTTCGCTATATTTTTGTTAATTAAAAAATTAGCTGTTTGCTACTTTTACTTTTTTCCTAATTTGAAGTATAGAATTACCTCACGCCATTGTAATAGATATCATATTTAGTTCTTACACTTCCGCGCACATTACACACTCCTTTACAGGAGGCGAAAGGTCAGGATTAAATATAAAATAAAATATGCGCAAAATCCATAAAAAAGTGTTTTATTCTAAAAGATATCATTTTATTTTTATAGTGTAAAAACTTGGCTTGTAACAATACCTTACTAACTTGTGAACTTAATTTGTTGAATATTTTGACTATAGTTAATCAGTAATTTTAATAAAAATCATTCAGAATAAAAATTATTATTTCAGACGAGAGCCCATAATATAACAAAATATCTTAAAAACTATGCCATTACTTAAATTGTTAATTTAAAAAATATTATTATTATAGGATGGCTTAGTGTCTTTCGACAGATGGACACGTGTCCAGTGTTTCATTATAGCACTATCCATGTCCAGCCTATCCACAACGGTTCAAGCAGCTGCAGCAGTTGCACCAGCAAATCCACACGAAGGAGGCCGTTAGACCACCCACGATGGATCAGGGACGCAATGTATTTCCTTATAATAGCTGAGAAGCTTTACATCCCCGATGCAGTTAGCATTCCTGATTATTGTTTTGGGTGTAATTCAACCATAAGCTGCCAGTGTACAGTGAATGACAAAAAGTTTTAAAAGTGTTATTTTAACTTTCCCTTACTTTTTGCGCCCAAGCATATTAGTTCTAACACAGAGCACTCTACAATACAGCTCAATGTCGAGGTCAACCTGTCCGCGTTTATATTTAATGTTTTTAATACTGATGTTTAGCTTCTTTTGAGGTGGTATTTTCACAGTTATCGTATTTAGGTGTTCGTTAAAAAGTGTTTTATTGGAATAAGGCGTTATGAATTACCCTTGATAAAAACTGGATTAAATCCTTGCGAATGAAAAAAAATTTCACAAATGAGTTATGCAGTCATCGTTGTGTCCAATTAAAAAATATAGGTTAAATAAAGCTTTTATTTAAATATTTTTTATTGAAAAACATGTATCAATTAAATGAATCCAAATTATGAGTCTACTGATTTAAATAACCTACCCATTAGGTATTCTTCAATATTATTCCTGCTTGAAAAAAATACTATAATTCGTTTACTAAGAAAATTGTATTTTGAAATATTTTTACATCAAAAACTAATATGTTTTTTTAAAAAGCAATTGTTATTAGATTACTTTAGAATAAACAAAGTTATACTTAGATACCATATTTTTTCTTCTGCATTTTGTTTCAGCCTAAGACACTTCTATAACCTACTTACGTTTTAAAAGAAAATAAGGTTGTCTAAGCGTGTGCGATGTAAATTTTCTAGAACTTTTCAAATTGTCGGGAGCAAAAGGCGTTTGAATAACGAAATTAATTTCTCTTTAGCAACTATAACAGTGATTTAATTAAATTAAAACTTAATTTTATTTCACTTTTGCTTATACTTATTGTAGTAAAAACTTTTAATAAATAATAAAACTTTTATTATTTTATTTTTAACTGTGACGTTTCGCATACTTTTCAGGAATCGTATCCAGTATTCTACATTTTGACTTTCGGATACACACCAATCCATACTGGGGCCGTGGGGCGGGTTTTGACCCGTTCTACTAAAGGACTTTTACTTAAAGGAAAGGCCTATGCCCTAGCTGTGTAGATGTTAATAGGCTTATGTTGTAATAGAAATAACTTTATTATCTTTATTCTTGTAAGTAATGGGACACTTAGTTTTAAAACCTTATGTTATTTAGTTGTGTAAGTTTTAGTGTACTCATTGTTGTGAGAACCTAAATAAATAAATAAAATAAAATAAATAAAAAAATACTAACATTAACTTTTAAGTATTTTTGCTCTTACTGGCACTATGGAACATAGCTTTCTGAAATAAATTGTTTGAATTGAATTGAATTGAATTACAGCATATGTTCTACAAATGTTTTTCTATAGTAATACTTAAGCACTTGACCGTTATCTCGCCTGATTGTAGGCGACGATGCGATCTAGGATTTGACGCGCTTGCCTAGAAGATACCTATTCACTCGTAACTAGAATTTCCCTGAATTGTTTGTTAAGAAACACAAACTGAGCCAAAGGCTTCCACTCTTCAGAGGTACGGATCACAAAATTAGAACCAAAACGGATAGTATGATTCTTTGGTATATCATCCATATTGTGGTAGCGCCTATTTGTCTGATGAATAAACGGGGACGGCGGTTGGCATGTCAAATATGATTCAAAATTAGAGAACAGAATGAACAATTTAATTTCTACTTACTTTAATATTCGAAATGAACTCTCCTTTGCGTGTACGTCTACAATGTGTTTAATTACTTTTAATTAGTTACAATCGAGTATTAATTACTTTTTTGTTAACCTCCACGCTAATTGAATAAAATGTGAATAAGGAAAACGAAAGCAGACTTTATGTTACTAAAGAATATTAACTCAATTTAAATTGATATCAATTAATCATACCCGAAAGACGTTTACTGCTGGTTTGAGGCTTTCATAAAAAACGGGGTCACCATAATCTGACAGGCGGATTCAATATCGTTGTAAAAGACTTCATTTATTAAAGTGTCCGTAGAACACTCAAAACGTGCTTAGACACTGAAAAACTACAAATAAAATATCTTTATTTTATAGTTTCAATGAATTCTCTACCAGACTTTATGTAAATATTTATGCGTCTGAACCGATTTTCAAACACATTTTTGCCAGTCCGCCGCAGACATCTCTTCTATAACCTTCACGAATCCTGACAGTGCGTCTTCCGGCGATAACAACTGTATCCTTTTCAGTTGATTTTTATTTTTATATTTTAGCGTAAAATAGTTACTCGCTGTCAGATTAGGAGGGTGCCCAAAGACTTTCGTCGCTGTGGTGTTTAAAAACTGTCTCGTTTTTAAGGGTTAAGGGCGCGTTGTCTTGGATATACAGCAATCCCCGGAGACCATCGTTCAGTCATTTATTGATCATTGCAATGAAAGCTTTTAGCAGGCGTTCCGTAGTATACAATTCAGCGTGATACTGTTCTGATATTGTAATGAAATCAAGACCAGATACCCAGTCAAAGTGAAGTAAATAGCAATAAACATTTTCCCTACGCTTTACTTTGGTAGGAGTACTCTATGTTCATTTTAAATCGGCCATACTGTTTAGTGACGCTTTGTTTTTGGATCGTATTGATAAATTCAGGATGCGTTATGTATCACAATATCGTAAACGCACCGAGACTTACTTCAAATTTATTAATCATGTCGAGTCACAATTCCACATGGCCCTGCTTTTGAGTATCGGTGAGGTTGTGTCAAGCAACGGTAGATGGTTGCTTTTAAATGGCCTTTATCCATTTATGCCATTTGAAGTCCATCAAACGATTCATCTGGTTTTAGGTGACATTTGAAATGATAAAAGATCAATGCACGAAAATGTTCACAACGCAGATCCATTTTTCAATGAGACACGATAATCCAATTTAGCACTCAAATGTGGAGGGAATTTCGAGCGATGGTACTTTAAATTGTAAATTATCAAATTTATTAATAATGATTATGATCGGCCAGGGTCTCATTCATAAAAACTTTTTTTTCGCAAAACCTTTTGAGTGGCTGATATGGTAATAAATTACCATCAGTATCTTTAGTCGCATTATTTGCGAAGGGTTAATTTTATTCTATACTGCTGTAGATCACACAGCAATGCTATTTCTGTAAGCAGGTCATAAGGCGGCACCTTGAAATGGATCGAAATTCGGATCTATATATCACAATTAAACCTATCCTTTGTCGTAAGTCGCAATACATCCAACAAAATGAAAAAAAATCATCGAACTCAGTTGAGTAGTTTCGGAGTTCATCGCGCTCAAACATTGTGACAGGGAATGTTTAAATATAATTATAAGTAAATCTTTAATAGCCAAGAATGGTAGATTTTTATAACCCACTAGCCGAGTTTGCCAGTAAGATATGGATGCAGACACCTTCTTGTCACTGAAGACTTAATTTTTACTAAGAGTTTTCACATCATTAGTGCCAACACAAAAAAATAATTAAGAATGAAAACAGCTGTTCAAAACTAGCAAAAAATCGTCTACCTTAAAAGTAAAAAATGAATATCTGACAATTACTTACTCCTACCAAAGCACCTGAAACTTATTTACTAATTTTTATTTATGTTAATATTAATTGAAAAAAGCAATTGTTGAATATAAAATATTTACTAAATTCTCTTACGTAGGATGGCTTTAGTAAAGTGTACTTTAAGAATCTTTATTTTTTTCTCAGCTCATCCTAGACGATACCAAGATAGCTTCGCCCACACAGGCAACGAAAAATAACATACAAATGACAGATATTCTTAGAGTATAAAAATGGAACTATCTTTATTTAAATAGCACGACCTTCTTGACCAAGCAAAAATGTCCCGCTCTCTGAAGGTTTAAGCCTAAGCAGAGATCGTTTTGTATAATGAATACGAGCATTGGTACTTATTTTATAGGTATTTTTGTATACTTTTATGAATATAAGATGGAAGTTTTTCCTTTTCCTTTCTCCTTTTTTTTTTCTTTCCCTCACCAAAACACAGTGCTTACTTTTAAATAGGCATATAGTAATAATTACAACGTAGGTCCGGATTCAAAGTTACTTGTTTACTGTTTATTACTTGTTGTTGTCGACTGTACGAACGACAGCGTATAAATCTACTTAAGCCATTAAGTAGCATAAAATCACTCTCATTTGAAATTGAATTCTATATATTGCTATTTGAATTGAAAATAGATCGGGCAAGTTTGATATTTTTAAATGTCAAAGTGTGTTTTATTAAATTCCAGTCGGAAAATATGTTATTATAAACGTTGGAGGAAGTTAAAAAATTCTTTACGAATATTAAAAACAATGAAACTCGTATTTTTCAACTCACTTGCTCGTAAAAATGGATCTTATTAGATTGTTTTTGGTTCGTATTTCAGATTTTTGCACCTAGAATAAAGTGAATTCTTCTATTTTATTTAGTATGAAGCAACAAATACATTTTATGTTTAAGCCATGGTTAAATTTTAACTTATGAAAAAACTAGCTTTATTCTGCGTGCTTTGTAACGCTTTTCTCTCATTTATACTATAAAGGGCGTCTTATTATAATTATGATATTTTATTATTTAAGCATTTCATTGCTAGATTTTTATATCTTAAGAAAAAATCAACTTTTCTCAGATGTTAAGGCGGGACTCGAACCCATATGCCTCGCTATCCGAGCCTATATGCTACCAATTCAACTACTGAGATATTGTATATAGAGACAGCTACGTAATTATTATATTTTTCTGTTATTTAATCACTTAACTAGAGGTTCGAGTCCCGTCAAATTTTCTAATAATCATTTCTTTACATGTTTTTTACACACACACACACACACACACACACACACACATGTACACGCGCGCACCCAAACACACACGCTTAAATGCAAACTCACACACGCACACACAACTAGGCGCACAAACACATGCAAGCAGCCACGCGCACATACCCAAACACAGATATAAACTATACCACACATATTTAGTAGTTGTTTAAAATATGTTTTAAAATATTTAATTATAAAGAATGTTTATAAATACTTATCAACCTGAATAAGTGTAAAATGCTCGCTTTTATGGAAGAGTGGAGTCTCCTGACACAGGCCTATGCGCTTAAAGGGGGATTCCAATTCATAGCATTCTTTTAGCTTATTTTTTTAAAATAAAATATTTTGTATTTGTAGATTAAAAAAAAATGGCTGTATATTTAAGTAATACTGTTATTGGAATAGCCGGCTTTCTCTTAACCAAATAAAATACTTTTGTATGGAGAAAAACCATTACTATTCATTCGTATTGCTGTTCTAGTAAAAAGTATATTTTACTTTTGCTTTTAGAATTGCTTGTAAATAGTAGATTCCATTAAAATGTAAATGTTAATTTACTTTACATGTATTATTCTCACAAAGGGTAAACTATATTTATTTGAAATCGACTCAAAAAGGATGATTTTCTTCTAGAAATAATTTCCAATATGATATTGTAAAATGCGAGAGGCAACCCTTATTCGTTACTAATAAAAATTGTCCCACACAATTTTGTGCCGTAACTACAAAACTTTAGAACCCAAGATAGATTAAATTAACATTCCGGATTGCAATCCAAAAGTTTGTTTACAAAAAAGCAAAACAAACAATAATAAATAAAATAAAGCTTAAAATTATAATGTTTAGGTGCTTAAAATTACAGAAATTAATGACAAAAGTGTATAAGACACTATTTTGAAGTGATTTTATGTAGGTAGAGTAATAAAATACTTTGCTGGTAAGCTGCAATTATTGGAGCGAAAATGTCGAAGAACTAATATTTTCTCAAATCGTTATCGTATCGTTAATTATAACGAGCAATCCTCCCCAGGTGATTATATCAGGAATCAGTCGATCAAATGTTCGTTAACGATATGAATGTCATGAATAATTTGCTGTTTTAAAAAAAATGTAACATTTAAATCTTTTCGTAAGTGATTGTGCAGGGTTACGGCTATTTTATGTGGCTACGATGCTACGGCGACGAAATATTTTTCTAACGACAATGAACTGTCGCTGTAGATTGTATTTCTCTCTCTCTTTATGCCACCAGTGCTAAACCTCAAGACTTCCCTGATGATGAAAACACCGTAGAGAAAATAAGCCAATCAACTTTAAGAACAAAAATATCAAGAATCATGTTAAGAAAAAGGTTATCCTACATCTTTATCTTTTAATCTGTAATTTTCATCAAATAAGATCCAAATTGTTTTATTAGTAAAAGCATTTCCCGTCCAAACATTCGCAATAAATATAAACATGACTTATGCATTCCAAGAGTAAATATTCATTTATATCATAAGAGTGCCTTCAGTACTGGCTATTAAACATTAAATCATTGACATAGAGATATAAAGGCTCTGGATTTACATACTACAAATAATATATACACTTAAAAATAAAGATAATTTATTTTACACTTTAGATGAGTACTGTGCATCTAAACACTGAAAATAATATTTTTTACAATACATCTATCTACCTTCTTTATAATCTCGTTTCTAAGATAACATTAATTTGTACACAGTTTTTAAATATATCGAATTGAACTGAAAATCTAATGTCTGATTAAACGTGTCTTAAACACAAAGGAGCTCGTGACCATAATTCTTTATGGTCACCCATCCGAAGGCCATCCCTTACAAAAGTTGATCAACTTTCGTATTTCTGGGCCAGGAGCACTTAGCTCTACGTCATGGGATTCCTCATCTGTCTGTTTTTATATTGTAGAATTAAAACTATTTCTTAATAAAAGTATCATTCATTCATCATTCATTATTATCAATTGCGTAGCATGATAATACAAATACACAGCAAATCCTATATATTTGTTGTCGAATTAAAACATCAGTACAAATTGCATCAGTAGAAATATTGCATTGTGAATGCAAAAAATTAAATAAAAACATCAGTACAAAAGTTTTATCAAGACGCAATTTTTTTTTCTTTTATTCTCTTTAAGGTTTTTAAGGAAAATAATATAAGAAATTATGCCCAGAATTGCAAAATTCTCTAACTCAATTCGAAACAACATTGAAATAAAAAGTAACTTGAATATCTGTTTTTTTATTTGCGGCGAGGAAATGGCGCTTTGGTTTTTAGGTGTAATATTATTTTCCTTATGACTGTTGCTTAACGTAGGTATAAATAAAATGAAAATATGTTTTTTTCATTTTTTAATTATTACCTAAGGTAACTTTTAGCATTACTTAACATTTATATTTAGGTATTTGAATATTACTACTATTATCAATGAAGTCTAGTCATAACAATATAGTATTAGTTATTCTGTGAACAGGAATCTCGGAATGAAGTTGAACTTACCAGATAATATAAAAAAAAATCAATTAATATTGGACTTTGGATTTTCAAATTGAAAATAGATTTTACAAATATGATATTTTACACTTAAGATGTCACAAGTCTTATTATGTATAATGGTCACTTTACTTTAAAATAGAGCAATTATGTGCCTCATTAACAAGTGAGTGGGAAATTGGGAAATTTATTACTTCCTGTCAATGTGGGAAATTTATTACTTCCTGTGAAAATGCATACCGTTCTAGTTTTACGTTAGTTGGCCCTTTTTGGCGGATTCGCGGTCATCAAGCGTCACGCAGCACATCACGGTATGCATATTTCCTGATTCTGACATACAGACATGATTTTTTTTCTTATTATTATCATTATTATCCAGTACCGACCCTGCAAGCAAGGTTAGACACCTACTTTATGCGGGCTTGTGTTTTTATGTTAATTTTACGTTCACCTTCTTCTTATAGGGTATTATGTAAGACCTCTAATTCATTGTTTTAATTTATCTTTTTTTTTTTTTCTTTTTATGTTTCAATATATATATATTTCAATTTTCCGTCTTCCGCGCACCAAACACGCCTTTGTGTCTTAAGAACACAAGCTGAGGCGGGGACCTGATTGAACTGTTATGCTTTTCTTTTCATAAATTATTGTACCTTTACTTTATTATACATGTACTGTAATTTTTGTTTGTACTATTTATTTCATGTGTTCTGTTGATCTATAAATGTTTCTCTCTCTCTCTCTAAATGTTTGTCTCTTAATTTTAACTTTAATTTTATTGATAGAACCATAAACATATCGAAAATATTTTCTACCATTTAGACATTATATCTTTTTATTTTTCCGTTGCACAGCTATTTAAAATTAAATGAGAAATATTATTTTAAACATTTATTAATTTCCCTTTTATGTTCTACCATAAAAGGGAAATTAATAAATCTCAATCGTCTTAAAGCCGGTAAAAGTGTTCAAGACTGAGAAATTTCACAAGCAGATAGATTAATAAAATGTGATGAAACAAATGACAATATTATTAATGACTGAAACCTTAACGTTGCTCAGTGAAGCGGTAAGTCGGATGATTTTGATAGGCCAGACGATCGATGTTTCACGTAATTAATCTGGCGTACAACAGCAACGAAAGAATACGCAATACCGTATGTGTTTATATATAAATTCTGATACTTATTATATTGTGTGGTATCCGGCAGCATAGAACATCACCGACACTACATTTAAGAGTGTCTTAGAAGGCGACTAATGATACTGAAAGTATTCACCGTTTCCCAACCTTAAATTACCACATAATAAGCAGCAGCACGTTCAGAATGATGGTATTTCACTGCGATCGCCACTTCACCTGAAAAGCATGAAGATTATGGCGAAAACACCCATTCTTCCAGCAGTCCACGTCTTTTGGGGGGTATGATAACAACTTACAACAAAGTTCGTTCAAAGCTCCGATGTTCTAAATTTATATAAAAAATAAATATCTGCTAATAGAGATAATAAAACTGCTATGCCCTCAACACTTTGTGCGATTTTATTGAAATAATATTTACTTAGTGTGTTCTCTTATATACTACTAGCTGACTCGGCTACACAATTTATTTTAAATTGAAATGAAACCTATCCTAGTTCTAAGTCGGAACGAATCTAGCAAAATGAAAAAATCATCAAAATCGGTTAAGTAGTTTCGGACTTCATCGCGGTCAAACACTGTGGCAGGGAATTTATATATAATTACTAGCTGACCAGGCCACACTTTGCTGTGTTATAAATTAAAATGATATCTATCCTATCTTTCAAGTTGGAACAAACTGCATACGGTGTACAAATTTGATTAAAATCGGTTAAGTAGTTTAGGAGTCCATCGCGGACAAACAACGTGACACGTAATTTATATATATATTCAGATAGATTTTGATGATAATAATATTTCTGTTTTAGTTGTAGGTCAGATAATAATTACCATATTATCATTTTATAGACAACGTTTGCATAAAAATGAAAATTAGAAAGTAATTTAATTAATTAATTTAGCCAATAAATTACACTATTGTGAAAGTGAATTGCATTCTTTATATTCTTATCCATTTATGGTTAACTTTGTCAAACTTTTTAAGAGTTTACTCCTTAAGAATCGATTTTCATATAAGGAGAACGGTATGAAAAAATTATCAAGTGTCAATTTTTTTGATTGAATGACAGCGTAACATTTTTTGTGCGCAACCTATTGTGCGCATCCTTCACTTTAATATTGAAGTTTTAATTTTTTTTGTGCGCATGTGCGGGGTTTTGCACATGCGCATTGAATAAAATCAGTTGAACGCATGCGTTCTCATGACATTACCTGCCATTTTTAAATTTTATAGTGACAATTCCATTTTTTATTTTAAAACTGTCATTATGAAATTGTAAAATGGCAGGTAATGTCATATAAACGCATGCGTTCAACTGATTTTATCCATTGCGCATGAGCAAAATCCCGCACATGCGCACAAAAAATGTAACGAAGACGACTTTTGTTTCATTATTTCCTGTGCTTGTTAAAAGTCAATAGTTAGTACGGAGTCAACTCCAGTCATGTGGCAGAGATGACACACACAATTTGAGTGAAAGCAATGTTCAAAGTTTGCACATAGAAACACATACTTATTAACATTCATAAACTTTCAAGAAGGCACCTTTCCTCTTGAAAAGTCTTTTCTTTTATAAATACTAGGGCTTTGTAGACCATTTCCTTAATCAGACTTACTTACTCCGGTTAGAGACATAGAGTCGCTAACACTAAAATTTATTTATTGATAGTCCTTGCTTATTGTAACTCATAACTATACTATGATATGTACTTTCCGAGGTAATTATTTACTGGTATAACATAAACAACCAGAAAGAGCGGTATTATATTTTTGTTCAAAATGAAAATTTTAGTCGAAATAATAAAACGATATTAATTTCATGGTATACATTTACAGGTTCTGTAACAATTCATTATATTAGGAAATACAAATCAAATTAAAATACGCTGCAGGAAAAGGTGAAATATAATTATACCGTTGACATTAATTAATTTTAAAAGTATTAATTTTACCTCGGTTTATTATAAAAAATGTCGTTTTGACTTTAATAATTTTAATTAAAGCATCGCTCCATATATTATACAAAGGTTTTAATTACGAAAACGTAATGAAGTAGACATGTCCGAAAAGTTAATTTCGAATGAATTTGTGTGAATATTAAAAGTAGTGGACTGTAGAAGTATCACTTTAATATTATATTCAAGGTGTAAATGAGTTTCTTTTTGTGTTATGTTTTTGTAATTGATTCAAAGGATATCCACTGTCCATACATTTTTGGTCTAAATTTAAAAGTGCGGGCCAAAAAAAATAAATGCTATATTTTGATAGAATATGTCCATCTGAACAATTGTTATTATGGGGCCAACAGTGTAGGATTAAAATCTTTGGTGTTATTAGAGGTTGAAAATATAAGTTTTCATACATTATCGTTGAGAAATATTTGTCAAAACAAACAGTTTTATTAGTACAATCTGAGCAACAGATGGACATACTCTGGCAAAATATAGCATTTATTTTCTTTGGCCGGACTTTCAAAACTTGGGCCAGAATAGATGATGTCCTCTGTTTGAGTAAATATCAGACGTAAAAATAACAAAGTAAACATATTGCCATCAATTTATTCGTACTAAAAGAAAAGTGACAATCTCTAGGGGAGTTCAGAAAATTAGTATTCTTATTGTTTCGTCGCCAACTCCTTTTATTTTATAGTAAACTCAATTTACTAGTAAATAATATTTGAAGGAGAATCACATATGCAATTAAGACTATAAATTCCCAAAAGACTTTCCCAAAAGAATTCTATACATAGGGAATCTTAGGTAATGCGTAATTTAAATTGTCATAAAGTGATATAACATACTAAATGAAAGGCATAAATTGATATTCATTACAGGTTAGGTTAGATTTATTTAATCCATTATCAGCTAGCAAGCTATATCAAATTATACATTATAAGTATGGGTTTTAAAAGTATGCTTTTTAAATTTATGCAACCTAATATAAACAGCTACGTAAATTATTTTGATTTAAACTTTCATGGTCGTGTGGTTGTGGTTCGTCGTATTTAGCATTAAAAAATTAAATTATTACCATTTTTTATTTATTTTTAAGCAATGGGCATGCAAGTGCATGCCCATTGTAATGAAACACGTGGTAATAATCCCCATTCTATTTAATACCCTTTACGTAAGTTGTTAGATACTTCAATGAATACAGTGTATACATTTATATATAAAGAAAGTCCAGTTTGCAAATAGATGCATCGTGATACATTATTATTGATTTGAAAAAATCACTTTTTTACGGATTTTGCGCATATTTTATTTTATATTTAAACCTGACGTTTCGACTCCTTTACAGGAGCCGTGATCACAGGATGACTAAGATAATGGTTGTAAAAGGTTGTGCTGTATTTTCTACTACCTTCACAATATTTTAATCGGGTACGTTCCCTTTCAGTTTTATTTAGTTATTAAATTCTCAATAAAATGGATAAATAAAACAATTTGATTTATATAAAACAATTTAAACAATTAAGAACGTGCCTGATTAAAATATTATGAAGGTAGTAGAAAATACATGACAACCATTATCTTAGTCATCCTGTGTTCACGGCTCCTGTAAAGGAGTCGAAACGTCAGGATTAAAATAAAATAAAATATGCGCAAAATCCGTAAAAAAGTGTTTTATTCAAATGTGTAATGTGAGCGGAATTGTAATAACTAAATTTTATTATTTATGATATGGAACATTATTTTTGTAATAAAATAGTAGATTGTTAACCGAGGGTGGAAAGAATCAATTCCCGAGGTATTTAGACGCCCAAAGCCAGCGAGGGCGGCTATAGTCCGAGTAGGAATTGATTCTTTTACCCGTGTTAAACACTCTACTTTTCATTTCGAATATATGAGGAAAAATAAAAAATTGGTTGTTTATTTAATCTATTTATTGATAATATATGATAATATAAGTAGTACCTATTTAAAATTAATTGTCAAATTAGGACAATTCGTGAAATTAAAAGATACATTTTTGTTTGGAATGTTTATGCTGTTTGATATATTATGACAAATTTGGCTGTTCTGAATTTCCATAAAAGTAGGAGACTCTGGTATTTCGTCAGACGATGGATTGCATGGCGGATACTCCCTGGAAGTTGACGGCTGAGGTGAATTGGGGCGTATTTTTATGGTTTCAGTTAATTTGGTTGAAATTTTAGTTTTATTTTGGACTGAATCCTCCTGATCCTGAATGTACCCTTCGGCGACTGTACTGGATTTCCAGCCTCCATGTCTTTTTAACGTTGTCATGTTTGCCCCAGAATCGGCTAAAAGTGTTGCTGACGTTCGTCTATAACAATGTCCGGTATACTGCTCACAGTTTGGCAAATTTAAATATGTCGCTATCTGCTTCGGCATACCTGAGATTTTATTTTTACCGATCACTTGTTTATAACATTTTCCCTTCTGGTAGTTGAGAAAAAAACGGTCCGTTTTTACATCATTAGGTCTCATTTTTTGATATTTCTGTACTATTTGTGTAAATTCTTCTTGTACTACAAACAAGCGTTCAATATTAGTTTTTGTTTTAGTCAATTTTACTAGTAATAATTGGCCTTGACTTTCAATGTCCTTAATTGTCAAATTTGTGAGTTCACAGCTTCTGCAAGCGCCGCTTATACCGAGTATCAATACCACCTGTGAAAAACATGTAATTTTTTAGTATTTGTGTAGTAAATACGTTCATTTTTAGGATAAATACTTAGGTAAACTGCCAAATATATCTCGTCAGGAGCATCATTTAAAAATTTTTCTACTTCATGAGAGGTGAAAACCTTAGATTTTCTACTCTTGAACCCGTGAGACCGTCTTTTCAGAAACTCCATAATGATGTTAAATTATGGAGTTTGCTCAAATTTACATTATGTTTCACACTAAGTGTACTCTTGAGCATTGAATATCGGCTCCATAGCGTAGAAGGCTGTAGTTTGCTAGACAGTCCATTAAAATATGTAAGAAATACACTCTCGGAAAACGATTTTATATTCTTCTCAGCTCGCCACTTCATAAAATCATTGTATGTATTTATATATCTTTCTTTTGAGATTTCTGGCAAAAGATTTTGGATAACACAATTTGCCTCGTCTTTAATTGAATCTGGTGTCAATATTTCGGAATCGCTTGAACTCATTTTTAAAATTAAAATCTTAACTAGTATAAGAGATTATTAGAATTTTTTCAAATTCCGTCACAGATACATATAATAGATTCATATCCCGCCAATTTATGTCGACTGTTTAAATTTTAAATATGGAACTCACCGCGTATTGTTTGTTGCGGCTTATTCCGCTCGAAGTAGTTTGCGCTAAGTTCACACTGGCTGTTTAGAAACTCACATGGCCGCAGCATTTTTTTTAATAGTTCACAGCTGACAGTACTCGTAGTTCTATTTTTAAAGTTCATTCCGGCCCTTAGGTGGGAAGTAAATTGTATGAGTTTTTCCCTTCCTATGTCGGGAAGCAGCATTTTCCACCCAATAATCAGATCAAAACAACACAACTTTCCGAGTATGAGAAATGAAAATGTTATCATCATCATCATCCTCAATTTGCTCACTACTGAACTCTACCGAGTACAAACCGTGGCTACTATCATAATAATTCATAATTATTTATTTCTCACGAAACATAGGTACATTTGAAATAAGTCAGATTGAATAACTAAGTACTGTTCCACTGGATTCCACCTTTGCAGGCGTTACGCAGGAAAAAGTCAGATTAAGAAGTTACAAAAAACTTAGTTAATAGAGCAAAATATATAATAATAATACACAAATAATAAGTTCAATATGTCAAATGATAATGTTAATAATAATAATCACAAAATTTACGAAAAATCAAATAAAAAATACAAGTTCATAATTTCTTACAATCAAAGAAATCCTTTACACTATAGAAGTTAAAGTCTTTTCTTAAATAACGCAACATTAATAATATCCCTTATTCATTTGGTATGTTATTGTAAACCCTAACACTCATAGCGAGACAGCTCTTACTTTACATGATTTTGGAACTGTATCCACAGAGAATGGTACTGCCATTCTCTGTGGATCTATACATTGCTTGATATCAAAAGCACTTTTCATTACTCTACGAAATTCACGTTAACTTTCTCGTTAAAATAATTATTTGGGTAATTGAAGGTTGATATATGTTAATTAAAAGAAAGACAAGTGTGAGCCGTGTGTTAAAGTATCCTGTACCTAACGTAGTTTGAAAGATAATTATGTGGCTTCCGTATTTTGTCCCTTAGGAACCACTTTTCACGACAGAAATTAACCCTCATTAGAACTTTGAAACTTCTAATTTATGGGAAATTAAGTGATGGAAGGTTTTTCTTCCGATTTGTTAATATATAATCTTCTCACTTGTTGTGTGGCGAAGTAACTTTATAAACCTGTTAAATAGTATTATAAATGAACCAGATTTTGACAATAGGAAATAGGTATAGGTAGTAGGTAGCTCCATCGGTAAAGCGTTCGGTAGTAGTATGAAAGAATTTTAGAGACGTACACTCCCATTCTTTAGTTATTCATAGAAAAAGGATACTATAGTAAACATTTTTCCAATGGGTATGTGGTTAAATGATTTTACTTTTATGCCGTCAATGGGACATCCAATTGAACCACAAAAAGACGAAAAATGTATGTTTCATCTTGTTGTGAAAAGGTAAACAAACATCCAATCATCCGACATACATGCATTATAGTGTGATATATACGAAAACGAAGTAAAAGATACACCTAGCATTGATGAATCCAATAAAAAACTTAGAACATTTCTGGCTGAGACATATTCCCCACCGTTGGTTAAGAAATTTATTGTTTGTTTACTTATTTGTAAACCGGCCCTTACAAAAATATAACTATTAAACAGATATTATCAAATAATCGTGTAAGTTTTATTCATGTCCAAAAGTAAGCATAATGGATTATAATTTTACTCAGAACACGAAAAGGCTCTTTGAAACTCGTAAATCCCATTGAAAGCTATGCAAAACCTTTTTAGATTTGGGATTTATCCCTAAAGCGCTGATATTGTAATGTGCATTAAAACAAAATGGACTGTAAATTCCTTTGATTCAAAAAATTTAAGGCTAGCAATACATAGATATTTGTAAGATTTTGTAAATGATCTATTTGATACGTTTTTTGGTATTCTTTAATTAATTATATTCCACTTATATTAGACGACTTACTTAATGATTTATTATTTTTTTATTTTAATTTTTTTTCCTGATCCCCATCAAGCCCGGGGACCAAGACAGAATTTATGATGAAACGAGCTAACCCAGAAGGTGGCTTTTGACCCTGGCTCTTAAAAATGACGTCTTATAAGGACTCAGAACTATAGACGCAGTGAGAGAGCCCATTCCTTTGCTATGTGCATTTTAAAAAATGTAAGGTAGCGCTTGGTGTGACAGTCCAGAATAGCAACCAAGAAAGGATGGTAGCCCGTAAGAAGCTGTGTTTTTAATAGAATTTGCTCTAAATAAAAACTATACTCAGGTGGAAATCAATTTGTGCATTTTCCGGCATCCGGGTAATCGTTTCAATGACTTTTATTGTTATTTATCAACCTTAATCTTGAATATCTACGAATGCCAGCAATCAGGATAATTCTGTCTCAACAAATATTTCAATCGAATGGAAATGAGGAGTTTCATCGCAGATTTACATTTTTATAACAGATTATCATTCGGCCCCTTTCGCATCACTTGGCCGGTCATTGATTCGTGAGTATCAGGGATTTGAACGGATAAAGAGGTTTTCATTGTTTTAATGGGGCTCTGTATTATTAAAGTCATCGTGTGGATATGGGCTTCATCTGATCATTTATTTTAAATCTTTTGTTGAACTGTGATTTGAAGCATTCCCAGCTTTTGTCAATAATATCCATTTCTTCATTATTAATGTTTTCCTTGTTATGAAATCCGTTAATCTTTCCGATAACTTGTCAAAAATAGCTTTCTCTTATTTAGAATAAGATTGATTTGTAACAAAAGTTATATCATAGGTCTTCGTTTTATTATTGTTTGATATTGCCTTTACCTCTCACTAAATGTCAATCTGAAAAATATCGAATATACGATGGAGAAGTCTTTGAAGTCAAGAAGTCAAGTTTTCGATCTGGAGTTCTATTCAAAACACGTATTGAAGTTTATTTAGTTTCGAGTCGGTCTCTATATGAACTTCACTTCCTTATATGAAATTAATCCTAAATTATTTTTTCTTACTCCAATTTATTAATTACAAGAAGTATTGCCCTGAAGTTCCTTCAAATCTGTTGATAAATTTCCTAAACTTTTATATGGACGATATTTTAATTCGATAATACATTTTTTTCAATCACATCTTTATATGGTGAAGCGCCAGAACCTTTGGTTTGGTTAGGTTCGGTTAGGTTAGGAATAATAGAAGTAATTAATTGAATTATTTTAGGATATACGACACAGAAAAGAATTGAATAGCTATCGTGAACCGGACGACACTCGGTGTCCTTCAAAAGGTAGACCAACAATTTGGTGAAGGTCACAGAAAACCGTTGAATGCGAGCAGCACAGGATCGATCATTATGAGATTCCTGGGAGATGGCATTGCCTAGGGCGTTGTGAGCCTAATGTAATATTAGAGTTACTTGTATTTTCTATACAATAATGTATTTTATCCGTTAAGAATTCCTTTATTACGGTACTTTACGGCGGGAACGTAAATCGTCTATGCGATTTGGACTTTACTAGGTTTGTCATGGTAGTAACAGTAGCACTTTTGTCTTATTTTAAGCTCTTAGTGTTGAAAAAAGTATCTATTTTGACTTTTTTTCAAACATTAATTAGGACATAAAAATACACTGCATTAAGTTAAATTAACCCTTGTATTTTTGACATAATTAATTAAGTGTTTTAAAAAAATCTTTAAAGGTGAAGCCAAAAATTTAGGGGATAAAATATATGTTATTTTCTAATCTAAATATTTATAAATATTGTTGGCGAATAGGAGAAACATAGTAATATATCAGTTATTGAAATAAGGGATAAATCTATTTGATTTTCGATCTTAATCCGTTACTGATTACATATTTCATCGTCATTCATATTTGCTAAGATAAAATTATACCGAGATAATTCAGACATAAACAGAAGTCAACATTATTAAAATATGCTATTTAAATAACTTGTATTTGAATAGATAGAACCGAAAACAATATTTATTTACAATTTTCTGTACTGTTTTGTACACAAGTAATTCGAATTATGAATCTAATTACATTTTCTTCTACATATAAGATCTGTAGAACGACTGTTATTTAAATAAATTTAATTTATATACTGCTTTTTATAATGAAAAAGAAGTTGACAATCATCATTATAGTATATATACCAGCGGCTGCGCCCGCAAATATTTTTTTCAAATAATAAGTATCCTATGTTACTTCTAATATCTCCAACAATATATGTACGAAGTTTCATGATGATCGGTTTAGTAGTTTTTGCGTGAAAGGATAACAAACAAACTTACATACACATTTATAATATTAGTAGGATTGTGTCTCATGACTCCCAATGAATATTGACTTCGTAATACTGATGATGCGAATCTTTTAAACGTCCACTGTAATACAACTCAAATGTTGTAAATGTTTTAGCATTTAGTTATACAGGAATTTACATGAAAATTCGGTTATTATACATCGTAATATGTCGCCACGTATTGTCTGGAAACTTAACCTGAACACATTGTTTTGACATTGTCTAATAGGATTAGTAACCCGTTTTCACATGTGTGGTTTAGTTCACAGCGAGTATCGGAAAATCGGACTTTAGGAGCAGAGAAAACAAACATTAAATACTTATATAGAAAAAAAATGTTTTTCACTAAGAAAGCAGTATATGTCTGAATAATATCGGAGTGTGCATTGAAGTTAGATTACAATATAATAAAAATATTCATACATTGAATATGGCGGCACCAAATGTTTTTAAGTCAAAAGATAATAAATCTATGTAATCCTTAATGAAATCAAAAAATACTATATTGAAAACATTTATGTAGATTTAATGTTTTCGTATGTCTAGACTGCTAAAATATTTTGCATTTGTTTTAAAATAGAATGTTAAGTGATTTATGAGTGTGTTTTTAACTTCAAATAATTCTAATATTTTAATGTAATAAAATAATACACATTTCTCAAATGATTTTCTCGTGAACTAGCTTATCGTTAACGCGTGTAAAATCGTCCCTATGCAGTGTGGTCCATGTTAGTTCTTTTGAATCACATTGTAAAACGTCCGTCTATAGATTATAGAGTAATATGATTTAATTGTGTGTACCTACCGTAATAGAAACAGCATACGTTTTCAGATTAGAGTGAATCTATAATCTAAGAACACAAATTTGTTGTTTGTGTGTTTGTATTTATTTATTTAAAAATCTTTATTGACCATAAATATAAAATGGTACAAAAGGCGGACTTAATGCTAATTGCATTCTCTCCCAGTCAACCTTTGGGAAAAAGAAACTTAAATGCGGATACAATAGAGATATATACTTAAACTTATCAGTTTAACATACATATTACATTATATACAAAACATACATTACGTATATAACTATATTACACTACATATATAAACCAAATATATATATATATATATATATATATATACATACAACTAAATACATTAAATAAGTTACAAAAATATGATGATTCCATCACTCACTCAAGGTTTATAGCAATTTTACTATTACTATAAACCTTCAGTGAGGAAAACGTGAACTTTCTTTTTAAACGTAATCCTACTGGGAGAGCTACGAATAGAGTCTGGGAGGCCATTCCAGAGACGTATAGCTTGGAGTGTGAAAGAATTTGACATAAAACCAGAACGGTAGAGAGGAATAGACAGAGCAAGAGAATCAGCAGAGCGAAGTTGGCGCTTATGAGAATTACACAAATAATTAAATTTGCATTTCAAGTATTCTGGGTAGTGGGGATTATTAACTATAGAGTACAGTGAACTAAGTAGTCTCGACTGCCTGCGCTGACGAATGGGTAGCCAATTGAGTTGCGATCGGTAAGCAGAAATATGATCATATTTCCGCAGGCAGAAAATAAAACGGATAGCATTGTTGATAAGGCGGTCCAGTTTATTAAGAAGCTCTTCATTTAAGTCAGGATAACAGACATCAGCATAATCAATGAGTGGGAAAATGAGGGAAATAACTAGTGCAGTCTTAGTTTTGATGGGTAGAAAATTTTTGAAACGGTTTAAGAAACGCAAAGAAGATGTAACTGAACGGCTCACCTCAGCGACTTGAGTAGTCCAGCTAAGGGAGCAGTCGATGTGTAAGCCGAGATTTTTGACACTAAGATTGACAGGGATGGCAGAGTTTTCGTACATGATAGGGCGAAGGGAACTGTTGTCAATCTAAGCAAGTTGTTTCGAGCCGCCCACAACAATAGCCTGACATTTTGCCGGATTGACCACAACACCGAAGTCTGCTGACCACTTACTGATGCTATCAAGGTCTGCATTTAACTTTAAGATAGCGGAATTTACCTCCTCTGCACTTGATTGAGCATAAATCTGTAGATCGTCAGCGTACAAATGGTAAGAGCAGCCAAGCGATAAGGTAAGGAAATTAATAAAAATGGAAAATAAGAGAGGAGAAAGTATACCTCCTTGAGGAACACCAATCGATAAACCCCTCCAAAGTGATACCTCGCGGCCAACACGCACCGCCTGTTGACGGCCGTTAAGATAATTAAAGAGCCAGTCCAATACCAGTGGGGAGAAATTAAGATACTTTAGAGTAGCAAGTAAGATATCGTGGTCTACCATGTTGAAAGCGTTGGAGAAGTCGATGAGAACGATGATAGTGACCAACTGATTCTCCATGCCCAATCTTATATCTTCAGTAACCTTAAGAAGAGCAGTTGTTGTACTGTGTCCAGGGCGAAAACCAGATTGAAAAGGAGTTAAAAGATGTTTGGAGTAAATGAAAGACGATATTTGCTTGTGAGCCACTGCTTCCAAAATTTTGGAAAGGAAAGGGAGGATAGATATCGGTCTAAAGTCATTTAAATGTTGAGGAGAAGAGTTTTTTGGTAAAGGAGTGACATATGCTCTACGCCAGGTGTCGGGAAAGACACCTTTCTCAAAAGAGAAAGTAATAATGTGCACTAAGACAGGAAGGATTTGATCTAAAATAGTGACAATCATGACCCTACTCACATTATCACAACCAACTGCTTTGGAATTTATTGCTAAAATTATCTTACTAATTTCATCAAGTGTAACTGGAGTAAATGAGAAGGATTCCGAGAGTATCGGGGCCCTGGAGGTGATGTTACTGATGGTGTTGGCTTTAGTAAAAGGATTTAAAGACGAAGTGGAAGAAAAATGATTATTAAAGTCATCAAGAGAAAACGAGTGTGAAGACGCGTCGGGAGAACATTTACCCAAGCCAAGGGATCGAAGAAACTTCCAAATATTAGCCGAGGAACAATCAGTTACGTTTTCGTGAAAATATTGGCGCTTGGCAGCCCTTACCAATCGATTGCATTGATTACGTACAATTTTGTATTGACCCCACTTCGTCTCCGTTCTATCACGCTTATAGGCACGAAACGCGCGATCCCGTCGGCTCATTGCCACACGAACACCTTTACTGATCCACGGAGCAGGTGGTCGTTTTACACGAACTGCTTTTAAAGGAGCGTGGACATCGTACAAATTAAGTAAACATTGATTTAAATTAGAGACTTTTTCTTCAATTGTAGATGACCCGAGTATAGCAGCAAAATCGAGTTTTTCCGTATCCGCTTTCAGCATGTTTAGATTGATCCGAGTAAAATTACGCATCCAGACAACAGTGGGTTTTGGTTTAGGTGGCCTCAATCGATATTGCAAAAAAATAAGGTCGTGTCTTGAGAAACCGGGAGCAGGTATCTGCCCATGGTTTAAAACATTTTCGGGGGAAGTTACAATTAAATCAAGCCAAGTGTCATGCGAACTAGGGTTACAATGCGTAGGACCCGAAGGCAGAATAGAGAGATTGACAGACTTGATAATGTTGGATAACTTAAGGGCTTGGGGAGTATTACTTAAAAGATCAGTATTGAAATCACCCATGATTATGTGATGTCTATAATCTGAAGAAAGCAGATCGAGTACAGACTCAAGTTGGGAGAAATAGTCTACCGTGGGCGGACAGTAAACAACTCCAAGGACCGTTTTAGCTCCTTTCAAAGATAATTCTAGGAAAATATATTCAGCCGAAGCACAGTAAAGCGATGGAGAAGATGCTAGAATTTTGTACTCTATTCCACCACGCAGGTAGATAGCCACCCCACCACCACGTTTGCCAGTACGGTCATTTCGAATCAGAACATAACCGGGAAGTGAGTAAGAAAAAGAGGAAAGACAAGGCTTAAGCCAGCTCTCTGAGACTAAAATGGCATGAAAAGAGGAAACTGAAAAGGTGTCTAAGAGATCAGAGAAATGAGAGGGTATGCTTTGAGCATTAATGTGGCATACATTAAAACCATAGGGTGTATTATGAATGACTCTGGCAAGTCGTGCATTTAATGTATTAGGCACAGACTGGGAATGAAGGCTAGATATAGAAGAGAAACTGTCATCACAGGCGGAGTAGTAGGAATCATCATCGGACATAACAAAAAAAAATATAAATAAATATATATCAAATGAAGTATATAAAATAATTATTTATATAAAGAAACACTCACGAACTATACCTGTCCTGCCGGTTGACTAGATTTAAACTATAAAAATTGAAAGAAAAAAAAAAAAAAAAAAGAACAACATTTAAACAATATCAGCAGTGTCAAAACGCAGAAAGCCAGGGTTATTACATTTTATGAGTAAATTATAAAAACTAGGCTGTATGGGTCTAGTACCCTTAACCAACATTAACATTACAAACAAAAAAGAAAAGAAAGAAAAGTAAGGGTTATCAGTCTGTCAGAATAGACGAGACGGTAAAATAGTGAATGAAATGCAGTTAAAGATTAAATCTAAAAGTGGGTTAGTTTTGATAAAAAGTTATTGACAATTAAAAAGATTTACAAAATATAAACAAGGTAGCTTCGTAAAAAGAAAAACACATTGACCGACAAAGTATGAATAACAAACAAAGGAGGTGGAAACTGGAGTAGTTATTTTTTAGCCCTGGCACTTCGCTTCGGCTTGGGTCGCGATTCAGGAGATGCCTGTGTCGAAGATCCCGCTGCCACCGCCTGGTGTGTTTCGTCCTCCGACGAATCCAACGCAGACAACTCGAACTCGGAGAGCAACCGCTGCCTAGTGCCATTCTTCAGCTTAACTATAACAATTGTATGTCCGCTCTTTTTTCCGCTCTTTTTCCATTGTATCAATAACGTTACCATAGTAACGCGTTAACATAGCAACGCGTTACCGAGTCAGCTAGTCTATAATCTAAGAGCACAAAGTTGCTTGTCTGTCCGCTCTTTTTCCATTGTATATTACCTTAGCAACGCGTTAACCGCAAGTAGTTCGTCTACCGGACGCTAGATGGCGCTAACGGAAAAATATTTAATAATAGAAAAAATGTAAAGAATTTTGTCTACCCTTGCGAAGCGGAGACGGGCCGCTAGTAGAATTTAAGATAGCTAGATATATAATAGCTTTAATTCGAATAAACTTTAAATCTTTTAAAGTGTAAATCGCAAAGGATCCGAATTATTTAGTTACACAAACTTCGCGGTGCATCAAATAGCGGTACTGTATTTGTTTTAATTTTTACATAATCCAGACATTATTGAGACCTTAATAACTATGTATAGTATATGTGATTCAATTATAAACTGGTTGCCTATAAAGCCATTTTAAATATTGTGTCAGTATAATATTTGATTATATATTTTGATATAATAGCAACCTTTAAAGCTATTGTTTGCTCAGTCGGATCGGTATTCGATTCAATCATTATCAACCCCGTTGGTGAAGGACATACCTTTTTTATGAAGAACATTCCACGACTAGGAGGGCGCTTTGCATTATCGGTGGGTGTTAATGGCAGTTAATATAACCGTTAAAGCATGTGATGGATGCATGCTCTAAATACTACGCCGCGAACACAATGGCGTAATATTTAGCGCATTTGGCTTGCGATTGTTGAGGTTAAGCTTCTTTTAACTAGGGCCGTATATCTAGGAATATATCTGCCAATTCTAATTCAAAAAACTATCTCTAAAAATGTATTTATAAATCTAGACCCTTCTGCTTCAGAAGGTACGTGGATACGTTTAAGTACGTTTGGACCAAACAAGACATACCAGGCCCATGTGGTGGCCCTATGGTGTACAATACGGTATTCTCTCTTGTTAGTGTTATTATTATGAAACGTGGTCGTTTACTATGGGTCTTGTAAGAAGGCTCAAGGTCACCCAGCGGGCAATGGAGAGAGCTATGCTTGGTGTTTCCCTACGCGATCGAATCAGAAATGAGGAGATCCGTAGGAGAATTCAGTATAGTACGGCTGATATGATGAGGATGATGATGATGTAGGAGAACAAAAACCACCGACAAAGCTCAAAGAATTGCGAAGCTGAAATGGCAATGGGCAGGATACATAGCACGGAGAACTGATGGCCGTTGGGGCGGAAAGGTTCTCGAATGGCGACCGCGTGCCGGACGACGCTCAGTGGATAGGCCCGCTACAAGGTGGACCGACGATCTGGTTAAGATCGCGGGAAAACGCTGGATGCGGGCAGCACCTGACCGATCGTTGTGGAGATCCTTGGGGGAGGCCTATGTCCAGAAGTGGGCGTCGTACGGCTGATATGATGATGATGATGATGAGTGTTATTATTAATTTAAGTTTGAGCCAAGAGGTTAAATATGATTACTGTAGTCATTAAAATAACTTAAGAAGATCGATGGAGCTTGAAAAATTGTTGGTCACCCATTTGATAAATCAATTTTGCGATGGGTGCTTGATACATTTAATCGAAGATTGGTTGCATTGATCGCTACATCATTGAGCTGCACAATTCAGTATCGTATCAATATTAAGGCGTATTTAGCTATACAGGAGCGAACACTAAAGCTTAAACGAAGCGGACTGTACTAGCGTTTAAGAACTATTAATCGCTGGTACAGGACTTGTGCCCCGCTAATCGCTGTTGAATTGACCACTCTCATTTCTGTTGTGGTATTTCTCGGATGTTATTGGAGCCTTCCATGTAACGAACATTACTGAGGTTTGGTCGAACTTGGTTTGGGGTTGCGGAACTAGTTAGGTTGACGTCAAACACAGTTTGCATGAAAAGGATACGCGTAGTGTATAATTCTGAAACACAAGAGACAATCCTTAATTATTTAAAAATGCAGCTGGGAATTGAATCATTGCAAATAACAATTGCAAACGATATTATTTGATAGAATCACACGTTACTTGGCGGAAGTCCATATTCATTAATCTATAATCTAAGATCACAGTGGCTTGTGTGTTTGTCTGTCCGCTCTTTTTCCATTGTATCAATAACGTTACCGTAGCAACGCGTTAACCGCAAGTAGTTCGTCTACCGGACGCTAGATGGCGCTAACGGAAAAATATTTAATAATAGAAAAAATTTAAAGAGTTTTGTCCATCCGCGCGAAGCCGGGACGAGCCGCTAGTCTATAATATAAGATTACAGTGGTTTGTGTGTTTGTCTGTCCGCTCTTTTTCCCGCTCTTGTTCCATTGTATCAATAACGTTACCATAATAACGCGTTAACCGCAAGTAGTTCGTCTACCGGACGCTAGATGGCGCTAACGGTAAAATAATAGGGGTTAAAGTATGAAATTGCCGTTTTATTGCAATAGGTTCTTTGAATTGACATAGAATCTTCATGGTTTGAGGTTTTCGAATGAAACTTTTTTTAAATGGTTTCTATGATGTTCTTTTTTTAAAAAATGTAAAACATTTGAATATCGACTTTCAATTGTTTTTGTTATTCAATTTAGACAAGAAAGATGGATACTGCGAAAATTCGAGTTATTTTTGAATACGAGTTCCGACGCGGAACTAACGCGGCAGAAACAGCCCGCAATATCAATGCTGCGTTTGGAGAGGGGTCTACTAATGAACGCACCGTGCGATTTTGGTTTAAACGCTTTCGTGATGGAAATTTCGACTTAAAGAACGAGCCACGAGGAAGACCGCCCACACAGGTAAATAACGATGAATTAAGAGAGATAGTGGAAGCCGATCCTAGTCAAAGTACCCAGGAATTAGCGGCATGGTTTAACGTTACCTTACCCACAATATTGACTCACTTGCGTCAAATCAATAAAATAAAAAAATACGAAAAATGGGTGCCTCATGATTTGACTGATCTGCAGAAAGAAACGCGTGTTGAAACTTGTGTTGCCTTGTTGAACCGGTACAGAAATGAAGGAATATTGGATCGAATTGTAACATGTGATGAAAAGTGGATTCTTTATGATAACCGGAAAAGAAAAATGCAATGGCTGACCCCAGGTCAAATGCCACAACAGTGTCCTAAAGCAAAACTTACCAATAAAAAGGTAATGGTAACTGTTTGGTGGTCTCAGCATGGTGTTATTCACTATAGTTTTCTCCGATCTGGTCAAGCAATAACGGCAGATGTCTATTGTGCCGAACTCCGAACCATGTTGACAAAACTAGCAGTAAAACAGCCCCGACTCATGAATCGATCTTCACCATTATTGCTCCACGACAACGCGAGACCTCACACAGCACGAGAAACCATTTTGACCCTTCAGGAACTGCAGTTAGAAACCATTCGTCATCCTCCGTATTCACCAGACCTTGCTCCAACGGACTACCATTTTTTTCGTGATTTGGACAATTATCTACGTGACAAGAAGTTTTCTTCCCAGGAGGCAGTACAAAATGCTTTCACACAGTTTGTGCAGTCTAGATCGTCGGAATTCTATCGCAAAGGCATTAATGACCTTCCCATTAGATGGCAGCAATGTATAGATAATAATGGCAACTATTTTGATTAAATAAATTTGTTAAAAATTTAAAAAATAAACAATATAGATTTTCAGTACAAATCGGCAATTTCATACTTTAACCCCTAATATTTGATAATATAAAAAAATTTAAAGAATTTTGTCCACCCGTGCGAAGCCGGGACGAGCCGCTAGTATAATATAAATATATAGCTTACCTCCGCAAAAATACAAGCAAAATGTTCGATATTGCATGATCTAACATCCGTGTGTCCGTGTGGGGGCCAAACATGTCTAGATTAGATAGTGAAGGTTCGTCGAATCGAAAGATATGTCGGTGGCTGCAGTTTCTGCATTTATTTATGGGGAGGCGGGCGGTGCATTTTGGTTGCTTTTTGTGCGAAAGCTACGTATGTTTTGTTTGAAATTAAATATATAATATATAATAATATAATATATAATATCTCTATTAAAATTTAGAAAAAAAGTTATTTACTGCACTTGTTTGGATTACCTTTCGAACGTGAATAGCAAGAAATTAATTTGACTCGAGTTGTACACATTTGTATACCTAATCTTATGCGTTATTAAAAATCGGTGTGAATTTTGTGATTTTGCTATCGAGGCCTTTAGTCGGTGAAAATATTTTTATGTTCTCATTTCTTCTTTATTTTTTTGGAGCGGAGCGAGCGAAGCTCCTATGGATCAGCTTCAATGGCGCAATCCGACAAATCCGAAACTTCCCGACTTCTTAACTAATTTTCATATTTTTTGTGTGGAATCGAATCAACAGATTTAGGACCAGATTGTGACCCGAATTTTGGAATCCGCAAAAATCCCATCGAAACAAAAAATTGTTTTTTCTTTTTTTAGGTATTATTATCCGCTCTAATATATGGTGCTAGCGTAGCTTTATGCTTAGCGACTGCATCGCCTAGTTTACTTCTAACGAGTTTTCCTAATTTTTAGGGTACATGCCAACATGATATCTTTCTAGTATTGATACTATCATAACTTGATAGTATCATAACCTGAGTAAGTAACAAGTTATGATATACCACTCCTCAGATACGGATTTTTCGGTGTTGTTCAATTGTTTTCTTAATGCGATTCTGCAAGTCTAAAATTCAATGAAGGCATAAGAGGGACTTACCATGGCAGCTATCCTACAATTCTGTTAAATTAAATTAGTTTCCTATTAGCGACCATGCTATAACTCCTCAGACTATAAAATTCACGATGTATTGGTAATTTGTCACATTTTAAATTTTTTTGAAATTTTTGTACCTACATCTACAGTTACAAGTTTTAAAAAAAGGTTGATTTTACTCAACCAATTTACTAATTTATGTCCCAACAATAAATAAAAAATAACATCACATATATTATTCTGAACGCAAGTTAATTAGTTAAGGTAATTGTATTATGGGATTAGAAACAACCACAGTACCAATACATTCAGACCCGAACAAATATAGAAAAGTTAGTTTCCTACATTTACCTAGTCGGGGATCCCAAATCAATTTATATCGAACCCTCAAGTTCGATACCAGTCAAGACAGTTCTAAGGAATGTTGTTCTTATTTGTTTAGTGAATTTATTGCGTTATAATATTTTAAGCTAGAACTAGATTATTGCGTTATAAATGAAAAATGTTTTATTTCAATTACAAACCATTCGTTTACAATAGTTTTGTGGTGACATTCCTTGTAAGTATATAAGATACCTGTATTAGGAAGTTACCGCTCTTCCTTTCCGGTTTAACTAGGGTAGGTATGTAAGTTAAAATACAAAATTTAATTGGAAAGTAAAAGTACATGTTAAATTAATTGAATGTGTGTATGTATGTATGTATGTTGTGTGTTAGTGTGCATGTCATGTATGTAAGTTTGTTTTGTGGTGTGTGTTGTATGTATGTGTTATGTGGACAGTATTATATACAGGTTAATCAATATAGATATTATCAATAATCTAATATATATTAGACGTTCTAGCTTAAAATATTATTACGCAATAAATTCATAAAAAAGTAAGAACAACGTTCCTTAGAACTGTCTTGATTGGTATCAAACTTGAGGGTTCGATATAAATTTAAGTCATTAACTAAACATACACATTGTTGCTTTCTTAAATTTGTCGTTTATTTCCTGTATGTTATTGCAATGTTCAGGGATACTTACTTTAAGTGCGTACAGATACTTGTTGACTTTGTTGTAATCAACGAATTAATGATATCATAACACTGTTAGTAATGTCATAACAAAATTTTGTTTTTTTTAAATATTGTGGAATATATGTAGTGATGACGTATTATATTGCAAACGTTGTTACTTCTGTTAAAGCTGACGAGTTTCTTGCGCCCATTCTTCTTGTAAGTTAAAAGACGTTCTGAATGGGTGGTAAGTAAAAATGTTGGACGATTCAAAACAACTTATTTTAAGTGCATTTGAATAAAGTCATTTTAACCGACTCCAAAAAAGGAGGAGGAGAATTTTGTTAATTATAAACCGATTTGGAAAAAACTTTTTTTATTTGAAAGATTGGTCCCATTTTATTTTCATATCATAAAATTTAGTTCTTATATCATAGGTAACATATAACGATTTCAGTGTTTATAGCAAACTTAATAATAAATAAAAATAAAGAATTCTTCAAAAAACTAAAATAACGCACTAAAAAGCAAGAAATTAACAAAAAAAAAAACAAAAAAACCGACTCCAAAAATTACTCTACAATTGCAAGCACCACTAAAAAGTTAAAAATAATATTTTTTTGTGTATTCTATGCTTTTACTACATTAATACTAATAGTTATTTTTGGAGTCAGTGCCAGCAATAATCTACAAAAAATATATATATTGTATTCTTCTTATATATTTTGTTGTATTTGTTGTTAGTTAAATAATACTTAAATTCTTTGAATACTGTATGGTTTATTATGATAATTTGCTGGCACCTACTCCAAAAATAACTATTAGTATTAATGTAGTAAAAGCATAGAATAGAACAAAAAAATATTATTTTCAACTTTTCAGTGGTGCTTGCAATTGTAGAGTAATTTTTGGAGTCGGTTTTTTTTTTTCATTAATTTAATCAAGGTTGTTATCACAAGTATCAACTAAAACACAATTCATAAAAATTACGTTGTAATAAGTTGTTTGCAGAAAGTTTATACACCTCCGATGTAACTTTCCGTCCACATAATACAAATGAGTACTTCTTCAACTTCTAAACTAGATACTCATGTTTCTTTCCTTGAGTGGAGTTTTAATGAACATCTTTCTGCAGACGGTATCTTGTTCTTAGTATGTCAGTTGAAAACTTTTCGAAGTATATGTATTTACGGTCCGCTTATTTAGTACAAGTTGAAACTTGAATGCGAATTGACTTAGGTAAAGGTTGTATGTATATTACGAGTACATAAAAACGCACAGTTTATACATATTTAATATTTTCTATTTATATTGAAATCTGAAAAAAAACTTTCTTTTAATAACTTTAGATACGTTGAATTTATCATTTGCGATTCATATTTTAGTGATTTCTTATATTTTTCGTTATAGTACTGGAGGGAGACTCTGTACCAGGGTCGTCTGCTTAGATACCTCCGTCTTACCTATTTCTGCCGCAAAACAGCAGTGCTTGCATTGCTGTGTTCCGGTTTGAAGGGTAAGATATGGCAGTGAAATTACTGGGTACAGTGACTTTACATCTTATGTCACAAGTTGGCAACGTACACTGTGGTTCTTGTGGGGGTTGCAGTTTTGCTGCGAATCTCACAAGAGCCACATGTATTATAGGTGACTGTTACCACTTACCATCAGGTTGGCAGTTTGCCTGTTTGCCAATGTTTTGCAATTAAAAAAAAAATAGTGAATAGGAAAATGCTTGACCGCTATCTCGCCTGATGGTAAGCAACGATGCGATCTAGGATGTAACTTGCTTGCCTAGAAGATACCTATTCACTCGTGACTTGAAGACCCCTAAATTGTATTTATTAGGAAATACAGACTCGGGAAAAGAGTACACTCTTTAGCGGTACGGATAACAAAATTGGAACCAAAGCGCTTAGTGCGACTCTTTGGTATATCAACCAAATAACGGTGGCGCCTAGTCGTAAGTCTAGTAAAAAATGGGGACGGCGGAACAAGGCTGTGCAATTCTGCTGCAAGCTCTCCGAAATGTTTATTTTTATAGTCTTTGTACATGAGTGTATTTTTAACAACATTTTATTTTTGTCACACGGTAATTCAGTGATATTCTTTGGAACTTTGTTTTAAAAAGCAATACCTACACAGAAATAAGCCGTCTTTTTTTTGAAGCCTAAATTTTAAACTTATAAGTTTATTCTTAACAACCGGTTTGAGCGAGCGGTAGTGATCTATCTTTGAATACAAATAGATACCTAAAATAAGCATTAAACTTTAACGCGTGTATCAGGAGTCATCGCGTCAGGATTAAATAATTTTAACGATTTTAACAATTTTAACGATAACTGATATCAATTATTTTATTTTTGAAAACTAAAGAAAATAACATATACTTAAAACATATAACGAAAAAGCACATAACAACTAGGTATCCTTCCTGTACCAGGTAGGAAGTCAATTGTGAGAGATAACTCATAAAAATCTTATTTTTGGAGTTGCTTAATGTAACTCACCAAAAGTCTTAACATCGAGCATATGAGGCGCTAATTATGGAAGTGTTTCTACTATCTTGTTAAAGTAAGTTGATTTCCAGATTGGCGACCATATTTTACCATTCATAATATTTTCGAAAGCGTCACATTTTTATCGAACAGAATTGATATAAACGCGTTTCCAGTATAAAGTAAAAAACTGCTTTATTTATTGTGTTGATGGAAAAGTTTAAGAACTAAATAATAATGGGTTTGATCACATCTAAAAGGTTTGCTAATAACAGTATTTACTGCTAGCTCTACTCAAGCTTTGCAATGCTTTGCTTTTTTTTTATTAAAAGGAATTTCAGTTACTCCTCAAAACATCAACTATCTGCCAGTGAAAGCCCCATTAAATCAGCATAGCTATTTTGGAGATTTGACGGAAAAACAAACAGATACTTAGATTGACAAAAGAAAAAAACAGATTCTTATAAGTACCCTTTATTTTTGACGTGACAACGTCTTATAAATTGGTTTGCCGGGTGACACTTCAAGAAACTGCGTTACGCTCCGCTCACGTTATGCGCTTACAATGAGAGCGAGTGAGAGGCACGCGTCCCTTCCACTCGGGCATGGTTAGCCCGCCTAAGAGCGAGAGAGACAGACATAGAAAGTGGAAAGGACGCGTGCCTATAAATTAATGTTTTAAATATAATTCTTTGTATAAATAAATGTTTTAAATTGTTACTATTATTTCATCCTTCTTCCTACTATACGAATGAATATTCACATTAAAATTATTTTACCACTCAAAGTCGTTGTCACGTAAAACTTTCGCCCGTATACCGACTTTACAGGCAACCAACCAGTTTTTTATTATTTAGTTAAAAGTTTTGTAATTTGTCATAAAAATAGAAACCCATTTTGAAAACAAATAAAATATACCATTTTAAAAATCCTTAGGGGCCTAAACATAAGCCGCGAGCGAGAAAAGTTGGCAGCAAAAGGACCAAAAAGGGACGGCTTTGCCTAGGCGAAATTAGAAATGGACTTTTACATCCCCTCATATATAGGAAAAGTACATTAGCTTAAAAGCTTATCCAAAGTTAACCTACACGTAAGCTCCTTTGAATTTCACTTACACTATACCTTTTTCCATATGCATGGATTTTTATGTAAGAATGTTCCATAAATATCAAACCATTTTATTTGCGTCTAATACAATTTATTATAATTTGTAAATAATTCACGTCAACCATCTGGGCTTTATCGCGATATATACTTAAAATACCTCTATAGGGAATAGTTAAGATAATAAAATTATATGGACCAGAAAAAATGATCTTATGATCCACTTGTCAGTCCACGGTAGCAATCGCTACCGATAGCCAACTGTTGAGGGGCACCAGTTCCTGGTAGCAATTGCTATCAAAATCAAATTTCCGCGTGGCCTGCTATTTTTTTTATTACAATTAATTTTTGAGTTACAGAGATCCAAATATTCTATGGTGGATTCTTTATTTAATGAGTTTTGCGATAGTATTTTTGTTTGGTCCTAGCTTCATTATTTAGCCGGAAAATGGCATTTTTATCTATGAATCCGACTTTTTTTTTCACAATTCGCGCAGCATTGGGACTGTTGAAAGGAGTGGGACGCGCATTATCGGACTGACAAGTAGTTATAGTATTACAAATTACAGCAAAATATTGCGATACGAGTCTATATATATGGTGATTTTGTTATTATAATAGGAAACTCCAAAAATTGTTATATTAGCCCGATAGCATCATTCAAATTCTCTACCATAAAAATATTGTAAGATTTTAGTTTATACTTATCTTACAATGAATTAATAAAAACAAATTTACGTATTTCGATTGTTTGTATGATATAAAACCATAATTTTATAATTATAAAAAATCTCCAAGCACGATAAATTTCCGGTAGCTAAAATGGAACATCTGGCTTCGTTTGAAGTTTGATATATATAGATACTTTTATGATAAAAACGATAACGTTTAGTATCTAAGTTCACAGGATTCACATAATAGGGTTCCTTTTGTGTCATCAGAGAGCACATCTGGCCTATTTGTATCAAACATAATCTTACACAAAGTTTTGGGCCGTGCGACGTCGTAAATAACTTTGCTTGTTAATTTTGACAGGGCTCAACAGGTCACTTACATAGTCGGGAAAGGAAAAATTGTTTGTTAACACAGTATATTTATGGTTCTTAACAAACTTTAGGATCTCAAAAACAATATTAACTCAGTTTGCCTATTAAAAAATTAAAACGGACATAGCTTTTTAATATAACTGATTTAAGTAGGTAAGTTATTATATTAAAATTATCTTTGGTCACACATGTAATATTATCTAAATTATGCATAATTTAGAAGCTTGTAAATTAAAAAATACACAAATACATAGTTTTTCTCAAGTTAATTGAGTCCAGAGAATTTTTTATATTAAATTTTTCCTAACATTTATTTAAATGAAATAGAAAAAGTTATTAAAAGTGTTATTATAGTAATGTAATAACTACGATTTTAGACGTATATACAAATCTCATTTTGTAAGTATTGAATTTTCCGAAAGAACAAAAGAGATAAAAATATAAAATATGTAAAAAACAAGGATGTGTCAAGTTGAAATAAGGAAATAACAGGATTCAGAATCTGTTTCATAACATGTATAAATGTCTATAGTCATAGGATATTACTTAAAATACTCGTAACGAAACTTTTCGTAGCAGGTGGGTTGAACCCGTAGCAACTTGTAGCATGTGGTCGTAGCAACTTATATCGTTTAATAAAAAAACTTGTAATAACAACGGAGAATAGCATAGTTTCATAAAGATAGAATGATAATAAAGATAACATAGGAAAACTTGTTGCCTTTTTATAATTTTATTCAAATATGTTACAGATGGTGACGAGAAATTCAATATATTATTTAAGTAAGGTAATTTTTCAGGTCTTTTACGTATTAGCTGGAAATAAATATGTTCAAAGATTAAAAGTAACAGAGTTTGACGAATATTTACAACGGATAATTGTAAAACAAATATTTATTCCTGGCTGATTATTAATCAATACTTGACGCTAAAATAAATAAAAGCTTAATGATGTCTTTTAAAATGCTTGTTAAGTGCCGCAAATTATAGGACATTGAAGTACAGGTTGGATATGCATTCGAAAACTTTAGAATTTGAGCTTATTGGGATTTAAGAATTCATTAAAAATGCTACGAATAACTATGAATACTTTAAAATGTCACATTCTAGTATTATAAAATATTCAGTTTATCTCTTAATAAATAATAAATTCCTAAAGAAAGAAAAGTATGGAAATAAAACGATTACGATCGATCAATTCATTTATTCACTTAAATATGGTACAAGCAGTGGTGTCACAGTTATAAAGTCTCCCATATTAAGCCTTTTAAGCAAAGATATGCAATTGTTCTAGGGCTATACATATTTATAGGTTATTATTATTCAATTTATTCCAATACATTTTTTTTTTTGAAATTTAGTTTTTATTGAAATTGTATACTTGTAAAGTAGTAATTACATTCATCATATATCAGCTGTACGACGCCCACTGCTGGACATAGGCCTCCCCCAAGGATCTCCACAACGATCGGTCCTCTGCTGCCCGCATTCAGCGTTTTCCCGCGATTACATTATTCTAATTATATTAATAAGGATGCCATTTATCAAAATAAAATCATTGAAATATATAATATTTTCACTTGTTATTAATAATTGAAAAAGTTATTTAAAACATAAAATCGCTTTTGCAAGAGAAAATTTAAATATTAAATGAGAGTTTAAAAATTTTTTACGTCATAATTACTTATGAATATTTAACAAGTCTCATGAATGATGATAATATAGCAGTCTATAAATATGGCGACAAATTTTTTGACCTCTATAAATTAATGATTAAGGTCTGCTAGAGAAGATGATTAAGAAGAGAGTCACTTTACCCAATGAAAACATCACAGCGTCACATAAAATTTATATTTTAAATACTATTATAATACAAGTGTTTCCCGATATTAGTTTGTTTTCATATATACACTCAACTAGGCTATTTCATATATATACTCAATAGACTTATTTCAACCCATGTAGATTGGGGTTGAAATAAGTCTATTTCTTAAAAGAAGTTCTGACTTTATAAACCAGACTAACTTAAGACTTGTATAAGTATCTTTTTATACCTAACTTCAGTTAATTTGATATGTATAATCTTTTGTTTCTTCTTCATTTCGTTTACCCTATTAATGTCTCGATTGATGAGGCAACCCTATTCCCTGGATGGGGTCTTTCATCTGCACGAAAAAGAAACGGTACAGAGAATGAGTAATACATACCACGTTCTCACATTACGGAACGGCTACAGGCCTGTCTAATGTAGGTACATGAGACATACCTTAAGTCAATCAATACCAATCTTCCACAGCACGAACTCAAAATTTAACCATTTCCGTGCCAGCTACGAAAATACTATTTAAACACTTAACATGTATTTTTATTCCCAATGCCAAACTCTAAAAAACCGATCTTACTTGTAGTGCCAAGAAATATTTTTTTGTATAGGATGCCCAAAAAATCCACAAGCATACTCGTAGTCGGCACCATGTTACAGTAACGCACTACAAGTATTGTCGTAGCTGGCTCGGAAAGGGTTAATCCTAATATATTATAATAATCGATAAATTGTAATGTACTGTAAATTGGCAAGTACAATTTTCTCCAAATATTCATAGTATCTAATTATCTCTAGCTCTAGCCTTTTTGTGCCTATATAAAAGACAGCAATAACAAATATAAATACAGGGTGTATTTATATTCGTTGATGTTTTCTTTCTTCATTTAATTCACCTGGCTTACTATGACTTCTTCTCTGTACAGTTTTCCTATACATCAAGATTGTCTGATATCTGTACACTGTTTTTCTAGTATCTTTGTGTACGTTAGCAGTAACTATAAATGCTCCTAAATATTATAAAAAAATTTCCTCTACTAGGGATCTATTTAGTGCTAATAGTTCCACCAATTGGTCATCTTAATTAAAATTTATAGAAAACTAGAAGCATAATGGTATGGCATCAATAATGGTAATTTTGTACAATATTTATTTCTGATTTAATATTTTTTCCAAAACGCAATATTGGCAAATTCATTTCAAATGATCACTCAAAGTTAAGTAACTACTCTCTCTTTAGAGCGTTTTCCGGTACGTGCCTACGATGGATTAAGTACCTGCCCTCATTATTTATTTTTAAAACTTTGATACTAAAAGCCTTTCTGGAAGAATTGCCATTTACAGCTTTTTGGTAAAAATTTCATGACTAGACATTTTAAATATTATTAAACATAGAGGAACATTAGTGAATTTGTCAAAGACTTTAAGAAAGTATATTCATTTACTGTTTAATAAATGTTCTCCCCCTTCTAACAAGATAAATTGCATTATCATTCAAGGTTCACTTACTCTTACTAAGTCGTAATTACTTTCTCTGATATTAAAGAGGTGTTATATAGTATAACTTTTCACGATAAAGCTGCTAATAGGATGATAGTGTGAAAGCAATATTTCGAGCCTCATAGTATATCTACGTAAATAATGGTCGAGACACTCCCCCCCCCCCCCTTTATTAGTTTTACCGCATGTTTCGTCTTCTTACAACGGCTAATTGATTATTATTCAGTTTGTACAGGCTTTCTCCAGTACGTGCGTATACGCTGTGTCGCTAACAAATATTTTAAAAAATAAAAAAAATATGAATATAGTAACAATCTATAATCTAAGAACACGAATTTGTTGTTTGTGTGTTTGTGTGTCCGCTCTTTTTCCATTGTATCAATAACGTTACCATAGCAACGGGTTACCGGGTCAGCTAGTAATTATTACTATTACATTCACACCAAGGCTTGTGTTTTAGATATGAGGGTCGTTACGTATGTATGTGTATGTACCACCCGTGACCTCGTCCACGTGAAAATTTAGATGTGTGCATATATGAGAAAATATCCCACCCGATCCTACGGAAATCGTACATTGTATCAGTAAATATGCCGAAACCCATTCAAACCGTTCACCCATTTTGATGTGATTAAGTTATAAACATGATAATCTTCTTATTTTTGGTCATAGTGGCATCCGGACATAAATTTATTTTTCCAAACAATTACTTGCTGTTTTTACTTATAATTCAAAACTGCCTGTCTGTTGATCTCAGGCTGATAATGGGCATATTTTTCAGTAACTGCTTGATTCATCTCGAAATGATTATGGACATATATTCAAACAGCTGCTGGGTTCACTTCGGGATGATCATGGAATTTAAAAAAAAAACTGCACGATTCACTTTGGGATGATTTTTGGAATTTTTTTAAGCTGCATTTTTTATTTATTTCCTACAAATATTTTCTGTAAAACTCTTTCTTAATTTGATCTTGATTCTTTAAAATTATCCGTATTTAAATTAACTTGCGACTCAATCATATTAAAAGATAATTTTAATTCTATTGATCATATTCGATAAAAATTTCGTTTCGGGAACAGTTTGTGGCAACACAGTCGTGCAGGGAACGTTTGTAAATCTAACATGGTTAAATGAGCAAGTTCACTTAAATTTTTGTTAAAATTAAGTGCTCATTTAGTGCCAATATAAAAAAATTTGGTGCTCTATAAGGTTTCCTAATCCTATGAATACAGAACAAAAATCCAGTACGCAATATTTAGTGTTAGTTTTACAGATTTGTGCAGGGACACCAAGTTGTTGCTATTGCATCAACAATTTGTAAATCAGTGACTCAACAGGAATCAACACGTCAAAATGTACTTCATTAAAATGTCCATTAAAACGCATTCTTTTGATCCTTTGCATTGGTTCCGCAAATTTTGCCCCAAAGTCTGCAGTCTAACCATTTCGAAATAACCCCTTTTAAACACAAAAAGAATTTCGAATAACAGAGTTATTCTCGAACATACATAAAAAAAACATCTGAATTAATAACCTCCTCCTTTTTGAAGTCGGTTAATATTTAACTACATTTTAATTTCTTAAAATAATGAGTATTTTTTAATAATAAGGCAACCCTACTTAACAAAAAATACAAACTTTGCCACCCTGTTTACCCCCTAAGGGGTTGAATTTTGCAAAATCCTAACTTAGTGAACACCTGTGTCCTAAATGGAACTTCCACGCAAAAAATGTGAGACTCCTAGCAATTCAAGTTTCTGAAATATTGTGATGGACTATTTACTTTTATTAATATATATAGATAAAAAAGCAATATTTATAAAGATATATGTAAATACCCATGATTCAGGAACAAATCTCGTATTGATCACTCAACATCTGCCACTTACGGAATTCGAACCTAGGGCCGTTTAGCTTCGAAGGTAGGACGATGCCCGCTTGAACAAACTGGCGTCACCTAACCGAATAAAGTTGGTAAAAGTTTTGGTAGTTTTTGATAGGTCATCTGTGGAAGTCTTCCCTATTCAAAACTGCTGTAAGAACAATGGTACTCTTAAGAAATAAATAAAACTACCAAAAGAGAAACGATACGAGTACAGATTGGTTGATGCTAACAAGCTAAAACTGGTACCAATCACAGAACGCGTTTTCCGCAGAAATAATATTTTTTTGCCCACCCGTTCGATGTTTGGCTATGACGAATGTTGCTTAACTTTCGCAATTATACGCCAAATGCGCTTACAACTATGCTATATTCCAATAAAAAAATGTCTTCAAACATTAATAAGTCTACAAATTGAACCTATTTTAAATATACAAGATAGTTAAAACTTCTTAGTAAGTTGCAGTAGTCCCCAAAACTTAAAGAAACTTTCAGGTTCAGGAATGTCTTGAAGTTTTTCAATTTCAAGAGTACAAACTTCCAGAAGCTAAGGAACAAATAAGCTAATATATAGTATACATAAATTTGCACACGAAATTAGTTTCTTGTTCACTTACTTTTCAGAATTACCATCAAAGTAAGTTTATCGTGTAAGTATGTCAGTCTTACGACTGGATCCAAAATATTCAGTTTCGATTATCTCACAAACACTTATGAAAATCAATCAGAGACAAAAAACTAAGCATTTAATATTTAAATTGCTTTCAAGTTAATATGCCGTCGAAATTATACAAGTCATACCAATTATTCAGTCTAAAACTAAGGTATGGTACTTTGGCGTCTCAAAAACGAATAGAATCCATAAATACGTACTCGTATATAACAACCATGACTCCAATTACCTTGCAATATAAAATTATTCGATATAAATTATCCACTATGTACATATTGATAATATTATCAAATATTAAGATTAAATTTCCTATTGTATCGTATTCATTTATTAAGAGTAACAGTATTTTTTTAATACCTACAAAACAATTATTTCATACTAAAACACATATAATTTATTTCTTGGGTATGTATTATTCCATATCAATCAAGGCGTTACTTTCTTTTTTTAGATTTTTATAATATTAACACGTCACACCCATTTTTAATATTCCTTTTAACCCCTCGCGGCAATACAATAATCATAACAATTAATAAATAAATTAAAGCATAATCATAACAATATTTGTTATATTACATATTACATTTATATTACACCAATAACTTAGAGTAAAATAAGCACTGCAAGGCTTGTGTAATGAATACTAGAGTAACCATTAGATACAAATATATGATACACATATAAATAATATTGATACAAATATTAATTACCTATGACTCAGGAACAAATGCTGGTATTTCGCAGAATAAATATGGCCCATCCGGGGCTCTTACTCGAGACTGTTTTATTTCGGAGGTAAGATCTCTACCGCTCAGTTTAACTAGTCGTCAATATATATGCTTGTATTTTTTTGCATTCTCGTATTTTAAATATTAAAGAAAGATTGAAAATACACCTATACAAAACAACCACATCTCTGAGCCATCAGGTAGGGCCTGAAACCTAACTCCTATCTGAGGGCTACAGGGTAGTGTTACAAGGTCAACTTACTTCAAAGCTGACTTCTCAAATGATGAGCTTATAACTGCTCCTAATTCAATGGTATGCATTTTTTATAAATAATGTTTTTTTAAACCATGATTTGAAATGTATAATAAAACATGCATATAATTTTAGCGTATTGTTTCGCTAAGTTTATAAGCAGCCACCGATGTATTGTGTATACATATAAGATCTGTCATTTATACTAATTCGATGAATACGCTGCTACGATATCATTAAGGGCTGACAATCGTCGGAGGATTATTTTATAATGCCACTAGGAGCACCCAAACTCTGATATCTTTCACAGCTATTGTATGGATAGTTGTAAGAAATATATACAGTGAATAGTTTGAACAAAAGAATCGGCAAACAACCTTAGGAATGTCGTTCTTCTTGCTTTCTATTTTTATCATAAAGGTTAGTTTATTGAAAGGTGACTTTCATAAATCTATTGTGAACCTATTAGGTCCTTATTTATGAAATTGCCTATTTTCCCATTCACTATTATGCGCATAACTTCCATAAGGCAATAGTAATTTCAGCTTGTGTAACCTTTTTGATAAGTTATTTAAAAAAATTTTGATTCTTTACCATAAACTTTATTCACTCCCAAACTACGGAACCGATTTGAAAAAATCTTTCACATATAGAATTCTACATTATCTTTATAATAACATAGGCGATAGAATATTTTCAAAAAGTTAAAGATCCGTATGAAAACTTTGAAAATGTAATCTGACGTGTGAAAAAATAGCAAAAAAAATAAAAAAATATCTTATATCGCGTACGCTGCGGAAATTATTGACAATAGAGCAAAGTGATGTACGACAATTTTATAGAGGACATCAAGATCTACAAAAAGTCGGTGATACCATATGTATAACAATTACAGTTATGTCACAATAAATATTTTTTATGCTAATTAATGTAATAGCAACGCCTGTACAAATTAGGCCACATTATTCTTACCTGGTATTAATCCTTATCCAAATAAATGACTTCGTATTCAAGGTTATATCAGTAAATTCCATATATGTATATTCCGTACCATTCAAAAGTTATCATGAGTGAAATAATTATCAAAACCACCAATTACAATAACCATGTAACTTAAGTAACATTTATGACTTTTTCAATCTTTGTTAATTCAGTAACCATCAGTCGTGATGGCTTTCTCGAAGTTCGCGCTCCCCACCGCCGCCTGCAACTGCCAGCCGTGCCAATGTCAAAAAATAAAGAGCCGCAACACAAATCTCTTAAAGGATTGAATAACTGCTCATTCCACTTTTAAATTTCCACTATCCATAAAACTTGAACAACAATCTGCAAAAATGGGCCTATTTGTAAACAACGACAGACGCCTCATTGATTATGCGGGATGAATGCACCGTGCGTCATAAAGCACATATAGAGGACAGAACCTTCAAAAACCTTAGAAACTCCTCTGCTCCCATGGGCGCGATTACTTTTGTTTTTCTTGGAGATTTTCGAGAGACTCTTCCTTTATATATTGTAGAAACATTGGACATATAAATAAATTAATAAAATATTGAAAAATAACAAAAAAACATTATCATAACAATGTTCACACTTTATTTATAATGTACTCTTTTTTAGTAACCCCTGGCGCAAAAAGAAAGGTGTATGTGTGTGTGTTAAAATTTAAAATTTTTGAAATTTTTGTCAAATATTCGTGCGAAGCCGTGGCGGGCCGCTAGTCTTTATATATAAAGTTTGACCGTGCCATATTCCGAAACTACTCTACGATTTTGATGATTTTTTTTCATTTTGTTGGATTTTGTCCGACTTAGGACATAAGATAGGTTTCTTTTATAACACAGCAACGCGTGGCCTGGTCTGCTAGTTATTCATATATTGCAGCCATTGTGAATTATTAATTTAGAAATCGAGATGACTCAGTTTTGTCTTGGTCGTATATGTTTAGATGGTTGATACTGTTCATAAGATGCACTTTTTTTAACGAAAATACCTCCAATATTTAAACATGGTTAGTCCGCCTTCAGTAATGAAGAAACATAGTAGAAAGTCTGTACTTCATTGTCTCTTTAATGGTTGATTGTGGTTTGAATAATTGGATAGTGTCTGTGCTAGTTCCCGACAAAATAATCAATACCTGAGCATATACGTAGTATATTTTTAAGGCGGTCTGCTTATTGGAGAACTTTTTAAAGCATATATAACGCGTATGTGAATCCAAACAGCTTTGCGGCAACAGATTTACATATGTGACTCTTCCAATAAATATAGATATTGATGTCTAAAAGTGAGTAATTATCAATGCATTTGAATTTTTTTTTGGAAGGTGTTTAAATAAAATAGATGGGGCTCAAGCTACATAGGTTTAGTTTTTGCTAAAATATTTTTAAGATTGTGATCTTAAAGTCAATAATATGTTTTCAGTAATGTAATTTTATTCTTTTTTTAAATTGGTTTTATTTTTACAAGAGAATCAGTATTGACACGGCTTCCCTAAAAAATGTGCATGGTCTATCTATTCCGTAGATTATTAATGTACAACAAAAAATGTATAGCCGAGCACGCTTCCCTGTGACATTCATTTAGAAACATTATTTTTTTGTGATTGGACTTGCTGATATTTCCTGTATCGTTATCATGAGGCTCTATTTCGATATACTCGTATTGTGTTCTATTTTTATAGTAAGACAGAAATCAATCATCATGCCAATCTTCTTATTACTAAACCATGCAATTTCTTTAATAGAATATTGTATACGAGTCGGTTTCTAAGCCTTGCTTATGTCCAGGAGAGCACCAACGGCATATTGTTTATTATTAATTGTATATAATATATATTGTATGTATTGATGTACGGTTAATGATGTTGATTTGTGTTTCCTTAATCTATTTTTCTCCTTTAAACATATAAAACTTTTCGTAATATCAATACAAATAAGTTTCTATCGCGATTTCATAGATTATGGAAAAGTTAACCATAGAGCCATTGGACGAAATCTTTTTGATTGCCCTTTTTGTGGAGTAGTGTGAATACTGGCAACTTAAGTTTGTCTGACACAACACCCTCAGCATATTGGTAGGATAGAGGCTCAGAACAATAACTAAAGCTATAGAAGGAGCGCTAAAATAAAAACTGTATAACAGCTCTCGTATTCACTTAAAGTAATCTAACATACATGGGTAAGAGCGAAATAGACAACAATTGTAAGGTTTTATTTTCACGTCATTGTCACAAACTCTCAAAGTACAAATGTCAAATGGTTGTAATTTGGTTGTATATTATACTACTAAATTAAAAGTACATCTTTGATGAACGTGGTTTCTGAAGTAAGACCAAATTCAATGCGGTCGTATTACAGTGGCCGAACAGCTTTGTGAGCGGCTAGCGTGAAATTATATTATTTTACAAGGAAGTTCGTGATAAAATAACAGGAAAGTGTGCATATAGACGCTTCAGACATCTTAGAGTCCGTGTCCAGGATGGCTTGTGTTGTTCCAGACTGCAAGTCTCATATATCACGAAAAGAAAATACGGATGAGGTGTTATCATTTCATCGGTGAGTTTGGTTTCTAAATTCTCATATTTTGACAATATAACAACGGTATATTCAGAAAATAGTAGTAAATTAATATTACAAATAGATTGCTCCATGAGTTTTGGTTTAAATTGTCTTATTTTCATGCATTCTGTTTTGTATATGATAGTATGATAGTGATGTGTTCTTTGTTATCGATGTCAACATTTTTGGTTTTTACTTTTTGCTTTAGTTTTCCCAAAGATGAACCTATTAGAACTGAATGGATACGCCGTATATCAAGGATCAATTGGACACCGAAAGCGCATAGTCACATTTGTTCGAAACATTTTAGACTACATTCATTTGAGCCACATGAAAACATTTGATTTATACAATTATATTTTTGTGTTTTAGAAACCACTATCGCATTAAGAAGGAATTATGAACCACCAAGTAAACGCCCCAAATCTATGACCACAGTTGAAACAAATACTGATTCCGATATCACTGAACTGATATCTAATTTACAGAAAAATATAGCAGATTATAAAAAACCAAATTGGAATATTAAAAAAAGAGTTAGAAAGGATTAAAAAGACCAGCAAGTGACGTCTTCGCAAAATAAATACTAACAAAGAGAACATTAAGGAGCAACGCGAAGAAATCTCAACTCTATAACATATTGATAGAAAAATTGAAACAAGAATATGTTCAAACCGAATACCTAGCACTTTTAGTGTGTAAACAAAAATGACAAAAATTCGCGGCGAGAACTGAACTCAATTCCGGAAACAGCGTTTAAAAAATGTTTTAAACGATTAAGTTAGCGTAAGTGTATCGTTTCTGAAGGAGCATACTTTGAAGGTGATAAAATAAATTTGGATGAATAACAAACTTTGTGTATATTATTGATCTTTTCCCGGTAATTTCTTGACAGAGTAGTATATAAAAATATAAAAATAATAAGTAAATATGTATAAAATAATAGTTGGTTAATTTAATTTAAATAGTCGATTAATTTTCTTTTAAAATTTTTCCTCTTTTTTAATCTATACCTGTTAAAAATTTAATGTTGAATGCAGTGTTCACTAATGTACTGCTAGAGGTCTAATTTAAAATAGAAACATGTAGCCTAATATGATATACCTATACAAAGTGCAATTTTTTAACTGTACCTACCTGGTTGCTCTAGATACTGAAGACTGCAAATCTAATAAATAAATTGGTTCGGGTCCAAAATTCTACTCATGAATACTGCATTATAAAATGTTCATATTGCAGATTCTACACGTGTTTATTGTGACACATTACCGTCAGTTCTAGTGTCATAGACATACCAACAGCATAATTTTTTTTTACATGTTTTTAATTTTATTTTTATCTATAGTAATATCGACGCCGTTCATCACTGACGTATGGGAAACTAGTGACTACCTTATAAATTAAGAAACAAAATCTGTATACTTATTTCTTTCTCACACATTTACAACTGTATAAGTCAAAATAGTACGAACTAACGTATTGTGTTGTTATTTTAGCACTCCTTCTATAGCTTTAGTTATTGTTCTGAGGATAGAGGCGGTGCTAATCGTATTGAAGCCTTTGTGGACACAAGTCCACATTTTTCGATCAAAATGGTGAAAGATCGGCATAGCCATCTTTTTATTTTTTTAAGTTTTGAATTTTTGCTTAATACTGACTTGTCCAGAATACATTGATTATTCAGAGGTTTTAAAACTGGTATGCCTGATCGTAATTGGAGTTTGGCTTGTTTTGGCCTCTCCAACAGAGAAAAAGTTTTTAAATATGTTAGTAAATTTTTATGTCTTCCATTAGGGGACTTTTTACCTGTAATTTTATATTTCCCTGTGTTGAATGGGAGTTTATTTGTTTGTTCTTTAATTATGTGTCTCGTTGTTTTGACATTATTTTCTGATTTTTTTAATTCTATTCTTATTATGATATTTTTTCATGTAGTTTTTACGGGCTTTTATAAATGTTTTCTTAATTTCTATAATGTGTAATAAGAATAGGATTGCTATGTTTTGAATTTAATATTTTTAAAAGTCTTTAATTTTTGATTTTTTGATACATTTCCGTAATACTTTAAATTATTTGGTATTGTTTTGTTTGAAACTAAGTATATGGACTAGCTGAATTATTAGAGTTTTCGTATTATTTTTCATCTTATTCTAGGTTTAATGATGTACCGCTATGATTAGTTACTCTAGTGGGCTCTTTAGCACGTTCGCAAAAATTAAACCTTAACATTAGTTCGGTCATTTCTTTAGTTAGTGTGCATTTTACCAACATATTTATATTGAAACCATCCCCAATTAACACTCAGCGTTCTTAATACATCGTATTAATTTAATGAGTCGAAAAAAATATATTTTATTGTTTAGAAATAGTTATTTAAACAATATAATACAACTATAATTTAAATAAAAATACCATATAAAACTGTGTGTACATTTCATTACTTAGTATCCATAGTACAGACGACAGGAAATCCGGCTACACATTATCACGTTTAAAACTTACCTTAAGCCTTTGTAATAGAGTCCTCTCGTCTCTGTCGACTACACTAGCTTTACTCGGTTTGAAACTAAATGGTTAGTTTCGTTTTTTCTGGAAACTAATTATTATTAATTAAACATTTTTTTATAAATTGCTTAAGCAAAACTTAGTGTAGACGCCTCTTAATAAAAACTCAATTACACATATTTCTGCTATCATTACGAAGATGTTTTTCTACGAAATGCGTTACTGGTTGGATGGATATTGAAGATCAAATAAATATAAATTATTTATTAATATAATATTTATGAAGATACCAATTTATAAATACAAGTGAATACTTTCAGCGCTATAAAAATAACAGTTGTTGTTTTTAATAAATAAAAAATAAGATCCATTTCCAATTTAACTCTTTTTAAACTCTAACCACCTAATTGCAAACCGATGACTAAAGTTGAATCGTGTTCAAAACTGATACAGCTTAAATCCAGGTCAATTTAGCCCTCGTAATATAATAAGAGAGCGAGATTTTAGACTACTTGAAAATTCCACTTCCACAAAGGAGTCCAATTCCACTTCATTGGGTTGGTTAGCTATAGCTTACGTTGTATTTACATTTATATATACTAAAAACCACATCTCTACGTCGTTACAATGTATATGATTTATCTAAACATGATGTTAGACCCTCCTCGGGTTCTTTGGGAAGTCAATCCCTTTTCAAGAGACATACTCGCAACCATGGCTCATGTAGAGGGTTTATATTATATAAATAATATTTACCAGCTCAACATATTAGTTACGTAAATTTGAGTTCCGTGCTTCCACTGCGGAGCGGTGTTTGAGTAGCACTTAACACGATTAATGTTAATAACTTTATAATCAGTTAACTTATAATTATATTACTCTTAAAATATAAATTAAAATAAGGTGCCAATTAGAAATCAGCATCAGGCGTCACATAGGTCTGGCAAATACTGAATTGAATACATATTTGCCACAGCTGTAATAAATATACCTTGTATTTTTTTGTTATTTTAGTATTATACTAGCAGGTGGACAAATTCTTTTTAATTTTTTTCTATTCTTAAATATTTTTCCGTCAGCGCCTTGTAGCGTCCGGTAGACGAACTACTTGTGGTTAACGCGTTGCTATGGTAACGTTATTGATACAATGGAAAAAGAGCGGGAAAAAGAGCGGACAGACAAACAACAAATTTGTGATCTTAGATTATAGATTAGGTTTATTTTACAGAAAAATTTAAATATTTTTGTGATTGCACTGTTTAGTCTTATTTCAGATCTAGTATTTACTATCGATAAAGTAAGGTAAATAAATAAAAACACGTTTTTGTTAAAAACTATGCGATCTTGTCTACAATACTAGCATTGTAACTGCCTTTGCCGTTTCGAAATACGTATACCAGAATTGTAAGTAAGCTGTATAGTGAAAATGATATATTACATGAAAAGGATATCTCAATCTGAGCCGAGAACAATACATCACATAGACATAAGTTACGAACTAATGGAAGTTATAACATTCTAATATTAGAACTCCTTTCACAAAGTTGTGATTCATGTGATTGAGGAAGCCTGTTGGAAGAGAGGGGGGAGGCTTGCCCTTAATTACCTTGTCAGGTAGGAGGCAAATTGAGGGATCGTCTCGATCTAAAACAAACATTTAACGTAACTTTGACTATTAACGAAATGCTTAAAGAACAGGTGGTTGAAGGGATCGATATCGGTTTGTACTATAAAATCTATAATCTAAGATCACAGTTATTTGTGTGTTTGTCTGTCCGCATTTTTCCCCGCTCTTTTTCCATTGTATCTATAACGTTACCATAGCAACGCGTTAACCGCAAGTAGTTCGTCTACCAGACGCTAGATGGCGCTAACGTAAAAATATTTAATAATAGCAAAAATAAAGAATTTTGTTCACCCGTGCGAAGCCGGGACGGGCCGCTAGTGTATTATGTAAGATCACAAATATTTGTTTGTCAGTCCGCTCTTTTTCCATTGTATATGCGTTACCATAGCAACGCGTTAACCGCAAGTAGTTCGTCGACCGGACGCTAGATGGCGCTAACGGAAAAATATTTAATAGTTGAAAAAGTTTAAAGAATTTTTCCACCCGTGCGAAGCCGGGACGGGCCGCTAGTCATTACTAAAATAATAATAATGATACTGTTTTTTCTATGTTAATATATTATTTACAATACCATACAAGACAACCTTATTGATAACACTACATTGAGTGCTCTTAACCGACGAACTTGTGTATGAACAGGCTGATGAGAGTTGAAGACGCGAGAGGTGTACGTCAGAATCGTGGTAAGTGGACATCCGTGTTCGTTGTCTACCCTTACCCTTACTACCCTTACAAGACGTGACTCTTATGTATGTCTGTATGTATACATTGAGATAATAACTAAACAAAAGATTTTTTTTGCATTGGTTTATCTTTTTGCTTACCATACATAAATCTTCATGCGCATCACAACTTATCAAAGTTTTATCACAATCCATCAACTATTCTTGAGTTTTCCCAAGATTAACGCACGGCAACAAATTTTTCTATATTTTGATTTATTTATTTAAAAAGTTTTATTAAAACAAAGTTTTTTTTTAAATATAAGCATTTATAATTGTTGTATTGATTAAGCTACGCCATGGCCTCGTAAGTCCTACGTAGCGAAATCTTGTACCGAGAAGTTGCAAGAAACTCGACAAAGGTTGTATTTTCACCCTTTTATTATTGACCATAATTACAAAATGGCAAAATGACTATACATAAAATTATTTTATTCAAAAGATACGAAGTAATACTTTAACTATAATATTTAATATCTAATTTCTAACTATATAAGTATGTTTATAGACAAATGGTAGCCATTCAATTTGGGATGCATAAGAAAAAATGTGGTAATGTATACTGAGCCTTTCAAGACAGAATAAGCGACATCAGCATAATCAATGAGTGAGAAAATGAGGCGAGTAACTAGTGTGAGTAATTTTAATGGCCAGAAAATTGAAAAAAAGAAGATGGCCTGAACCGGTTTAAGAAACGTAAAAAAGCTATAACTGTAATTTATCTACTCGTTTATTTATGTGTAGCATCTTTTTTGACTAATTAAATATTTTACTTTACTGCACTTCGTGAAACTTTTAAATTTTTTATATATTTTATGCATTTTCAATGCGATCTTATAAGATAAATTATTATAATAGAAAAATACTAGAAAAAATCGACTCGGGTCACAAGTGAATCTCAGGCGGGAAAGTTTCACGAATTATTATAATAGAAAAATACTAGAAAAAATCGACTCGGGTCACAAGTGACTCTCATTTTTTTTCTAGTATTTTTCTATTATAATATTTTATCTTATAAGATCGTATTGAAAATGCATAAAATATATAAAAAAAATTTAAATCTTACATGGCTGTTTCATCTTAATCGATTGATCAAACATTTGTTAAAAATGTTTCTTTCGAATACGAGAGGATGTTCCTCTCATTGATGAAACAACGCTGGCCTACAGCGTAAAATCAGGAATGTACTAGAAAATTTCGACGAGTGTTCGCAAGGCTCGGTAGCTCAATTGGGAGAGCATTGGACCGGATTTCCAAAGGTTGCGGGTTCGTTTCCCGCCTGAGATTCACTTGTGACCCGAGTCGATTTTTTCTAGTATTTTTCTATTATAATAATTCGTGAAATTTTACTTATATAACAAACCACATACAATTTTTAAATCAATTTACTGAAAGAGATCTTTTATGGAGATAAGACCGCATTTGTAAACAATGTAACCAGTAGATATTTGTTATTAATGTAACAAAATAATAAATATAATAAATTGGTTTATTTAACAATCCATATTATACATCAATATATAAAGATAAGAAAATCATTTGTATTACTTTTTTAAAACTTAAATTAAAGTGTTCCAGTGGGCCAGTGTTGGGAAAAAATAAGGCTGATTTGTGTAACACTGTTCAGGTTAGTTAATTTGTCTAGTGTATCTTTGCATTAAGAAATAAAAATACGTTACGTATCCCGGAATTGGTAAATTAATAGTTAATAGGAGATGATGTGATGTCTTTGCTTCTATTAAAAGGCTATAAAAAATGTGACCTTTTTTTGGTAGCTCCCATGAATCAGCTTCAATGACGCAATGTCTGTTACGCCATAACTTCCAGAGTTCTTAACCGATTTTAATAATATTTGTATAGAATCGAATCAACACATTTAAGACCAGATTGCCCGAATTTTGAAATTCACAAAAATAAAAACGTTATGAACAAAAAACATTGGCTCTATGGGATTTCCCTTTGAAAAAAGCGCGCCTATTTAAAATTTACTTAACATTATATTTTTATTTTTTTTAGTATTACGCTCCGCTCCAATCCGAACTAGCTTCGTGCTAGTGAAGCTTTATGCTTAGTGACTGCAGCGGCTAGTTATTTTTTTGCATCGATACGAATGTCAAATGTAAGTTTATATAGCGAAAAAGGCGATTGGTAATGAATAAAATGATAAATAGTTAAAAACGAAACCTTATAAAATTATGATCGATCTCTTTACCTAATAATACAATGTAGCGTTTATGCGGCCCTAGTAGTTTTGCTGTAACAATAATAACGATATATCCCAATATTTTTTATAAGACTTCCTTTTTCCAATAAATCAGATAACAAAGGCTAGTTTATATTATTGCGGAGTGGTAGTAAACTTTAGCCATTTATTGGCTGGCATCATAAATCGACTGGCGTAAGGAACTTGTTAACCTAGTTGAATCAAAACTTCACGAAAAATATAAAAATCACAGACATAGTATGATCGAAACGCAAACGTTTCATTTTAAATGGACAATTGGTCTTCATACTTATCCTTTTTTGTGGATTATGTATAGCGACGATGTATGATATTGTAAATATGATTACTTCTGTTAAAGCCGACGAGTTTCTTACGCCCGTTATTCTTGTCAGTTAATAGACACCCTGTTTGGATGGTACGTAAATATATTGAACCGCTCAAAAACAATTTATTTTAAGTGCTTTTGAATGATTTTTTTTTCATTTTCATTGATTAATAAGCTCTCCAGGATCATTTGCATATCAATAAGTAAATGGCAAATGAAACCGACTATTCTACGTCAAAATTAGAATTTAACTCAGTTGGGGTAAAAACTTTATGTGTGTGTTTCAGATTACCTATGTACTAGCTGACCTGGCCACGCGTTGCTGTGGCTCAGGTATTATATGGTCAATGATATATAGCCTATAGCTTTTCTCGATAAATGGGCTATTGAACACTGAAAGGATTTTTTAAATCGAACCAGTAGTTCCTGTGGTTAGCGCGTTCAAACAAACAAACTCTACAGCTTTATAATATAAGTATAGATTAATTTAAGTCACTCATATTACATGTACGCGATATGATAAAATTGATTGTAGCTATCGTCCATCTTAAATTTTCCGTAATATACAACTACTTAGTAGTGTTATGGACAGATTGCTACAGTACCAAAGATGGAACAAATGATATTGGTTTATTTCAGTACTATCATAACAAATGATTTTATGCCCTTCCTCCTTCGCATTTAATTTACATTGTCTGCAGGACTATAATATATTCTGGACAACTCACAACAATAATTTAGTGCCGTCCCAATCAGAGTTAGTAGTTTGGATACTAAATAACGTATAGAATACATAATTTAGTATATAGACATTGCTCTGGAACAAATAATTATGTTCAAATATATAATGTCTTTATTCGATCCCGGGCCTTTTGGAGTGGAAAATTGGATCGCTACCGTTGTTTGCACCAACCGGCAGTATATATATATATGAATATTTTTTATTTAAAAGTTTTGCTTGACATTCCTTTAATGCGTGAGTTACAATTTGTTGTTTTGCAATGAACAAGAATTAAAAAAACAAGTTAGACGGAGTATTTTTTTTTGTATTATACTCATAATCTGATTAGTAAAATGCAATCCTCTTTTATATTAGATTTCCTTTCATTAGTAATTCATATTTAGTTCCCACACTTCCACATATATCACACATTTAAATGAACCTGAAAAAAGACGCTGTAAAAGACTCAAAACTTCAGGATTAAATATAAAAAACTAAATTAAACGCGTCAATAATCGGGGAAAAATATTTAAATTAAGAATCCACCTTAGATTTAGGCGAGGGAGTCATTTTACACGAGTTTATTTATAGAAAAAAATTAATAACGAACTCTCTTTCTTCTATGTGAAAAAAGCTCAATATTGGGATAATCTCTCTAAATAAAGGTACGCTCCCAGATTATTTCGGGACTCCGGACGTAAAACTCGATCAAGATTAAATTTGAAGTGAAATATCCTAAGGCTACAAGAATTCGATTAGCGTCACGTAATATATAAATATTCAGCTCAGCTGTTATTGAGCAATCTTCGTCTGCACGATATTGACTTGTTAATATCGTGATCACTGATGGGCGAGTGGCTTTCATATCGATTTGATAGTGACGATGCTCTGAGGTCCTTGGTTTGATTCACTAACGGTTCAATGAAGAAAATTATTGGTTTATTTCTGATTGCCATGTTATCAATGGCAACAACAAAGGCGATGTTAAATTAATCCATTTTTATTATGAATAATGCCAAATGCACAGTAAAATATATTATTTGATGTGCGATTAGGATTCCTGCTAGTTAGTTAGCTAAGCTTAGTAGGTTAGTAAATACAACCCTTATTAGTAAATATAATATGTAGAACTGTAATCTTTAGTTCAATAATTTTATTGCTTACATAACGCTTAGGTTTATAGAGACATAAATGGTGCATCCACAAAAGGGGCACAACCGCTAAGGAGTTGAACTCTTTGCCTGAGTCTGTGTTTTCTGGCGAATATAATTTAGGGGTTTTAAAGTCACGAGTGCATAAGTTTCATCTCGGCAAGCGCGTCACATCCTAGTTTACATCGTCGCTTACCATACAAAGGAGAGAATGGTACAATTTCTGCTTTTGTGTTTCGAGCAATAGTGCTCTTTCAATTACAAATTGCTACGGCATGCCAACAACGTTAAACATTTATTTGTCACAAATACATTTACTCCGGATATTTAGAACAAATATGTATGCATCGCCAAGACCCTTGACAGAACCATCTTCTAAGTATCTCTTAAGCTGACGTCAGCATCGCCATCTTGTTTGGAGCGGAGCGAGCGAAGCTCCTATGGATCAGCTTCAATGGCGCCATAATACGCCAAATACGCCATAACTTCCCGAGTTCTTAACCGATTTTAATATCTTTTGCGTGGAATCGAATCAACAGGTTTAGGACTACATTGTGACGATTGAGCTCGAATTTTGTAATTCGCAAAAAATCCCATCGAAACAAAAAAAAATCTTTTTTAGGTATTACGCTCCGCTCAAATATATGGTGCTAGCGTAAATTTATGCTTAGCCACTGCATCGCCTAGTATGTTCTAGGTATATCTATTCTACCGATGCGTCAAACTGTCGTAACAAAACTCTGTCAAAAATAGTCAACGAATGTTTTAGAGAATAGACACACTATTAAGACGGAGTCCCTTTTTTACATCAAACATGAAAACTTCGTATGATAGGTACATAATTCAAAGCATCCTTTGTGACCGTTGCTTTTATGTAAGTTCGTAACTTCAAAAGTGAATTCTACTCAGAAATGGATTTACGTAAAAACCCATAACTCAGAAGGCGGCATCAAACAAGTTGAGAGCCTTTGAAGGTTTTTTATTTTCAACCTGTGAAGGTACGCAGCAAAAGAACTTGCGATGAAAGAGTTATGCGACATATTTGCTTGGAAAATTTAATCATCATGAATTATTGAAATTTATATCGGACCAGTGGCCTGCCCCGACTTCACTCGAGTCAGATAATATGTATACATAATACGTATCCCATGTCTTTTTGGAATGGTTTATATTAAATGTTTCCAGATATCAAACAAATCAATAAAATTTGCTGTTTGGTTTTTGAAAAACATAATTATAAAATCTAAAATACTTGTACAAACATCTAAAAGCCACTTTTTATCTAGATAAAATTTCGTCGATGTTAAGTAAATTAAAATTTATAAGAATATTTGATAACCTGCTTAAATTTCCCGTGATCCATTAAAAGTATTGGTAAATAGTTTAAAATTAACTTTCAGTTTTGTTTTATCAATTTATGTATTAACCTCTACCGAATGTAGCCGCGGCCTATTCAAAAGAACTTTCTGAGACCTACAACTTCTTTTTACAAAGTATTGAAATATCTTTTACCGTTAAGGCTATTTTTTGTCGTCTACTTTAGGTGTAAATTACTAGATTTCAAAATCTAAAAATCACCAGTGACCAAAAAATAATAAAATAACCCGGCGGGGCCAAGCGAAGGGCCACTCAAAACGTGGGGGCGTATCTTTACAAATACTGTCAACATCTATGCATATCTCATTACATCTCCATAAGTAACATGCGCCCCACGTTTTGAGTGGCCCCTTGCTTGGCCCGCCGGGTTATTTTATTCTTTTTTGGTCACTGAAAAACGTGGGATTTTCAGATTTTTAAATCTAGTATTATTATTTTATTCTTTTAATTATTAACTCAACGAAGTAACCATGTGTTACGCAACAATCGGATAAGCCCCATACAAAAGTGAAAGTTGCCGAAAGTTGACCTGAAAGTGCACCTAGAAAGTTGAAAGTTGTTTAAGCGTGCATTGTCGTCGGGTTCTGAGCTACCCTGAAAGTTTCAACTCGCTAGGTGGTCGGGAAGTGCCTCAAAATTGAGATACAAGATTCCAACCGGACAGACAAGACGACAGACAAGCAAACAGACAAGAAAGCGACCTAAGAAAAACGTGGGAAAATAGATCATCACGGAAAGCCCTTTTTAAAATATATTCATAAGGCCTATGTCGACCTTGAAAGCCTATTAAAAATTTTGGTGATAAAAGAATTTCTGAAATGGGAAGAGTAGTTTCGAAGGTGACCACCGATACACGCGTATAAACTTACAAACGTTACCTCTTTATAATGTAGATGTATTTAGGTGTAGATGAAAGGTATACTTAGTAAAAATACACCAAGCTGCGATTTATGTATTGTGTACATTTAACTAAGAAAGATTACCGAAAAAACTTTACAGAAGAAATGTTTTATATTAAAAAGATAGGATGATTCATAACATGTAACGTTTAAATGCAGTATATAATTTATTTTAGAAAAAAAAATTGTTTCAGTTGTGTGTTTGACTGAATTAATAGTTAGGTAGTTTTGGAATTAACGTCTTACTGAAACTGCTTAACGTAAACGGCTTTGAATTCCACTAAAACATAATTTTTCAGTTTTTGTATTTCGAATGCTAGAAAACCAGACACGCTTAAGTGGAAAGTTACCTAATTTAAACTCACAATTATGAGTTAATTTTTTCTAGGTCATAGATTTAACCTGAACTTACAAATATTTTTTAGTTGACAAAACTAACACAACAAAATAAATTAGTTAGTTTAAAACTGTGACTAATGATTAATTGTAAATTGTTAGGGAGTTTTAATTGGTTAAATTACCGTCTACGCCAATAAAAATAAAAATAAAACTAATTATGTGTTACATTTCATAACTTACATTTTACCTTTCTTAATTTATTTAAAAGATTTCATACTTAGCATCTGATTTATTGGCACAGTTAAACGAATAAGAAAGTTTATAACCCTAATTCAATATGTAATTTTTTTTTTAATAAAACATATCTATTATATCATAAAATTCAGTACATGATATTATATTTAATACAATATGTCTAAGTAAATGTTAATAGGTTTAATAAAAATACATTTTGTTTCTTTTGTCTAACAAATACTCATTACAATAAAATAAATTTCATCAATCACATCAAGTCTTTATTCAGATGTTTTATGTTCTCAGTAAAAACGGTTTATATCAACAATAAAGTAATATCATTTACCGCCCCTCTGAGTGCAAATCGTCGAAACAAAATTATTTCCCCACAAAGAAATCTCACAGAAATATTCTCTTTTATAGGTACTGGAGCGGAGAGAAAACATAATGGAGGATTGTGTCAGGCGTAATCTACATACATCGAACTTTTTCACTCTAACAAAAGAGATAAACATGACTTAACCAAACACACGAAACAAGATGTGAACAATGAAAGTAGAAGTCGTGTTGAATATCGACACATTTGACAATTTTACGTTGGACTTTCGAGAGCTGTCAACATCAATGTATCTAACGGACACTTACGTGAACAAAAGCCTAGAGCTGAACGAGAGCAGCAATGATTTGGTGTACAGCAACCAATTCCAGGATGAGCCATTAGTGGTATTTCTCGTTGTCTTAAAATGCCTGATCATGCTATTCATCATATTGGCGGCAATATTTGGGAACTTACTCGTGATAGTCTCAGTAATGAGACACAGAAAATTAAGAGTAATCACAAATTACTTCGTAGTATCGCTGGCATTCGCTGATATGCTCGTCGCTATCTGGGCTATGTGTTTCAACTTTAGTGTCGAGATCACTAACGGGAAATGGCTATTTGGATACTTCATGTGTGATGTCTGGAATTCACTCGACGTCTATTTTTCGACGGCATCCATCTTACATTTATGCTGCATCAGCGTAGACAGATACTATGCCATCGTTCAACCTTTGGACTATCCGTTGATTATGACTACAGGGAGGCTGGGGATCATGCTCGCTGTCGTGTGGTGCAGCCCAGCTTTGGTCTCCTTTTTGCCAATTTTCATGGGCTGGTACACAACAGAAGATCATATGGACTTTAGGAAGAGGTTCCCAAAAGTATGCAGTTTCACTGTGAACAAAGTGTACGCGGTGATATCGAGTAGTGTCAGTTTCTGGATTCCTGGAGTGATAATGTTGTTTATGTACTATAGAATATATGTGGAAGCTGACAGGCAAGAAAGGATGTTATACAGGTAAGGACTGTATCTTATTACGCATGTAGCGCTAATTACAACTTCATAGATATAAAATATTTTTGTTAATTATTATTTACTTTTAGGTTGTTTCATTTTACTAGTGAAGTGTACAACAGAGCTACAAGTAACTGCATATTTTATGGGGTTAAGTTCTTAAATGTAAGAATAAAATTGAAATGAGTTCGTTATACATCTGAGACTTGAAATCAGAAAAGTATGTTTGAAGTTTTAAATCAATATTGACTCAGAAAATTATTATTACTTTCTTTATAACGGCAGCAAAGGGAACGTTAGAATTCATATCTCATAGATTTTTTAATGTTTTGATCATCAAGGAACACGGCTTCTGATAAGTATTCAAAACTTCAGAATTAATTAAAATATGTGTTTTCTTTATCAATAAAGCTTTTAATCTCTGCTTTGTACAAGCTTTGACACTAGACTATTAACTGTTCAATAAACTTTAAATATTTAGAGTTATTTAATTGTTAGTGGGAGGAGCTTACTTAGTAAAAGAATTATTCTCGATTAATAAATACTATTCTGCAGCGTAGCCTACTTACAAAGTTCTTGGAATCGTTTAATTTGAACAACTGAGTAACCAGTAGTTTATAATTATGGTGCTGTTTCATGTTAAGAAAACCTGGTTTCCGTGGAAAATCGATTTCAAAATTAACAGCTCGAAATTAGTTTAGGCTTTCCAGGTAAAAATCTACGGTACACCTATTGCTTATTATTGGTAATAGATATACTGAATTGTATATATTTTTTTTATGATTTCATTATAAAATATAAAAGAATATTTAAATATTAAAATATTCGTAAAACTCTAAACTCGTAAGACTCGGCTCTCAAAGGCAATGAATTCTAAGGTAGGAATCGAAGCCGCATCCTTGGAAAGTCCGGTCCAATGCTCTCCCAATTGAGCTACCGAGCCTTGTGAAAACCCGTCGAAATTTTTTAGTACTTGTCTAATTTTACGCTATAGGCCAGCGTTGTCTCATCCTTGGTTGCGGGTTCGATTCCCGCCTGAGAATCAACTTGTGAGCCGAGTCGATATTTTAGAGTATTTTTCTATTTCAATAATTTATCCTATATATAAATTTGTTTGACAAACAGATTATGAAATGTAAAGTAGACAAAGAAGTAGATTTTTTTTATTGGAGGTACACATCCTGTCTATAAAATGTGCAACAGCGTTTTCCGAATTACGGACTTTTACTGTAATCTCTAACCTGCCTGACAAGCGTGCTGATAACAAAACACCTCACCATTTTTGAGGAGGCCTCTATCGAGCTGTGGACGTCTTACGTTTGTGGTGATAAAGGTCTATTGAGACTTACTTTGACGTGGGTCAAATGACTGACTGCTTCTCTCACCCTCATATTACTTGACGTCGAGTCAAGCGGTGCATTTAACAAATTAAATTGGCATCCAACAATGGAAGACTGATCAAGGGGAATAAAGTTGGCCAAACTAATTAATCTAATTTATATTATGACTATCAGTCCATGCAATTAGTACCTGATGGAATTAACGATAAAAGCTATTGTTTTGTTACAAACAAGAATATTAGGTCTTTAAAATAATGATAATTTTATTGTTTTATTTTCTGAAACGAGTAACCAAGTTTGTTGTTATGAAAATTACACACATAATATGAAAACTGAATACAACAGATAAATTTAACACTGTCTGTATATTTTTTTGACAAATTTTATGATAAATTTTCACTAACTAATACTAATTCTACTATTTTTTTTAATTTTTGTCTGTCTATATGTCCTTCTATAAGTCAAAAACGGGTTGATCGATTCTACAGTTCTGTCAAGGTTCCGGTAGCTCAATGGAAGAGTACTCGCCTGGATAGCAGAGGGATTTGGGTTCGGGTCCCGCCTGACACAAGTTGAATTATTCTAGTAATATTTTCTTTAGATAAAAATACCTAGGAGTATAAATTTAAGAAAATTATAATTCTTTTTATAAATTCCCCCTAGCATTAATGGCCACCTAAAATGAACGCTAACCATCATTATAACAAAAAAATATTTTATCTGAGAGAACATGAATTAAAATCGAGAATCATTATGATTGCGTTGAGGACCCTCATCAAAGTGGTATAAAATAATTGAGAGCATTCTTAGAAGCTGCCACTCTCCTGCCCTTTCGTTATCATTTCCACGGTACTCGTTCCTTACTTGTGTCTTATTAAATGTCTTGTTAAATTGGTAATTTATTGCTTACTTGCCATTGCCCACTACTTCGTTCGCGTGAAATTAGGTTATATCACGCTTATTTGAATTTCTGAGGAACGTGATTTTTATTGAGGTTAAAGAAGTCTATCTGTATCCCTAGTTCAAGCAATCTTTATACGTATAAATTTCAGTTCATCACTTTGAGGAAGCGATGCACAATAAGTGTAGGATTCGAGCTAGCTCTCACGCCATCTCCTGAACATGTTTGGGAGTAGGTTTGATCTTCAGTTTGTTGACCATTGCGAAATGGTTGACATCCTGAGAAATAAATAGTGTAATTTGTATTTTACTTACAATTATATTAAGATTTCTTTGTATGTATTACTAACCCATGGCTCATTCTAAGTCGAAATAAATGGTTTATTATTTGTAGGAATACTTATTATTTGTAACCGGTCAGTAGTTGACCGGTTTTTCACTGAGTTTTGTCACCGATTTTATGAGCGCACATTCGATTGTCCATCATCCTCTGTAACTTTCACTCCGCACTTGCCTCGAGTTTCGCATTTATGTATTTAATTGTCACAAAGCGGTGATAAAAGACAGAGCAAATATCGGTCAAGAAGTCGGTAGCGAGAACGCTTGACCTACCTGCCGATAAAAGAAAATAAGAAGATATTTTTTTATAACCAACCATCCGATAGTCGACCATTGCGAATGTTGCTTAACCTCAACAATCATGAGCCGAACGATTCAATTACTGCATCAAACCATCTTTATTCTCCTTGTACTCAATTTTCTTAATTCGTTATAATGAAAATGAAAAGGGTTTAATTATCATAATGGTTTCGCAAAAGATAATGCAATTTTAATGTGCATTAAAGGGATAGGTACTTAATTGAAGGCATTTTACGGATATCACCTTATACAAAAGCATCATTTTCGAAGGAAAATGGAGCCTTGTTACAAATATTATACAACTGTATATCTCTCGAAGACACCACCCTTTTTGTTAAGTATTTCCTATAAAGAAAAGCAAAGGGTGCAGACAGCCTCGTCTTCCGTAATTGCTTTACTTAATTTTATGACGATGAGTGATCATAAGAGCTAATTTATGAATAATGGGTTAGTAAAGATCAATAAATAAATAATGAAATAACCCCGTTTCCTACTATGAAAACTTTCACGGTCAATAGTGGAGATGATGATTCGGAAAAGCACAAATTTTAACAAGATAATCAAAATAACTGTAGTGACGCTTCACACTTCCGTCAAAGGTATTTTTGTTAAAGGCAATCAGTGTTATTGGCAGTGTCAAGGTTCATTAGAAAAGCTTTTAATGACTAGTTTTGATTGTGATGAGAGAATTTATGAATATTGGATAATCAACGGACAAATATTAAAAACAAAAGCAATTAAAAGTTATGAATTTAGTGTTTTACCTTAATTATAGTTATTTATAGCCATTATAAATATCCAGTTTAATCAAATGTAAACTAATGTACAATATGTAAATGTAACTAATAAAAAAACTTGTTTTGTACGTAAAATGCTTAAATTATTTTCAACTTTTTTAATACTATCGATTGGACATCTTAATCGCGTGCAAGTATTTTTACGCATCGGCTGAAGTTTAATAAGTTGGGCTTTGGTTGGAATTAGTTAATAATAAAAAAATAACTTATACTGAATTTATTTATTTCAAATAGAAACGGAGCATATGATCTCATATTATTTTACGTACGTAAAGCCATACGAAAATCTCATTAAAATTTTCACGTCAGAAAATGCCACTTCGTCTATACGAAGATGTAGGTATAATATATTTATTAATATAATTATGGTATTTAATTCTTACACCTACAAAAACACACATTGCAGGACCTGATGATATAGTAAGCTCTTTTTGCAAATAATAACAGTAAGATGGAGGTCGGTCCCCCTGCCCGAGTTTCTTTCGCCAGTTCTTCTCGGAAGGGCCTCCTAATTTCCGAACTGGTAGTAGGCTCAGTAGTATACAATGTAATCGTAGTAAGAATTCAATAACTAAACAAAATGTAAAGATAAAACAATTTGATTTATATAAAAAATTTTAACAATTAGGAACGTGCTCGATTAAAATATTGTGAAGGTAGTAGAAAATACATGACAACCATTATCTTAGTCATTCTGAGACCACGGCTCCTGTAAAAGAGTCGAAACGTCAGGATTAAATATAAAATAAAATAAAATATGCGCAAAATCCGTAAAAAAAGTGTTTTTTTTTTTCAAATCATTATAGTAATTCAATATTTTCTGCATCGAGTCAATTATAAATCAACGACTAATCTTCTGATTGAAGCAAATTTCCTACTCAAAATATTAGCACTAAAAGCAAAATTAAAGTGGCACTTAAAACTTAAATCAGTTTCCAACTTGCGCCCTGAAAACAAAAGTTTCGCCTCAAGAAAAGGTCAGAGTTGATTTCTTCCCACTGATTTAGAGACAACAATGTTAATTCTGATACAAAAGTTTTATTTAAACGTATTTTTTGTTTTAGAGTAAATCATTTTTTGTATCTATTAAAAAATAAAGTGTAGCAGTGAATTGACAACATTTTATTTTATTATAAATTTATTTTATATTTTATCAGAAATAATATGATAAACATGTATTTTTTTTATATATTTCTTTAGTACTTAAGGAGCTTCAGGCAGAATTGTTTTCACAACCATAATAATTATAATCAATTATTTATTTGATAGAATCAGGCGTTACTTGGCGGAAGTCCATATCCATTAGTAAAATAAAAATATGTAGCTTACTTCCGCAAAACTCAAGCAGTGTGCACCGCCCGCCCGCCCGCACGTAATTTAGTGCTCGTTATTGCACGGTCTAACAACTTCTTGCGATGCTCCGTGTGGGGGCGAAACACGTGTTGAGTAGTTGGTGAAGGTGTCGGTGTCGGCGGTTTCCGCATTTATTTGCGGGCGGGCGGGCTTTACATACTGCTTGAGTTTAGCGGAATTAAGCTACATATTTTTATTTTACTAATCAATTATTTATTTGCTACAAATACGGTAATTAAGATCAAAGGTAATATTAAATTGTACATCAAGTTTCGCCTATTACTAAGCATGCAAATTATTAGACTTGTTAAAATTCCAATTTCAAGCAAGATTATTAAACGTATGATGTGAGCACGTCAAATAAATATCAAATTACTTTTGTTATATCCGGATATTATATTGAACTTAAATATTTTGCCTTTGGTTCTGCCAGATAAGTCTTTCAGAATTGTCTGACTGAGAAAGAAAATAGTAATTTTGCTTAATGAACTGCATATTAAAGAAAATGAAAGAAAAAATATTTGTTTCCAATTCGTTAAATGCTTTTTTAATTAAACTTAGCCTCGATTGGACAAGGCTGTCATTAAAGTTAGAGGTTCATAAGAATTCGATTCTACATTAAAGGAATAAATCTTCACTATAATGATAAAGACTCATCGCGTTATTAGGCTGATAATTTATGTGTGCACTACCAGTAGTCTCGACCGGTCACATACCTTTGTTCTAGTACTATGCTCCACTAATCAATTTCCTCATGATCTCAGGTGCTACTGAGTGCATTTGGCCATCCCCCCAGGCAAGTAGAATTTTTCAAATTGGGAAAAATATGTACCAGGCCTACATTTTCTCTCACCTCGTCATCTGCATCAATCTGCCTACTTGACGTTACGTAGAAGTTTAATAAAAATAAATTTAATTAGGTAGGTACCCAATATTTCCGCCTTGTACTTCGCATATCGATTAATTTATTTTAAATGTATTTTCATATTTTTATACCTTTTTTTTGTTATTACATATAAACATAACAAAATTAAAAATAATGATACTTAGCTATGAAAGCTACGGGTAATGTTATGATAAGCGCTAAAACTAAGTTAAGGAAATACTACATCACGTCACAAATTTTCGTCTGTGTAAATATATAAATAATAAAAGTTTGATTTGTAACAATTCCAAAACGGTCACATACTAGTTTATTGAAAGAGTAGTATCATCATCAGCCTATCATCACCCGATGATGAACATAGGCCTTTCATCCAGCTCTTTCATCTTTCATCCAGCGAGATATCTTGCGAGGATCATAGCACCATTGACATTTGCCATATCTACTAGTAATTAAATAACTAAGAAAGACAGTTTGATACATTTGGAGTACATAATTATCACAAATAATATTAAATCACAAAAAAAGAGAATTAAATTATCTTATATTTTAGCGCCTCTGAACTCGGCAGGTATAATAAAAAATCATTGGTAATACACATTCGTTAATAAACTTCATCATGACTCCTCGATAACTTGCTTGGAATTTGGAAGTAACTGCGTTGGAATTTAATATACAAATATTAAAGGAAATAATTCAACATAAATTATTATCGTACACTAAAATTGATAACTAGGTAAACTCTTATATAGAAATGGGTCATATACTTTATACATAAATATTAAAATTAAATAAACACATATGTCACTATTGTGTTAAATTTGTTTAAACTAACCCCTCGAACTTATATTTTCCAAAAGATACTCAAACAAAACAACCGTCTCGTTTAACCTCTATTGATTTTCAAATAAATGTTACCTCGTTGGGGCATGTTTGCTTATCTTTGGACTTAAGGTATCTTTTACTGAATGATTTCAATAGCATGGGTTAAAGTAATTAAGTGATACTTCATTAACTAAATTTAGTGTGCGATCAATATGGGGCTGTGTTTCGATTTCATAAGATTTCATAAGCATTCTCGATGAAAACACCACGCAGGTTCTGAAACACTTATATTTTTTTCTTATGATTTATGTAAAATTAGCCTTGATCAATTATCAGCGCAGTGGTTTGCTAGTTAGATCTGCGACAGCGGAGCTTAAAGAACGTTTCCGAGAACAGGTCATTGGATGGCTGACTAAAGAAAATATTTTCAGGAAGCATGTTAAGCCGCCCAGTTGCATCTATATCTTAAGCGTATTTTAATCCGCCCTTAGATTGCTTTAGCAATTAAAATATTAATAAACTGATGGTGATGATAATGATCTTATTGTACAATTTATTGTTAACAAACACGATGTGCATTTAAATTCGTTATTTCAGTAGAAACCAGTTGCGGATTATCCAATCACCTTGTTATTGGATAATACTTGTAAAACCCATCGTTCTTATTTTATACATTAAAAGTATAAATATTATGAAGTATCGTCATCTATAAATTGTATTCACATGACATTCTTCTCAATTATGTCAAAATAATAATACTTCGCCGTTCTAAAGAAGTCTCAGCGACGTTAAAATATACGAGGGCCGTTCAGAAACTAACCTCCGGTTGATTGAAAAAAATACACCCAGTTAAGTAAAAATATTTTAATATATACATCTTACAACTACATCTTTGCACTATTTTTCGACATAGTCTCCATAACGATTGAGGCACTTATCATATCTCTTTACAAGCTTTGAAATTCCTTCTGCATAAAAATCACCCGCTTGTGCCTTGAGCCAGCCTGTGACCGCATCTTTGAGCTCTTCGTCGTCATCAAACCGCTGGGACCCGAGCCATTTCTTCATATGCATGAAGAGGTGATAATCGCTTGGCGCCATCGTTTTTTTGCACGATAACGCCCGTCCTCACTCTGCTCGTAGAACAACAGCCCTTCTTGAGTCCTTCAAGTGGGACGTTTTCAACCATCCACCTTACAGCCCAGATCTGGCGCCAAGCGATTATCACCTCTTCATGCATATGAAGAAATGGCTCGGGTCCCAGCGGTTTGATGACGACGAAGAGCTCAAAGATGCGGTCACAGGCTGGCTCAAGGCACAAGCGGGTGATTTTTATGCAGAAGGAATTTCAAAGCTTGTAAAGAGATATGATAAGTGCCTCAATCGTTATGGAGACTATGTCGAAAAATAGTGCAAAGATGTAGTTGTAAGATGTATATATTAAAATATTTTTACTTGGTGTATTTTTTTCAATCAACCGGAGGTTAGTTTCTGAACGGCCCTCGTATATCTTGAAATATTGTGTTCAAGGCACGTTCACCCGCTGAAATTCTTTTATTATTATTGGTATTCCTTTACAGGCAATACTTGAGGTATTCGAAGTATTTTTACTTTATGCCCCAAGTCCTTTATCGTCCAAATAGAATCTGAATATTTTTTATTTATTCACCGTAAATTAAGTAATTGAAAGTGTTTAGAAAGTAACTATCATGATTATTGAGTATTAGGTAAGCTTTCAACGCCATAAAATTATAATTTGTACAAACAAATAAATAATAAAAATAACTAATATCACAATTCATTTTGCGTTATCATTTTCACGCGTTGCTTGAAATCAACTGCAATTAGTTCGCGTTACAACATAAACTTCTGACTATTTAGCTATAAAAATGTTCAGTTTTCTACATCGACCTAACTACGGTGTTCTATCTACAATTGCATGGAAGTTTCACAATAACAAATAGTTTAAAACTTATAAAATTATCGTTATATTATTAAAATTCTATTTTTATAATTTTTATATATTTTATGCATTTTCAATGCGATCTTATAAGATAAATTATTATAATAGAAAAATACTAGAAAAAATCGACTCTGGTCACAAGTGAATTCTCAGGCGGGTATTTTTTTTTCTAGTATTTTTCTATTATAATAATTTATCTTATAAGATCACATTGAAAATACATAAAATATATAAAAATTATAAAACTAAAATGGCTGTTTCATCTTAATCGATTGACCAAACATTTGTAAAATCGAATACGAGAGGATGTTCCTCTCATTGATGAAACAACGCTGGCCTACAGCGTAAAATCAGGAAGGTACTAGAAGATTTCGACGAGTGTTCACAAGGCTCGGTAGCTCAATTGGGAGAGCATTGGACCGGATTTCCATAGGTTGCAGGTTCGGTTCCCGCCTGAGAATTCACTTGTGACCCGAGCCGATTTTTTCTAGTATTTTTCTATTATAATAATTTATCTTATAAAATTCTATTTTTATCGATAATGCTTTAGATATGTTCATATGGTTAAATGTTTATTACCTTCATGAGGTTGTAATTACGAGTGATTTAATCCTAAAACGATTACTTTCTACTTTCTCACATTATAATTTAAATCACGCGTCGAAATAAGGGTACGTGGGAATGAAGCTAATGACCTGGAAAGGGTTCCACAGGGTGTTAAACTCGGTCTGTATAAAAGTTTTAACGGATGGTTTCAAAATTGTCACTGATGATCGATTTAGTGCGCAATCTATTGAACATGAATGAAGTATTTTAAATTAACAAAATTTTCTTCTACTTTGAACTAAATAACTAACATAAGATTTAAAATAATTGCATTTATATATTGTTTGTGCGGGCGATTCAAAATTACTCCACTAATTATTGCGTATAGCGGTTTGAGAAAATTTATGTCGACAACAAATATGAGAGGAAGATGATGGGGGCACGATACCTTGACCACCACGTGGTGTGAGATGCTGGAGGCTGCCGAGGACGACCCTGGGACGTTCCTTAGTGTTCCGCACATGACGACACTGTCACATAAAACTATCAATCAATTTAATATTGCGGAACTTCGCTCGCGCGCGTACCCCGACGCGCGTGAGCAGCCATCAGTCGTCTTTTTGCCACATGTTGGCCACATTGCGGTATGATTTGCCACCGCTAGATGGCGCGGTCGACTCTCTCTTCCATATGCGAGACAAGGCATGTACGAAAGAGAAATGGAATAAATGGAGGTGAGGCTAGAAGTATCGACCAAAGTTATAAAAATTACAAAAACATGCAAATAGATAACGCGGCAGATTTGAATTTAATACTGGCGTAACCATATATTCAATTTCTTTTGAAAATTTTGTTCTTTGAGCCATTTTTAGTTTACTTAGGCCATTGTTAATGTCCGGGTTTTTTTGCGTCGGGGTTTACTAAAAAAGAGTTCATTATAAATAAAGTTTGGCTATTGGTAATTTAATATGTTTTTGGTTTTTTTTTCAATATTTCATTAATTTATTTTTATTTCTAATGTTTCTACAAAACATAAGCCACTAAATTTATTTGGTCAGAGGTTCCCTGTATTGCGTATACTTGTGATGTTTTATTTTGTGGTAGCAAAATAAATTGTTTTTCAGGAGCTCTGAACCGCGATAGGCCAACGTACAGTTGGCCATGAGTAAAACACTCTTTTCGTAGGTCGCTCTCCATCCTCTAGGAGATTTGTGTGAGTAATTATCACACCCATGATAACTTTTGAATGGTATGGAACTTGGGAATGGTATAATTCAAAAAGTAATTTACAGGTCGGTACTGATATAGCCTTGAACACAAAGTCATTTATTGGGATAAGGATTAATACTCAGGTACAAATAATGCGGCCTAGTTTGTACAGGCGTTGCTATTGCATAAATTAACATAAAAGAGTAGTTATTGTGACATAATTGTAATAGTTAGACCTATGGTATTTGGGACTTTTTTGTAGATATTGATGTCCTCAATAAAAGTGAAGTACATCACTTTGCTATATTGTCAATAATTTCCGGAGCGTACGCGATATAAGATTATTTTTTTGTATGTTATAATGTATTTTTTTTACACGTTAGGTTATATTTTCGAAGTTTTTATACGGATTCCTAACATTTTTTAAATATTCTATCGCCTATATTAATCAAGGATAGTGTAGAATTATATATGTAAAAGAATTTTTCAAATCAGTCTCGTAGTTTCAGAGCCTATTCAATACAAAAAAAAACAATCAAAGTTTTCATACGGATCCCTAAAATTTTGAAAATATTTTATAGACTATGTTTATCGACTAGAATGTAGAATTCCAAATGTGAAAGAATTTTTCAAATCGGTCCAGTAGTTTCAGAGCCTATTCAATGCAAAGAAACAAACAAATCGTTCCTCTTTATAATATTAGTATAGAAGACAATATATTTGACATTAAAATTACCACCTTTTACAACACTAATGCTTTCTTAAGACTAATATTCTAAAAAGCTTCCTGTAGCCTTAAATTTTTAACAATAGTGATTACATAAAGCTTACATTATACAATCTTGCATCAATGCTTAGTCATCTTTCATAACGCAAAAATCTGCTACGGTTTCAAGTACATACATTTCAGCGTGTAACGTAATATTGTAAGGCTACAAAAGTTCAGAAATAAGGGAAAGGTGAAAATTTGCATAATATTAACCAGAAACCTCCTCTGTTCATTGCTCATTTGCATCAGGAAAAAGGAAAATTGTAATAAAAACCACCTTAATTAACTCTTAAATATTTAAGTGAACTGAAACACGGTGGGTCAATAGATCAAGTTTTTATATTAAAAAAGCCGTTTTTTTTTGCGTGGCATTATTATTACGACCGTTTGGTGAAACGGTAGCGATCCTGACTCTCGCATCGACGGTCCTGGGTTCGAATCCCGGAAGGGGCAGATGTTTGTGTGATGAATACTGGCATTTGTACCTGAGTCATGGGTGTTTATATACGAGTATATTTATAAATCTTAATATATATAAATTACGTGTCACGTTGTTTGTCCGCGATGATTTTGACCAAACTTCGTAACTGTCTGTTATTTGATCTAACTTAAAAGATAGGATAGGTTTTATTTAAATGTATAACACAGCGACACATGGCTGGGTCAGCTAGTATATTATATTTCTACTAATATTATTTATTTTTGTATGATATATCTATGTTTATCTGTTACCCTAGTATCCATAACACAGGTCTTACAGTGCTTACTTTGGGCTAAGCTAATTGGCGTAATTGTAAGAAATATTATTTATTATAATTATTTTTTTGAACTCCAGCTTGTAACTGGTAATAAAATATTTCCGGCAGTTAGTGTTTACGGATAGCCTTTTTAACATAGTCACTGAATATTGATGACACTTACTTGATACTGAAACTTAATAGCTAAATAATAACATTAGTAAAAACTAAATTAAATCAATTACATATAAAATTAAAAATTACCCACAAATGAGTAATTCATTATTTGACGGATGTAAAATTAATATATAGCTGTCTGTTCCTGCAGTGAATTTGTTCTTACAAATTATTGTCTTCCGTGATGCACGCCCACTACTAGACCTACGAACAAACCGTTAACCTTCGTGTTAGGCGATAATACCTGAAGACTAATTCTACCATAAAATTCTTTCCAGCAAGTGTGGCAAGTAATGAATTAAGCAACAATATGGTCTCTTCATTTTGCCAATGACAGTTCTAACCTAACCTAACCATTTGAGTTTAATTTTTTACTGTTCTGTTAAGATTGAATCAAAACCGTGAAAAAAATAAAGCACAAAATTGGAACAGAGTTTTATGAAGCTGATTTACCACCTATGCTTAAGAAAGTCTACGCCGCTAAAATACTACAACAACTTAATAGTTGCTGTTAAAATTATAGTCGCGATGCATGGAAGTAATATGTGTCATTTCAACATGACACTATTTATTACAGGTTGTCACAAGGTCATACAACATTAGCATTTGTTAATTTTTTTAAACTAATTTATTACTGGTAGTTAGAGTATGACATGCTCTCTTAATACATTTCTTGGGTGGGATGTGGTGGGTGGCATGTGGTGCGGATCGTTACGTTCCCTAAGATATGGTTGAGCGAAGCGATGGCTGTATCATGCGTCATGCTCGTGAACGGGTGCTGCCTTGGGAAATGGGTCTGCTTTAACCTTCAGTATTATTGACTAATACTAAACATAAATCTTGTTGCTTTCTTAAATTTGTCGTTTATTCCCTGTATGTTATTGCAATGTTCAGGGATACTTACTTTAAGTAAGTACAGATACTTGTTGACTTTGTTGTTATCAACGAAATAATGATATCATAACACTATTAGTATTGTCATAACAAAATAATTTTGTTTTTTTTTGTGGATTGTGTATGATGTCGTATTATATTGTAAATGTCGTTACTTCTGTTAAAGCTGACGAGTTTCTTGCGCCCATTCTTCTTGTCAGTTAAAAGACGTCCTGAATGGGTGGTAGGTAAAAATGTTGGACGATTCAAAACTACTTATTTTTAAGTGCATTTGAATAAAGTTATTTTCATTTATAGTTGAATTTGCGAAAATTTCTTTAAAAGTGATTTACTTACACTAAAATGAAAAAATATTTCCTTTACAATGGCATAAAAGAACGTTTAATCGTTACAAAACATAACTCGATGTGCAGTCGATTCGGGTATCTGTCATCCTAGGAGTACTTAACCGCAACAGACCTTATAGAAGTTACTATTTCAAAAAGCCAGATCTCTCATCTTTACTAAATAGTTTGTTTTTGTTTGACGCAGTAATCTTGGTAATAGGATTTATCTATGCCAATTCGATTGCTAAATCTTATTAGAAAGATCAGATTTTGAGGAAGATCATTAGCTTTTTAATATTAAGTTACGA